>CM060708.1:160491274-161236274 GCA_030686995.1 Artemisia argyi
TTTTGATGCAATCTTTTCTATAGATATATTACCTTTTTGTACGTTATCCCTAAGGAATTGGTGACGTATTTCTATATGTTTAGTCCTAGAGTGTTGAACGGGATTCTTACTTAAATCTGTAGCACCTTTATTGTCACACATTATAGGAATATTTTCTAACCTAACTCCATAGTCTACGAGAGCTTGTTTCATCCATGGTGCTTGTTGACATGCCTTTCCAACGCTTACATATTCAGCTTCGGTGGTCGAAGTAGCAAGAGCGGTTTGCTTCTTGGAAAAACAAGATGTTAGGCAACATCCAATGAACGTGCAAATACCGCTAGTGCTCTTTCGGTCCACGTAGTCTCCCGCATGATCTGAATCTACATAGACAATGGTTTCTATACCGGATCCCTTAGGATACCATAATCCTAAGTGTATAGTGCCTTTAATGTATCGGAAGATACGCTTAACCGCTTCTAGGTGAGAGGTTTTGGGATCCTCTTGAAAGCGAGCACAAAGGCAAACACTAAACATGATATCGGGTCTACTTGCCGCTAAGTATAGTAAACTACCTATCATTCCTCTATACTTAGTATTATCTACGGACTCACCTTCTTCATCTCTTGTGAGTTTCACTTCCGTAGACATAGGTGTTTTTAAGGGTTTTGAGTCTTCTAGGCCAAATTTCTTAAGCTTTCCTTAATATATTTAGATTGGTTGAAAAATATTCCATCTTTTAATTGTTTTATTTGTAATCCTAGGAAAAAGTTTAGTTCACCCATCATACTCATCTCAAACTCATCATGCATGATTTTGGCAAATTCATCACACATTTCTTGACAAGTCGATCCAAATATAATATCATCGACATATATTTGAACAATGATGAGATTCGGGGTTTTCTTTTTAGTGAAGAGAGTGTTGTCTACCATTCCCATGGAATAATCATGTTTAATAAGAAATGGTTTTAATCGATCATACCAAGCCTTGGGGGCTTGTTTGAGTCCATATAAAGCCTTCTTAAGTTTATAAACATAATCAGGTTTTGCAAAGTCAATGAATCCCGGAGGTTGTGCCACATAAACCTCCTCATTGATAAAACCATTGAGGAATGCACTCTTCACATCCGTTTGGTATAACTTAAAGTCTAGGGCGCAGGCGTAAGCTAGGAGTATTCTAATAGATTCTAGTCTAGCTACCGGGGCATAGGTTTCGTCATAATCAATTGCTTCTTGTTGATTATAACCTTGGGCTACTAATGTAGCTTTATTCCTAGTTACTATTCCATTTTCATCTAGTTTATTCCTAAATACCAATTTGGTTCCTATTATGGTCACATTCCTAGGATTTGAGACTAGTTCCCAAACATCATTTGTTTTAAATTGATTTAATTCTTCTTGCATAGCCATAATCTAACTTTCATCCTTTAAGGCTTCATTTACATTCCTAGGTTCTATTGTTGACACAAAGCAAAAGAAGTTACTTTCATCTTGAGCTTGTGATCTAAGGTTTCTTTGATTCAAACTACCTATGATCTTACCTAATGGATGTGATTTTGATTCCTTAATATTTACAATCTCATTTTCTTCTAATATTTCTACTTCATTATCATTTCCTAAGGGCTTATTTTTACTAACCTCAATAGTTTCTTCCTTAATCACATCATCATCTTCTAAAGGTAATGTTTTAAGTGATGGAGGAGTTTCATCAAATGTTACATTTAAGGATTCTTCTACTTTCATAGTATGTTTATTTAAAATTATATATGCTTTACTATTTTGTGAATATCCTAGAAATATTCCTTCGTATGACTTAGGGTCGAACTTAGTAAGGTAATCTTTTGTATTAAGGATAAAGCATTTACTTCCGAATACTCTAAAGTAGCCTATATTTGGTTTTCTACCTCTTAATAACTCATAAAGAGTTTTTCCTAATATTCGTCTAATAGAAACCCTATTAAGTATATACGTTGATGTATCAACGGCGTGACACCAAAACTTTTGTGGGATAGATTGTTCATTTGGCATTGTTCTACTCATATCTTGTAAAGACCTATTTTTCCTTTCTACTACCCCATTTGATTGAGGAGTACGAGGAGCGGAAAAGTTGTGAGATATTCCATTTAAATCACAATATTTTCCGAATTGTACTTCATTGTCAAATTCCCTACCATGATCCGTCCTTATTAAAACTATTGAGCATCCTAATTTATTTTGAATCATTTTACTAAATTTCTCAAATTTCTCAAAGGCTTCGGTTTTATCACTTAAGAACCTAGTCCACGTGTATCGTGAATAATCGTCTACTATAACTAAGGTGTAACGGTTGCCACCATAGCTCCCGCACTGCGGATGGACCAAAAAGATCCATGTGAAGTAATTTTAAGCACCTAGTAGTGGATACCATATTTTTAGCTTTGTGACTAGCATGTGTTTGTTTTCCAATTTTACAAGCGTCACAAAAATGTTGATCATATCTTAGACTAGGCAAGTTTCTAACTAGTTCCTTCGAGACTAAAGATTGTAATTGTTGCATGTTAGCGTGACCTAATCTCCTATGCCACAAAGTGGAATTTTCATCTAGAGTTGCTAAGCATATCCTATCTTCCGGTTTGTCTCCTAATTTCATAACATATATACCTCCTTTCCTAATTCCTCTACCTATGACTTTCTCATCCTTAATTATTTCACTATCTTTATCGGTAAAGGTAACCCTACACTTATTATCACATATTTGACCTATACTAAGCAAGTTATATGTTAGATTATCTACATGTTCAACATTTTCAATAGTTAGAGAGTCTTAAGAGATAGTACCTTTGCCTATGATTTTTCCACAACGATCACTACCAAAAACAACGTTACCTCCATTATACGCCTTGTATGTAGAAAATAGCTTGCGATTCCCCGTCATGTGTCTTGAGCATCCACTATCCTTTATCCATTCATCGGGCTCCAAATCTACTCCTAGACATACTTCATTAGATGCTTGAGCTACGAAACATTTGTGCTTCATCGTTTCGTCTTCGTCACTAGATCTTCTTCTTCGGGTTGTTTTTCTTTTATCTTGTGCTTTTAGTTGCTTTTTAATAATATTCTTGAATTCTTTAATGACCTTTGCATATTCTTCCTCTTCACATTCGGAACTAGAATCGTCATCATCACTAAGTTCCTTTTCGAACGTTATCTTTATAAAACCTTCTTGTTTACTCTTGACGTGACTCATGGAATTTTCGCCATCATTACCTTCACGCAAAAAAATTGAACTAGTAGCGCTTGTACTCATTTCAACTAAATATTTATCTACTATACTTTTATTTTCTACTATTTTGTATGCAAAATTTTCTTTGTCTTGACACTTCTCTTGATGAAAATTTAAAAGGCTTTTCCACATATCACTTGCCGTTTGACAAAATAATATTCTTTCGTATTCAATTCTTGGTAAAGCTTTGTATATACTTATTTTAGCTATATTATTTTTATCTAGCAATATTTTGAAACAATTATCTTGTTCTTCAAAAATAGTTTTTATTGGTTGAAAATCACCAATTGAAATGACATGCCAAATATCATAATCTATTGACTTCACATAACTTTCGAATCGATTTTTCCATTCAAGAAAACTTATGTTTTCTAAAAATGGTGGTTTGAATGTTATGTTCCCTTCTAAATATTTTTCCGATTCCATAGATCGATTTCAAGTTTTAAAATACAATTAATTTTAAAAATCTTGTTTAACATAGCTCTGATGCCAATTGTGGAAAACTAGAAGGGAGGGTTGAATAGTTTTACGTTGTTTTAAAATTTATAAAAACTTTATTTACAAAATCTTCGATTCTAGTTTTATGTGAGATCAATACTTGCACACTTGTGAATACTAATATAAGAAAGTAAGCAATAACAATACAGATAAGTAAATAAAGAGATAGAGATGCAAAGATCGCACCACAAGACAAAGGATTTATAGTGGTTCGGCTACGAAGCTCCTCTTCGCCCTACTCCAGTCCGCGAGCACCTAACACGAGAGTTTTCTTCACTATGTCAACAAGCTCCCTTATGGCGGAGAAACCTTACACAACTTTTGTTTACACCAATTAACGACACTAAGCTAAATGTCGAGTTGTAATAGTAGCTAGAACCAATCTCACGACTCTTCACAACTTCTCACGACTTCTACACGACTTGTACACACCACTACAACTTCACACCTTCACACTACTTCTTCTTCACAACACTACTTCTATTTCACTACTACTCTTCACTACTAACACACTTAGATCTACCTATTATAAACACTCTACACCTTTACAAATAATTTACACAACTACAAGACTATATACACAAATCTACAATACTTCTTAACATGATGTTGAAGGAGTATTCTTCTCTTGCACTTTGAGTGGTGAGGGATTGAATCACTTGAAACAAAGACTAATAAACTTATGATCAAAGGATTTAGAAGTGTGTTTGGAAAGGATTGGGACTGAAAATTTTCGTACAAAAGGTGAGGTAAAATTGCAAAAGTGAACCAGTATTTATAGGCAAGATAACCTGGCCACAGGAGCGTGTCGTCCCCCTTAATAATTAAGGGGGCTGCCCTTATAATTAAGGGGGTCGCCCTCCTGTAACGGCCATATTTCTTGTCCTTTTCTGGGGAAAGTTTATTTTGTGAAAATTTAACTGATTTTGGTTAAAAAATTTAATTCATATATTTATTATGAATTAAACATTTTCCTTTAATTACCAAAAGTGTTTTTCTAAAATATATAAAATGTTTATAAAATTTTATAAAATTTGGAGTGTCTAAATAAAAATCCCTTTGATCATAAAAAGTATTAGACATTTGTTTATTCATACCTTAAGTGATTTAGTTGGATGGAATGATATTTGTAACTAAATACTTATTTACGTAATGATTTTACGTTTAATGATTTTACATTTTGTGATCGTCAAAACGTAGGGATATCAAGAAATATTAATTGTGGAAAACTAGAAGGGGGGGTTGAATAGTTTTACGTCTTTTTCGTTTTGCTTATTTTATAAAAGATAGTTTCTAAGATAAAACTTTCAAATCACTTTAATACATAAATATATATACTAGTTAATTTATGATTTTGTATAAATACTACTTATGTATAATGTACAATTTCAAAACTCTTAACTACAAAAGTATAAATACAAGATTTATTAAAGGTTTTATATATACAATGCTTATGTATAATGTTTGGAAAGAATATACAATTTCATATATTTTATGTAAGCATATATATGTGTAGTAGTGTATAGATATAATTATATGTACTAGGTTGGTTTTTGTAAGATTAGTTTTATGAATGAATTTTAGTTTGATCTTTATGTGAAATCAACATATGCACAATACTATCAATTATGACTATGTGTGAAATGCAAGTAAGTAATAAATCAAAGAGTGAGAGATGGAAAGATCAAACCGAGACACAAAGGATTTATAGTGGTTCGGCTACAAGGACACCTTCCTTGCCCTACTCCACTCCCCGAGTCACCTACTCGAGAGTTTTCTTCACTAGATCAAAAACCTCCTTTATGGCGGAGAAAACCGTACACACCAAATAACACACCACAAGAATATCACACCACAATCACAACTTCAACACACCTTCTTCACACCAATCTTCTACACACCAATCTTCTATTTTCTTCACACCAATCTTCTACACACCAATCTTCTATTCTCTTCACACCTTCAAAGTACTAATGTCTTGACACCTTCAAGTCACTAATATCTTCACAACTTCAATGCACTAGTGTCTTGACACCTTCAAGCCACTAATGTCTTCACAACTTCAATGCACTAATGTCTTGACACCTTCAAGCCACTAATGTCTTCACAACTTCAATCTACAAATGTCTTCTAGTCTTCTCCACTAGAGATCCTTAATTTCTTCACTACAAGATCCTATTGCTACAATCTCCTATCACCACTACTATCTAACCCTTCTTCTTCACTTCAAGTTACACTTCACACTAATCAACAATTCTAGATTCTTCAACTAAATCTAGATAACTAATACATACACCTTATTCACCAAAGTATAAAGGATTTACAACAAATTATAAATAAACAACTTAGATAGCAAGATGATACTAAGTTGTAATACTTCTAATAGAAGTATTCTTCTCTTTGCACTTGAAAGAATGAGGCTTTGGATCACTTGGAAACAAAGGCTTATGAAATGAATGATCAAAGGATTTTTAGGATTGAAATGAAGATCTAGAACAGAAAGTTTTTGTGCAAAAAGGTGAGGAAAAAATCCAGGTTTAAGGTGGTATTTATAGGCAAAAGTTTCTGACAGAGGAGCGTGGCCGGTCCCCTTAAATCATGGCCGGTCCCCTTAAAATTAAGGGGACCGCCCTTTATAATTAAGGGGGCCGCCCAGCTGAAACGGCCAGAAACTTTGTCTTTTAGTGGGGAAAGTTTATTTGGTGAAAAACTAACTGATTTTGGTTAAATATTTGAAATCATATATTTAGTATGATTAAAACATTTTTCCTTATTACCAAAAGTGTTTTTCAAAAATATATAATAAGATTATATAAATAAATAAACTTTGTATTAGTTAATTAAATACCCCTTTGATCATAAATTGCACTAAGCACTTTGTTTATTCATACCTTAAGTGATTAGTTGGTGAAAGTGATTATTTATTACTAAATACGTGTTTACGTCATGATCTTTGGTTTGATTAGTTTAAGTTTTGTGATTATCAAAACATAGAGATATCGGAAGATATGAATAATGTTTTTAGTCAATCAATTATTTATATCAACAATCTCCCCCTTTTTGATGATTACAAAACCTAAACTTATTAATTCCAAAAATTAATATTTAGACAAGTATTTAGTAAGTTTACATTCACTTCTCCCCCTTTTTGTAGAATCAAAAAGGTTAGGCCGAATAAGCTTCGTGAGAGAAGTTTAAACGGGTAGAAAACTCTCCCTTGATGTATGCTCCCCCTCGTTTGAGGGCACCAAGGTTTCGAGAAAGTAATTCTTGCAAGAAAAATATTAGAAGCACAAGCATGGCACAAGCAAATACATATAGCATAATATTAACAGGTAATAATCATGGCACAAGGGAATAAGAAACATATATTAAACCATTCAATAATAGAGAAATGATTATGTCAACCCATAATCATTGTTACAAAGGCAATACAAATAGAATTCTAAATAACATAGAACATCCTATAGTGCCAACAAGGAGTGTCACCAAACTTTCTTGAATCCCAAAATGGTTGAGGAGTTTTATTTGAAAATGAGAAAACATAAGCATATCAAATGCTTGGTGGTTTAGTGGAGGTAAACTCTTGGTTCCATGGGTGTTGGTGAGTTTGTAGAGCTTGGAGGTGGTGGATTTGAAGTGGAGTTTGTTGGTTGAGGGTTGTGATGTTGTTCAAGTGATGGGGTTTGTTGAGATCTAGTAAGAAGATACTCAATCCAAGTGAAGTGCTCATTCAAAGCAATAGTTTGTTGTTGAAGGAAGATGTAACAAGGGCAATTGTCAACATGCTTCTCAAGTTGGTTTTTGTTATGTGGTGATGATGGTGAGCTTGATTGTGGTGGATCCAAATTGCGTTGAGCAAGATGTAATGCTAAAAGAGCACTAAGCTCATGTGCCTCTTTTAGCTCCTCAACGAACTTCAAGTGTTCGGAGGAAGGTGATGGTGGTGGAGCTTGATAGTTGTCTTGGGTGAAAGTTTGAACATGCAACATGGGAGTGGCATGTGAGGTAGTAGGAAGTGGTGGTGGTACTCTAGGTGGTGGAGACATGTTTGAGCTTGGGTAATCATGAAAACATGATATGGGTGGAAGATGTTCTTCATGAGTGGATGATGTCTTTGTTGAATGAGCAATATGTGAAGTGTTGATTGAGATGTTGGGATTGTTGTTTTGGGATTGAGCATGCTCATCAAAAGTGGAAGCATTAATGAGGGTATTAGTGGAAGATAGGTTGTGGGATGACTCATTTGAGTGGGTTTGAGGTTGAGTTGTTGGTTGACTTGAAACAACATCACAAGGGTTATGACAAGAATCAAGTTTCCTCCTCCAAACGGGTTTGACGGAGATCCTTGCGGTTCTTGAAATCTTTGGTTTTTGGTTGTTGGAAGATGACATGTTTGGGTGTGATGGCATTAATGGTGGGAGGAGAGTATTTATAGTGTATGAAAAATGTGGTTTAGGAAGGAAAATTTGAGGGATAGTATGGGACAAAATATGTTTGTGAATTTTGGGAAGTATATGTTGAAATGGGTCAAAAAGTGATAAAGAAAACAGTATCCCCGACCATCAGATGGCCGGTCCCCTTAAATGGAGGCCGGTCCCCTTAAATTTAAGGGGGCCGCCCTTATGATTTAAGGGGGCCGCCCATCTGGTGATTCCCAGAATGCCAGAAATGGGTTTTTGGCAGAAAATTTTCAAAAAGGTTGTGTTTTTGGATTTGGATTCAAGTAAGTTCAACTCTTGAGGCTATATAGAGCATACTATTCATGAATGTAGAGAATATCATAGAAATGATTAGAGTGAACAATTAATTCCTAATAATCATGTTATCTACTAATATTTCAATTAAGTTTGGTAACTAAGGAAGCAATAAAGCAAACTAGTTAAGTATGCAACTATATGAAGATAATGGTAAGTAGGATTAGTGCAAACAAATTTAAGATTGCTTATGATAAACAAGTGGGAAGATATGATTATATGAACTTCAAGACTTGTTACAAACAAGATCCATATGGGCAAACCATGATTCTCATGAAATGATTTGATTAGATTGTGGATGTCATTTTCACATAAGTTTATGACATATGTGAGAAAATAATAATGTTTTAAACAAAATGTTTTTAGTTTTATTCAACAATGTTTGAAAGTAAGTTTTCACTTAATGCCATAAATCTGGGAACGAAAGAATCTAATGAGAAGCAAGGTTCATAAAAGTAAACTAGCGTTAGGTATATATAGGAAGTGCAATTTAATCAAGTTGGAGAATGAGTATGAGACTATTACTAGTGGTGCTCAATTCAGGCTAAACACGACCGTTTTTACGGGTTACACACACCCAACTTCTCACATAGAAGCAATTCAACCGTTAGGTTAAATTGAATTTCTAGTCAATAGATTCTCCAGTAGTCATTCTCCTTTTAGAAGAAATCGAGTTCCTAAATTTACCTATCGAAGATTACCAAATATGAAGTTTTCTTGATTCACTAATACTTGGCTTAATGTTTTGAAATACATTCAAGTTTGTATCCTAATGAAACAAATTTTGTTTTGTTTCAAAAAGAAAAATGTTTCTATCTTGATAAAGATCAAAATAATGTTATGATAGCTTATGATTAAGCATGTTGTTCGAAAAAGCATAAAATAGATATTCGAAGGGTTTTAACTCAAAGAGAGAAGTTTTTAAATATGATGTATTGATTTTGATAATCAAGAAATTTCAGGTGAAAGATATACTTCAAGAGAATCGATTCAGCCCATTGTCACATGTAATCATCTCTAATGGCAACTAAAGATGTGAAAGAGATATGGTAGACATTGAACATCTAAATGCAATGAGATAGGAAAGGTCAAAGAAAATCATCAATGAATGCAATATAGACATATGTATATATGCATGTATACAAGACACATTGTAATATTGAGTCACTAGCAAGTCTTAATTATAACACATCTATTTATGCAACTAGTAAGATCATATAGCACAAATGGCAAGTATTCTATTCTAGATCATAGAAGATTATCAATATAGATGAAAACTAAAATAAATGATAATAGACATAGCAATAAGAGGGTTAATTATCCTAATGTTATGTATGCATATATTGGTATTCATGATCTAAAAGCATAGCAACTTGCAAATTAAAACATATTAATATACTAATTGAAGCATACTTTATCTTAATGTAATGTAGGCAAGTTTTTGAAAAGAAAACTTACCTCAGGTCCAGCTCTTCTTTAAGAGTAGTCATGAGAGCAATATAAAACGTCAAGAAGGTTTTCCCCAAAGCAAGTTGAAGAAGCGAAGTAATATCCAAATGCAAAAAGGATCAAGGAGACTTGATCATAGAAACACTATCGGTCGCACCAATCATCACAAGTCGTGCAGATTAAGAATGGTAGAACAAGAATCCTTCGTCATGAGGTAGTAACGAACACACCATAAAGTCAATGGTCATCAAATGAAAGAAAGCGAATAGAGCGATCCAAAAAGTAGTAGTTCCTTTGATCGTGAATTACCTACACATGACAGAGAGCTTGGTACCCAGATTCTCATAGGTCCAAGTTGATTAGTAGCGAACATCCAATGCACTTAAATGCATATGAAGAGGATGTCGTCGAGAAGTACAAGAATTCATTATTTGTTTGTTTTAACAAACAAACAATAACTTTCTTGACTAGAGAAATAATCAATGGATGTAAATAATAATAGTTCTAAATTTTTTCATTAGGTTTAACAAATTTTATTTGTTTTGATGTATTTGTCAAATACTCATCTGTCGTAAATCCTAATCCGGTTTTATCATAAAATGACTTTTGAATGTTAAGTAGATATTTTAAAGATTTAGAACTATTTTCGAATTTTGCCAATATTTTTGCTTTTTCCTTTTCCATTTTAATTTCATGTTTATAGTCTTGACAATTTTTACATTCAAGATCAATTTCAATATTACTTTCAAGTCTAGACATTTTGTCTTCTAAAATTATTTCTTTTTCAAAGTTATTTTCAGCGGATGTTGAAGATTCATTTTTAAAAATAATTTTTGAGTCAATGTTGCAAAAGTGTTTGAAGTTATTTTCCATTTTTGAAAATTCTAATATAAATTGATCATAGCAAAAATGTTTGGTTTTGAATTGTACCTTATTTGTACTTGTACAATCTTCACTTGCTATACGGTGATCAATTCCATTGTTCATGTCGCTCCATGTTTTGTTTGTAGTATTGCTTGGATCTTGGAGCATGTAATCCTTGTCATCACTATTTGTATTAACATTTGTTAGGATGTTCACGTATTCTGTATTTACATCGTCTTTATCGTCCTTGTTGCACCATGATTTATTAACATGCTTTCTTCGGATTTGACACATGTGTTCTTCATTATTGGTACCTTCAATGATCACATTTGAACTAGTAGTACATGTGTTTATTTCAACTAAATATTTATCTATTAAATTTTCTAGAGTAACTATTTCATGTGCAATATCAAGTTTATCATCTTTGGTTTTACATTTCTCTTGGTGAAACTTTAAAAGGCATTTCCAAATATCATTTGCCGTTTTACAAGGAAATAATCTTTCATATTCAACATTTGGTAGAGTTTTGAAAATAAGTAATTTAGCTTTAGTATTTTTATCAATTTTTATTTGAAGATTATTATATTGATTTTCAAAATCCATTTTGGTTAGTTTAAGATCACCAATTGAAATAATATGCCAAAGATCAAGATCTATTGATTTCACATAATTTTCAAATTTATTTTTCCATTCAAGAAAATGATCATTTTCAAATAATGGTGGTTTTTGCGTAAATTCTCCTTCTAGATATTTTTCGAATTCCATAGATCGTTACAAGTTTTAAAATACAGTATATTTTAAAAATCTTGTTAGACGTGGCTCCTGATACCAATTGTGGAAAACTAGAAGGGGGGGGGGTTGAATAGTTTTACGTCTTTTTCGTTTTGCTTATTTTATAAAAGATAGTTTCTAAGATAAAACTTTCAAATCACTTTAATACATAAATATATATACTAGTTAATTTATGATTTTGTATAAATACTACTTATGTATAATGTACAATTTCAAAACACTTAACTACAAAAGTATAAATACAAGATTTATTAAAGGTTTTATATATACAATGCTTATGTATAATGTTTGGAAAGAATATACAATTTCATATATTTTATGTAAGCATATATATGTGTAGTAGTGTATAGATATAATTATATGTACTAGGTTGGTTTTTGTAAGATTAGTTTTATGAATGAATTTTAGTTTGATCTTTATGTGAAATCAACATATGCACAATACTATCAATTATGACTATGTGTGAAATGCAAGTAAGTAATAAATCAAAGAGTGAGAGATGGAAAGATCAAACCGAGACACAAAGGATTTATAGTGGTTCGGCTACAAGGACACCTTCCTTGCCCTACTCCACTCCCCGAGTCACCTACTCGAGAGTTTTCTTCACTAGATCAAAAACCTCCTTTATGGCGGAGAAAACCGTACACACCAAATAACACACCACAAGAATATCACACCACAATCACAACTTCAACACACCTTCTTCACACCAATCTTCTACACACCAATCTTCTATTTTCTTCACACCAATCTTCTACACACCAATCTTCTATTCTCTTCACACCTTCAAAGTACTAATGTCTTGACACCTTCAAGTCACTAATATCTTCACAACTTCAATGCACTAGTGTCTTGACACCTTCAAGCCACTAATGTCTTCACAACTTCAATGCACTAATGTCTTGACACCTTCAAGCCACTAATGTCTTCACAACTTCAATCTACAAATGTCTTCTAGTCTTCTCCACTAGAGATCCTTAATTTCTTCACTACAAGATCCTATTGCTACAATCTCCTATCACCACTACTATCTTACCCTTCTTCTTCACTTCAAGTTACACTTCACACTAATCAACAATTCTAGATTCTTCAACTAAATCTAGATAACTAATACATACACCTTATTCACCAAAGTATAAAGGATTTACAACAAATTATAAATAAACAACTTAGATAGCAAGATGATACTAAGTTGTAATACTTCTAATAGAAGTATTCTTCTCTTTGCACTTGAAAGAATGAGGCTTTGGATCACTTGGAAACAAAGGCTTATGAAATGAATGATCAAAGGATTTTTAGGATTGAAATGAAGATCTAGAACAGAAAGTTTTTGTGCAAAAAGGTGAGGAAAAAATCCAGGTTTAAGGTGGTATTTATAGGCAAAAGTTTCTGACAGAGGAGCGTGGCCGGTCCCCTTAAATCATGGCCGGTCCCCTTAAAATTAAGGGGACCGCCCTTTATAATTAAGGGGGCCGCCCAGCTGAAACGGCCAGAAACTTTGTCTTTTAGTGGGGAAAGTTTATTTGGTGAAAAACTAACTGATTTTGGTTAAATATTTGAAATCATATATTTAGTATGATTAAAACATTTTTCCTTATTACCAAAAGTGTTTTTCAAAAATATATAATAAGATTATATAAATAAATAAACTTTGTATTAGTTAATTAAATACCCCTTTGATCATAAATTGCACTAAGCACTTTATTTATTCATACCTTAAGTGATTAGTTGGTGAAAGTGATTATTTATTACTAAATACGTGTTTACGTCATGATCTTTGGTTTGATTAGTTTAAGTTTTGTGATTATCAAAACATAGAGATATCGAAAGATATGAATAATGTTTTTAGTCAATCAATTATTTATATCAACACTAATAACGTTTTTATGCATTATTTATATCAATAATTACATTAGATGAGGCGGTTGGAGATGCTACACCTTGGTAATTTTCTATTGTGTGTGCTTGGTTTGATGGGTTTCTTCGTGGATCAGTGGTTGTGGGTGTTTGGCCCTCTTCTGGTAGTTTTCTGAGAAGGTTTGTTACGGTAGGAAGCACCTTGGTGGATAATGAGAGAATTCCCGGAAGCTGTAGATATGCGACAAGCACCAAAAACCAATTATCATATGAGAAAAGGTAAAATCCGGTAATACTACCTCTTCCCATGTGCTTGAGGCCAATGGGTCCTGCGCGGAGATAGTCATACTAGTGTCTTTCTTATCCACTAATGCAAGGACTAATGTGTCTCCAATCTTAATAGTGTCTACATCCAGACGAATTGCAGCCAAAACAGATAGTAGCTTTAACGACTGAAACAAAAAATACATAAATAAACAAGATCATAAGCAACAAGTTAAAAACAAATGATTTTTTAACCAATTTCTAATGAGGTGACTCTTACAGAAGATCGAGCTGTTTTCGTGATTGTTCTGATGTCTTCCTTTCCAGTCCATACACGCGGCATAGAATCACTATCATGGTTGAATAGGGACGTAAATCTGCACAATTATGAAGATGATAATTAGGGCTCCAACATAATACTAATGGAGTCGTTGCAGCGATTAGACGGATATTTTGACCCATTTAATTATACATAAGTTGATTCAGGTTATGTTTTTATTGGCTCCAAACGGTCACTTAAACTGACCAGGTAAATGTGGTCAACAAAGTCAAACAGCTTAGAGTCAATCTCCTTGGAATACAGGGTTTCCCCGGGTCATTATGTCCCGACGAGGTGTGATGGTGTGAATTTGGACAGGAAAGGGTTGTGATTGATTACACTAAGGAATATAAGAAGAAATAGCTTAAATAAGCTATATGAATGGTTACGTGAAAGTTAGATACTTAAAAACGTTTAAAATCTAAAAACGCTTACGTTTACATTTAAAATAACGTAAACGTACAAAATAAAAAGTGAAAACTGAAATCTGAAAACCCTCAAGGGGTGAAAATGACTTTTTTACAAACCTAAGGATGAAAGAAAATTTTTAGAAAAAGAAAATAAATTTTTACACTAATTACTTATTTAATATTAATTAAATACTATTTAATACTAAATATTAATATTTAAATAACTTAAATACAATATAATATTATTTTAATACTAGAAAAGTGAAAATTAAATTTCTAAAATTATAAAATAACTAAAAACAAATTTTAAAATTAAAAATATGTCTTTTTGTCTTTTTGTGGATTTTATATTAATTAATTACTAATTATATTTAATTAAACTAATTAACTAATTTTAAATTACCAATAATACTTAAATGACTTAGAAAATTATAGAAAAAATTATAAATCTAATTAACCATCACAGGAATCCTAAAAAATTATAAAAAGTTTGTTTTACATGTTTTTACACTATTTTACTAATTATTATTCTAATTATTAATTAATTACTAATTAAACTAATTAAATTATAAAAATTAGAAGATGAACAGTAAAAATTCAAGAAAAATTCTTAAAATTATTTTATAACATATAAAAGCTATTAAAAATATAAAAACTAGGTATTACTTGATAAAAACTAATTATGCTATTCAATACTTAAATATTAATTAATTATTACTTAAACTATATTTAATTCTAATAATTACTAAATGACAAGATAAAAATCTAGAAAAATTTCTAAAATTACTTTAATATAAAAGAAACTTAAGAAAGATATAAAAATGCAAAGGTGCTTATAAATAAGCTGAAAAGAAAATTAAAAAAATAAATTAAATTAAATAGAAACTATCACTTGAAATTAAATTGGATTTTTGTTATTTTTCTTTTGGGAAACTATTAAATAGTTAAAAATGGAAGACTTTTGTGAAAACAATACTTGTGGAGCTTAAAAATAAGTTGTGTGTGGTCAAATAAGCAAAACAGTGAGTTTTTGGCTTATTTGAGAGGATTATAGGCTCAAATGAGCTATTCAGGGCACACAAGCTAGTGATTAAGGTGGAACCAACTTAAGAGAACATGAATGAAGCTAAATCAAGCAAGGGATACACCATGATAAGCTAAAACAAGCTGATAAACAAACCTAATTCCCACAGACCAAACAGGCCAAAGGTAGGACTTACAGCCCACTGTGGGGCCCACAAGTATGATCAGGGGTCTAATATGAAGGTTGATCCTAAAGGTTGGTCTGATAAGCTTCAAAATAAGCTAAGGTTCATCTACTGGGGCCCGCTAATAAGCCCTGGGGACCTTAGTGAAAATAGCTGCTTGAGACAGAAGTTGGTGCAGGGCATATACCTTGCCCTGCAGCCCTAAAGAAGCTATCACAAAAGCCAGATAAAAAATCATAAAAATGAAACAAAGTTGGTGCAGGTCTTTGAGCGTCATACAATGAGACTTTTTGCATCACTTCAACTACTTGGGGAAGTGATCTCATGAAGATGTTTGTCAGTTTGGGGGGAAGCTACCAAAGCGTCACATTGAGGAGGCAGTAAAAGCTCAGCGATTTGGTGGTGTCTTGCGATTAACTCAGTTGTGAGATTCTAGTGATTTGTTAACTACTTGTGCTTGATGAATTGTTGTGACTTAAGTCGTTTCAATTAGTCTGATTGTAATTTGACGTTGTGAGTTAATATTTACGACTCGACTTATTACGATCAGATCTATTGTAACTTGACTTGTCGTGACTTGACACTTAGTGCTAATTGTGACTTATCCAAGATTTCACTCTAAGTCTAACTCGCATATTATATCTTTCGGTTTCTTTTGGTGACTTTAGTAAAATCCCGGGAAAGATTCGATCTCTCGGTTTAACTCAAAAGAGTTGTAAAATCCCGTTTAAGATTATATCATGGCATCTACCGCTTTAGACGATTATTCAGGAGCCTCGAAAGCTTTGGTGGTGCAAGTTTAAGAGATGTTGTCTACTGATTTCTACAACGAGCTGAACGATACTATCATTTTAGTACTCATATCAACATCTTCTTAAACTAAATAGTATCCTTTGTACGTATTATACCAAAATGTATATAGATATATAAAACCAACAAAAACCCATAAAAATCAATAAATTAGAAAATACCAAAAATAGTTTTTTTTAAGGCATGTCTTCTATCATCGATAACATTTACGGTCCTAGAAATGTCATTCAATAATGACACGGGTCTTTATATGAAGTTCAAACAGAAGTTCAAAATGTTTTCAAAACATGCCTTTATGGCTTACAGTCATTTCAGGCTGTAACCCGGACTTAAAATTATGGCTTGTAGTCATTTCAGGCTGCAACCCGGACTTCAAAAATATGGCTTGCTATTACTTCAGATAGCTACCCGGTTTTCAAAATGAGTAAAACACGTCGCCAAAAGACGGTTGTTCCTAGCAAAGGGTGTCGTTCATCCGAGCGTGAATTACTTTATATTCATGCACCCTCGATCTAATGTATGCTTCAGTGCATTATTTCTTGATAAAGAAGAGAAATCTTCTTTTTAGCGCCAAGTACTTTCCCTTCTATGATTTTTCCGGGAAGTACTTTGTAACACCCCCAAAATCGTCACGTCAGCGGAAGACTTAAAATGTCAACGGAAGACTTTTTGGGTGTTACTTCGAGGATCTTTGTCACAATCATAGAAAACGACACAAAAGTGACGCTTTAAAGTTTAATTCATTCAAAATACCAAATATTCAAGACATCAAGATGTTTCAAAATTTAAACAACAAGTTTATTTGAAATATGTCAAGATGTTTATTTAAGCCCATGCCGGGTTACAAGCCCACTCCGTGCCTTCAAGTTCCTTCTTGTATAGTTACCTGAGATAAACACATGCTAAAAAGTGTCAACACAAAGGTTGGTGAGTTCATAGAGTTTATAGTTTAAATCGTTAATTAGAAAAAGAGTGATTTCCTTATCAATACAAATCAATCCGTTGGTTTGCCCTTCACCGGGTCAACATCAAAAATAGTAATTGGTTTATAAATCCATTTAACACGAGTTCCGAATCACAAGTTAAGGATGTATTGTAATCACATACAATCAATAAGTTTAAATCAATGTTCCTGTTATTGCTTTAAGCTCATGATACTCAACGATTAACAGCCAATCATAATCTCAAGTTATGACGGTAAGTAGTAGGCCCTCAAGATAGGTATTTGCCAATAACCTATAATAAGAACAATAAAGTGCGCCTGGTGTTTTCTCTAACAACCAAACGAGGATTGTCAATCACTAATAGTACTATCCACATTTATTTACGTTCACCCTTCAAGTGATTAAGGTTCATGATCGAGGGACTTTTGGCAATAGTAACTTAAGCAATTAACATTGGCCTGACGGTATTTCAATACCCGGTATAAAAGACTTGTGTTCGAGTTTTAAGCATGTATCTCCCCCACGGGAAAATAGTTAAAGAGTGGGCTATTAAATCACAGTAATATGTAAATAGTTAATGAGTACTTGTAAGAGTATAAAACAATAGTTAAGCATGTATCTCCCCCGAAAATGTTTATAAATCATTGTAAAACAAGTAAGAGTAGGGGCTATGACTCACCTGAGTAGTACGGTAGACAGAGTATAAGTAATGTCAGAAGTGAAGATGGAATTGGCTTCAACGATAACCTGAATGATACGTAAGTCTAAGATAAGTTCGACTTATCGAGAATCGTGATTTGAATAGTGTTAGATGACAATGACTTTTGTGGCAGAAGTGGCTTGCGTGGCAAAACGCTTAAAGTTCAAGCGACAAAGTTATATACTATATAACTTGTCTTTATGTATCGTTTATTATTTATATTTCTCGTCATGAATTAATGATATGTATCAAAAGTTGATGACTGATAAATTGTAGTAATTGTCAATTATCCTTAATTAAATGAATCGATCAGTTTTTGAGAAATAATAATTTCCTGACGTGTATTCAAGTTATTGATAATAACGTTAAGTTATATATATTTTATAATTCAAGTTATTCGGAAATATTATTTCATTATGGTCTCAAAATGTAGATCTCGGTATATGTTACTACGATATAGTCGTAAAATATTAATTTATCAAAACGAAATTAAGTTTTTGTGTAAACCTTTAAGTTATACAAAAGTTACTCCTTTAACCTAAATAGTTAAATGATTACATATTCAATCCAAAATAAACATATTTACAAACTTATAAAAGTTTTTGGATGGAAATGTCAAAGTATCCAACTTGTAAGGGTGAAGTAAAAAAAAATAATACAAGTTTCAAATCTTATGAAAGGTTCTTAAGAAAATGTGATAAGTGTTTTGAAAATGAGGGATTAAAACTGCCAAAAGGCTAAAGTTCCAAAAATAACAAGAATATTAAAAACTGTTCTGGTCAGGTTTCGAACCAAGGACCTCTCGCTCAGCAACTCAGCGCCCACCCAACCGAGCCAAAGGCTTTTTGATGTTGTTGTTTACTGATTGATACATTTAAAGGTTTTTCTACTGGCTTATATTTGTTAAAGTTTTCTCACAGTAACTGTGATCGTGTAAATGCATGTGTATGTTTATTTGTTGAGTTCTTTGTAATACCAAGTTCCTTAGTAAACATTCATGAAAAGAAAACAACAAAATGGAATAGGGTTGAGAATTTATATAAGCTCACAGATGGTCGAGATTGCTTAGCTTTTAGTTTTAGAAACGTATCATGTGAGCTTATCAAGGTAGCTTATTTACGTAGTTTGTTAGTCTAGCTTATGAAGAATCGAACTGGGTCTCTTGCCCGTATGGTTATATGTCAAAATCGAAAAAAAAAAAATATAAGCCCGATCCTAGAGGGGTTTAGCCACTGTTTTCATTTTCTCAAATGACAATTATTATTCAAATTAGTCCATGCAAATTTTAAAATGTGTTATAATAACTTGTCATGTGCGATTAATAGTTCCATGTTATTATACCACTTCATGCTTAGCCTTACCACAAAACACGATGCCATGTTTCAAAACGAAAATGATTAACAGTAGGACAAGAAATAACATGCGAGCCAGTCATAGTTCCCATATATGAAAACCATAATATGAAAATGGAGAGGTACGTTAAGAGAAGGACTTACTACATGGCGAATGGGTGGGGAAAAACACGACGATGGGGACAATTCATGGACAGAAAGTTGGTGCTACTTGATTAGCAGTTCATCAAAGAAACAAGACCCAAAACAATTTCCATAGTTTCCAAGCTTTCGAACCCGTCGTGTAGCTATACCGAATCGTCTAAAAAAAAATCCCTTGGCACTTCTTTGTTCTCCTTCTCGTTCCACAGAAATCAAAGAATAGTGAAATGTTTGATGCTTTTGTGTGTGAGTAAACTGTCGATTAGCATGTATCCATATATACTCGAGTTGGTGCATGGACAAGTGGTGGAAAGGGAGCAGAGATCATGTGAGTTTTTGAGGTGTATGCCTCTTGATTGGGGAGGTCTAGAGGTGGAAGATTTAGGGTGGGATTTGAGCAGTCGATTTACATGTTACCTAAATGGAGATCGAATAGCAATTGAGAGCAAGAGATTGTAGAAGATATGTGTCCAAATATTCTTGACAGTTTCTAGAATGCCTCTTGTTGGTTTATGTTCATTGGGGAGCAAAAGCGGTGCATAGGAAACTTACGATAAGTCTTACCATTTCTTATTCTAGGTGATCTTTTCTAGTTTATTTGGGTTGTTTCTAGGGCAATATACGAGTGAGGAAGGATGAGTGACTTGTCATTATACATGTTGAAAGATTTACTTGATCTAACCTAGTCGACCAAGAGAAGGGAACAAGAAAGAAAAGGGGCTTGGGTGTAGTTGCATTGGCTGAAACTCTTTATGTGAATAGGTAAAATACGTTTCGCAAGAGGAGGGTTAACTGAAGGAAATGAGATGTACGTTAAATAGATATATACATGTGGTCGAATAAATAAAAGGGGTGTGTTTGTATGTCGAAAATGTGAAAGGAACGAGCATAGTGAATTTTACTAGTGACTGAAAATAAGAAGATATAATATAAATGGATTACGGTTCATGTTGTAATGTGGCCTAGTGGACTTGCTCAAGAAGCTCAAATGAAAAGAGAATTTGAAAGATTATGGAGTCCGTTTGGTGTAGTATTGATTTATTATGAAGAAAAACAGAATGAAAAAAAATATGTATGTCGATGTGTCTATATAAGTTGTTGTATTGGATAAAATATGTATTTGTAGAGATAGGATATAAGTTGTATAAGATTTTGGATAGACTAATTATATTATTTTATAAGGTTTGATTTGGTGTCGTGTGTTTTGGTTGAGGCTCAAGTACATAATTATGAAGTTTTTAGTGAGCTAGGGAATTTTATATATATATCGTACTTGGTTAATTTATCGAAAGGTATATTTATTAAATATAAACGTTTTGAATTACTTGTGGTATATAGGCTTTTGATATAGTTAGAGTATCGTTAAAATGTTATGATTGTCAAGCATATAAAAAAAAAAATTGTTATGGGTAAAAATGGTTAATTTATGTTGTAATAATATGTTAATCGTAGGAAAATTTTACGGGATGTTATATACTTGAGCAAAACTTGGTGGTACCATGAGATTTTGATTAAAAATCAAATTGCACTCAAAATTTTGACAAAATTTTTCACTCAATCAATGACATCATTTACTTAAGCTTTAACATCCGTCATTGATTGAGAGGGAGAGTGATTTCTCAAAATTTTATGTATCATTAAAACTCTCCGCTCTTTGTACAAAATCTTGCGACATAACACTTTGTGATGGTTATGTGTCAGAATGAGAAATTTTCAAAGAGTTTTCAGAAATTATCAAAACTTCAAATTGTTTGTAAACTCATCAAATCTGACACATAACAACCTCCCTCACAAGTTGAGGGGGAGCATGAAAAAGGTTCCTTTTAATCAGAAAATATTAAAACTTACCGCATTTCTCTCCCAAACGTTTTCTAAACTTATTTAAATCAATTGAGATCCAAAATCTCAAAAGATTTGAAATTTTTGATCAGGGGAGAGAATGTGATTTAAATATGAATTCTGATAATCAAAGTGATCTTTTGGACTCAATAAATAGGCTCCCACATATGTGCTAAATTCTTTCAAATATCGATTCACATATTGAGGGGGAGCAAAAGGCGTTTGTGGAAGTAATACCAAAGACCGACCATTTATCTTTATACATGGAGTTATAAGGATGGTTAAGGTTAGGTATGAGTTCCCATGATCCACCAGAACCGGAAGGATCTTCCCAGGGACAATCCTCTAGATAGATTAGAAGTCCTTAGGAATGATTGAAAAAAAAGGAGAAAACTGAGAAAGGGAAGAGTGCGGACTGAGATAGAGCTAGGACTGGAACAAACCCAACAAGGTTCTAGTGGTGAAGTCTCGGTAAGCACTGAAGGGGTTGAAGAATGAAAAAGAAATGAAATGAGAATGGGTGAAAATAAATAGCCCTCCAAATATTCAACCTTAGGGCAGAAACCGGGTTCAACTTCATATGCTACTAGTGGTTACTAAGGTAACACTGGTATTGAAGACAAGATGTCATGGACCCAGTGACGCACTGCACCAAACTTCCCAACCACTCAAGTTCTCTTAAAAGAACTTGTTTCATTCTCACGGGGAACCATGTGCAATGTATCGACCGCTCCTTGCGAGCTATGTTGATACCTAAACAGGAGACGCCTCCTCAGTCTCCAGGAGCGGATCAAAACGCACTATTGAGTCTAGAGCCATGAGATCATCCATAAATCTCGATAGGACACATTCCAAATATGCTTATTGTTTCACACAATGTGGAAAATAAGATAAAATATTTAGAGTCCTACGCATTATCCTTGTGGTATTGCCAGAACATCCGAGTGATATGAAAATATTCACAATGACGATGGAAATCCTTTTAGAGCAAACATCTTTCAAGCTCTTGGTAGGTGACATGTGAGATCCATCTTGGATCAATGATCAAGTGACAACTGGAATGCAACGATGGTGCAATTCAAAATTGAATCAAACTTGTTCCAGGATATGGATTGACGAATACTTTTGCTAAAACCTTTCAATGTGCTCACAAACTAATTTTTCGAGCACATTGATTGTGTACAATCTTTCAAACAAAATTATCTTTGATGGAAATATGATTCAAAGCATAAAACTCTCGTTGTATCGCAAAATGTTTATTATATGACACGCGAGTGATCTCTATAAATCTATTTCTCATCAATCCGTGAATATCAATTCACCGATTCACTCTGTCGTGTTGTCTGCTTTGAGACGTTCTGGTATGAGAACATGCTTAGTATGAAGATTCCAAAGTGGATTCTTTAGAAAATTCATTACTACAAGCTGGAAATTCCTGTCAAGGAGAGTCTTCTTTAAAAGAGACTCTACCTAATTACAGGTCGGTTTTCACAAAACCGGAGGGTAGTCTGTCCTCGCAGAACGAATGACAAAGCCATATTCGTTCTCTATCTTTATTGCTAACTGTTTTATTTAAGGGACACATATAAAGATGGCGTTGATGGCTCCTATTTCCAGCTGAATCGGGTCAATCCATACCTCATGCTCACATATCCTCCACACTATCAATGACGATGAGAGACTTGCTACAATAAATGTTGAGAGACTACCAACAATGTTTCCGCAACTCTGATGAAAAAGTCTCATGATCCACAACTCTAATGTAATGTCTCCTGATTCAGAAGGGTGTGAGCATGATGGTCCTAAAGTCACTACGTCACATGAAGGCGACACTACTATGGATGAGCTTGGAGATTTACTATGGCTGATGATCTCAAAGAAGCTCAGAGATCACATATCTCAAAGAAGCTCAAAGATCACATATCACAAAGGAATCCAAATCACAAGTTCGCTTGCTTGAAGTACAAAGTGTGCAGAAAAGTGAAGAATTAGAACCTACGAGCTACAAAGACTAAAGAATGCTTAAAGATCAAAGAGCTTAATCTCCAAGGTGACCTCGCTTAGAGGGAGATTGTTAGGAATACAAATATTCCTGTAAAAGTCTCGGTCACCTAATTATTGTAATAGCATTAAGTTAGCTCGTAGTTAGTTTATATATTAGTTAGTTAGTACTAGTTTAAGTAACACCGTGGAAGAAGGACGGGTCTTTACCCACTATATGCCTGATCCACAGCCCGGGTGTGGGCGTTTGTAGCTTAGTATAAATACCCCTCTCCACATGTGGAGAGGGTTGGACCTTTCACAACCTTAATCTAATATTCTCTATTTTCTCTCAAGGTTCCCTTCTACTTTCTCTCTCTAACTTCTCTCTACTAATTCTTCCATCTTTAATCCATATTATACAAAACCAATACATGTTATAAGATTATGAGTATACTACAATTGGTATCAAGAGCCATGGTTCTATCCTATGATTCGTGGTATGGTCGAATTTATAGCTTGGTTTTGTATTTTAGGATGGTTCGACTTTACTTGGTGGTTTTCACATTAGTTTGATCTCGTTAGGTGTTATTCTTGGCATTTTGCTTGTACTTTTGTATCTAGAAGTGTTGTAGGCATCTTGTGTAGCTTTTGGTTAAGTTATTTCATCTTTTTCGTGGACATTGGAGGACTTTTGTGTTGTTTTTCTTGCTAGAGAGTTGCCATTTCATTGTAGAGGGTTGACAGGTTTTTCTAGAGAGTTGGGTGTAGAGATTTGGCAGTTTACTATAAAGGGAAAAGAAGACAAAACGCTAGAAAGTAACAGTTTTGTCCTGTTCTTGGTAGAGAGTTAGTTCTAGCGAGTTGGTTCCAGATTCTAGCGAGTTGGTTCCAGAGAGTTGGTTCTAGCGAGTTGGTTCCAAAGAGTTGGTTCCAGGGAGTTGGTCTAGCGAGTTGATCTAGCGAGTTGACCTATTCAGCGAGTTGGTCTAGCGAGTTGATCTAGCGAGCTGACCTATTCAGCGAGTTGGTCTAGCGAGTTGGCATTCTAGAGAGTTGCCATTCTAGAGAGTTTCCATTCTAGAGAGTTGGTTCTCAGCGAGTTGCCATTCTAGAGAGTTGTCATTCTAGAGAGTTGTCATTCTAGAGAGTTGCTATTCTAGAAAGTTGCCATTCTAGAGAGTTGCCATTCTAGAGAGTTGCTATTCTAGAGAGTTGGTTTTCAGCGAGATGCCATTCTAGAGATTTGCCATTCTAGAGAGTTGCTCATTCAACGAGTTGGTGTTCAGCGAGTTGGTCATTCAACGAGTTGACCAAAGTTGACTTTTTACGTCAAAACTTCAAACGACCATAACTTTGAACCGTAACTCCGTTTTAAGCGAATTAGCTGTCAAAACATTCGGAACAGGCTGAATATTGTGAGGCTTCACCACGAAGATGTGAAACGAATTTTTTTTAGGCCCAAATCACCTCCGGAGTGAAGTTATTGAGGTTTTAAGTTTTTAGACCAAACTTTTCAACATTACAATTTGCATCAACCAAACCAAATCATATTGCTTGTTGATAACTCACTGTTGGTTGACTCTTAGTGCAAATTGATAACTCATTGCTAGTTGATCAAGTTGTTGTGAGGTGACTATACGCTGCGAGTTGAATAGTTCTGTGATTTGAGAATTGTTGCAATTTGAGTTGTTGCAACTTGTCCAATTACAATCTGACGTTGCGAGTTAATTTTTGCAATTTTACTAATTGTGATTTGACTTGGTGTGATTTGAGTCGTTGTGACTTGACTTAGATAACTAATTGTACCTTGCAAGGTTTATCATCTCACACTAAATCACTAAAGTCCTCTTGCATCATTTCACGGATTCTTCTTGATTTTGTAAAATCCCGCGAAAGAATCTATTTCTTGGTTTAAATCATAGAATTGTAAAATCCTGTGCACGTTTACATCATGTCTACCACTTCAGACTCTGTCATTTCTGAGAGAGAACTTCATCAGCCGCAATAATTGCCCGATAATGCAAACTAACCAACCATGTAAAAATCCGGAATTCCCTGAGTTCCGTGAATTTTTTGAAATTAACACTTTGAAAGCTCAGCTTCAAGACAAAAACTCGACAATCAACAATTTGAAAAAGCATATTTCTGTCCTGAATGAGAAAAGTAATATAGTCAAAGCTAAACATGACATCGATGTTGTTAAATCAAGAAACATCGAATTGGAACTTTATGTGGCTAGATTACTTAAGGAAAATGAGTCTTTGAAAAGGCATCACATAGACCCAAGAGACTCTATCAAAGATACTAGTACTAAGACTTTAGAACAAACAACATCTTTGATGGTTAATAATGATAAATTCAAAGCTCATAGTCAGGAAAAGGGTTTTACAACTGCTGCATTAAGAAATGAGGTAAGAAAATTAAAAGGAAACAGTGTGAACACTAAGTTTGCAAAACCATCAATCTTGGGGAAACCAGTTTTACAATCAAGTAGAAACCATTCTGTTGTTAGACAACCGAATGCGGCTAGATCTGAACGACCAAAATTTTCAAGAAGACGGTTTGCCTCCCAAGTTGATGCGAAACAAGTTTTGACAAAACCGGTCGCTTCACATAATTTGCCTAGGAAAATTGCCTCTGGATATGTTAAAGCTCAACAAGTAGCTACACCTACACCTAACTCTTCTTGGATAAGTTCGAAAATAGTGTCAATACCAAGTGTTAAAATTCAAAACTCTTATGATATAAATGACCTGTACAAGAACTATGATCTTGAAAAGGCTAGGAAAAGGGCACTACTTCAAAAGGATGGAATCTTAGGCTCACGACCTCATAGAATTCCTTCTAGCTTATTGCAGAACACGACCAATAGCAGCAAACCAAAACCTGTGAGCACTCAACAAACAAATAGGAATTGTCTAGTTTCAAAGAGTAGTTGCACATCGATTAAAGCGATTCCCATAGCAATTCACTCTAAGGATTCTAGATCTCTTTCTAAATCCAAACGATCAGTTTGCTCAACCTGTCAGAAATGTGCTTTTAATGCTAATCATGATGATTGTATGACAAAATTCTTGACGGATGTGAATACTCGTGATAAGGTTCAACCATCCAAGACTAGAAACTACAACAAGCCTGTAGAACCAAAGAGTTATACTCAAAAACCTGGTAGGCAGATTGCTATAGGTCAAAGCTCTTCTCTCAACAAGACTTCCACTTTCCATGAGAAACCAAACACTCCTAGATCTTGCCTTAGGTGGATACCGACGGGTAGAATTTTTAAGATTGTTGGTCTTAGATGGATACCTACGAGAAAGATGTTCACTAATTGCAAAGCCAAGGTTGACAGTGGAACCCCAAATGGTATATATGTTGATATCACTAACCCATATAAATGCAAACAAACTCTCAATGTCAGTGCAGGTAGTCTTTACTTAAGTGCAGGTACATCGCTCAACACGATTAAGGAAAGACTCAAAGTTTGGCTTCCGAAAAGAGTGATATCTCATCAATCAGGGGTTAAAGAAGCTCAACTTTGATGCACATGACGATGACGTCTGTTCATATCAGTTCAGGCCTCGTTCTTCATCGACTATGACGTTTGAACACCTCAGTTCAAGCCTCGGTCCTCAATGTCATCATTATGGCGTCTCCTGACAACACTTCAGGCCCCGTTCATCAAAGAAAATAAAAGTGTATGCTTGAGTGCGCTTTATCTTCTGAAGTTGTGAAATGTCCTTGCTTCTGACCATTCTCATCAACAAACTTTATATTTGTTCCACGCTTGTTCAGTCTTCAAGTGGATTACCTTCATCGGATTGTATTTGTTATTATCCACTTGTTCAAAAATGGCATCGTCAAATGCAATTTTAGAGGGGGAGAAGTGTGAACAGTGGATCAACCTCATATGCAATTTTTGAGGGGGAGATGTGTGGATAAACTACATGTATTTCTATTCACTTGTTCAATCAAAAATCACATCCTCATATGCAATATTTGAGGGGGAGAAGTGTGAATAAAATACATGTTGATTGATGCGTGAAATGACTCTCCTCTCCTCCAACACCTAATGTTCCACTAACTAAGGAAGACTAATTGTGACTACGGAGTTGATTGGGTATCACATATTTGAGATTGAAGTTGACTTTCACAAAGGCGTGATCTTAGTCGGGGTGGTTGGATGTATGACTTTCAACGATAACTTGCTCGTGCTTGAGATTTAAGTTGAAGACTTGGTTTATCTAGTTACCAGCAGTCGAGGTGAATGGTTGAAGACCTGGTTAACTATCACTTTAAGGAGTTACGTTGTAGTACTCAGTGTCACATGCCGTTGTCGTTGGATAATCGCAAGAGGTGGTAATGTCTCATGCTATGGTTGGGTAGTGAGTACTTAGAGATTTGCTTGGAGCATAAATTCTCTACACCGTTCTTCCAACATTAGTGCAAGCTTAAGACATAAGAGCGGGGAACTCTACTTCAGTTTCAAGTTTGGTATATCGGGTTTTCTCCATACGTTGTCATTTACTATTAGCCAGTGGAAGTGAAAAGAGGTTTAATTTGGGGTTGATCTGCAGAGAATTGCTGAAGAGAATTGTTATCGACATCTACTCATCGGGTAGTGATTTGTATGTAGCTTCCAGTTGATATGTTTATGTACACACAGTTATGATGATTCCGAGTGATCGTCATCATCATGGAGGGAGAATTGTGTACATTTGGTCTTTTATGAAGAACTGGAAGCATTCTAAGTGAGTTGAAAATGTCGACATGACGTTCCCCAAACAAACCCGTGAAGAAGCTACATATTATCAGTCTATGATCCACTTTACGTTGTGGATGACATGTTAAGAGACTGAAGACATTTTGGGCAGAATTGAGAGATACTTCTTCAACAATCATCAATGTTGTTTCAAACGGGTTGTCAGTTTGGGAGGGAGCAAGTACACTTATGGGCTTACTAATTGGGAGGGAGGATTAACCCAATTAGTGAGCGTTTCTATAGCAGTTGATTCTCACTAGATACATTTTAGCTTATTTGGTTCTTCTCAACAATTCAAGTAGATGCGCGTAAAAGTTGTTGCTGATTCTGATGTATCAAAACCAGCAAGGGGGAAGGAGACATACATCTGAATGCATAATTAGTACACATGATGAACATAATACTTCTTCTTAATTGAAGTTATCCTAAGAAGACATATGTCATAACCGTAGAGAATATCAGTGTATTAACTTGTGGCTTTTGGTGTATTATTCCAACTACGTGGGGGAAGTAGTCTCTTGATACTTGTGGATTATACTACTTCAGCTTTCAGTGGAAAGAAATATTGAGAAGAATATTTGAAGCGTGAGATGATATTGCTTATTGACATCTTCATTCGAGCCTATACGATTTATGGTAAACTGCTTCTGGTTAATGCTTCATGTACACAATGTTATGCTGACTCCGATGAGATCGCAACCATCAGGGGAGAGATAATTGTACATCAGGGGTGCACAACAGGTTCACGTGACCGGGCTTAATCATTTACTCCGGAGTTGATATCCGCAGAGAGGGTCAGTGCTTCAACCTGTTACTCTGGTGTCATCGTTTCTTCTTATATTGGATACACGCGTACAATATAGATTGAGTTGGTATGTGTAAGATAACTAGAAAGCATTTGGTGAAATGAAGATGTTGATATATTATTCCCCCTGAATAAACAACTGCTCCAAACCACAAAGTAATGTGAACATCGGGGAACGTACAACAGGGTCATGTGATCGAGCTTCATCATACATTCCGGGATTGATAACTGCAGAGATGATCCATGGTTCACCTTGTTACTTCGGTGCTATCATTTTCTTTGGGTCTTTGAACGTCATACAATGAGACTTTTTGCATCACTTCAACTACTTGGGGAAGTGGTCTCATGAAGATGATTGTCAGTTTGGGGGGAAGCTACCAAAGCGTCACATTGAGGAGGCAGTAAAAGCTCAGCGATTTGGTGGTGTCTTGCGATTAACTCAGTTGTGAGATTCTAGTGATTTGTTAACTACTTGTGCTTGGTGAATTGTTGTGACTTAAGTTGTTTCAATTAGTCTGAATGTAATTTGACGTTGTGAGTTAATCTTTACGACTTGACTTATTACGATCGGATCTATTGTAACTTGACTTGACACTTAGTGCTAATTGTGACTTATCCAAGATTTCACTCTAAGTCTAACTCGCATATTATATCTTTCGGTTTCTTTTGGTGACTTTAGTAAAATCCCGGGAAAGATTCGATCTCTCGGTTTAACTCACAAGAGTTGTAAAATCCCGTTTAAGATTATATCATGGCATCTACCGCTTTAGATGATTATTCAGGAGCCTCGAAAGCTTTGGTGGTGCAAGTTTAAGAGATGTTGTCTACTGATTTCTACAACGAGCTGAACGATACTATCATTTTGGTACTCATGTCAACATCTTCTTAAACTAAATAGTATCCTTTGTACGTATTATACCAAAATGTATATAGATATATAAAACCAACAAAAACCCATAAAAATCAATAAATTAGAAAATACCAAAAATAGTTTTTTTTAAGGCATGACTTCTGTCATCGATAACATTTACGGTCCTAGAAATGTCATTCAATAATTACACGGGTCTTTATATGAAGTTCAAACAGAAGTTCAAAATGTTTTCAAAACATGCCTTTATGGCTTACAGTCATTTCAGGCTGTAACCCGGACTTAAAATTATGGCTTGTACTCATTTCAGGCTGCAACCCGGACTTCAAAAATATGGCTTGCTATTACTTCAGATAGCTACCCGGTTTTCAAAATGAGTAAAACACGTCGCCAAAAGACGGTTGTTCCTAGCAAAGGGTGTCGTTCATCCGAGCGTGAATTACTTTATATTCATGCACACTCGATCTAATGTATGCTTCAGTGCATTATTTCTTGATAAAGAAGAGAAATCTTCTTTTTATCGCCAAGTACTTTCCCTTCTATGATTTTTCCGGGAAGTACTTGAGCAAAACTTGGTGGTACCATGAGATTTTGATTAAAAATCAAATTGCACTCAAAATTTTGACAAAATTTTTCACACGATCAATGACATCATTTACTTAAGCTTTAACATCCGTCATTGATTGAGAGGGAGAGTGATTTCTCAAAATTTTATGTATCATTAAAACTCTCCGCTCTTTGTACAAAATCTTGCGACATAACACTTTGTGATGGTTATGTGTCAGAATGAGAAATTTTCAAAGAGTTTTCAGAAATTATCAAAACTTCAAATTGTTTGTAAACTCATCAAATCTGACACATAACAACCTCCCTCACAAGTTGAGGGGGAGCATGAAAAAGGTTCCTTTTAATCAGAAAATATTAAAACTTACCGCATTTCTCTCCCAAACGTTTTCTAAACTTATTTAAATCAATTGAGATCCAAAATCTCAAAAGATTTGAAATTTTTGATCAGGGGAGAGAATGTGATTTAAATATGAATTCTGATAATCAAAGTGATCTTTTGGACTCAATAAATAGGCTCCCACATATGTGCTAAACTCTTTCAAATATCGATTCACATATTGAGGGGGAGCAAAAGGCGTTTGTGGAAGTAATACCAAAGACCGACCATTTATCTTTATGCATGGAGTTATAAGGATGGTTAAGGTTAGGTATGAGTTCCCATGATCCACCAGAACCGAAAGGATCTTCCCAGGGACAATCCTCTAGATAGATTAGAAGTCCTTAGGAATGATTGAAAAAAAGGAGAAAACTGAGAAAGGGAAGAGTGCGGACTGAGATAGAGCTAGGACTGGAACAAACCCAACAAGGTTCTAGTGGTGAAGTCTCGGTAAGCACTGAAGGGGTTGAAGAATGAAAAAGAAATGAAATGAGAATGGGTGAAAAGAAATAGCCCTCCAAATATTCAACCTTAGGGCAGAAACCGGGTTCAACTTCATATGCTACTAGTGGTTACTAAGGTAACACTGGTATTGAAGACAAGATGTCATGGACCCAGTGACGCACTGCACCAAACTTCCCAACCACTCAAGTTCTCTTAAAAGAACTTGTTTCATTCTCACGGGGAACCATGTGCAATGTATCGACCGCTCCTTGCGAGCTATGTTGATACCTAAACAGGAGACGCCTCCTCAGTCTCCAGGAGCAGATCAAAACGCACTATTGAGTCTAGAGCCATGAGATCATCCATAAATCTCGATAGGACACATTCCAAATATGCTTATTGTTTCACACAATGTGGAAAATAAGATAAAATATTTAGAGTCCTACGCATTATCCTTGTGGTATTGCCAGAACATCCGAGTGATATGAAAATATTCACAATGACGATGGAAATCCTTCTAGAGCAAACATCTTTCAAGCTCTTGGTAGGTGACATGTGAGATCCATCTTGGATCAATGATCAAGTGACAACTGGAATGCAACGATGGTGCAATTCAAAATTGAATCAAACTTGTTCCAGGATATGGATTGACGAATACTTTTGCTAAAACCTTTCAATGTGCTCACAAACTAATTTTTCGAGCACATTGATTGTGTACAATCTTTCAAACAAAATTATCTTTGATGGAAATATGATTCAAAGCATAAAACTCTCGTTGTATCGCAAAATGTTTATTATATGACACGCGAGTGATCTCTATAAATCTATTTCTCATCAATCCGTGAATATCAATTCACCGATTCACTCTGTCGTGTTGTCTGCTTTGAGACGTTCCGGTATGAGAACATGCTTAGTATGAAGATTCCAAAGTGGATTCTTTGGAAAATTCATTACTACAAGCTGGAAATTCCTGTCAAGGAGAGTCTTCTTTAAAAGAGACTCTACCTAATCACAGGTCGGTTTTCACAAAACCGGAGGGTAGTCTGTCCTCGCAGAACGAATGACAAAGCTATATTCGTTCTCTATCTTTATTGCTAACTGTTTTATTTCAGGGACACATATAAATATGGCGTTGATGGCTCCTATTTCCAGCTGAATCGGGTCAATCCATACCTCATGCTCACATATCCTCCACACTATCAACGACGATGAGAGACTTGCTACAATAAATGTTGAGAGACTACCAACAACGTTTCCACAACTCTGATGAAAAAGTCTCCTGATCCACAACTCTAATGTAATGTCTCCTGATCCAGAAGGGTGTGAGCATGATGGTCCTAAAGTCACTATGTCACATGAAGGCGACACTACTATGGATGAGCTTGGAGATTTACTATGGCTGATGATCTCAAAGAAGCTCAGAGATCACATATCTCAAAGAAGCTCAAAGATCACATATCACAAAGGAATCCAAATCACAAGTTCGCTTGCTTGAAGTACAAAGTGTGTAGAAAAGTGAAGAATCAGAACCTACAAGCTACAAAGACTAAAGAATGCTTAAAGATCAAAGAGCTTAATCTCCAAGGTGACATCGCTTAGAGGGAGATTGTTAGGAATACAAATATTCCTGTAAAAGTCTCGGTCACCTAATTATTGTTATAGCATTAATTTAGCTCGTAGTTAGTTTATATATTAGTTAGTTAGTACTAGTTTAAGTAACACCGTGGAAGAAGGACGGGTCTTTACCCACTGTATACCTGATCCACAGCCCGGGTGTGGGCGTTTGTAGCTTAGTATAAATACCCCTCTCCACATGTGGAGAGGGTTGGACCTTTCACAACCTTAATCTAATATTCTCTATTTTCTCTCAAGGTTCCCTTCTACTTTCTCTCTCTAACTTCTCTCTACTAATTCTTCCATCTTTGATCCATATTATACAAAACCAATACGTGTTATAAGATTATGAGTATACTACAACAAAAATAAGCTCAAGCACAAATAAGCAATTGAAACTAGCATGAAAACCACTGGATTGATTTAAGATAAGAATCAAAGTTACACACCTCAAATAGAAGCCTAAAGCTCATAAAGCTTGCCATCAAGCTGAATGAAACAAAAAACAATCATAAACACCCTGCTGAGTCCCTTTATCACAATAAGACCTTCCTGTTGAATTATTGGAAACCATTACTAAATCAATCACTGTTGAACATTAGGCTCACTAACAGCTAAGTTAAGCTATATTGAGCTTCAATAAACCAAACTTAAGCTTGTTGAAGCTTATGAAAGCTATTTGACCACAATTGAGTTTTATGCTAAATAATAAAATTTGACTGTGAATTAATTGCAACAAGAACTGAATCACTTTCATTAAAAAGATAAATTTAGTACAAAAAAAAAGAAAAAAAAAAAAGAAATAAAGATTACAAGACCAATTCAGAAATATTTCACTAATTTAAATTACATTCGACCTAAAATTACACTAAGAAAATAAAAACTAACTAACTATTCTAACTCCCTCTATCCCTACTTCTTTCTTCATTTTTATAGACCCATGGGGGTTCCTCTGACTTTCCCACTCTATCTCTGAGCCATTGGATGACTAACTTTGATCTTGGCCGTTTAAATCCCTTTTGGTAGGAAAAGTCCAATTTGGTAGCTTTTGATAACTTGGAGAGGTTCAAGGGTATTAATTGGGTTTTGGAGGTATTGGTGAGGTGGAGGGGACAAGGTGTGGGTTTGGCTAAAGTGGAGGAGGGGGGATGGAGTGTGGCAGGTTGTTTGCAGGTATCAAGTGGGAAGGGAGGTGGATGGTCAAAGGGGTTTGACTGTTTGTAATATCAAAGGGGTAGGGGAGTTGGGATTGGGAGGTGTTTATGGGCTGGAGTATTTCTGGATCAGATTTGGAAGTGGATTGGTTTATGTAATAAAGTCCATTTGGTTTAGATTATTTCACAAGGACCAATCTTGCAATTTTTGATTTTGGGGAGTGGAAAATGTAATTGTTCCAAAGTTATCACAAGGATCAAAATTGCCGTCTTTCATTAACCCAAGGACCATAAATGTAAATTTCCAATATTAAAACCCCAAGGACCAAAATTGTCATTTTTAAAATCCAGGGACTAAATTTGCATTTTCCTCAAACTTTTCATCAAAAGGCTATTTGTGATAACCTTTGAGTTTCCAAGGACCAAACATGATTTTTCTTCCAAAAATATCCCACCAGGGACCAAATATGCCAAAAGTGAAACTCCAGGGACTAAACTTGTAAATTCTCAAAACTTGTGAAATTTTTCACCAAAGGACTAAATATGACAACTTATGATTTTAAAAGGGCCTTCGGTGACTTTTCTTTTAAAATACGTGCTCAGGGACTATTTTTGCCAATTTTTGAAACTTGGGGGACTGAAACTGCCAATTATGCAAACTTTGTTCGTTTTTCATCTGTTTTTACTCATTTTGCATCTAAAACATATAAAACACAATCCCTGGGATATTTTCAGTAGCTGCTCATTTGAGTATTTTTGGATGTTTTGCAGTTCAGATTTGACCAAAAATGATGAGTGTTTGAGCACTCATCAATGGCCCCGAACAGATAAAGTTAGAAGTAGCATGTTATACCACTCCTTCATGCGGTACAGAGCTTTCGCCGCTTCTTCTTTTGTTTTCCCTTCAACTATTCCTCTAACAAAATTTTCTAGTTTTATACGCATCTCTTCATTGACTTGTGCGTTCAGCTCAAAACCAGAAAGTGCAACGGAAAATTTAGAAACAACTACTTTAATTTCATGATGCAATAGTTTCTTTATTGTAGGCCATGTATCATCACCACCTCTATCTAGTAGGGCTCCAACAGGTCCATCCAATGCCTCTTTCAATTTTGACTACACGTGAATGCAAACTATTAAAAACTTTCTCATTAGTATGCTTCAATGATAGAATGATTCATCTAAGAAGATTATAAGAATTCGATCATGAATCACAAATAAATATTACCTCAAATTGTGCATTTAGTTCAGATAGCTTGGCATTTTGAACTTCAGCAATTTGTGAATCAAAATCCCGTGAAAACTTAACCTTTGCTTTATCCGAATCTCAATCAGCTTGTTTAATGGTGGCATTTGTAGATTAAATGTATAAGGCCCAGGTAAAGCTTATACAACAAATACATTGATATCAAACAATATTTTCATAAGAGCTTAAAATAAGCAATAGCATGCTTGAGTTATTGAGATCCAATATAGGACAATCACAGGAGTTCTGATCCATTTTTACTTATATGTAGCTTGTGATCTCTCGCGAGTCAAATAGTTAAAATTAAAATATTTTGATGAAAGGAAAACTGGTCAAACAGGTCAGTACTCAGTAGTACCCCAAAGTGTCTTGTTAACACACCACAAATTTTTTTAAATCATTTTCTTCAAAAAAAATAATAAAAAAATATATCGACATATTATATATACTATTTGTAATCATATCCAACAGACCCATTTTGACACGTATCGAAAAGCTACCCGTTTTGATCCATACTCAACCCACTCATTTGGCCACCTCTAACCTTAATGCAGATGATACATGTAATGTTCATAACTAAACATACTAAACCAGCATTTAAACACTTAACAAGAATCATTTAAGGAGTGCATAATTCTTATATGTAAAGAAGACATAAACGTTATTTGAGGAAATGACATGGATTGTTGTACCTTTGCATTGTTCATCAAAGAGTCTCATGAATGATCCTACACATTCACTAGCAGCATCTGCAAACCCTTGTCCTCCACTCAAAGCATCAAGAAGAGCTTTTTTGAATTTATCCAGAGTCTCTAATTGTATGTGCTCCAGCATCAATTGGTAGGTTGGTTGAACAAGCTGGAAAATCATAAATAAGAATCTTTTACTTAGATTTCACTACTCTCTAGATATCTTTTACACGTTAATTACTTGTTATAGTTGCGTGGATGACGGATTGTATTCCTTAATACCATTCATGGGGTGGCATACTTACTTCCCCAATCCTATGAGTGCCTACTTCACTCCTATGTCGAGCCGGCTAAGAAGCTCCTAACATGGGATCATTAGAATTTACTCATGCATTAAATACAACCAATAAAACCTAGTACACATCGGTTCATGTTTCCTAAGACGTTCAAGCATGTTACACAATGGAGATCTGCCAGTTTTCTTAAGCCTAACATTGAAATCATTCATCCAATACAACCATAAACAAGTAATCAACACATAATTAACATCTAGGTTTCATTAGATCTAAGCAAACACAAGATAAATCTAGCCTAGCATGTTGAAATCAAGACAAGCACAAGATATAGACAACCAACACATAGACATATTGATTGAATTAAGAGAAGACTTATCTCAATAGCACATGTAAGGATTCAAGGCCTGAAAACCCTTGAAAAAGCTGTAAAATACGTACAAGGTTCGGCCCTAGGGTTTCTCCACACAAGTTCTTCTTAATGAATGAAAATTAGAAAACTATATATAGATTTTAGAGGGTGACGGCGTCAAGAACAAATGTCTGACGCCGTCATCTCGCCGCCCAATAATTCCTCGGACTGCCTAGATCTGGATCTGACGCCGTCATGTAGTCCCCTTTTACAGGCCGTCACAAAATTAACTCTTGACGCTCTTCTTGTGACGCCTTCAGGTTTCTTCTGGGTCGTCATGGATTTTACTCTTAACGCCGTCAGGATTTCCTCTTGACGCCGTCATACATTGTTCTCAGCATGGAAAATTAAGTCTTTGGCGTTTTCTTCACTTTTATGCTCCAAAAAAGTCTGAATTGCTTCCTTTTCCAGATTTCACTCCCAAAGTATCCAAAATCACAAAAGGAACGATTTAGGGTAATATTTGATTAAATAAATTCAATTCCGGGGGCTTAAATGACCCCCTAAAAGTGGTTCATTTTTCATCTCTTCATATACCCTTACACTTGAGATTTGCTTGTCCTCAAGCAAATGCGCTTTTATTCTAGTCAAAATACAAGTTAGGGGTCATTTAACACTAATATAAAAGTAATTACAAAAAATAATCGTTCCACTAAAAACCAAAGACAAGCACGGAGGTCATATACTAGCACCTCACAAATAGTGTTTAGATACTCACATCTCTCGGGTGAAATAAAGTATAAAATACAATATGGAAACGGAAGATATCTCTCACTACCTGTCATAGCAAAATAGATTACCATAGGCGTGGGAAAGGATCAAACCTCCACCACATGGCGTAAGCACCTAGGATAAACTATCAAAGAGGTCTTTTAAAAGGGTTGTAACGTTAGGTGTAGGGATATGAAATACACGGTTTTGTTGGATATAGGCAGTCTTTACTGGTGGCGAGTTAACAATCTTGGTTAATTACATGTACAATATGGCGTTGCTAAGCCAGGACTAGACTCGACTTAAGCTAATAAATCAAAAATAACCAAAACATAGAATGAAAAGGGATGGTAGTCCGTATGTTTTTTTCTCTTTTCTTTTTCTATTTTTTTTTTCTATTTCTTGATTTTTCAATTTTTTTTTTTTTTTTTTTTTTTTTTTTTTTTTTTTTTTTTGCATACACTCTTACCCTACCATCCAAAATAATACATCATAGGGAATGAATATTCCCCTTACACTTGAATTTTTACATACTTTACGATAAACTAATCTAATGACTCGAATTAAGATAATCAAAACACTTGGAGTACTTTTAAGATTAACGAACATATGGGGGTAATAAATGATGTTCTTCCCCATTACTCCATAAAATAAGTACTTTACCCATGAGTCCCAATCGTCCCAAAACAATATGTACAAGGATATGACTCGACTTAGCAACCATGTAATCAATTAGATAATTAACTTATGGTTTAACAAATAACAATAATGCACTAAAGATGAGTGCATACACGGAAGGCTAAGGCGATTTGGGTGTACATTTAAGTGGGGTGTAACAAATTCTTCCTTTAAGTAAAATGCTTAAAGTTAGAAATGAAAAGATAGGCTCGGAGGGGTGTACTAGGGGTTTCGTGTACTAAAAATGAGTACAACGCTAATGGTGTGGGAAAAATTAATTGACTTTACTAGCCAAGTAATATGACTTAAATGGTCAAGTAATTATGATACGGGTTTAACACAAGGGTAATCCTAATGCCTCTTATCATGTAGTAAATCCTACTACACGAATGTAGTGTCACTAGCGGTCTCAGGATGCATCACTAACGCAAGTTCTAGAATCTAAATGCTACCGGTACACTCATAAGCACTAATAGTAAATGCTTTTCCTATCAAATCTAAAGGCGAACCTCACATATTTGGGTGGAAAATTTTTCTGAATAGTACGGTTTTGTACTAGTCATACAATCACCTATCCATGAGACGCTTGCTATGGCTAAAGTTTCACTCCTAAATGTTGTAAAAAAATTTAAATTTGGTGCTAAAATTGCACTAACAAGTATTTCTCATAGTTTTATTACACATCTACTATTAAACAAACAAACTCAAGCGAAAGTGTATTTGTAAGGTATCATCATTTTACCCTCCCCTTACACTTTGTAACAACCCGCATTTTCAAGACATTTCTCCTATTCACTATTCATTAGTTACTATTCATCATTTACTATTCACTGGTCACTATTCATCATTTTCGGAGTCAGTTTGTGATTCCGAGAAGCGTTCAGAAATTTTACTAATCATGTGACACTATTCATTTCTAGGAGGAAATTACTATTCACGATTGCCGTTCATTTCATCATAAACTGAGTTTACGGGCCTTCAAATTCACGTAACCAATGTGATTTAGCTACAAATTCATGCATCATTCATTAATGACATTTCATATAGACTGGAATAGTCTACACATCATCAACACTTTAGGCCCTACACGGATATGCATTATTTCTAGATACGTATGCTTAATTTGTAATTAACGATACCACTCAGTTTTACTACTAACGTATACCCAATACTCCCGACTATGATCCTAATATATTTACATACTCATAATAATAATATAAATATTATATTATTAATTTACCCGGTGTTTTGAAATCAATTACTATATTTCACGGTCGGAGCTTATAACTCTGTCGGTTTGCGAAACTTCAACCCGATAAGTATTTTAACACCCGATTCTCATTAGGAATAATATTTTACAACTTTTACAACTTCGTCATATTTTATTTCATCGCGTCATGATTTAGTAATTAATAGCCCACACACCTTTGTTTTCTTTCCATTTTGCCCCCCCCCCCCCTATGCCTCTCTTCCTTAAATTGAGGATCTTGCCCCTAAACTAGATATACACATTAATAAGCAAGTATACAATTCATTTTCTACACATACCTCCACTTTACAACAAAACAACTAGCAAAAAGCTCTCTTCTCCTCCTCTCTTCTTTGGGGTACACGGCCAAGAATAACAACAAGGAAGAAATCACAAATTTTTCAAGATCAAGGTGTTTATCAAGTCATAGTACTAATCTAGTTAAGGTTTTGAAATAAAAACCTCAAGATTATTAAGTTTTCTTGCTAAAAAATCATCAAATCTTCAAGTAAGTTACTAACAATCTTTTCTTACTCTTTTAAACATCTACTTTACATATTTTCATGATCTAGTAACAAAAACATGCAAATATACTATGATCCATACCACTTGTTACACATTTTCTTTATAAACATAGATCTAAAGCTTTTTGCTTGTAATCTCATAAGATCCACTATTTTTGGTGAAGACTAGGAACCCATGACACCCTAAGAAGGTGTATGGTAGGATTGGGTACTTGTGGAGTTGATTTGAAGTAGATTGGTTAAGCCTTGAACAAGTCTTGATCCTTAAAAATGAGTTTTAAACACTATATATATAGATCTGTCCATTTTTGCAAAACGTGGGAAAATCAGTGGGTTTTGTGTAACTTTGGACCAAAGATTTAGAAAATACATTCCGAGACGAAACTATGGCCGAAAACGGGGATAAAATCCGAGTTACGACGAAAAAGATATGCTATTTTCAAGATTAATGACGAAAACTATATTTTCTGAAAATATTGAATCTGTCCCGATTTTTCTAGCTAGGAAAACTGAGATTTAATGATATCTAGACTAGCCAAGACCTTGAGAAACCTAAAGTATATTTGATTACCTTCGCGGGGATATAAAGAACATAGAAAACGGGCTTATAACGAAAAAGATACAAGTGTTTGAAATCCGATGATATATATATATATTTCCATCAGCTTTTCCATTATTATTTTTGCCGCAAAACTGTCTTTGCGAGACACCACATTCTCGGCTGTTTTTCTTTATGATCGGATCAGTTTGAGTCAGAGCCGTAGTTAAGTAAAATCAAGCATTCCCAGCAAGCTTTTCAAATCAATTGGCCGTTCGTCGAATAGACTTATAACGAATAAACTACGACCTCATCTATATACTCGATAAACTATATATATTTTGACAGCTTTTACTATAATAAAATTTTCTAAGTGTTGAACATAATATTTTCAAGCAACAACAATGAGAGTCGATTTTCTCATCAATCGAGACCCGTATCGCCAAAAGTTAAATGACACGACTTCTAGATATTGTTACAAGGTTTTCAAAAACGCCGAGCTTGACCATTAACCCTTAACGTACAACATTTCGCGACTAGTTTTGCGAGGCCATTTTGGACATATTTTCAAGTAATGAAAATGTTATTTTTGCGACGAAAACCTTATATTTGCCGATAGAACACCAAACAGGGATCGTGGAATACCGTTTCAACGTATTTACATGAAAAGTGGTTATTAACCTAACGAGACGTCAAAAATATATTTTTCGACGATAAACGTTATTTTCAAAACTAATGAGTGGTATCGATAACATACGTATTTGCATGTGTAGGATCATTTCATTTCTTACATTAGATCATATCATTCATATTAGGTTGCGGTTAGAGATCGTGCCTCATTTCAGTATATCTACTTTTGTCATCGTAGCTATCGCACCAGGTGAGTCATAGCCCCACTTTTACTTGTTTAATGACTTTATAAACTCTTTGGGGGAGATACATGCTTCAATACTTGTTCTATGTTTTTATACGATTTGAATTACTTATGGGGAAGAATACGCTGCTTGAATTATTTTTGTACAATGCCAAAGTATTACAAATTCCATACATTGCTTAAGTTTCCTTATTACTACCAAGTTAAGTCCCCTTTATTATCATGGACCGTTAATTTTAGTGCTAGGCGAGAGTGAATGAATAGATCTATTGAGGGTGACGCCTCCATTCGCGTTTGGGTTGCTCCAACGGGACGAATGCATTTCATGTCTTAACAATTTGAGTGTCTGGTAAACACTCTGGTGGGGCCAATTCTATGTCCAGCTTCGGTTTCAGGAGCTTAAGAGACAATGTAGTTTTTACGACTGAAATCTTACTACTTTACTTTATACTTGGGCTATTGTACATACGATTAAAGCTACATACTGATGGTTTTTATAAACCTTATTACTGGTCTATTACTGAATTACGATGCTTTGCATCAACCTTACTACTGAATTACGATGCCTTTGCATCAACCTTACTACGGACTTACGATGCTTTTACTAGGAAAATTCTTCTCTCCAAATGGTTTTACATTACTTACTTGTTTACTAAAATCTATGAACTCACCAACCTCGTGTTGACACTTTAGCATGTATTTTCAGGTTTTAAGCAATGGCACGCTACTGGAGGTTTTGGCAAGGCATGGCATGGTCATAGAAGACTCTAATATTCATTTGGGGACCGATTTAAAGTATTTTAGGGCCTACTTCCGCACTACTTTTAACAATGTAAATCCAATACTTTTGGTTAAATGATTTTATTCTAAATGATTGAAGTGAAAACCATTTTTTGACTTGTGTTGTAATACCAGTTGAGTTACACCCCAGCTACATGTATGCTTCCGCTGGACCTGATTCTGGGGGTGTGACACACTTAGGATGAACATTGTCCCCAATGTTCAAGTAAAGAATGTAAAAGTGAAATAAGTAAAAAGAATGAAATCAAATACTCCCCTGATTCGCTCGGTATGGATAATAAGGTGGTCAGGTTAGATCTTCCTCCAAGAAAATGAACAATCAAAGCTTCCCTTCCAGAATAATAATCATCTTCTTGTCATACATAACCTGTAAATCCTGAGAAAACAGACAAGACAACCTCGCATAAAATCGGCGGCAATCTACATAAGTTACTAAATCCTAGAAAACAAAGTAAGATATAATGCTTGTGGAATGATGTTTGCAGATTTCCTGGAGATTATAAAACGGATAATTCAACAAAAACTTTAAGACTCCGTTAGAAAAACAAAACTGGTAAAATTTCCAGATTTTTACACGTGACGCCGTCAAGAGTAAACTCATGACGCCGTCAGAAGTGACCTGCAAAAATTCTTATGTTAAGTTTCCGGAAAATTTCTGGAAAAACTTGGTCCTACTTCCTGGAAAATCCTGCAAAACTTCATTATGACTCAATACAAGCATTTGACTCTAACAAATACGAATATACATGTTCACTTAATATTGTGGAGAATCATGATCGGTTTGTTTCTTAAAAACATATTTGGGGTTTCCCCTTACACTTATCTTTTGCAAAAATACCCTTGAGTGAAGTTAAGACTAGGCCAAACAACAAGATAAAGTATTTCCACTTTTTAGTTTAGAAACATGATCTACCAACAATAAAAATAAAGCATGAATACGAAAGCAAATAACAAACAAACAAAATAAAAATCACACAAAACATGGGTTGCCTCCCAAGAAGCGCTTTTATTTATTTACGAGTCTTGTAGCTAGACTCAAGGTCATGGGTTACTATGTGACCTCATCTTTCTTATACTCATCTCCTAACTCTTAACATCCGCGATAGTATCTTTTATTCTTTTCATGAGTTTACTTAAGCCCTTTTCTCTTATCATTCTCACTTAGAAGTTCTATAGGCGGATACCTACTACACTTCTCCATGGAAAAATCCTTGAACCTAGGGTGTGTGCGGGGCATTTGGTAGACAAAATCTTCATCCCCATCCGAGAATGTAATTAACCCTTCTATAAGTCTTTCATCGAGGTTGGTCAACCGTTTGAAAGGTCTTCCAAACACAACTTGGGTTAACTTATCATCAATAAATTCTCCTAGACTCTCCATAGCCATGAACTCAACAAGATAAACCAAGCTTCCTACAAACACATGCAATGGTATTGCCTTAGCAATAATATTTTCTCCTTTGTATTCTAACTCATCTACCATGATTTTTTTATATTCATTACGCGAGATTATGTTCATTGGGAGAGATGAGTTAAGATAGGCGTTAAAGCTCCTAAATCCGATCTTACAAGGAAATTGTATGTTGAATGAACTATCACTCTCAATCCTTGTTCTAAGGTCGACATACCTAAGAGGGTTCACTTCCTCTTCCATCCTATTCTCATTAATCACATCACCATCATCAAGATCCTCGTCGGAGTCTGAATAGTAAAAAGGACTAGCCCTACGGTCATCATCATGTTCAGACTCTTCTAACTCAGAATTATTGTCAAAGTGGTGGTTAGGTGAGAGGTTCGGTGGGTTTTCATTTTCCACTAAAGGGATTGGGGCGGGCATTTGGAAAATCCTACGACGAAAAACACGAATAACAGGAATCAAACGATCAATGTTATTGTTATCCATCGAGATAATTTACGAACAAAGGAAACAAAGACATAAGATAGACTAAAGAAAACCTAAAAATAAAAATAAAATCTTACTAGAAAGGAATCTAGCAAGTAGACCTAATAAAAAGAGATTCTAACCTAGACAATAATTATTCCCCAGGCTGCGGCGCCAAAAACTTGATATGTGGGAATCGCACCAGGCTTTACCTCTCGAGGGATCTCGAGAAGCTTACAACCCTCACCAGGCAGTGTACCTGATCGATGTAGTATAGTATAATGACAAGTACCGGGGGGATTGATCGTTCAGCTAGGAATAGTGTCGCTAGGATTAGAAAACCTAAAGATTAGATCTAGAGATGAGGGATGATTCTTTTTGTATTTTTATATTTTTTAGAAAGCAAATTAAAATCTCGGGTTTGAAGGATTTGGGCGGAATTAGTTGCTAGTCAACTAACCCAATACTAAGATGCAATCAAAATAAAATACTAAAAATGAAAATAAACTATATTAAACTAAAGTTGTGAGCAATATATGGGAGAAATGTGTTTACTTAGATTTCACTACTCCCTAGATATCTTTTACACGTTAATTACTTGTTATAGTTGCGTGGATGACGGATTGTATTCCTTAATACCATTCATGGGGTGGCGTACTTACTTCCCCAATCCTATGAGTGCCTACTTCACTCCTATGTCGAGCCGGCTAAGAAGCTCCTAACATGGGATCATTAGAATTTACTCATGCATTAAATACAACCAATAAAACCTAGTACACATCGGTTCATGTTTCCTAAGACGTTCAAGCATGTTACACAATGGAGATCTGCCAGTTTTCTTAAGCCTAACATTAAAATCATTCATCCAATACAACCATAAACAAGTAATCAACACATAATTAACATCTAGGTTTCATTAGATCTAAGCAAACACAAGATAAATCTAGCCTAGCATGTTGAAATCAAGACAAGCACAAGATATAGACAACCAACACATACACATATTGATTGAATTAAGAGAAGACTTATCTCAATAGCACATGTAAGGATTCAAGGGCTGAAAACCCTTGAAAAAGCTGTAAAATGCATACAAGGTTCGGCCCTAGTGTTTCTCCGCACAAGTTCTTCTTAATGAATGAAAATTAGAAAACTATATATAGATTTTAGAGGCTGACGGCGTCAAGAACAAATGTCTGACGCCGTCATCTCGCTGCCCCATAATTCCTCGGACTGCCTAGATCTGGATCTGGCGCCGTCATGTAGTCCCCTTTTGCAGGCCGTCACATAATTAACTCTTGACGCTCTTCTTGTGACGCCTTCAGGTTTCTTCTGGGTCGTCATGGATTTTACTCTTGACGCCGTCAGGATTTCCTCTTGACGCCGTCATACATTATTCTCAGCATGGAAAATTAAGTCTTTGGCGTTTTCTTCACTTTTATGCTCCAAAAAGTCTGAATTGCTTCCTTTTCCAGATTTCACTCCCAAAGTACCTAAAATCACAAAAGGAACGATTTAGGGTAATATTTGATCAAATAAATTCAATTTCGGGCTTAAATGACCCCCTAAAAGTGGTTCATTTTTTGCCTCATCAATACTTCTAGTTCATTTACAAGCCCTTGAAAACAAATTCTGATTTATTCATTGGAGATAAAATCCCAACCGAATCAACCTATTCACCATATTAAGCATTAAAATGATAAGTAAACTGCTATAATTCAAACAATAAGGCCACATCTGGTTTGCGCAGACTGGATGTTTTGATGGAATGTTAAAATGAAAGACAACTACCAAACTAATTTAAGTCATATCCAATTTGTTAGGCCCGTTCTAGATATATGATTGTTTGGAACACCTTCCATTATGGCGGTACTGTTGCACCCTAAACAAAAATAATAATTACAGTGGAACAGAAACACATTAAGATTGAAAACATAAAAGTGGAGTTGGTTAATACTGCTAGTTATATACTACGTAGTTAGTATTGCCAGCTTTAGTTAATACTGCTAGTTTGTAGAGTTAGTGGCAATATTAATCAACTCCTCTTTTACATTCCACATATCCTTTTTTGCCCGATAATCTTCTAATCTCGAGCTTATTTCATTACATGTATTTCCAGATGCTTCTAGTGTTGGAGTATGCTCGTTTCAAAATAAATAATTATATGGCTAGTCATATGTGAGCCTATGGGGTCACACACATATACACTTAGGTACCTCTTTTTGTCGTGGTTATTGTACTTACGACATGTAAATTAGCTTACGTAACTAGGAAACTCTATCGGGCTTCTAATAATTAAGTAATGGACTTAGTTTATTGGACTTGGAAAAACTTATAGGAGGCCCATAAAAGCCCATAGGGAGGCCGGCCATAGGGAGGGTTTCAAGGGGTGGATTGGTTTGAATTTAGTCAAGATATATGTGAGATATCTCCTCACAATTAACCAACCAATTTCCATAATTCTCTCCCCCCTCTCTCCCTCTAACTCACGGCAAACAAACGCCCTCTCCTAGGGTTTTGGTTTTCATAATCAAATCCTTTGATTCTTGTTTAATCAAAGGCCATTTGAAGGTTACGGGTATAAGGACTAGCATCCAAGGGGTATACGGTGAGGTGTAGTGTGGACATATTGATGCGTAGGGATTGCACCAGGCTTTACCTCTCGAGGGATCTTGAGAAGCTTACAACCCCCACCAGGCAGTGTACCTGATCGATGTAGTATAGTATAATGACAAGTACCGGGGGATTGATCATTTAGCTAGGAATAGTGTCTCTAGGTTTAGAAAACCTAAAGACTAGGTCTAGAGATGAGGGATGATTCTTTTTGTATTTTTATATTTTTATAAAAGCAATTAAAAATCTCGGTTTTGAAGGAGTTGGGCCGAATTAGTTGCTAGTCAACTAACCCAATTACTAAGATGCAATCAAAATAAAATACTAAAAATGAAAATAAATTAAATTAAACTAGAGGTGTGAGCAATATATGGGAGAATTGTATTTACTTAGGTTTCACTACTCCCTAGATATCTTTTACAGGTTAATTACTTGTTACAGTTGCGTGGATGACGGATTATATTCCTTAATACCATTCATGGGGTGGCGTACTTACTTCCCTAATCCTATAAGCGCCTACTTCACTCCTATGTCGAGCCGGCTAAGAAGCTCCTAACATGGGATCACTAGAATTTGCTCATGCATTAAATACAACCAATAAAACCTAGTACACATCGATTCATGTTTCCTAAGACGTTCAAGCATGTTACACAATGGAGATCTGCCAGTTTTCTTAAGCCTAACATTGAAATCATTCATCCATTACAACTATAAACAAGTAATCAACATATAATTAACATCTAGGTTTCATTACATCTAAGCAAACACATGAAAGATCTAGCCTAGCATGTTGAAATCAAGACAAGCATAAGATATATTCAAACAACACATAGACATATTGAATTAACTGAAAGAGGACTTATCTTAATTGAACATGAAAGGTTTCAAGGGGTAAAAACCCTTGAAAATACTGTAAAAAACAACCTAGGGTTTATTAGGTTCGACCCTATTATTCTCCACACAAGTTCCTCTCTAATGAATGAAAAATAGAAAAGTATATATAGATTTTGTGAGGTGACGGCGTCAAGAACAAATGTCTGACGCCGTCATCTCGCCGCTAAATAATTTCTCAGACTGCCTAGATCTTGGTTTGACGCCGTCACGTGTACTCCTTTTGCAGGCCGTCACAAAAATTACTCTTGACGCCCCTCTCTTGACGCCTTCAGGTTTTCACTGGGTCGTCACGGATTTTACTCCTGACGCCGTCACAATTTTCCTCTTGACGCCGTCAGGTACTGTTCTCAGCATGGAAAATTAAGTCTTTGCCGTTTTCTTCACTTTTATGCTCCAAAAACGTCCAAAATGCTTCCTTTTCCAGAATTCACTCCCAAAGTACCTAAAATCACAAAAGGAACGATTTAGGGCAATATTTGATCAAATAAATTCAATTCCTGGCTTAAATGACGCCCTAAAAACGGTTCATTTTTCGCCTCATCATATACCCTTACACTTGATATTTGCTTGTCTTCAAGCAAATGCGCTTTTATTCTAGTCAAAATACAAGTTAGGGGTCATTTAACACTAATATAAAAGTAATTACAACTAATAATCGTTCCACTAAAGACCAAAGACAAGCACGGAGGTCATATACTAGCACCTCACAAATAGTGTTTAGATACTCACATCTCTCGGGTGTAATAAAGTAATATCACATTACGGAAATGGAAAACATCTCTTACTACCTGTCATAGCAAAATAGATTACCATAGGCTTGGGAAAGGATCAAACCTCCACCACATGGCGTAAGCACTGATGCGTGGGGATTGCACCAGGCTTTACCTCTCAAGGGATCTTAAGAAGCTTACAACCCCCACCAGGCAGTGTACCTGATCGTTGTAGTATAGTATAGTGACAAGTACTGGGGGATTGATCGTTCAGCTAGGAATAGTGTCGCTAGGATTAGAAAACCTAAATACTAGTTCTAGAGATGACGGATGATTCTTTTTGTATTTTTTATATTTTTTAGCAAATTAAAATCTCGAGTTTGAAGGAGTTGGGAGGAATTAGTTGCTAGTCAACTAACCCAATACTAAAGATGCAATCAAAATAAAATACCAAAAATGAAAATAAACTATATTAAACTAAGGTTGTGAGCAATAAGTGGGAGAAGTGTGTTTACTTAGATTTCACTACTCCCTAGATATCTTTTACACGTTAATTACTTGTTATAGTTGCGTGGATGACGGATTGTATTCCTTGATACCATTCATGGGGTGGCGTACTTAATTTCCCAATCCTATGAGTGCCTACTTCACTCCTATGTCGAGCCTGCAAGAAGCTCCTAACATGGGATCATTAGAATTTACTCATGCATTAACTACAACCAATAAAACCTAGTACACATCGGTTCATGTTTCCTAAGACGTTCAAGCATGTTACACAATGGAGATCTGCCAGTTTTCTTAAGCCTAACATTGAAATCATTCATCCAATACAACCATAAACAAGTAATCAACACATAATCAACATCTAGGTTTCATTAGATCTAAGCAAACACAAGATAAATCTAGCCTAGCATGTTGAAATCAAGACAAGCACAAGATATAGACAACCAACACATAGACATATTGATTGAATTAAGAAAAGACTTATCTCAATAACACATGTAAGGATTCAAGGGTTGAAAACCCTTGAAAAGCTGTAAAATTCGTATATGGTTCGGTCTTAGGGTTTCTCCAAACTTGTTTCTCTTAATGAATGAAAATTAGAAAACTATATATAGATATTATAGGCTGACGGTGTCAAGAACAAATGGGTGACGCCGTCATCTCGCCGCCAAAATAATCCTCGGACTGCCTTGATCTACATCTGACGCCGTCATGTTGTCCACTTTTGCAGGCCGTCACACTTTTAACTCTTGACGCTCTACTTGTGACGCCTTCATGTTTGTACTGGGTCGTCATGATATTTACTCTTGACGCTGTCAAATTCTTCCTCTTGATGCCGTCACAAATAGTGTTTAGATACTCACATCTCTCGGGTGTAATAAAGTATAAATTACAATATGGAAACGGAAGATATCTCTCACTACCTGTCATAGCAAAATAGATTACCATAGGCTTGGGAAAGGATCAAACCTCCACCACATGGCGTAAGCACCTAGGATAAACTATCAAAGAGGTCTTTTAAAGGGTTGTAACGTTAGGTGTAGGGATATGAAATACACGGTTTTGTTGGATATAGGCAGTCTTTACTGGTGGCGAGTTAACTATCTTGGTCAATTACATGTACAATGTGGCGTTGCTAAGCCAAGACTAGACTTGACTTAAGCTAATAAATGAAAAATAACAAAAATATAAAATCAACATAGAATGAAAAGGGATGGTAGTCCGTATGTTTTTTCTCTTTTCTTTTTCTATTTTTTTTTTCTTTTTCTGGTTTTTTTTTTATTATTTTTTTATTTTTTTGCATAGACTCTTACCCTACCATCCGAAATAATACATCATAGGGATGAATATTCCCCTTACACTTGAATTTTTACATACTTTACAATAAACTAATCTAATGACTCGAATTAAGATAATCAAAACACTTGGAGTACTTTTAAGATTAACGCACATACGGGGGTAATAATATGATGTTCTTCCCCATTACTCCATAAAATAAATACTTTACCCATGAGTCCCAATCGTCCCAAAACAATATGTACAAGGATATGACTCGACTTAGCAACCATGTAATCAATTAGATAATTAACTTAGAGTTTAACAAATAACAATAATGCACTAAAGATGAGTGCATACACGGAAGGCTAAGGCGATTTGGTTGTACATTTAAGTGGGGTGTAACAAATTCTTCCTTTAAGTAATATGCTTAAAGTTAGAAACGAAAAGATAGGCTCGGAGAGGTGTACTAGGGGTTTCGTGTACTAAAAATGAGTACAACGCTAAGGGTGTAGGAAAAATTAATTGACTTAACTAGCCAAGTAATATGACATAAATGGTCAAGTAATTATAATACGGGTTTAACACAAGGGTGATCCTAATGCCTCTTATCATGTAGTAAATCCTACTACACGAATGTAGTCTCACTAGCTGTCTCGGGATGCATCACTAACGCAAGTTCTAGAATCTAAATGCTACCGGTACACTCATAAGCACTAATAGTGAATACTTTTCCTATCAAATCTAAAGGCGAACCTCACATATTTGGGTGGAAAATTTTTCTGAATAGTACGGTTATGTGCTAGTCATACAATCTCCTATCCATGAAACGCTTGCTATGGCTAAAGTTTCACTCCTAAATGTTGTAAAAAAATTTAAATTTGGCGCTAAAATTGCACTAACAAGTATTTCTCATAGTTTTATTACACATCTACTATCAAACAAACAAACTCAAGCGAAAGTGTATTTGTAAGGTATCATCATTTTACCCTCCCCTTACACTTAGGATGAACATTGTCCCCAATGTTCAAGTAAAGAATGTAAAAGTGAAATAAGTAAAAAGAATGAAATCAAATACTCCCCTGATTCGCTCGGTATGGATAATAAGGTGGCCAGGTTAGATCTTCCTCCAAGAAAATGAACAATCAAAGCTTCCCTTCCAGAAATATAAATCATCTTCTTGTCATACATAACCATGGGTTGCCTCCCAAGAAGCGCTTTTCTTTATTTACGAGTCTTGTAGCTAGACTCAAGGCCATGGGTTACTACGTGACCTCATCCTCAAACGTTACATCTTCCTCACCAATCATTTCATTATTATTTTCTTGATAATGTTTTACACGTTGTATGTTAACAGTAAATTCTCTACCTTCATCGTCTAATAATACAACGGCTCCAGTTCTAGAGGAACTTTTCACCGTGAATGGTCCATACCATCTAGACTTGAGTTTCCCTGGAAATAATCTTAACCGAGAATTGTACAATAGGACTTTGTCCCCTTCTGAAAATTCCTTGGGTTTCTTAATTCTTTGATCATGCCATCTTTTTGCCCTTTCTTTATATGTAATGGAAGACTCATAGGCTTCTAATCTAAGCTCATCAAGCTCATGTAATTGCAAGAACCTATTGGTTCCGGCAATTGTATAATCTAAGTTACATGCCTTAAGCGCCCAATAAGCCTTATGTTCTAATTCTACTGGTAAGTGACATGCCTTACCATACACCATGCGAAACGGGGTCGTTCCAATAGGTGTCTTGTAGGCGGTTCGGAATGCCCATAAGGCTTCGTCGAGTTTAAATGTCCAGTCTTTTCTATTCTGACTAACCGTTTTTTCAAGTATTCTTTTAATAGCCCTGTTTGTGTTTTTGACCTGGCCGTTGGTTTTTGGATGATAGGCGGTGGAAAACTGATGGGACACTCCATACCTCTTCATGACCTTCTCCATTTGCGCATTGCAAAAGTGGGTCCCCCTATCACTGATGAGGGCTTTAGGAATCCCGAATCTAGCGAAAAGCTTTTTCAGAAAATGAATAACTACCCTGGCATCGTTGGTCCTAAGGGCTTGTGCCTCTACCCATTTCGAAACATAATCGATGGCAACTAAAATGTATTCGTTCCCCCCTGAAGATGGAAAGAGTCCCATGAAGTCAATTCCCCGGACATCGAAGACCTCGCATACTTGTATAAAATTCTGAGGCACTTCGTCCCTATGTGATATGTTACCAGCCCGTTGACATGCATCGCATGCCTGTACCATTTCTTTGACATCACGGGAAATTGTGGGCCAATAGAATCTCGCGTCGAAAATTTTTCGGGCGGTGGTGCTTATCCCATGATGCCCTCCAGAGGGACCATAGTGACATTCCCTCATAATCTTCACTGCCTCACTTTTCGAAACACAAAGTCTTATTATTTGGTCAGGACACATTCGGAATAAAAATGGTTCATCCCAGAAGTAGTATTTTAACTGAAAAAAGAATCTTTTTCTTTCGTACTTAGTCAGGTGTTCTGGAACGAGTCTGCTTGCGAGATAGTTGGCAAAATCGGCGTACCAAGGCTCCGAATCAATCATTGACATGAGTTGTTCGTCAGAAAATGAATCCCTAATCTGACACCTATCGTGCTCATCCAAGGGGTTTTCAAGACGAGATAGATGATCAACGGCCAAATTTTCTGCCCCCCTCTTATCATGAATCTCAACATCGAATTCTTGTAACAACAAGATCCACCGAATTAGTCGTGGCTTAGCATCCTGCTTAGCAAAAAGATATCGAAGAGCCGAGTGATCAGTGAAAACGACTGTCTTTGAAAGGACAAGATATTACCGGAATTTGTCGAATGCGAACACTACGGCTAACAATTCCTTTTCGGTGGTGGAGTAATTCTCTTGAGCGGGATTCATGGTTTTACTAGCGTAGTAAATAGGTTGGAATAGCTTGTCATGCCGTTGGCCCAATACAGCCCCGACAGCAAAATCGCTAGCGTCACACATGATTTCAAAAGGTAACTCCCAGTTGGGTGTAATCATGATTGGAGCTTATGTGAGCTCCTTTTTTAAGAGATCGAATGCATCCTTGCATTCTTGGGAGAAATCGAATGGAGCATCCTTCATGAGCAATTGAGTCATTGGCCGAGCTATTTTGGAGAAGTCTTTGATGAATCTCCGATAAAACCCGGCGTACCCCAAGAAGCTCCGTATTGCTTTAACAGTCGTGGGGTATGGTAACTTAGATATAGCTTCAACTTTAGCTTGGTTCACCTCTATCCCATTCCCTGAGATCTTATGCCCTAACACAATCCCTTCTTTCACCATAAAATGACATTTTTCCCAGTTTAACACCAAGTTGGTTTCCTCACAGCGTTTAAGCATTTTTTCTAGATTAGCAAGACAGCGGTCGAAGGAGTCCCCGAAGACCGAAAAGTCATCCATGAACACTTCCATGCTGTCTTCCAGAAGTTTGTGAAAGATTGCGGTCATGCATCGTTGGAAAGTGGCGGGGCATTACATAGCCCAAAAGGCATCCTTTTGTAGGCGAACGTTCCATAAGGGCAAGTAAACGTGGTCTTTTCTTGGTCCTCAGGTGGTATGGGAATTTGAAAATACCCTGAGAATCCATCCGAGAAGCAATAGTACTCGTGCCTAGACAATCTCTCTAACATTTGGTCAATGAATGGTAAGGGAAAGTGATCTTTCCTCGTGGCATCATTGAGCTTTCGATAGTCAATGCATACCCGCCATCCAGTGACCGTTCTCTGGGGTACCATCTCACCCTTGTCATTCTTAACTACAGTAATTCCACCCTCCTTAGGTACAACCTGTACAGGACTGACCCATGGGCTATCCGAGATTGGGTAGATCAATCCTGCATCCAGAAGTTTGATGACTTCTTTCTTTACCACTTCCTTAATGTTGGGGTTCACCCGCCTCTGGGGTTGCACGGTAGGTTTATAATCTTCTTCCATGAGAATCTTATGTGTGCAAAAAGTTGAGTCAATCCCCTTAATGTCGGCTACACTCCATGCGAGCACTCCCTTATATTTCTTTAGGACCTCTAAGAGTTTACCTTTTTGTTCATGTTCGAGGGAAGAGTTTATGATTACCGGCAGTTGGTCCTCTCCCTGAAGGAAGACATACTCTAAATGGTTAGGAAGTTCCTTAAGATCTAACTCAGGAGGTTCAATAATAGAAGGCTTAAGCTTGTTTTCGGGCTTTCGGAGCTCGAGATGCTCCGTTGCCTCTTGTCTAGGGTAGAAGGAGACTGCACCAACATCCTCCATCTTTTCCACCTCTAGCAAAGGCAGAAAACTCTCGTCCCGTAACCATCCTTCCTCGATTTGTTCATCAACACAGCTATCAATGACATCTGTGAGTTCATCGACCTCCCCAATGAAATAGAGCCGGTTAGCTGCTTCGAGAGAGAGATCCATAGAGTCCTTAATGTCGAAGGTTGTGCTATCGGTTCCCACTCGCAAGGTTAACTTGTCGTCATAAACATCAATGACTGCACGAGCGGTAGCAAGAAATTGTCTCCCTAAGATGATGGGTACCAAGTCATCCTCCTCCATATCTAGAATTACGAAGTCGACCGGGAATTTGAATTTCCCAACTTTGACTAGCACATTCTCGCATATCCCTACGGGGTACTTGATTGATATATCGGCTAGTTGGATGTTCATACGGGTAGGCTTTAATCCAGAGTATCCTAATTTAAGGAACATAGAGTGAGGCATGAGATTGATACTCGCCCCCAAATCGGCAAGAGCATTCTTTATTGATAGAGATTCTATGGAGCAAGGCAAGGTGAAGCTGCTTGGATCATCTACCTTTTTTGGTAGCCCTCGATGGGTCACCACCGAGCATTCTTCCCCCAGGGTCACAAGACCCTCAAGTTTCTTTCGGTTAGCGAGTAGTTTTTTAAAGTATGCGCTATACTTCGGCATGTGATAGCAAGCATCAAGGAGGGGTATGGTGACTACTGAGTCTTTTAGGTATGACAAGAATCTTTTATTATCATTCTCAGTTTTCTGGTTTTTTAATCAGGATGGGAATGGGATTCTCACAGGTTGGTTAGGTGGGGTTGATGGGGAAGGGGTCGTCAAGGGAGGTTGGTTGGGAGTCTCGCTGCCCACATCCTCCTCCTCCTCGCGAGGCTTGTTTGGATCGGGAGTGATGGGGGACGAGTTCGGGTAAGGGGGGTCCTTGGTTGTTGTTCCAGCTCGAGTGGTTATCGCGAGCATGGGGTCTTTTTTGCTTACTGATGGCATTTCAAGGTTATCGAGGGCTGAGTTAAGCTTGTTGAACCATTCTCCAATGTCATTCTGCTGCTCGTCAACAAGTTCGTTAATACCTTTTAATTGCAAGCCTTTTTCTTGAGTGAAGTGACCAAGGTCATCTTCAAAAGTGCCCCTGATTTCGAGTTCAGGACCTTCCTCTCCTTCTTTTCTTTTTACCAGATTCCCCCAGAGGGTGTAATCGTCATTTTGGTAAAAAGGCAAAAGGGAGGGATCAGCATAGATGTCACCTCCTGACAAGCATGCATGTTCAGTCATGGCTTCTCCTCCGCATTCCTCTACCTCATGCGGGCTCCCACAGTAGTCGCAGATCAAGTAAGGATTTGAAAGTTGTTTAGGTAACTGCGACCCAGCTAGGTACTCCATTCTTTTGTGAATTTTTCTTAACCGATCTGAAGTGATTTCAGAAATGCTGACAGTCGACTCAGGTTCATCCAAAGTGTCATCCTGGTCTTGAGCATATTCTTCAATCCTATCCCATCCTTCTTCGGCACTAAGATTGGCTAATCTCCCTTTTCTAGATTGGTTGATCCCGTTCCGATCATTAGAGGAGACATTGTCGTAGAAGATTTGGACCAAAAGCCAAAGTTCGATGCCATGATGGGGAACTTGTCTTATTAAATCCTTAAATCTAATCCACGATTTATGGAAGGGTTCGTCCTTCCCTTTTCGGAAACGGAGGATCCTATCTCTAAATGCTGAGGTTTCTCCAGGTGGAAAGAACTTCTCATAGAACTTGGATATGAGTTGCTCCCATGTGAAAATAGATTCAGAAGGGAGTTTATCATACCACTCTTGGGCTTTTTCATATAGGGTGAAAGGAAAGAATCATAATCGGGACGTGTCTCTAGTAGCCCCATCCGTATGGAGGGTGTCTACTATTTTCAAGAAGTCTTTAATGTGTTGAATGGGATCTTCCTCATCTAATCCACAAAACTTACACACACTTTGGACAAGCCAAACATCGGTCGCACGCAAGACCTCATTGGTGTGTTCATTTGGTTAGACAATGGCATTTGAGAAGCCACGAGGGTTTGGGGAGGAGTAGTCCTTAAGGCGCTTAGGAGTAGGAGTTGTGGGGGTACTCATCTCTTTGTGGGGTTGGGAGCTAGGGCTTGTAATGTGATTTTCCGAATTTTCTTCAGAAAGGGAAGCATCAAAATCGATGGCTATGCTAGATGGTTCAGGTGTTGAGTGAGATCGTCTTAACCTACGCATTTCTCTATCGGGTTCTGCGTAAGGCAAGACAAGGTTTCTAGCGGAACTACGACTCCTAGTGATCCTAAGGTTAGAGAATTCGTCGGTTGCCATGATGGCGGGTGGTGAAGAGTTACGAACAAAAACACAAAGAAATAAGATAGACTAAAGAAAACCTAAAAATAAAAATAAAATCTTACTAGAAAGGAATCTAGCAAGTAGACCTAATAAAAAGAGATTCTAACCTAGACAATAACTATTCCCCGGGCTGCGGCGCCAAAAACTTGATGCGTGGGGATTGCACCAGGCTTTACCTCTCAAGGGATCTTGAGAAGCTTACAACCCCCACCAGGCAGTGTACCTGATCGTTGCAGTATAGTATAGTGACAAGTACCGGGGGATTGATCGTTCAGCTAGGAATAGTGTCGCTAGGATTGGAAAACCTAAATACTAGTTATAGAGATGAGGGATGATTCTTTTTGTATTTTTTAGAAAGCAAATTAAAATCTCGGGTTTGAAGGAGTTGGGCGGAATTAGTTGCTAGTCAGCTAACCCAATACTAAAGATGCAATCAAAATAAAATACTAAAAATGAAAAAAAAAACTATATTAAACTAAGGTTGTGAGCAATAAGTGGGAGAAATGTGTTTACTTAGATTTCACTACTCCCTAGATATCTTTTACACGTTAATTACTTGTTATAGTTGCGTGGATGACGGATTGTATTCCTTAATACCATTCATGGGGTGGCGTACTTACTTCCCCAATCCTATAAGTGCCTACTTCACTCCTATGTCGAGCCTGCAAGAAGCTCCTAACATGGGATCATTAGAATTTACTCATGCATTAAATACAACCAATAAAACCCAGTACACATCGGTTCATGTTTCCTAAGACGTTCAAGCATGTTACACAATGGAGATCTGCCAGTTTTCTTAAGCCTAACATTGAAATCATTCATCCAATACAACCATAAACAAGTAATCAACACATAATCAACATCTAGGTTTCATTAGATCCAAGCAAACACAAGATAAATCTAGCCTAGCATGTTGAAATCAAGACAAGCACAAGATATAGACAACCAACACATACACATATTGATTGAATTAAGAAAAGACTTATCTCAATAACACATGTAAGGATTCAAGGGTTGAAAACCCTTGAAAAGCTGTAAAATTTGTATATGGTTCGGTCTTAGGGTTTCTCCAAACTTGTTCCTCTTAATGAATGAAAATTAGAAAACTATATATAGATATTAGAGGCTGACGGCGTCAAGAACAAATGGGTGACGCCGTCATCTCGCCGCCAAAATAATCCTCGGACTGCCATGATCTACATCTGACGCCGTCATGTTGTCCACTTTTGCAGGCCGTCACACTTTTAACTCTTGACGCTCTACTTGTGACGTCTTCATGTTTGTACTGGGTCGTCATGATATTTACTCTTGACGCCGTCAAATTCTTCCTCATGACGCCGTCACACACTGTTCCCAGCATGGAAAATTAAGTCTTTGGCGTTTTCTTAACTTTTATGCTCCAAAAATGTCCGAATTGCTTCCTTTTCCAGATTTCACTCCCAAAGTACCTAAAATCACAAAAGGAACGATTTAGGGCAATATTTGATCAAATAAATTCAATTCCGGGCTTAAATGACCCCCTAAAAATGGATCATTTTTCGCCTCATCAAGCACCTAGGATAAACTATCAAAGAGGCCTTTTAAAGGGTTGTAACGTTAGGTGTAGGGATATGGAATACACGGTTTTGTTGGATATAGGCAGTCTTTATTGGTGGCCAGTTAACAATCTTGGTTAATTACATGTACAATATGGCGTTGCTAAGCCAAGACTAGACTCGACTTAAGCTAATAAATGAAAATAACAAAAACATAAAATTAACATAGAATGAAACGGGATGGTAGTCCGTATGTTTTTTTTTTTTTTCTTTTTGTTTTTTTCTTGATTTTTTTTTTTTTTTTTTTTAATTTTTCTTTTGTTTTTGCATACACTCTTACCCTACCATCCAAAATAATACATCATAGGGAATGAACATTCCCCTTACACTTGAATTTTTACATACTTTACAATAAACTAATCTAATGACTCGAATTAAGATAATCAAAACACTTGGAGTACTTTTAAGATTAACGCACATACGGGGGTAATAATATGATGTTCTTCCCCATTACTCCATAAAATAAATACTTTACCCATGAGTCCCAATCGTCCCAAAGCAATATGTACAAGGATATAACTCGACTTAGCAACCATGTAATCAATTAGATAATTAACTTAGAGTTTAACAAATAACAATAATGCACTAAAGATGAGTGCATACACGGAAGGCTAAGGCGATTTGGTTGTACATTTAAGTGGGGTGTAACAAATTCTTCCTTTAAGTAATATGCTTAAAGTTAGAAACGAAAAGATAGGCTCGGAGAGGTGTACTAGGGGTTTCGTGTACTAAAAATGAGTACAACGCTAAGGGTGTAGGAAAAATTAATTGACTTAACTAGCCAAGTAATATGACATAAATGGTCAAGTAATTATAATACGGGTTTAACACAAGGGTGATCCTAATGCCTCTTATCATGTAGTAAATCCTACTACACGAATGTAGTCTCACTAGCTGTCTCGGGATGCATCACTAACGCAAGTTCTAGAGTCTAAATGCTACCGGTACACTCATAAGCACTAATAGTGAATACTTTTCCTATCAAATCTAAAGGCGAACCTCACATATTTGGGTGGAAAATTTTTCTGAATAGTACGGTTATGTGCTAGTCATACAATCTCCTATCCATGAAACGCTTGCTATGGCTAAAGTTTCACTCCTAAATGTTGTAAAAAAATTTAAATTTGGCGCTAAAATTGCACTAACAAGTATTTCTCATAGTTTTATTACACATCTACTATCAAACAAACAAACTCAAGCGAAAGTGTATCTGTAAGGTATCATCATTTTACCTTCCCCTTACACTTAGGATGAACATTGTCCCCAATGTTCAAGTAAAGTATGTAAAAGTGAAATAAGTAAAAAGAATGAAATCAAATACTCCCCTGATTCGCTCGGTATAGATAATAAGGTAGCCAGGTTAGATCTTCCTCCAAGAAAATGAACAATCAAAGCTTCCCTTCCAGAATATAAATCATCTTCTTGTCATACATAACCTGTAAAACCTGAGAAAACAGACAAGGCAACCTCGCATAAAATCGGCGGTAATCTATATATGCTAACAAATCCTAGAAAACAAAATAAGATATAATGCTTGTGGAATGATGTTTGCAGATTTCCTGGAGATTATAAAACTAATGATTCAACAAAAACTCTAAGACTCTGTTAGAAAAACAAAACTGGTAAAATTTCCAGAATTTTACACGTGATGCCGTCAAGAGTAAACTCGTGACGCCGTCAGAAGTGACCTGCAAAAATTCTTATGTTAAGTTTCTGGAAAATTTCTGGAAAAACTTCGTCCTACTTCCTAGAAAATCCTGCAAAACATCATTATGACTCGATACAAGCATTTGACTCTAACAAATACGAATATACATGTTCACTTAATATTGTGGAGAATCATGATTGGTTTTTGTTTCTTAAAAACATATTTGGGGTTTTCCCTTACACTTATCTCTTGCGAAATACCTTTGAATGAAGTTAAGACTAGGCCAAACAACAAAATAAAATATTTTCACTATTTTAGTTTGAAACATGATCTACCAACAATAAAAATAAAGCGTGCATACGGAAGCAAATAACAAACAAACAAAAATAAAAATCACACACAGCATGGGTTGCCTCCCAAGAAGCGCTTTTCTTTATTTACGAGTCTTGTAGCTAGACTCAAGGTCATGGGTTACTACGTGATCTCATTGCTGGTTTCACTCTCTAGGTCATCTCCTATACCAGTTTTGTATTTCGGACCTAGTTGCAAGCATTCTTTGTAGAAACCAATGATCCTATTCATCACATACTCTACTCCTCTACGTCTATCCTCATCATTCCTATAGTAAGCTGCTTGTTTGTGTTCCTTTTCTATGTTTGACAGGAGGCGGTACTGCTTAATCTTAAAGGGCATTTGGCAGGCAATCTCATCATTCTCCTCCTTGAAACTAACTATCCCTAAATTCGGATCATAACTCATCTTAGTGGCCTCAACAAATGGTTTTCCGAACACTACTTGGCTTAGGCAAGCATCTATCACCGGACGAGTATCCTCTACTATCATAAAATCGATCTCATAAGTGAAATTTCCCACAATCACATGAAATCCTTTCACTCTTCCTACAAAATTACTTATCAGATTCTTATTGGGCATCATCCTATAACCAAGTTGTTTCTTCATTACCCAATTATAATAAGTCCTAGTCATGCTCTTTATAGGAGATCTAGGATCGATATAAGCTTTCCATATATGCATATGCCCGATGTTGCATGGTATGTTGATGTTAGAGGGGTCTCCTATTTTGATAAGGGGTGTACCAAGGATATATGGTGTCTCGGGGCCATCGAATAAATCCTTATGATATTCCCGTTCTTCCTTGGTGGGCAACTTATCAAAGTACTCTTCTACAGTCTCTACTTCCTCTAACTCTTCTCCCTTATTAACCTCAACTTCCCTAATTTCATCCCTAGTCTCGGTTTCTACTTCAACTTCATCTTTGTCACTTTCTTCTATATCCTTATCTATTGGCTTAATGGTGACAACATTGACAAAGTGGACATGTTTGGATGATGAGGGGTCCTTAGTTTGGATTCCGTTATTGGCGTCCCTAGTATCCTTCCTAGGTGTAGTTAACGCTTGGTTGTTGAGGGCTTTCAACAAGTTGTCAATCTTGTTGGTCATCTCCGTTTGTTGTTGGTTGAATTCGGTTTCAAACCTAGCTATGCGAGCCTCTTGAGATGCCATAAACTTGGACATCAATCCTTCAAGATTGTTGGTACTACCATAGTTGTTAGAAGGATTGTTGTTGAAAGTACGGTTGGAGGGTGGACCGTTTGGTTGGTAACGATTAGGCGGATTGGAAGAATTGGCTTGGTTTTGTTTCCACCTAAGGTTTGGGTGATTTTTCCAAGAGGGGTTGTAGGAATCACCATACGGGTTTGGCACGGATTTGAAAGTGTACCACTTATCTCCCGCTTCGTCGGTACGCGAGGATGCGTAGTCCGCAAAAGCTGTTCCGGGGAGTTCTACACAATCACGAGTGTCATGGGGACCACTACATAAATCGCATGAAGAAGTGATTTTGTTCACTTGGCTTGAAGGCTTAGGAGCTTCGTAAGATTTCATGAGAAACTCGACTTGGTCCTCAAGTTCCATGATCCTACGGTCGAGAGTGCTAGAATTGTTCGAAGGAAAAGATATTGCCTTGACTGTTTTGTTCAAATCACGGGGATCATTCCAACTTTCGTTGTCATAGAGACCAAGATCTTCTGAGTTCCCATGATTGTTCCGCACTTAGATCACGTAGCTTACCACCGGCCGATTGGTCAATGGCTCGCCTTGTGGAGAGATCGATATGGTCATAGAAGATTTGGACTTGGAGCCAAAGGTCTATGCCATGATGAGGGACTTTTTGGAGTAAGTCCTTGAAACGAGTCCATGCTTCATATAGAGTTTCATTTTGACGTTGTTGGAACATCAAGATGTCATTTCTAAGCTTGGTAGTTCTCCCTGGTAGGAAAAATTGAGCAAGGAATCGAGTGGTGAGATCATCCCATGAGGTGATGGATCCCGCGGGTAAATGTTTAAGCCATTGACTAGCTTGATCACGTAGAGAGAATTGGAATAGGCGTAATCGGGTTGACTCTCTAGTTGTAACATCAAGGTCTATAGAATCTGCGATTTTAAGGAAGTCCTTGAGATGTTGATTTGGATCTTCGGAACGAAGTCCATGGAATGCACATCCGCTTTGCACCAACCGGATGGTGTCGGATCGCAAGGGAGACACATTGGCTCCTTGGGTGAGCTCAATGGTGTTTCGGTAGCCTTGGTGGCTAGGTCGGGAATACTCTCCTAGGGTTCGGGGCCTAAGAGGCTGGTTAGCTAGTGGTGGGTTTTGTGGGTGGTCTTGTTGTGGTGGGATGATGGGTTCAAAGATGTTACCATCGTCCATGATGTCGGATGGTGAAGAGTTACGAACAAAAACACGAAGAAATAAGATAGACTAAAGAGAACCTAAAAATAAAAATAAAATCTTACTAGAAATGAATCTAGCAAGTAGACCTAATAAAAAGAAATTATAACCTAGACAATAACTATTCCCCGGGCTGCGGCGCCAAAAACTTGATGCGTAGGGATTGCACCAGGCTTTACCTCTCGAGGGATCTCGAGAAGCTTACAACCCCCACCAGGCAGTGTACCTGATCGATGTAGTATAGTATAATGACAAGTACCGGGAGATTGATCGTTCAGCTAGGAATAGTGTCGCTGGGATTAGAAAACCTAAAGACTAGGTCTAGAGATAAGGGATGATTCTTTTTGTATTTTTATATTTTTATAAAAGCAATTAAAAATCTCGGTTTTGAAGGAGTTGGGCGGAATTAGTTGCTAGTCAACTAACCCAATTACTAAGATGCAATCAAAATAAAATACTAAAAATAAAAATAAACTAAATTAAACTAGAGGTGTGAACAATATATGGGAGAATTGTGTTTACTTAGGTTTCTCTACTCCCTAGATATCTTTTACAGGTTAATTACTTGTTACAGTTGCATGGATGATGGATTGTATTCCTTAATACCATTCATGGGGTGGCGTACTTACTTCCCCAATCTTATAAGCGCCTACTTCACTCCTATGTCGAGCCAGATAAGAAGCTCCTAACATAGGATCACTAGAATTTGCTCATGCATTAAATACAACCAATAAAACCTAGTACACATCGGTTCATGTTTCCTAAGACGTTCAAGCATGTTACACAATGGAGATCTGCCAGTTATCCTAAGCCTAACATTGAAATCATTCATCCATTACAACTATAAACAAGTAATCAACATATAATTAACATCTAGGTTTCATTACATCTAAGCAAACACATGAAAGATCTAGCCTAGCATGTTGAAATCAAGACAAGCATAAGATATATTCAAACAACACATAGACATATTGAATGAATTGAAAGAGGACTTATCTTAATTGAACATGAAAGGTTTCAAGGGGTAAAAACCCTTGAAAATACTGTAAAAAACGACCTAGGGTTTATTAGGTTCGACCCTATTATTCTCCACACAAGTTCCTCTCTAATGAATGAAAAATAGAAAAGTATATATAGATTTTGTGAGGTGACGGCGTCAAGAACAAATGTCTGACGCCGTCATCTCGCCGCCAAATAATTTCTCGGACTGTCTAGATCTTGGTTTGACGCCGTCACGTGTACTCCTTTTGCAGGCCGTCATAAAAATTACTCTTGACGCCTTCAGGTTTTCACTGGGTCGTCACGGATTTTACTCCTGACGTCGTCATAATTTTCCTCTTGACGCCTGATGAGTGCTCAAACACTTATCATTTTTAGTCTAATCTGAACTGCAAAACATACAAAAACACTCAAAAATGCATCAAAATACTAAAAATATTCCAAAATTGTGTTTTATATGTTTCAGATGCAAAATGAGTAAAAACAGTTGAAAAGTGTACAAAGTTTGCATAATTGGCAGTTTCAGTCCCCCAAGTTTCAAAAATTGACAAAACTAGTCCCTGAGCATTTATTTTGCAAGAAAAGTCAACCCAAGTCCTTTTAAAATAAAAAAGTTATCAAAAATAACACTTGGGTGAAGTTTTGAGAAATTACAAATTTAGTCCCTGGAGTTTCACCACTTGGCATTTTTGGTCCCTGGGATTTAAATTTTTGGAAATTACAAATTATGGTCCTTCAATTATTTATATTTGGCAGGTATTAACCCTTGTCCTACCTTTGGGGATATTACAATTTCAGTCCTTGGGATTTTCAGAATTTGCACATATGGTCCTTGTGATCATTTCTTAACCAAACGGACCCTTGATTGTAATTACTTAACAAAACAACACCCCAAACACCACCCCAGCCCAACATACAATACCTAAGCCCACACCCCATTTAAATATATCCCTGGTCAAAATGACCAGTCAACTCCACCCCTAACCTCCATATTTCCCGCTCCCCTGCTCCTCCATGTCCCCTCCTCCTTTTCCTCACCTTCTCCACTACTGTCTCCCTCCACCTCTACAAACCTCACCCTTCATTAATATCCCCACCAACAACAACCTAACCCACTCAACCTGCCAAATATGATTTTCCCGCCAAATCAGCTTTAATGGCTGGGATCAATTGCAAGCATCCAACGGCTCTAAAAGGTAGTGGGAAATGCTAAGGAACATCCCCTGGTCTATAAAAGTCAAGAGAGAAGGAGAAAGTAGTAGTAGTTAACTTAGAATAGAGTAGAGTAGTTTAGTTTAAATCGTTTTAATGTAATTCCTTTTTCCAGTTGCTAAATTTAGCTAAAATCAGTTGTAATCCACATTTTCAGTTGCTTGTCAAGTTAATTTAATCATAATTTCAAGGTTTGTTGGTTTGAATCAGGTTGCACCATTTTTAGTGAAAATTCCTTTTTAATTAAAATATTGTTGGAAGTTGTTAGTTTCTGCTTCCTTGTACTCATTCAAGCTTATTTGTGATTTTCTATAAGTTATTTGAGTATTAGAATCAGTTTCCCTTCAAATTACCAAAAATAATCAAAAATCATAAAAATAGTAAAAAATAAGAAAAAAAAATCAAAAAGAAGAAAGCACAAAAGAAGCAGTTGAAGAAGACCATGGTTTAGAGCTCTTGGGGAGCATTAGGATTGTTTAGAAAGTGATTTGGAGTGTCATACAACTACCTTTGTTCGTAAGTCAACTTTCTCATTTAGCTTAATTGAAACTACTTATTTGAATCTGCTTAGTGTATGCTTAAATGAGTGCTTATTCTGTGTTTTTATGCTTAATATGTTTGATTGAGTTTGTTTATTGCTTGTTTACTAGCGTTCATTTGTTGTTGCTCATTATTGCTTGTTATTGTTTTTTATAGTCTTATTTAGTATAATCTAATTATAGCTTTAATTGTGCTTAATTCCTGTTAATTGTTGCTCAGTATACTTATATTCAGTTGTTTGAATCATTGCTTTTCAGTTTCCTGGCTTAAATGTGGCTATTGCTTCATAAAACCTAATCAGTTTGTACATAAAGGGGTGTTTGGGTCAACTTAGTTTCTAGCACAAAAAAATTAGTTTTTACCACTTTTTCAATTTCAATCAGCTCTATTGCATAGTTTTTAATAGTTTTCTATAAAATAACTTTCATTTCCTTAAAGTTTTAAAGCATTTAAGTTTATCTTTCCAAAAAAATTTATGCCTAACTGTTTTTTTTAGATAACTAGGTAGTTTCTTGTTTTGGCCATTTACCTTGCTTACTTTGCTTCACATTAGGTCTCTATATGTTAATACACCTCCTAGACATCTGGTACTTAGGCCTTGTAGGTCAAAAATCCCAAATTTGACCCATTTTGCAAAAATTCTGCACAAATCGAAAAAGTCGCCCAACAGCACATTAGTTTTTGATTTTTCATTTCTTCGTTATAAGCCCGTTTTACTTGAAATTTGGTATGCATATAAATGAATTGGTTTCCTAGTTACTTTGGATTTTTATGAATCTTTTTCAGAACTTTTGGATAGCGTAAACACCCCCCAAAGCAGCAGATTTGCACTTTTGCAAGAAAGTGCCAAAAACATATTTTGATTTTTATTTTTAATTTCTTCAATTTTAATCCTTTTGCCCTGAAATTTGGTTTGTAGCTTATTATATTGCTTATCTAATTAGTGGTATTTTTATTTTAATTTTTAGATTTTTTTTACAGGGCTTAATCGCCCTTTTTCGGGCTGCAAAAGTCACTTTTTTTTCTGCAGTCCTTAATTTGCAATTGCTTATTTGTGATTTTTTAGCTTATCCTAGTATAAATTCTTGTTTGTTTTAGCTTATTAGTGTTAGGTCAGTGCCATTTGGCTTATTTTCATTTATCAGCTGTAGCTTGTAGCTTGTTTATAGCTTGTGCAATCTTTAAAATCCATTTTTAGCCTTATATAGCCAACTGTTGATGGAATAAGCTCCTGCTGAGCTTATTTCAGCTTTTTTACAAGTTTGTTTTTACAAAAGTTTGTTATCTTAACCTATTTCTTAGTTCTGCAAAAAGAAAAACCAAAAAGAAAAAATGTTCATAGATTTTGCCACGTGTGGGGATTGAACCTGGTACCTCTTGGTACCTTTGGCCAAAAACACTCCCACCCAGTGCACCATCTGCCCCATATAGCACTTAGTGTTGTTCTTTTACCCTTTTTTATTTATAGTAGTAATAAACCTTTTAAGCTTATTTTTTCTTATTCAGCTTATTTCCAGCTTTTTAATAAGCTTTTTGCAACTTTTATATTTTTTTGTAGCTTCTTGTCAGTACTTAGTATTTTTATAAAAAGTTTTAGATTTATTACTATTCATTTGCTATTTATTATAATTTAAATTAGTTTACTTAGTACTTAATTAGTTTTTAATTAATAATAAATGGTCAAATAAATAATTTTCTTTTTTCTAAAATTTTCTTTTATTATTAGAATTGTAAAAATATAATTTTCATATCCGTATCCCTTTTATTTCTTAAAACTCACGTTTTATTTTGTACGTTCGTGTAGTTTTTATTAAACGTTCGCGTTTTTAGTTTTTTAACGTTTTCTAGTCCTTTGCTTTCCAGTACTTGTCATATTAGCTTGTTTAAGCTATTCTCGTTTATATTTCCTTAGTACAACCGCTCAAAACCTTTTTCGTTCAATTTCACCCGATCACAAACCCGTTTTGATTACCATCACACCTCGTCGGGACATAACGACCCGGGGAAACACTATATTTCCGCGGAGATTGACTCTAGGCTGTTTGACCTTGGTTGACCATTCCCTGGTCAGTTTAGGTTGACGGTTTAGCATCAATCAAAATTTGGCGCCGCTGCCGGGGAGGTTGTGCGCGTTTTCTAAACGGTTTGCTGATTGGTGATCTTTGGATATTCACTCTTTGTATATTATCCATCCTTGTTCATATTTTTTCATAAAAACCCAAAAATATTCTTCTTATCCCTCTCATCCGTTTAATTCTTTATCCCGTACCCTCAAGCCGTTTAATTCTATTCTTCGTATCCTCTCAAATGTTTAATTCTTCATCCTTTATCCTCTATATGTTTGATTCTAACTTCTTATACCTCTCTTATGTTTAATTCTTATGGTGGATATGCGTACCATGGAAGAATTGCTGCAAATACCTATCGTAGGTATTGATAATGCTATCGTTATTCCACCCATTCTAGCGGATGAATTTGAATTGAAAGCCGAACTGATAAATTTCATAAGTAACGATCCGTTCTATGGTTTTGAGAATGACGATCCTTATTCACACTTGAGAAGATTTTCACAAATAACAGGAACGTTCAAAATTAATCAAGTGCCCCAAGATGTGGTAAAATTGATCTTATTTCCGTTTTCACTAAAAGGAGCAGCCGAGAAATGGCTTGATTATGAACCTCCTAATTCCATCACATCCTGGGATGATCTTGCATCGAAGTTCATGAATAGATTTTATCCTCATTCTAAAACATTTGAGCTAAGAAAAGAAATCATGAATTTTCAACAATGTTTTAATGAGACTTTTGCCGAGGCTTGGGAGAGATTCAATGATTTGAAATGGAAATGCCCACATCATGGTTTCTCGGAATTACAACAAGTTGATATATTCTATAATGCTTTAATGCAAATCGATCAAGATTCGCTTAACACGGCCGCCGGTGGCAACATCTTTTATCGTACTCCAAAGGACATCTTGACGATTATCGAAAACAAATCGAAAGTTCACACTGCACAAAACAAAACGGTAGTAAGTTCCCAATTTTACAATGAAAAATCAATTGGAGAGTTACTAGCCAAAGAACAAGCAGCTAAAGTGAGTGCCCAATTTTGTAAGACTTTCGTTCACGATGATGATGATGATTATTCTATTCAAATGAAGGAATATTATTCGTCAGTTGCAATCACACCCGAGGTTCTCACTCACTCTCTAAGCATGGGGGACGAGCATCTTGACACTGTTCCTGAAAAGGAATCGGACGAATTCATAAAGTCTAGTGTTGAGGACCTTGTCCCAATCCCAAGAGAGTCACAGGGAATTCTTGAGCATATGTGTGATATCCCTCCTCCTCCTGTCTTCCCGGATGATCATGATGAGATGTTCTCTGATTCTGAAGATGATTGTACTTCGTGTGATAACGATTCTTTAACTTGTGGAGACATCGATTATTTTGAAAATAGAGAGATTAACACTGATATTCTTCAAATCACAGACGATGCACTTCGTGAAAAATTATTGAATATCAATCTTCTCGTTGCTAAGATCGAATCATTAAGTGGCAATCCCACTTCTCATCCCGATCTTTCTCTTTTGGCTTATGAAGCCTTCTGCTTTGATATCGATCATACAGAAGAGACGAGTAGTGGCAGTACCACTTCTCATGCTTATATCTCTCTTCCCGAGTATGATTCGTTTCTCTTTGAGGAGTTCTCCGGTGAACTCACTCCCATCATAACTCCTCCGGAGTATGATCTCTTCTATTTTGATCTTGCGGAAGATCATGACTCGGGGGAAGACATACTCTCTCATGAGAGTTTGCTCATTGATGAAAAAATCCCAACCCACCCTCCCGTGATGTTTTTAAATGACAAATTTGATAATGATGACGATTATTTCATAATTGTTATCAAGATCTTTCTTCCGTTTCTCACCTACCTGGTAACTTCCTCTGTTCTTCATTCCTTCGGGAATGAGGACACTATATTTGATCCCGGCATTTTCATGTATCATTATCTTGATCCGGATACTTATCTCATCGGTGTGGAACTTTCACGTGCTTCAAATGTTTGTCCAAACATTTTGAATAAAAGTCCGATTGAGATTGTTTCTTCCACATCATGCTTCCCCAAGGACAAATGAATTCGGGGTCGAGTCAAGCTAGCGACTCGGTAAACAAAAACAGTAGCATGTTTATAGGGTTTTCACCCTAAGTGTGGGGGAGTCCCCCATGCTATGATTAGAAAAGTGAAAAAAAAAATGGTGTTTTCCACGTTTAGCTTGTAATGTTGCCCTTTTACGTTCAAAGAGTCGGCATAATAGCCGGGACTTTGAATATTGAGGACAATATTCATGCTAAGTATGGGGGGTATTTCGCTATTCTAGCGAATTTTATCACATTTTACTATCTTATACCCCCGTTTTTAGCCAAAATTTCAAAAAAAAAAAAAAAAAAAAAAAAAAAAAAAAAAAAAAAAAAAAAAAAAATTCACTGGTGCTTCAAAATTTTTGTGGTAATCAGTCCGCCTTGTCTAAACCGACAAAAGGGATTGGCTAATCCAGGAGCAAACGGCTCTTGGTAAAGATATATCAAATCCGTTTATGGCTTGCAATTTGCCCAAAATTGTATGGTACCTCAACTCGCCATATCCTAAAACGCGAATGAGTTGGCTAGCCCGCAAGATTATGGCTTGTGGTAAAGGCAGTGGAAAATCCATAATTGGTAATCAGCTCACCAAGATGTTGACTTTGTCCATCAAGAGTTGGCTAGTCCAGAAGCAAACGGCTTTTGGTAAAGACTAATCAAATCCGTTGACAGCTGGTGGTTTGCTCAAAATCACACGGTTATCAGGTGTACCACAGTTCTCACACCTGGCTACTCCAGAAGTGATGGCTTTTGGTAAAGAGTTTTTCAAATCCATCAAGTTTTCTAAAAAGATTGCTAGGGACTAGCAATAGTTTAGTGTGGGGGATTGATGAGTGCTCAAACACTCATCATTTTTAGTCTAATCTGAACTGCAAAACATACAAAAACACTCAAAAATGCATCAAAATACTAAAAATATTCCAAAATTGTGTTTTATATGTTTCAGATGCAAAATGAGTAAAAACAGTTGAAAAGTGTACAAAGTTTGCATAATTGGCAGTTTCAGTCCCCCAAGTTTCAAAAATTGACAAAACTAGTCCCTGAGCATTTATTTTGCAAGAAAAGTCAACCCAAGTCCTTTTAAAATAAAAAAGTTATCAAAAATAACACTTGGGTGAAGTTTTGAGAAATTACAAATTTAGTCCCTGGAGTTTCACCACTTGGCATTTTTGGTCCCTGGGATTTAAATTTTTGGAAATTACAAATTATGGTCCTTCAATTATTTATATTTGGCAGGAATTAACCCTTGTCCTACCTTTGGGGATATTACAATTTCAGTCCTTGGGATTTTCAGAATTTGCACATATGGTCCTTGTGATCATTTCTTAACCAAACGGACCCTTGATTGTAATTACTTAACAAAACAACACCCCAAACACCACCCCAGCCCAACATACAATACCTAAGCCCACACCCCATTTAAATATATCCCTGGTCAAAATGACCAGTCAACTCCACCCCTAACCTCCATATTTCCCGCTCCCCTGCTCCTCCATGTCCCCTCCTCCTTTTCCTCACCTTCTCCACTACTGTCTCCCTCCACCTCTACAAACCTCACCCTTCATTAATATCCCCACCAACAACAACCTAACCCACTCAACCTGCCAAATATGATTTTCCCGCCAAATCAGCTTTAATGGCTGGGATCAATTGCAAGCATCCAACGGCTCTAAAAGGTAGTGGGAAATGCTAAGGAACATCCCCTGGTCTATAAAAGTCAAGAGAGAAGGAGAAAGTAGTAGTAGTTAACTTAGAATAGAGTAGAGTAGTTTAGTTTAAATCGTTTTAATGTAATTCCTTTTTCCAGTTGCTAAATTTAGCTAAAATCAGTTGTAATCCACATTTTCAGTTGCTTGTCAAGTTAATTTAATCATAATTTCAAGGTTTGTTGGTTTGAATCAGGTTGCACCATTTTTAGTGAAAATTCCTTTTTAATTAAAATATTGTTGGAAGTTGTTAGTTTCTGCTTCCTTGTACTCATTCAAGCTTATTTGTGATTTTCTATAAGTTATTTGAGTATTAGAATCAGTTTCCCTTCAAATTACCAAAAATAATCAAAAATCATAAAAATAGTAAAAAATAAGAAAAAAAAATCAAAAAGAAGAAAGCACAAAAGAAGCAGTTGAAGAAGACCGTGGTTTAGAGCTCTTGGGGAGCATTAGGATTGTTTAGAAAGTGATTTGGAGTGTCATACAACTACCTTTGTTCGTAAGTCAACTTTCTCATTTAGCTTAATTGAAACTACTTATTTGAATATGCTTAGTGTATGCTTAAATGAGTGCTTATTCTGTGTTTTTATGCTTAATATGTTTGATTGAGTTTGTTTATTGCTTGTTTACTAGCCTTCATTTGTTGTTGCTCATTATTGCTTGTTATTGTTTTTTATAGTCTTATTTAGTATAATCTAGTTATAGCTTTAATTGTGCTTAATTCCTGTTAATTGTTGCTCAGTATACTTATATTCAGTTGTTTGAATCATTGCTTTTCAGTTTCCTGGCTTAAATGTGGCTATTGCTTCATAAAACCTAATCAGTTTGTACATAAAGGGGTGTTTGGGGCAACTTAGTTTCTAGCACAAAAAAATTAGTTTTTACCACTTTTTCAATTTCAATCAGCTCTATTGCATAGTTTTTAATAGTTTTCTATAAAATAACTTTCATTTCCTTAAAGTTTTAAAGCATTTAAGTTTATCTTTCCAAAAAAATTTATGCCTAACTGTTTTTTTTAGATAATTAGGTAGTTTCTTGTTTTGGCCATTTACCTTGCTTACTTTGCTTCACATTAGGTCTCTATATGTTAATGCACCTCCTAGACATCTGGTACTTAGGCCTTGTAGGTCAAAAATCCCAAATTTGACCCATTTTGCAAAAATTCTGCACAAATCGAAAAAGTCGCCCAACAGCACATTAGTTTTTGATTTTTCATTTCTTCGTTATAAGCCCGTTTTACTTGAACTTTGGTATGCATATAAATGAATTGGTTTCCTAGTTACTTTGGATTTTTATGAATTTTTTTCAGAACTTTTGGATAGCGTAAACACCCCCCAAAGCAGCAGATCTGCACTTTTGCAAGAAAGTGCCAAAAACATATTTTGATTTTTATTTTTAATTTCTTCAATTTTAATCCTTTTGCCCTGAAATTTGGTTTGTAGCTTATTATATTGCTTATCTAATTAGTGGTATTTTTATTTTAATTTTTAGATTTTTTTACAGGGCTTAATCGCCCTTTTTCGGGCTGCAAAAGTCACTTTTTTTTCTGCAGTCCTTAATTTGCAATTGCTTATTTGTGATTTTTTAGCTTATCCTAGTATAAATTCTTGTTTGTTTTAGCTTATTAGTGTTAGGTCAGTGCCATTTGGCTTATTTTCATTTATCAGCTGTAGCTTGTAGCTTGTTTATAGCTTGTGCAATCTTTAAAATCCATTTTTAGCCTTATATAGCCAACTGTTGATGGAATAAGCTCCTGCTGAGCTTATTTCAGCTTTTTTACAAGTTTGTTTTTACAAAAGTTTGTTATCTTAACCTATTTCTCAGTTCTGCAAAAAGAAAAATCAAAAAGAAAACATGTTCATAGATTTTGCCACGTGTGGGGATTGAACCTGGTACCTCTTGGTACCTTTGGCCAAAAACACTCCCACCCAGTGCACCATCTGCCCCATATAGCACTTAGTGTTGTTCTTTTACCCTTTTTTATTTATAGTAGTAATAAACCTTTTAAGCTTATTTTTTCTTATTCAGCTTATTTCCAGCTTTTTAATAAGCTTTTTGCAACTTTTATATTTTTTTGTAGCTTCTTGTCAGTACTTAGTATTTTTATAAAAAGTTTTAGATTTATTACTATTCATTTGCTATTTATTATAATTTAAATTAGTTTACTTAGTACTTAATTAGTTTTTAATTAATAATAAATAGTCAAATAAATAATTTTCTTTTTTCTAAAATTTTCTTTTATTATTAGGATTGTAAAAATATAATTTTCATATCCGTATCCCTTTTATTTCTTAAAACTCACGTTTTATTTTGTACGTTCGTGTAGTTTTTATTAAACGTTCGCGTTTTTAGTTTTTTAACGTTTTCTAGTCCTTTGCTTTCCAGTACTTGTCATATTAGCTTGTTTAAGCTATTCTCGTTTATATTTCCTTAGTACAACCGCTCAAAACCTTTTTCGTTCAATTTCACCCGATCACAAACCCGTTTTGATTACCATCACACCTCGTCGGGACATAACGACCCGGGGAAACACTATATTTCCGCGGAGATTGACTCTAGGCTGTTTGACCTTGGTTGACCATTCCCTGGTCAGTTTAGGTTGACGGTTTAGCATCAATCAACGCCGTTAGGTACTGTTCTCAGCATGGAAAATTAAGACTTTGCCGTTTTCTTCACTTTTATGCTCCAAAAACGTCCAAAATGCTTCTTTTTCCAGAATTCACTCCCAAAGTACCTAAAATCACAAAAGGAACGATTTAGGGTAATATTTGATCAAATAAATTCAATTCCGGGCTTAAATGACTCCCTAAAAACGGTTCATTTTTCACCTCATCACATATCATAGAGGTGATCTCCAATTATCACTTGGTTTTGTTGGTGAATCGTTACATTGGTGATAGTCATCATTCGTTGCAAACGATCACGCTGCAAAGGTATATACATGTTATGTTTGGTTGTTTTAATTAATCATATTGGCTATATGGATCCGTGTGGGTGATCTTGTTCCGTTGCGTTTATTTGATTCTTATATATTTTATATTCTTACATCACCTATAGTGGTATCACGAGCCATCATATGTGCCATATGATTATTAGGTATGTGTAAAATGGCCTAAAACGCATGTTTTTGATCGATTTATGAAACGATTTCGAATCTGGCCTATGGCTTAATTTTCTGTGGTAAAAAGATAATTAAAAGGTCCTAACATCAGTGGGTTTTGAACCTAAGGCCATTTCACACGAGTACCAAACGGGGTTTTAATTCTTGTCAATTAATTTCTTCGTTTTCGTTGGCTAACAATTTAATTCTTGTTATTATTTTGTTTTCCATGGAAAATACATGCATGTTTGTCCATGGAGTTAGCCAACACCATGTTTCATTCATAATATTATGGTATTATTATGTTTATATGCAAAGCCGATGAAAACCTAGACCTCTTGTGCATTGAATGGTTGTTTATGTTGTTTAATTTCGTGTTTTGGGGTTTTTGCCATTGTTTCGGCATTTATGTAATTATATTCTTTTGGGTGTAGCCATTGTTTGGGCACATTTACAGTAGATTAAAAGTATATTAATTGTATTTTACATTCAATATAATGTAATCGTGGCTTGGTGGTGAAAGGCGAAAGAGTTAAAGACGTTTTTTCCGAAAAATGACTGCTGGAACACCAGTTGGTAAACCGGAGTTTCCCGGTGATTGGTAAGGTTTTTTTGGCTGAACTTTTTTTTGCAGGTACCCAAGACATGGGCCTGCAACTTTCTAGTTTTGAGCTAATCCCGGGGAAGCCTCCTTCATGGACTTTTGGGCCCTCTAACACAGAAATTCTGGAAGGACAGAAACTGCTTTTCATGTGCATCACGGGCTTCCAACTTGCACTTGATTGTCTTGGAGCAAGTGGGAGTCCTCCATGTGGTTATGGGTCTGCAACTTTCTAGTTTTGAGCTAATCCCGGGGAAGCCTCCTTCATGGACTTTTGGGCCCTCTAACACAGAAATTCTGGAAGGACAGAAACTGCTTTTCATGTGCATCACGGGCTTCCAACTTGCACTTGATTGTCTTGGAGCAAATGGGAGTCCTCCGTGTGGTTGTGTTATTGTCCCTAGTTGACTCTTGGTTCTCGTGATGGCTCACGAGACCAAGCATAGGTTTTTTCATCGGTTGAGGCTTTGCATATTGTGGTTGTGTGTTTGTTTTTGCTTTTTATATATCTTGTTTCATATGTAAAATTGCAAATAGTTTTCTATAAAACTTAAAATGAAACACAAACCATTTTCAAAACTAAGTCTTTTGATTTAGTTTTACTAAGTTTTTGAAACTTGAAATCATTGTTTTATAATAACACCTTAACTTGTTATGTATGTTATTTTATTTATGTATTGTCCAAACTTTATTATCCACATAGGATTAATATTAGTCATGAAAATGGACAACTTGACACACAAAAAATTAAAACAATGATTAGACATAAGTTAAGAAATGTTTTTAACTTGTGCTACGAGGGATGAATGCATGCTCTTTTCGTACACCTTTTGATCCAAATCAAAACTTTTACCCGTCAAATTTAAGTCATGCCGTCCAATTTTTAGAACACTTGCAATTACTTTTTGACTATGCGTGGGACCTAGGTTGAATTGTAACCCAAGGTGACTATTTTCTATGCGTGGGACCTAGATATATTCTCGCACGTTCTCAAATTGGATGACTTAATCGAGTTAAGCGTTGAGACCTTGACCCGAGGCAAAGATGGGACTAAACATGCCAGCTTGACACTAGTTGCTTGTTCACTAGTGCCATGGGTCCCATAAAGATCTAAGAGTTGCACTTGTAATGAAATTGGTCGACGTTACCTACCTATTGAATCCTCCATTGCTAGCAGATCAACTGATGTGATGGTGGAACCTCAATGAGGATCTTAGCCTTTTCGTAAAATTAATTGTTTTAATATTGTAAACTTGGGTAGTTAATTTTAAAAAGGATTAATTATTGGAAATTACTAAAATTGAACTTTGTTTATTTTGTACATGACAACTTCATCTTCAACCATGAACAACTCGTCAATCAGATCAATTCTCGAGAAAGAGAAATTGAATGGTAACAACTTTTTGGACTGGTACCGCAACTTGAGGATTGTCCTCAAGGCTGAACAAAAGTTTTACCATCTGGAAGAAGCTTTACCTGAAGCACCTGCTGCTAATGCTACTGCTGCTGTTCGTAACGCTTACACTCGTAGGAGTAACGAGCAACAGGAAGTGGCTTGTCTTATGCTGGCTAGCATGATCCCTGAGTTGCAAAAGAACTTAGAGAACTTTTCAACATTTGACATGCTGCGAGAACTGAAAGTTATGTTCGAGCAGCAAGCAGAGCAAGAATTGTTTGACACGGTCAAATCTTTTCATGTCCGCAAGCAGGAGGAAGGGCAATCGGTCAGTAGCTATGTCATGAAAATGAAAAGCTATCTGGATCAGATGGAGCGACTGGGATACCCCATGCCTCAGATCCTTGGAGTGAACATGCTACTTACCTCACTATCGAAGGATTATGACCAATTTGTGCAGAACTACAACATGCACAACATGGGGAAAACCATTGTTGAACTGCATAACATGATGAAACTTGCACAGAAAGGCATGCCCAAGAAGGCTCCACTTGTCCTAGCTATCAACCAAGGCAGAATTCAGAAAAAGAACAAGGAAAAACCGCAGGCACCTGGCAAGGGACAAGGGAAAGGCAAGGCTAAGCTTGCTTATGCCCCCAAACCCAAAATCCCCCCACCTGCCAAGAAGGAGCACCCGGCCAAGGACATCCCCTGCCACCATTGTAGAGTGGTAGGGCACTAGAGGCGCAACTGTCACGCCTACCTAGAAGGGCAAAAGAAGAACAAAGCTAGCCTTGCTAGCACATCAGGTATCTTCACAATAGAACTTTATACTTGTTGATATAAATAATGTATAAAAAATGTTATTAATATCTTTCGATATCCTTAAGTTTAGACGATCACAAAATATAAAAACATTAAACGCAAAGTTAATACGTAAACAAGTTTTAAGCAAGTTTATATCATCTCATCCAACATAATCACTTAAGGTATGAATAAACAAGTGACTAATACATTTTATGATCAAAGGGATGTTTATTTAAATAATACAAAGTTTATAAAATTAAATAAACTTATTATATATTTTTGAAAAACACTTTTGGTAATAAAGGAAAATGTTTTATTCATAATAAATATATGAATTCAAAATTTTAACCAAAATCAGTTAGTTTTTCACCAAATAAACTTTCCCCAGAAAAAGACAAGAAAACTGCAGTTTTCGTCTGGGCGGCCCCTTTAATTATAAGGGCGGCCCCCTTAATTTTAAGGGGGCCGGCACACAATTAAGGGGACCGGCCACGCTCCCCTATCAGATTCTGTCAGAAATTTTTCCCTATAAATACCACCTTAAATCTGGAATTTTTACCCACCTCTTGCACGAAAATTTTCAGATCCAAATCTCTCTAAACATCATCCTAAAATCCCTTTGATCATATAATTGTTAATCCTTGTTTCAAGTGATTCATTCCCTCACCTCTCATCTCTCAAAGTGCAAGAGAAGAATACTCCTTCAACATCAAGTTGTAAAGTATTGTAGATTTGTGTATATAGTCTAGTTGTTGTGTACATTCATTGTAAAGGTGTGATAGTAGTGTAACTAGATAGATCTAGGAGTAGAAGTTGTGAATAGAAGTAGTGAGATATAAGTAGTGGTGTGAAGAAGAAGTAGTGGAGTAGTGTAAAGTTGTGAAGTAGTAGTGGTGTGTACAAGTTGTGAAGAAGGTGTGCCAAGTCGTGAAGAAGTTGTGTAGAAGGTGTGAATAAGTTGTGACGAAGTTGTGGTGTGTATATTGGTGTGTAAGGTTTTCTCCGCCATAAGGGAGCTTGTTGACATAGTGAAGAAAACTCTCGAGTAGGTGACTCGAGGAGTGGAGTAGGGCAAGGAAGGTGTCCTTGTAGCCGAACCACTATAAATCCTTTGTCTCGCGGTTAGATCTTTCCATATCTTACTTATTATCTTGCTTATATCGTTATTACTTTTGTAGACGTAGACGTATATGTATAGTTGCTCATATAGTGCTAGTATTGATTTTACTTAAAGATCAAACAAAAGTTTCATTCACAAAACAAAGTTTGTACAATCAAACTAAAAAGGTAACATACATTTAATTGATCATTTCGATCAAGTATAGTTTTCATACAAAATATAACTAAGGATTATAAAATAAATGTTTACTTACTTATCTCTCGTATATAGCTATAATTGTTTATATTATGCATGTGTTGATTTCACATACTTAGTTTGCATTATTATTATTGCTCATACTTAGATATAGTTGTTCATATTGTTCAAGACTTGAATTCACATAAGATTGAATCAAAGTTTTAAGAGTAAACAAGACTTTTAAACAACTAAGTTTTCATAAAACTAAAAAGACGTAAAACTATTCAACCCCCCCCCCTTCTAGTTTTCCACAATACTTTTCCTAACAAATCCTGGGTATATGATATTGGTTGTGGTACTCACATTTGTAACAATGTGCAGGGGCTTAGGGGAAGTTGAAAGCTGAAGCAAGGAGCTTTACATCTGTACGTTGGTAATGGCAATCGTCCAGCTGTGGAAGCAATTGGGAGCTTTGATCTTATCCTCCCAAATGGACTAGTTATTGTTTTAAATAATTGCCATTTTGCACCTACTATCACTAGAGGTGTTGTTTCACTTTCGCGTTTGAAAGATGATGGTTACATTCATACTTTTACGGATTTTGGCATTTCTGTTTCTAAGGATAATGTGTTTTATTTTAATGCTATTCCACGTGATGGCATTTTTTAAATTGATATGCGTGATCCTATTTCAAACAATAGTTCTATATATACTGTTAGCAATAAGAAATCCAAATGTAATTTGGATTCTACTTTTTTATGGCACTGTCGTCTTTGCCATATAAACAAGAAACGCATGACGAGGCTACAACACGATGGGCTTTTAGAGTCAATCGACAATGTGTCGTTTGATAAATGCATTTCTTGCATATCTGGAAAGATGGCACGAAAGCCTTTTTCCCATGTTGGAGAAAGAGCTACAGATCTAGTTAGACTCATTCATACTGATGTATGTGGCCCATTTAGAACAATGTCTAGAGAAGGAGCTAACTACTTCATCACTTTTACTGATGATTTCAGTAGATATGGTTATGTTTACCTGATTAAACATAAACATGAAGCCTTTGAAACGTTTAAGGTCTTCCAAAGTGAAGTAGAGAATTAGCTTGGCAAGACCATTAAGGCTCTTCGATCCGATCGAGGAGGTGAATATATGAGTCAAGAGTTTTTAGATCATCTAAAAAGGTGTGGGATAGTCTCACAATTCACTCCTCCATATACACCACAACATAATGGTGTGTCTGAAAGGAGAAATCAAACCTTGCTAGACATGGTTCGATCTATGATGAGTCTAACAACGCTGCCAATGTCCTTTTGGGGTTATGCTCTAGAGTCTGCTGCTCGCATACTTAATATGGATCCAACTAAGAAGGTTGATAAGACTCCATACGAAATATGGCATGGGAAGGTCCCTAATCTGTCTTACTTGAAAGTCTGGGGTTGTGAGGCTCTCGTTAAACGAGACACGCCAAACAAACTTGAGCCTAGAACTATCAAGTGTATCTTTGTAGGATACCCAAAGGAAACGATGGGTTACTATTTCTACTACCCAACCGAGAACAAAATATTTGTTGCTCGATATGCTGAGTTTTTTTAGAACAGTCTCATCTCACAAGAAGCAAGTGGGAGCAAAGTAGACTTTGATGAACTTCAAAGCGAAGATGCGCAACCTTCTAGTAGCACTAGTGAATATCAAAATGAGACTGAGCATGAAAATGTTGAGCCTCTTCGAGATGTTGCTCCCATTCGTAGATCCGAAAGGATACCTCAAGCACCTGAACGATATGGTTTTTATATCGATGCTGAGGAACATGAGTTAGGGGATCATTGTGAACCCGCTAACTATCGAGAAGCTATATCGAGTCCTGAACGCGATAAGTGGAACGAAGCTATGAATGTGGAAATGAAATCCATGAAAGACAATGATGTCTGGGTCGAGGTAGACCTACCTCCTAATGCTAAGACCGTTGGGAGTAAATGGCTCTGCAAGATAAAGACCGACGTGGATGGTAATGCACATACCTATAAAGCTCGTCTTGTAGCAAAAGGTTTCACTCAAATCTACGGAATTGACTATGAAGAAACCTTCTCGCCTGTTGTAGACATTAAAGCAATTACGATTCTTATAGCCATAGCAGCGTATTATGACTATGAGATTTGGAAAATGGATGTCAAGACTGCCTTCTTGAATGGCCACCTAAACGAGGACGTTTATATGGTGCAACCCGAGGGCTTCGTGAATCCAAAATATCCTGGCAAAGTATGCAAGCTTCAAAGATCCATTTATGTATTGAAGCAAGCATCTAGAAGCTGGAACAAGAGATTTGATGAGGAAATCAAGAAGATTGGTTTCACTCAAAATCCCGATGAGCCATGTGTATACATAAACACTAGTGGAAGTATAGTCGCATTCCTAATCTTATATGTTGATGACATATTACTCATAGGAAACAACATTTCAATGCTACAAGATGTAAAATCTTGGCTTGGAAAGTGTATTGATATGAAAGATTTAAGAGAAGCATCGTCCATACTTGGAGTCAAGATCTACCGAGATAGATCAAAGCGGTTAATCGGCTTGTGTCAAAGTGCATACATTGAAAAAATCCTGAAGAGATTTAAAATGCAAGATTCCAAACGTGGAAGTCTTCCAATGCAACCAAATACGGAATTGAGTAAGACTCAAGGACCCTCTACACCTACTGAGGTGAAGAGGATGAAGGGAGTCCCTTATGCTTCGGTTGTGGGATCCATCATGTATGCGGTTAGGTGCATTAGACCTGATGTAGCGTTCTCTCAGAACCTAACGAGTAGATTTCAACAGAATCCAGGAGAATGTCACTGGACTGTTGTTAAGAACATATTGAAGTATCTGCGGAATACTAAAGATATGTTTCTTGTTTATGGTGGTGATGTCGAACGTGAGCTCAGTGTTCCTTGTTATACTAATGCAAGCTGGGAGACAGATCGTGATGACATCAAATCCCAAACAGGATATATTTTCGTCATGAACGGAGGTGATGTTGACTGGAAGAGTGCCAAACAAAGCACACTTGCGATGTCCTCTACAGAAGTTGAATATATAGCTGCTTCTGAAGCTGCAATGGAGGCAATTTGGATACGGAAATTCATTTCTGGGCTTGGCGTTGTTCCCAGCAATGAACGACCTATGGATATGTACTGCGATAATTTCGATGCCATTATCATAGCCAATGAACCAGGTGTTCTTAAGGGTGCCAAACACTTTCGTCGGAAAGTTCACTATATTCGAGAAGTTATCGAAAGTGGTGATATTCGTCTCCTCAAAGTTCACACAGATGACAATTTAGCTGATCCTTTTACTAAACCAATGTCTTGTACCAAACATGTGGAGCATGTTAGGAACATTGGGCTGCGACCTGCTAATAGTCTCATGTAAATCTGTTTTTAGTATTTTAAATAATTGGAATGTTGAACAGTTTATATCTTTAATGAATTGATGTAATGGTTATAGCCGTTTTCATACATATCAACTGTATTCCATTTTTGCATGTTTAATCCATAAATGATTTAATTATTCAAAATTGTTCATTGTCAGTTGACGATACGGGAGTATCATCGAATTAAGGCAAATGTAAGCGTGTTGGTGATTTATTTGCCAAACTCATATGTTGTTCATTGTGATGAACATTGGACTGACCCAACCTTCGAGATTTCACTGCATGGATCGACGTCAATAGTGAATCTCGCAAATGGTTATGTCTCTTATCCATAGACTTGAGATGCAAGTAGGTCTTTCATGTGCGTAATTTTATTCTTTGATATGGTTAAACGCTGTCCTGAATAAGGTAGTTATAAAAACCATTTTCAGGAGTGATACACATGAATGACACGTGCAGTCAAAATAGGATTTGTTTCTCCACATTTCATGGAGTTAGATACTATTGGGCCCCTCGATGAATTGAACAGATGTTTGTATGGCCGTACCCAAATGAGATTAAGATGAATCTTAATTCACTTAGTAATCTTGTTCAATATCTAGATCGAGTAACAGAATAGTTGAACAAATGAAATGGCTTTGATCCATGTCTAGTGTTCAACATGGTATCTGTAACAAAAGGAAATATGGCATTAAAACCATTTAATTGAGACGTTTAAGAAACTACCCTCACATATTTCTAGGGGCATTGGCGTGTTGCTAGACGCTAACCTTTGCTTGTATAATTACTTGATTATTAAGACGTCGCAAGTGGGAGCTGTTGGAGTATGCTCGTGTCATAATAAATAATTATATGGCTAGTCCTATGTGAGACTATGGGGTCACACACATATACACTTAGGTACCTCTTTTTGTCGTGTTTATTGTACTTACGACATGTAAATTAGCTTACGTAACTAGGAAACTCTATCGGGCTTCTAATAATTAAGTAATGGACTTAGTTTATTGGACTTGGAAAAACTTATGGGAGGCCCATAAGAGCCCATAGGGAGGCCGGCCATAGGGAGGGTTTCAAGGGGTGCATTGGTTTGAATTTGGTCAAGATATATGTGAGATATCTCCTCACAATTAACCAACCAATTTCCATAATTCTCTCCCCTCTCTCTCCCTCTAACTCACGGCAAACAAACACCCTCTCCTAGGGTTTTGGTTTTCATAATCAAATCCTTTGATTCTTGTTTAATCAAAGGCCATTTGAAGGTTACGGGTATAAGGACTAGCATCCAAGGGGTATACGGTGAGGTGTAGTGTGGACATATCATAGAGGTGATCTCCATTGATCACTTGGTTTTGTTGGTGAATCGTTACATTGGTGATAGTCATCATTCGTTGCAACCGATCATGCTACAAAGGTATATACATGTTATGTTTGGTTGTTTTGATTAATCATATTGGCTATATTGATCCGTGTGGGTGATAGTCATCATTCGTTGCAACCGATCACGCTACAAAGGTATATACATGTTATGTTTGGTTGTTTTGATTAATCATATTGGCTATATGGATCCGTGTGGGTGATGTTGTTCCGTTGCGTTTATTTGATTCTTATATATTTTATATTCTTACATCACCTATATCTAGTTCATTTACAAGCCCTTGAAAACAAATTCTGATTCAGACTAATTAATACCTAATCCGCCATTTGCTTCCAATTTTCACCTAATTTACAAATTCGAAAAGAAAAAAAATGAATATATACAACACTGAAAATAATTCGATTAATATGAAAATCATAATTAGGGAGGTTCAAATTCAAGAAATTAACAGTTCAATCAAACCCTCAATTTAACATGAATAAGTATACCAATTACAATATAAATAAGTGCAAATTCAAACAGTTAACAGTGTTCAATTAGTCAATTATCACAAAATCCCCAAAAATAAACGACTGAATTAAAGGATCCAGTAATAATTGAAATAAAAGGGTTTATATTCGATGAAGAAAAAGATATCCAGAAGGAGAAAGTTAAGAAAATGGGCTTGACCCGATCTGAAATTGAACTGGACTAGTATTGATGATAATTAGGGATAAGGGTTTGTTTCGTTGTTTGGTTGAGTAAGGCATTTGGAACCCACACGAGACTCCTTTGGCACCCAGCCACCATCCTTCTAAGGTATCTTTGATTTCTACCAAACATGAAAATGAAGGAGTTAATAGTAACAGATCTCATGAGGTTCTTGAGAAATCCAGTATATATGGGAGTTCTACAGATGCTGGCAAGAGGGGAAGCATATCTCTCGATGCCTTATCAAAGGTAAAAGCAAACCTTCTAAGGCAAAAGGAGCTTGCGGAGAGGATAGAGAAGATCCCTTTGGTAAGCTGTGATTCTCTATATTAACAAGTTGTACTGTATGCTTTGGTTTTAAACTGGTATGCTTTTTTTATATGCAGTTTTTGCTTATCTGCTTTGGTGGTTTAAAGGATATGAAAATTATAAAGTTGTATGTGGGTGATTGTGTATGTTGATTTGTGTGCGAATTTGTGTTACTGAAATTGTGTTTCAAGTTGTGCTTGGCGGGGAAAGTTACAAATGAGTAGAATAGAAATTATGGAAGAAAAAAAGGGTAAAAATTCATTTCACACACCACTAACGTGAAAAGTTAACAAGCGTTAGGCCAAAAAACCGTTTTTGCATGAACAGTAACGCACAAGGGGCATTACTTGCAAAACGGAACCTGCTCAGGTACATTTTTTTCATTTTTTTCGTATGAGGGCAATATTTGCATTTTTTCCAAACTTTAGAGACATTTTTTAAGGAGTGGGAGCTCAGATTGTGTCTAGACTCCCCTCCAATTTTGTGTAATAGTTTCATATTTCTAATGAAAGAAGTGGTTTAATAATAATAATAATAATAATAATAATAATAATAATAATAATAATAATAATAATAATAATAATAATAATTAGGGGTGTGCACAATTCGGTTTGGGGCGGTTTTTGGCTAAAACCGAAACCGAACCGTCATGTTCGGTTTTTATAGAACCCGAAACCAAAACCGTTCGGTTTTTGGCGGTTCGATTTTTTCGGTTTATTATCGATTTCGGTTCGGTTTTTTGGTTTTTTCGGTTTCTAACCGTTTATATTTTGGCATGACAAATTTATATCAACAAACTTGTATTACATAGAAATTTGGTTATTCTTATTTACTTTTTTTTTTTTATCAATCTAAGCATAATAATGTTTATTTCATAATTCTATAATTACACACATGCAAGTGAACATACATATAGTGTGATGATCGTCATATATTTATTGATATATATTCTCCAGTAAACACACAACACATCAAACACGCATATAAACATAAACATTAAGATAAATATATTATAAATCTACCCACAAAATGAATATTAATTTATAAATTTGATTTATTTAGTTATTTATTCATATTATAATAATTATATATTATTATATAATAAAATCGGTTCGGTTCGGTTTTTATGGTTTGGTTTTTAGACGAAAACCGAAACCGAACCGTATTTTTTGGTTTAAAAAAATTAAAAACCAAACCATCAGTTTTTAGTTTCGGTCGATTTTTTTGGTTCGGTTTTTTCGATTTACGGTTCATTTTCGATTTTTTCGGTTTTGTTTGTTCACCCTAATAATAATAATAATTCTTTTATGGTGAGATTTGCTTTTTGGCAGAGAGAGGTACTCTAATTATATACTATATATCTAAACATGAGAATCCCCGTTTTACAAAATTCGTTTTTCTATTGGCTGTTTCCCTATAATTCACTGTGCGAACCACTGTTCATCTATTCCCATCCGTTATGTGCACTGTTCCCGTTCCGTTTTTCCCCTTTATATTTCCCCATCTACATATCTCCACAATTCTAGACCCTTCCTTCCCAACATCCAGATTCATTCATAATCAAAAAACACAAACACACAGATAAACCACATTCAAAACCGACCCAAAACATACAATCTTCCACATCCTCTGACCCCAAATCAGATTGAAGACTGATGATTTCTTAGTTATTATACGATTTTCAATACTTCCATAAAAATCTTAGATGAAAAGATTCCATCATCTCCCAAATATTTCTGCATCAAATCACAGTATAGAGTTTTGTGGTTTGGGATTTATTCTAAAGTTTTAGGCTTTTATGGTTAGTGAACAACTTTTTTTTTGGTGCGCCGGAATTTTTGGGAAGGGTTTATAGGTGCCTAGAAATTTTGAAAAGGGTCTGTGGTTAGAAGAAGCAGGAGATGGAGAAGATGAATGAGATGAAGTTTTTTACATTGGCATGAGGGTTATTTTGATGGATGAGGAAGAGAATAATGATTATCATAAAGGTAATTTTTTTTACTGTAATTTTTTTGGGTTACTTTGCTACTGTTTTAGGATCACTAAACAATATCTTGCTACTTTCTTCTGTTGTGGTTTTCGTTACTTAATAGTTATAAGGTAAAAAACGTATGTAATTTAATGTTTGTGTCATAAGCTGTTTTTTGTAAACCAATTTCAAATAAGCTGCTTTTAAAAGAGTTTTTAAGTGGGTGTTTTTTTGGTGAATTTGATGATGTTTTGTCACTTTTGTAGACTCACTTGACGAAATGGGAGTTCAGAGGATGTACTCAGGTTGTTCCAATCGCGGTTGATCAGGTTATTGTTTTTTATTTTTTTAAAGTTGGTGCTTAACTTAGTTATTTGTTGATGTCTTCTTATAACTGACCACTTATAAGCTACATAAGTTTCAAAATAAACAAGTTAAATGATCTTATGAAACATAAGCCGAAAACACAAAAGCCCAAAAATAAGGTTACAAACTTACAAACACCCCTAACAATGTCATATTTAGAAGCCTTTTTTGGATTAAGGAAATTGTAAATGTCCAAAATTCTATGATGCAAGAGTTTGATTATGCTTGGATCAGTTGTACGTCAAGTAGGTTGTATGATTTGCCAACTAGAAATATGTTCATTGTGCATAGGAAAGAATTTTTCTGTAAATTTGAATTACGACATAACTGTTTCCCTCCGTTATACGAATTTTGATTACGCTGATTCAATTTACTATTGTCATTTATAAGAAACTACATCAATCTCCTTATAACAAAATTAGGTATTGTTATCATATTTAGCAACAATTTTTCTTTCTAAGATGGCTAAAGATTATGACAGCAATGTGAATCTCTTAGGTGAGGAGACTAAGGAGGAAAAGAAAGCTTCTAAAGAATGTGCAGCAGCGAACTCATCTGGAAAGAAAAGAAGCATGTAAGTTCAGTTTCATGTTGTTATCGCTGTAAATCTATAGAAGTAATTCTTCTGTACAATAGAAACAAGTAGGGAAAACACTTAAAAACTGATTTCATCTCTTTCTTCCACAGATCCACGAATCCAGAAACTACTAAGAACCATAAGAATGGCTTATGATGATGATAATTGCTTCACTGCACTCTAGAAGGTACTTTTTCTCTTGCTTTATATATTTTTAACTTCTGTTGTTGTTATTTATTTTAAGGTACAACATCAGTTACAATATGGGGTGGGTAAGCAGAGGGTTCAAAATAGGTCAGGGTGGGTTTAGTTAATAAGGGGTGTTTGGGATTGCTTATTTTCTGCATTTGGTAAAGTAATGATGCGACATGTGTGTTCCTATGAGTTTGGTGCTTATTTTGTGTATTTATGATCTGTTTTATTTTGGTGCATATATGATTGGTATGTTGTCCCGAGAGATGCGCCTCTACCGTTTGAGGATATTGTGAGACCTCATGTGTATGCTGGTAAGCCTAATTCTCTTGGGTTGAAGCGTTTGCTTAAGTTTACTTGGCAAACGTGTTTACATATAACCAGTGGTAATGAGAATGTGGTATTTATCTCAAAGAACCGCTTATACACTTACAATATTTGAATCTTATTGTTGTGGCCCTAAATTTGATAACAGAAACTGCAAAACATAATTACAGATTATTATGTACAGCAATTGACCTGTAAAGTCATACAATTCATGAAAATGATATGATTATGAATCTGCCATGAAAATAAATAGAAATGATATGTGGTAGATATACTTATTAGATTCACAAGTGTAGTAAACATCTAATTCTAAACTAGACTAATACGCAAATTTGATCCCTTACCTTTTGGCAGAGCATGACACACATGATATCAGATGATGGAGGGTTTGCAACCATTTTATCCAAGAGGCTGTTAAGCTCATGTGTGATGATGTCCAGAGATCAGCATTCAAGATAAAGCCAAAATATTATCCAAGTGGAGGTTGAAATAGGTGGGTTTGGTGGCTGAAATCGGACTGCGTAAATGCTTTTCTTGAAGAGTATTCAAGGTAAGGATTCCTATGACTTAAAATCATTTATACTTTCTAAATTATTTTAAATTTATTGCTTCTGATGAGTGGATAAAAGGCGTAAGGAAAATGATGATCCCCTTCACAACTGAGCAGAGAAAACCTGATGCGGCAACAGGTATTACTCTTTGCTTATGTATGCTGTGTTTAATGATTTAGATTGTTTATTCGATAACAGGTATTACTTTCTCTAAAATTAAGACTATTCAAATTGATTTTAAGATGGTGGTTTAACTTTTGAGATGTGCAGAATCAATGAATTTGGAATTTTCTACTTAGTGGTCCGGGATCCGCTGGTGTCAATGTTGTAACTAGGCAAAATATATATATAAAAAAAAAATTGTTGGCCGTTCGCAGAGATAACGAGCTACTGGTACTTTATTGAGACACAACATGACTGAACATGTGGGATCCATCTGACCTGAAAACTGAAGGTGATTAACATTCTTTCTTTTCCTTATTTATATTTGGTTTTGTCCGCTGGTGTCAATGTTGTAAATAGGCAAAAAGTTTTTTGTTGGCCGTTCGCAGAGAAAACGACCTACTGGTACTTTATTGAGAGACGAGATGACTGAACATGTGGGATCAATCTGAGATGAAAACTGAAGGTGAATAACATTCTTTCTTTTCTTTATTTATATTAGGTTTTGTCCACCAATAAAGTCCCAAAATGTTTTACCTATTCTTAGATATGTAATAACGTTATAGTCTTTGGTCTTGCAGGTAAGAGATGTGAGAGACTTTTCAGACTCAACATGAACCTTTCTTCATGTTAAAATTCCGTGTGAAGATATTCTGAACAGCCGCGATGGTGCATGGCTACTTTTGTATACTGCCGAGGAGAATGGCATGGTGGTTGTCTGTCCATGGGAGTAAGTCCTAAAATGAGTGTTTATATAATATGCGGTCTGTCAACTAAAAAGTAGTGTCAAAATAAATGGAGTTGCTCAAACCAGTTAGTAGCACTTTTGGATTAAAAATAACTGCCTGCTTTTTTTAGTTTCGTTTAGGTTTGATTCAAAACGGTCATTATTGTGTTGGCAGGACATTTGAACACCCTAATGAGCATTATTGTGTTGTGAAGAACACATATGGAAAATCATGGTGCGATTCCGATAAATCAAGAGTTGCGTTTGAGGTATTTGAGTATCTTTTGTTTACCATTCAAAAGGAAAAGGATGGGAGGGAAAAAGACGAGGGGAAGAAGGAGGAAAGGAAAAACAAAAATAGTGCTTCAAGGAAGAGAGAAAGAAAGTGGAAGAGAAACCCGAGGGTAGGGAGGATGGTGGCGAACCTGTTGGGGGCATGTGTTGTAAGACTGGAATGGAAGAGAAATCGAAGGGTGTGGACAATGGTGGTGGTGATGTTAGGAGTAAGAGTACTAAGAAGAGACCACAAGAGAAATCCGACTATTGATGCATCTATCTATTCTTAAATTTAAAGGTACAGTCTTTTTTCTAATCAATATATTAAAGATTTGATTTTTTTTTCATAAACATGTGTGTTTTCTATTAATTTTGACATACTGCTTAAAACTGCTTAGAATTTGCTTACTGCGCTTTGAATAAGTTTTCCTTTTGATAGGAGTGGTTGTCATGTCGATTGTATAGTTAGGATTTTTATGAACGTATATGATTAGGTTAGCGTGTAGGTTTTAAGGTAATATATGGGTTTTTTGGTCATTCTATCACATGAGTCATGTTGCTTGGCACCGATTCATGATCTTTGTATAATAGATATGGTTGTTTCATGGAAATTATAGGTTTCTTTATTTGTCGTAGTAGATAAAACATTTTAGTCGTCATTTGTGTTGGCTATGTACCTGATAACATGTACTGAGTTCTTATACATGTCGTTCATCCACATTTAATATGGTAGTTTCCAAACGCAACGCCAAACGCCTCTAAAATGTGAGATGCAAGTTTGTCTTTTTGGTTGTTGTGTCGAGTCAACTTAGGCTGTTATTTTAGAATTTTACTGAGTTTGTGCTGCAATTTAGGGTTTGTTTAGCTTCTGGATTCCTCACTTATTCCTTTAATTTCGATTAGATGGAGGTTCTACCGGTGCCATTGGACCAACCGACTCTATGTCAACAATGCCTGCAACTTTCGCCAGCTTCTTCGCCAATGCTACTACGTCCATGTCTCCAACTACTGTTACCCTCTTACCTTTAAAGTCTGTTGCTATTGACTACACTCATGTACGCACTTCATAGTGTGAATCATCCAATTTGGACTTCATGTTGAGATTTCCAGTAATTAAATAAATAACTTTGGAATTCATGTGAGTTGCCATAATATTTCCAGACGCACCTTTATGGTCTTTTTGCTTCGTTTTATCATCAATTATGCTACAAGTTGCAATTTTATAACTCAGTTGTTATAGTTTAACATTTGAACTTTTTTTTTTTTTTTTTTTTTTTAATTTGCAATTTTGTGCTGTATGGTTGTTGTATCATCCAATTTGGATGCCATTTTGAACTTGAGGTTTAGTAGATATAATTTCATTGGAACACTGTCAAATTTGTATACAACATTGGAACAGTGTCATACAGGTTATACAATAAACGTTATACAGATTTAACTTCAAAATGTATACAACTATTACCGGACAAATTGAGTTGTCGTGAAGAGACCTTTCTTAGTGGAGGATCGGAATAAACGGGAAGCAAATACAACCAAACACAAACTCACCCGCCGCAATGCACGGGCTTCCCCACTCGTGTTGATATAAAGACGGAACACGTCACAATACGTGGACGAAGGACTTTACGAGATTAAAATCGCTCAGCAAGATCCACGTGTGATATGACAAAAATTATTTGACAATCCTTTACCAAAAACCGATGTCAAAGCCCACCATTTATTACGGTGGGAAGACAACACATTAAATGTTCATTTAATAGCTATATTATAAATTTGATTATGTTATTTAAGGATTTGCTAATAATAATCTCATGGGCATTGGTTAAACATTTTATGTATGTACTCATATATTTTATGATTATGTATTTTTATTTAGTTTAACATGAAATTTAACGTTAAGTATATAGTATTTAAAGATCATTAACAGCTATCTAAACATGAAATGCTTAAATACCCAAAAAAAAAAAAAAAAAAAAAAAAAAAAAAATGGTTGTTAACGAATTTCTTTTATTTAGTATAGTTTGAGATGAACATTAAATGGTACTGTAAGAAATAAAATAGGATAATACGTCAAAAGTTTATTTACTTATGGCTAATGATTGATTTTGGATTTAATGTGTGTCAATAATTTGGTATGATAAGTTAAAATGAGAAATAATTTGGATTTATGGTCTTATTGTGTCACTTAAAAAACATCAGTTTACTCTATAAGCTGTAACGAATTTATTATGTTGGTTATATTCAAAGTTTACATATGAAAGTTAGATGTGGTATGAACAAGGTTTTTATTGCCCTCGGGCTGTGACGGAGTTAAAACGATTTGTATGATAATATTGTAATTTATAACTATTCGATAATATCAAAACATATGTTACGAGGCAAGTTTTAATTTATGTAATGAAAGTGGTTAAAAGTAAAATGTTGCAAATTATTACTACATTAAAAGTGAAGATATAAGATTATTTGATTTTTTTTGAAAATTGACTTTCATTGGGGAAATCCAAGTCCAATTTGAAACCCGATGGGGGAAAACCTTCAACTTAAGCCGCCCGAAAGCACGACACTTAACTTGAAGTAAACTCTGCCTTCTCCAGATTCGAACCCTTGTGGGTTGAAACCTTCATTGAAGGACTTTGAAATCGTACCGACAGGGCAGTGGTCCACAAGGGAGGACTTCCCGGTTTGGTCACCCAAACCGGTACTACTCTCCACTAGGCACGCTTAACTGAATAAGACATGCCCAGTGGACCACAAGCCCATTGGTATATAAGATTATTTTATGATCAAATTTTTTTTTATATACTAAGGGATTAATCTCCACCCTTCATCTTCCCTCTATCTTTATTTGATCTAATGGATGAGATTAATCCCAACAATTTAAAAAACTCACTTTCATTTTTTTTTTCAAATATTAATATCTTTAAAATCGTTAATCGTTAAGCGAAAAAAAATATACCGTTACGACGAGCATTTAATTATCTTTTTATAGATAGGCTAATTGATATATTTTCGACAAAAAAATTTTTTTCGTCTTTTTCACTTTTTTTTCGTGGCCGAAAAAATCATATATGATATTACATATCATATATGATATGTAATATTATATATGATTTTTTTTCGGCAACGAAAAAAAAACGTGAAAAAAATGAATTTTTTTTTTTTTTTTTTTTTGCGAAAGTATATCAAAGTGCCCGTTTATAGAAAGATAATTAAATGTCCGTCGCGATGGTTTAATTATTTTCGCTTAATGATTAACGGTTTAAGAGATATTTAAATTATAAAAAATGGGTGAAATAATAAAATGCTTTTAATCTCAACCATTGATTTCCTTTTTAGATAGATGGTAGGGATGAGTCCCTTAGTATGTGAAGAATGTTTGGTTTGTAGAATAACTCAACTCAAAAGTGAAGAGAAAAGTTTATTTGTAGACTAAGTTTTTGTTACATACTGAGTGACAAATCTCCACTATCCATTTAGTTTAATCTAATGATAGGGATTAACATAAGATTTAATATGGTAACCTAAGTCCATGTTTTTTTCTTGTATTTTTCTCTTTCTTTTTATTCACTTCTATTTACCTTTTTTTCGTTTTTTGTCTTTCTTTTTTCCTATTCATGTGGGATTTTATTATTTATTTTTTTATTTTTTTATTTTTGTCTATTCACGTTTTTTTTTTCTTTCTTTCTTTATTTCTTTTTTCTTGATCCCTTCTTTACTATTTACGATGGACTTTTTTATTATTATTTTTTTCTTTCTTTGTCCTTTCATTACTATTCACGTTTTTTTTACACATTTTTTTAATTAACTTTTTTTTTTTTTTTATTAAAAAAATCAAGTTTTTTTTAAATTCATGTGTTTTTTTTTTAAATTCACTTTTTTTTTAATTCACGTATTTTTTTCACTTTTTTACGTTTTCGTCTGTTTTTATACGTTTTCATCTGTTTTTGTCCGTTTTCATACGTTTATACACGTTTTCGTCCATTTTCAGACGTTTTTGTCCGTTTTCATAAGTTTTCGTCTGTTTTTTAAAGTTTTGTTTTCATCTTTTTTATGTTTTCATCTATTTTCAGACGTTTTTGTCTGTTTTCATACATTTTCGTCCGTTTTATACATTTTTGTCCACTTTTAGATGTCTTCGTCCGTTTTCATATGTTATACGTTTTCATACGTTTTGTCCGTTTTCATCCGTTTTCGTCTGTTTTCTTTCATTTTCGTCCATTTTTAATTGTGTTTTTACGCTTTCATAAGTATTCATTCGTTTTCTTATGTTTTCGTCCGTTTTCATACGTTTCTAAATATCACAATTAATATTCTTAATACCACAAGTGATATTTAAAATATCATACAATATCACTTGTGATATTACGAATATCAATTATGATATTTTGAAACGCATAAAAACGAACAAAAACGGACGAAAACGTATGAAAACAGACAAAAACATAAGAAGTGAAAAAAAAAACGTGAAATACCTTGTGATATTCAGAATATCGCTTGTGATATTCAGAATATCGCTTGTAATATTCAGTATATCTCTTGTGATATTCAAAATATTGTTTGTGATTTTCATATTACAAAACATTTGTTAAATATCACATGTGATATTCAGACTATCACTTGTGATTTTCAGAATATCACAAGTGATATTCATAATATCATTTGTGATTTTCATGTTATAAAACATTAGTTTAAAATCACTTGTGATGTTCAGAATATCACTTGTGATGTTCAGAATATCACTTTTGATGTTCAGAATATCACTTTTTATATTCAGAATATCACTTGTGATATTCAAAAACGTATAAAAATATCTAAAAATGGCCGAAAACATTTAAAGACAGATGAAAACGTAAAAAAATAGATGAAAACGTAAGAAAACTGATGAATATGTAAGAAAACAGACGAAAACGTCTGAAAACGAACAAAATATAAAAAAAAACGGATGAAAACTTATGAAAACGGATGAAAACATATGAAAAAGTATGAAAACGGACGAAAACGTATGAAGACGGACGAAAACAGATGAAAACGTATAAAAACGACCGAAAACGTAAGAAAATAGACGAAAACGTATGAAAACGTATAAAAACGGACGAAAATATAAGAAAGTGAAAAAACGTGAATTAAAAAAAATACACGTGAGTTTAAAAAAACGTGATTTTTTTTAAATGAAAAAAGAAAAAAAAAGTGAATTAAAACATGTTTATTTTAAAAAAAAAAAAGCATAAAGAAAAACGTGAATAGTAAAGAGGGGGAAAAACGTGAATGTAAAGAAGGGTTTAAAAAAAAAAAAAGTTTGAGTAGACAAAAAAAAAGAAAAAGAAAAAAAAAACCACGTGAATAGGAAAAAAGAAAGAAAAAAAAAAAGAAAAGTGTAAAAAAGGAGTGAATAAAAAGAAAAAAAAAATAGACAAGAAAAAAACATGGACTTAGGTTACTATATTAGATCAAATTAAATAGATGGTGGGGATTTGTCCCTCAATATGTAAAAAAAGCTTAGTCTCTAAAATAACTCACCTCTAAAAATGAATTACTCCGTAATAACTAGTAATTAAGAGTGATTAGTTTAGAAATTGATATTGAGGAACGGAATTAATTTAACCATTTTTAGTTTTGATTGAAACACTCTAATTATCATTAGATAATTATAATATATTTTGTTTTGAACACTTGTACACTTGTACTGTAAATATGCAAATTAAATAAATAATAATAATAATAATAATAATAATAATAATAATAAGTGTGTTACACAATGATACAATAACAAGCTAACAATCAAAACATAAAGTTAAAAGGGTAAATTGCAAAAATGGTCCTTAACGTTTCATGAAATTGCAAAAACGGGACCGAGAAAAAAAGTAGCGCAAAAAAGACACCAACGTTTCACATTTTCGCAAAATCGCCACTGAGAGGCCTTTTTCGTTAGTTTCATCGTTAAGTGCCATGTCACCGAGGGTATTATCGTCATTTCACCATTTCTTATGCTAGCTACTCCATTTTCGTATTATTATTGGTTTTATGCTGCAAAACAAAATAAAGTAAACTCATGGTGCCTTTATACCACCATTTTTCTTTTCATTTAAAGTCTTCATTTCTCATTTTATGTTGCTTGCAGGCGGCATAAGAATCTGGTGTGCGTTTTCTTTAAGAATGCAAGTAGAATGTTGCGTCCATACGGTGATGTATCCCACAAAACTACGTACCCATTTGACTTATGGAATATTGAAGAACTCGCTTCTCAAAATTCTTTATCATTGTTTGAAGTTTGAACGTGTGAAATTCGAGATTGAAGATTATCCTGGTTACGACAACAAAAGAGGAGAAGGTAAAAGACCAGACAACCCATTTCCTTTAGGAGAGTGTTGTACTTTCAAATTCATATTATATTCAAAATCCAACAACTCAATCGGCTCACATCATAATAGTCCTCAAGAACCCAAAATGGGTTCATCAGAGATAGTGTACCCAAATATCGTTATGAATCATGCTCCTATCGTGAACAACAATCAATGCTATTGGGTTTTTAGGGAGTATTTTGATCATGCACTTTCAACATATGGGCAAGCCGATGACTATATTTATCATTCTGTTCCGCATATGTTGAGGATCGGGTTTGAAAGATGCAGTGTTGAAAGTAATGTGTACAGAGATGGAACAATGGAATTATCAGATAAAAGCGACAACGATAAAGATCAGAATCAAGTTATGATAGTTGTCCCGTGCAAAGACATCACAGACAAGATGTTATAGTAGTGTAAGTAGATGATTCACCTTGTTTAGATCCAAAATATGCCCATATAATCTTGTTCAATTAATGTAAATATTTGTATGGGCTTGCATTAGATCAAGACTTTTGACAGCAGATCAGCTTGGTTTTTAACAGTACATGAAAAGGCTGAATCTTTTTGCTTTTGATTCTAACTAATTCTCCTGATGATTGTTGTTTCTATCGTTTACTATCTTGATCAATGTAAGTTGTCTGTCACGCAAAGCATACAGCGTAGCTAGTGTTTCTATCACACCAATCTTTGTTTATTAAATTGAAATTGATGACAAGAAGAGTGGGTTATGATCAAAGAATAGATGTAAAAAATAGTTCATCTGTATTTATTCCATTTGCTATTGATATGTTAGGTGGTTTACGAATCTTGTCACTGTTATCAACTTCTAAAGAGTCATATCCTTTTGGTTGGAAGACCTGTGATCTGTTCATACCATTTGAGGTGATGTATAGACATAAGTAGCTGAATCACTGATATGTAACAGATACCCACGAAAATCGTGATTCTGTCATTCTCTGTCAAGAAGGTTAAACTTGACTTCTTTTTTTTGGCATAGCAAGTCCAAGCTTATTTGTAAATCATGATTCTGTTATTTTACTTATATTAGCATTTATACAAGACATGATATCAGTATGCAACATCAGATGCCATGGAGAAACTTGTCAAGAAGGTTAAACTTGACTACAATCAGAACTGTGATAATTTGAGTTCCAAACTTGTTCACATAAGATAACATACGAATAACGGGTAAAAAAAAGAAAAACATTACAAAATCAAAAACATCACTTGCCAAAAGAAGACAGGCCAATAGCTTAGACCTGAGTTGTGCCTTCAGTGAACTTAGGGTCCTCACACCTGTACTTTCCATCGGGTCCAATTCCAAAGCCTCTTGGATCAGCAAACACATTCTCTAGCAGCTGGCTTCTTGATGGAGCTTCGCTTACATCTGCAAACTCCACAGCATCCTCAACCACTTCGTCTATCTTCTTCTCGATTGCCTTCAAATCTGCTTCAGTCGCCAATTTGCTTTCAATCAAGTATTTCTTTAATTGTGTAATTGGGTCTCGTGCTGCGTAATGGGCCTTCTCAGCTGCCATGGTAAAAAAATCATGTTAATGGACCAAAGTATACAAGTGACCAGCGCACCAGCTTAGAGATTTTGAGAATATAATCAAACTGATACGAAAACGAGAATACGAACACATATACTGACGTGCAATCATTAAGAGCTTTTTTTTTTTTTTTTTTCTCCTTCTCAATGCTAATACAGGCAATAATGTTTATGAAGTTACAAAATTTTCCAATTAGTTGTTCCAACTTTTCTATATGCTAATATAATTCTTACCAAAAAAATAGTTGGTAAGAATTTATATTTAAAATAGGTACCTGTTTATAATGTTTTATCAGCACTCAATTCGTGTATCACTAAAAATAAACTGTTTAGCGCTACAAACGAGACAGAACAATGCTATCAAGTATGATAACATTTGCATTATGTAAGTGACACGGTAATTTCTTTTTTAACGGCATATCAAGTTTACACAATATTGAAAAGTTGCTTTCACATGGATAAAACCAGGCTGTTATAACCATTTAGTAATAACTAATAATATTAGTAATTAGTCTTTCTTTTATATCAACCATTATATTACTTTTCGTCGGTATTCATGGTTTTCGACCTTTTTGCTGACTAATCCACACTCAAACCGGGTAAAGCTCTTCCGTTTGAAAAGGTTGGTGCAGCCACGCCAGTGTTGTTTGCACTAAGCAATAATCGAACTTGTGACATCTCACAATTTAGTGATGATAGTCACAAGGTTTTACCAATTGGGCCACCCCTGAGTGGTTTACGTTTACCTCTAGATTACTTGAGCAAAAATGTATATGCAATAGGTGAGTTTTGACACAAACCTTGCAAATCAGCGAGCAATAAACAAAGGATGACTTGATGTGCTGATTGCACAGCAAACATGTGCATCGTGAATCTCTCATTGTCAATGCCAGATGTTGCTTTGGGCGCAACAATACGACTTTCTCACTGTTTGTTGAATATGGCTGAAAAATAAACAAACATACTTCAATGCTTGCAAGTTCATTTATCTTAGGACTGGAGACTAACTCAAGCATTTTTTATGTTGTATGAATTCAATTGATCACACATGGTAAAACTTATGGTCCTGTAATAGTGAATAATACTCCCTGTGTGACAGAGATTGCTTATCAATAGAGAAAAACCCGTCCATTTTGAATTATTGATTTACTTCGAGAGTTGGATATATAAAGTTCAAGCATACATAATTCACTGATTATTTAAATGCTACTGATTATTCAATATAGAGGATTAGATATCAAAACTGCAGCTTAAAAGTATGAACCAGGGACCAAATACATATAGGGAAGTTTGCTTTTCTATTTCTTAGGATACACTTGTTTCAATTACCTCTTTTCATACCTGCTTTGAGTGACGTCATAGATCTGACCTTTAATAGCCATAAGAAGAGGCTTAGTAGCATCGTTCCCATCATACCCTTTAAGCTCCTCTTCAGAAATCTCACCTAGTTGAACCGGCGGCGGTAGCGGCTGAGACTCTTCCTCGAAGGACCGAGTACGGGGTTGTGGGCGGGTGTCGGCGACGCCACCGAAGATGATTGAGAAGATGTAGTAGACAGCGATGGCGGCGGCGATGACTGTGAAGAAGGCGTTGGGTGAGAGGCCGGTGTAAGATGTAGCAGAGAGATAAAGCTGAAGGATTTGTAGAGAGAGTGAGATGCAAAAAGAAATTTCAGGAGATGATAAAAGAATTAAAGAAAACAGTGGATAGATTTGGAACAGTAAAATGACGATACTACCCCTAGTGACATGGCACTTAACGGAAAATTGCTCTCAGTGGTGATTTTGCGAAAATGTGGAACGAGGGTGGCTTTTTTGCGCTATTTTTTGATTCGGTCCCATTTTTGCAATTTCGTGGAACGTGGAGGACCATTTTTGCAATTTACCCAAGTTAAAATAAATGATCCAGTGAGAAGAAAACTTGAAATGAGAAGAATGAGAAATAGCTATAACCACATATTTGAGATGCATCGACTTGAATTAGATGCATCTCTATTCATTTATATGCATACCAATTAGTTTCGAAAGTGATTTTGAAGTGAAAAAGATGCAAAGTAGTACTAGCAACAAATTTGACCCGTAGAGAACGAAAAATACATAGGATTCTTATAACTTTATGAAATGCATCTAATATACGTATATGCATCTAATTTTTAGCTAGAAAATGTATTATGGTGCATCTGAAAGATTAATGATGCATCTAATTCAAATCGATGCATCTCTAATATGTTGTTATAACTATTTCTTATCTTTATTATTTTAAGATTTTTTCTCATTTGATCATAAGTATATTGTCATATAGAAAATAATTAATATTAATATAACGAGGATATATAATCATTTTTCCAAATAAAATTTTTAGTTGGTATTTTAATAGGAAAGCGAAGCCGATTATTGTCTCTGAGTGTTTATACAATGCATCGGGACCATGGACCCACCAAATGCGACAAAATTTTGGCCCACTTTTTCTATTACTTTGAACCGTTTGCTTTTTTTATTTAGGGCCATGTCATATTGAATTAACAATAAATAAAATGCATGTCATACACATACTTTAGTACAGTTTAGTAGGTTAAAAGAGAAATGTTTTGAAATGATCCGTTTCTAATAGTATTTTTACTATTTTACGAATTTGGATAACGCCTATATTTTTTTCTAGAATGAACTTTGAAATACAATCTGTTAGATTCATTAATAGATATCTTTTTAATCATACACGGTCTCTCAACTAATTTCAGGCAACATTTAAACACGAAATTATATTGTTATCAATGTATTGTTTTCAGGCGACATGGTAAAGCTGGGCTAGGGGTGGGCGTGTACTAAGCAAGGTGGGCGATAGTTGGACGAGCTGGGCGAGGGTTGAGCGTTGGCCGACTATGGCTGGAGGCATTATTAAGGAAGATGAAGACAAGTTACTCTTATTTTTATTTTTGTGGTTGGTTATTACCCGTTTTAAGTGAAGTAAAATAAAAAGAGGTGTACTTATTCGTCTAATTTGTCATGTGATTGGTGGTACATAACTTCATGACATGGAGAATAGAAGAGTAATTTAATTGTCGTATTGGGATGGTGTGTTTGGCAGGTTGAAAAGTGGGCCTGGTTCATTTTTGTAACATGAAGATAAATGGTTTGAATTGGTAAAAGTTGTATATTATTAGTCTCATTTGGTAATTAGTTTTATTTAAAAGTTAAGTATATTTAGACTTAAAGGAGGTTTTACTAAGCCTAATGTGGGTAAAAAGATGCAATATAGACCCAAAGTGCCTCCTACTGAACCCACGAAAGTGGATGAAACTAAGAAGAAGACTTCTGATGTGGCTAGTTCGAGTGGAACGAAGTTTCTACATCTAACCAGTTTGATGCTCTTAATATGAATGAAACAGATGTTTTTGGTATTCCTACTAAGGACACCAACAAGGATGTGGTTTCTGGTCGTACAATGGAAGTTAATGAGGATGAGTCGTTAAAGACTATTAATGCATCACAAGATCCTCTTGTGAGTGATATGAAAGAGAAGGAGCAATATGGCTCTCCTACGATTAGTATTTCTCCTGCTCCGTCTACCTCTTCTACTAAGAGGGTTAACCTATTTTCTAAGGTGGGTAAGGTTGTGGTTTCTGATAGTGATGATGATGAGTTTCTTAACACGTTCGACGAATCTGCAAATCTGTTTGGTGGTGGTCATGAGCGTGAAGATGAGTTTGATGACTATGATGGTTATTCGAAGCAAATTTATGATCTTCCAAGGAATTTGGATACTCTTAATGTCATGTATGACTTTAATCTCAAAGGTCGTAGGAAGTAGTTTACAATTTTGTAAGAGTCTTTTGTTATCATGTGGTTAGTGGTTTGTTTTCTTGTTTAGAAGATAGAAAGTATCTTGTTACGTAAGCTTTTCGCTTATGTAACGGACTAAGATATGAGATTCACCCATATCCGTTGTACTTAAATGCTTTTTAGAGTAATATATTTACTGAGATTCACTCATATCCGTTGTACTTAAAAGCTTAGGGGCATATGGTAATTTATCACAAAACTTAGGGCTTTCGTAAAGTCATCTCAAATGGCCTTTTGCAAAATATAGTTGGGATAATTAGATTTAAACTATTTAACTTGTATTTTTTACTGAGTTATGTATTCAATTTTTCTTTTTAATAAGTTAGGTCTAAACTTACTAATCCTTGCTATGTTGACACTGAAAAGGTTATTAAGATTTTCACTTAGAGTTATTTACATAAATCATCCTTGTGGTTAGGACCAAATTGTAACGTTAGTCATTATTGTCAGTTAGAGTTATTTACATAAATCGTCCTTATCGTTAGGCCCAAATTGCAGCGTTGGTCCTTAGGCTAGTGTCACCACGTATCACCACCTGAGTGGTGCAACGTGGCATCGGGGTCGAATGTCAGGTCGGGTCGCCACATGGCACCAATCAAGTGGTGACACGTGGCAACGGGTAGTAATACCCTCAAATGGCTCCGCTCGGAATCGAACTTGGCACATTTGGTTTGTGGATGAAACGCATTACTAGTTGGGCTGGGCATGGTTTCAATTATCATACGCATTAACACTCCTTTTAACCCTTAAATTGAACTGGTCCGGTTAGTATTAAATAAAAGGTTCAAAATAGATTTGACCTGTCAACTTAAGGGGGTTATGGACCGGATAAAATTTGAGAAAAATACCGTCGGACTCGTTTTTTCATGCTCTTTCCAATGGAGTGCTCGGGGAATTTTTTCGACTTCGTTTGAATCTCGTTAAGCGTTAGAACGTTGTCGAAACTCATTCGAAAATCACTGTTTTTGCTTTGTTTTCAAACCCTTGTACATGTAAGACAAAATAACACATAACAAACATATCTGCAATATAATTTCACATGTTTGCAATATATTTTATGGTTATGAGTCAGATTTAAACCCTTGTACCTATCACAAACACGCTAAAACGGATTCATAACCATAAAATATATTGCAAATATGTGAAATTATATTGCAAATATGCTTGTTATGTGTTATTTTGTCTTGCATGTACAAGGGTTTGAAAACAAAGCAAAAAACGTGATTTTTGGATGAGTTTCAACGATGTTTTCACGTTTAACGAGATTCAAACGAAGTCGACAAAATTTCCTGAGCACTCCATTGGAAAGAGCACGAAAAAACAAGTTTGACGGTATTTTTCTCAAATTTTTATCCGGTCCATAATTGTAACAATTCACAATTTCAGGTTAATTACTATTCCCGGAAAATTTCACTATTCACTTTTACTATTCATTTTCCCGAAATTTTCCCGAAAGTTGATTTTTATTTCATATTCTTGAGTGATAAATCATTTCCATGGCAAATTAAATGTTTGACATTCGTCAGATCATTTTCGTGAAAGTTATTAAGGAATTACACGTTTTAGGGTAAAACGTCATTCAAAAATTATACGCACAACGAAACTCAACCGCGTTAAGTGACCCCGCATCAGAAAAATGTTTGATACACTCATGATTTATTTGAGAATTAATCATGACTGAGAAAAACATGACCAAAATAAGCATCGGCCGTGAAAAACTGGAATTTTCAGTTTTTAAGCGTTTTTACTCAGCCGTAACCTTAGCCTATACCTACACCGCGTTTCTAAGACGATTTGAGTTTTCAACTTATTAGAAAAAGTCAACATATTTTTCCCTCCTTCTTTGACCAAAAATCATTCCTTGATTTTATAAGTCATTCCTTGATTTTTAGGCTTACGGTTTGATGTCTAAAAGACATTTAATACCAACCGACACTAGACTGAGTCCAATCTAGACATTATAAGTCATTTTGAATCATTTTTATCACATTAGAAAAGTAACATTTTACTTTTCTCAATTTTACGCAATATTCGTACGTTTTACGTATTACGCGTTTTAGACCCGTGTTTCCAGTTTAAGCAGGGTTTTAGCACCCCAATGGAACCTACCACTCATTTTATATTTTATTATAGAGTATTTTTACATGTTTAACCATACTTTCAAGTTCCATATTTTTACGACACCCGATTTTACGTTTTGAGGCTTAATCATTTACGGTTGGCATTTCCCGGAGTCAAAACATACTAAGTAACTTGGATAATATCAACCAAAGCTAACTCATCCCTACCTAGCTTCATGAAACCGCCAATAGGGGGGGAGTCACCTTGGTGTGGCTTGATCTTGTCCATTGATCCTTTAGATCATTACAAGTGTCTTAACTAACCATGGTTAAATTCTAACCCAATATATGGTTAACTATTTTTCCTACCCTATAAATACCAAGCTAAAAACACATAGAAAACTTGCACCACACCTTCTTATAACCTTCAAGTCCTAAAACCTAAGGCACTTTTCTTATATTTTGTAAGAAAGTTAACTAGTTTTTGAAAGAAAACTAGTGTTTGATCTTCAATCTTGGAAATTTTCTAAGAAAAGTTGTTATAACTTTAAAGTCTCCAAAAAGACGTAGTTATAATCTTCAAATAGCTTCGGACTTTCAAGAAGGCGTCGTTATAATCTTCAAATAACCTTGGTTTATCAAAGATTGCAAAGAGCGAAGTCTATCAAAGTCCTTACCTTACATGCTACTTACCTTTCTTTGTAGAAAGCCAAAGTTGTAAGCCAACTCTAATACACTTTCTTGCTTAAATATCATATTCATGTTATTTACATATCATTCATGCTATATTTTGTCTTGTGATCATGTCCATGATGTATAAAAATGGGTAAAACAAGTTATTACAAATGATTGTTAACTCATGTTATTTAAACAAGTAAACTAGTGACTTTTATGGAGAACCATGACCAAAATAGTACAACTATGATATTTGAAACTTACTTACTGTTAAAGAGGACTTAACAAGAAAAACATAGCAATTTGAATCACCCAAAACGAGTACCCGAGTCAAAAGTTATGACCATTTAAAGTTAGCAAAACCAAAACGCCGAAACTGCCGATACCTACTGTTTTGCATTCTGCCATTTTGAAAGTCACCCTTCTGGTCCGATTCATCAAAAAGTTAAAACACGAAAGTTGTCCGGAACGACGTTTTCGTTTACATATAAAGAAGTTCGAGCCCTGAAAACGCTTTCCGAGTGATAATTTCTTCAAATTCTTAACAGCCCATTTTTAGACCAAAGTCACTATATATTGGTTATGTTTTAAAAAGACCAAGAGGTCTTATGACCTAGAATCAAGACCACAACCATGGCTAGAGCCAAGGTTGAGTCTCAAGACCATGGAACAATGACCAAAGGTCATGGCAAAGCCATGGCTAAAGACCATATATACATACCAAGGCGAAAACATGAGCTAAAGTATTGGCGATAACTTGAACATACAATTTGGATCTACTTCATCTAAAGAACCATGAAATATTACGAGTATTTGTCATACAAGTTATAAGAAACTTACCCTAATAACAATCTTCATGTAAAGATAAATTTTCCTAAGTTTATTCAAGTACTTGGACATGTAACTTTTCGGATCAAAACTTATATACATATATATTTTATCAACTACTACAATAGTAGGGAGCCTCATGTGAGGAGTTCATTATGTAAGCCGTCGAGATGAGTTGTGGATTTACGAATTAAAGTGTCATGGCTCCTCGAACGTTTACTACATGACTTCTGAATTATGTCGGCCCGAACGGTAGTAAACGATATATAAACTATACATGTTTCATGAATCATTTCTTTTCAAAGACTTACACTATACATTGTACCACATCATGGACTAAGTGCAAGACATATATATATTGGCACGTTTATGTTTCCTTAGACATTATTCCAAACCTAAGTTGCAACAATTATTCTAGGTTGCTCGTAGAAGTTCTTACGGCATATCCATCATTCTCATTAAACATCATCCAACTCAAGGTGAGTTCATAGCCCCACTTTCCATTACTTAATGGTTTTACAAATCCTTGGGGGGAATACATGCTATTATTTTTCTACTCGAACACAATGATTTCTACTGTATGCTATTCGACTATGTTTTATTATCACTAAGTAACATCCTTGCCAAACCGAGATCCCTTATTATGAACCATTTAATCACTAGAAATAGTGAGCGCGAATATTGTGAATAGGCCTATTGGGATTGACGAATCCCATTTGTTTTGACTAAGTTCAAACAAATGCATTAATATTTTAGACATTAGGTATGACGGCAAAGTACCTACCGGGATAAATCTGCCGATCGATATTGGTACACGTTAACGTTTTGGTGTAATAAGCTTAGTGAATTAATAACCTTTCCGGGCATATAACAACGTAGCCCATCTTTGTTTTCTAACTATGAGTGTGAGTCTATAGCTCACACTACGATTATTGTGTTCAACGATTTAACTACCAACACATTGTGTTCAAACATTAAACAAACTCTATGAATATCACTCAACCTTTGTGTTGACCTCTCAAGCATGTATTTCAGGTTCATGACGATCAAGGATGGCACGGAAGGGCACGGATACTCAAGAGGGCTATAAATTTTATTATCATTCAAAAACTCATTTAATGTAAATTGTAAACATGGAACCATTTGGGACCTCATTTTGTAATCTCTGATATTTATACAATTTGAATGATAAATCTTTTAAAATGACTCAATTGGAGTTCGTTTTCTATTATTGTGACTATTGTGCCGTCGAGTAACACCCAGTTTGAATTCCGCTGCATCATGAATTGGGGGTGTTACAGATTGGTACCAGAGCCATGGTTATAGAGAAACGGGTCTAATTGAGACCTAAACTATAACTACAATTACAAGCAAAAATATTTTTTTTATAGCCTTCCGCTCTCCGTGTCTTCCATCTTCCAGACGATTATGGACTTAGTAAGCATGTTATGCTACACAAACATATTAGTATATTCATATATACCCATTTTGAGCACTTCTCCGTAGACATTTTTATGCTACACAAACATAATTACATATTAATATATGTACCCTAAACATAATTGAGCATTTCCCCGTAAGCATTTTATACTACATGAACATATTAGTATATTGATATATAAACTCGGTTTATTTTCAATCATTTATCTAAACAATGGACTAAACATATCTGCGTATGCCTATTCTAGGGCATTACGACACAACCAGATTCTCCCAATCATGTTCCTACTCCAACATTTTATGTCCAAGACATTGTAACTGATTACAATGGTCTTTTCTATTTACCAGACATTGTATGATACAATGGTCTTAATCATTTCTCAAATGTTTTGAGTTACACAATGGTCTAACCTACTTCCCAGACATTGTGAATTGCACAATGGTCTAATCTATTCCGAGACATTGTGATTTACGTAATGGTCTCTGGAATTATTCCATCACATCATCAATATCATTTCATATGATATCAAAAACCCATCACAATCTATCGATTTCCAAACAAGAAATATGAGATTTCTAAAGGACAAACTAATCCATCATCGACAAAAGCTGAACTTTCTCTGCATTCATCAAAGTTTTCTTCTGAAACCTTCATTGTTAAAAGTTCGTGATCCTGGCCAAGTATGGACTGTTTTAGAATTACTTAAAACTTCCTTTCCACACGTACCTACCTGTACTATCTTCTATGCAATGGAATATGAAAACATACGTTACAAGTCTTGTATGGCCGGGACTTGCAATTGAAGGGTTTGACATCGCCCTTGTTTAGTGGACAGTTTCCCGAAAGCAACGGACATATCAAAAGTATACCTAATTTAGGTATTTGAAAATTTTATCGAACCTTGGCTAAATATAGACTAGTCACCTATATTTAACCTAGGGACAGTGGAATATAGTCTGACTAACTATATACGACTTAAAATTTTCAAATACTGAGAATAGTTGTGCTAGGGTTATGTTCAGGTTAATTTCCTACATGAACTTGATAAACCACCAGAATGCATTAAAACAATCTAGAGACACGATAGTGCCTTACCACTCAGCAAGATCTTAACACCTTATTTGTATGATCTAAATTCATTCTTGAAAATTTTCATTTATGAGATAATCCGAACTACTATCTTGGGATACTTATCAATTCTTCTCTTCATCCCGTAGAAGTACTATCCTGTTTAGGTCCTAAGGATACCATTTCATCATAAACCTTTAAAATCTCTTAAGATTTTCAAAACAAACTCAACATCTATACCTAAGAGTATTAATGTTAAGCATACACTACACACTTCTGTTCATCAACATATCACATCATTATCTTTACAACCGTTACAAACACAAGCTCATTAACAGATCTTGATGCACTTTTAAAGCTCAAATCATCCTTAGTTACACCACAAGCACCCTCATCAGCTTTACAAGATTGAATATTCATCTTGTACTTTTGGAACACCAGTATCATCTCGTAATACACTACCTTGTAACCCACCGGCTAATTGTGAATGTTGTGTTGGGAATCCTTAAGTAGGATGATTTATAATTATTTGAATGGATTGGGATGCCTTTTCATTTAAATAAAGAAATTGTAAATCACCGAACCATAAGTTTATATTCCCCTATTTACATTGTTTGGGATGCCTCTCTATGTAAATAAAGAATTAGAAACAAGTGGGCTTATTTGTATCCGAAATAACATAAGTATGAAGTCAATAAACACTAGGTACAACAACAGATTACCAACTAGGCTATGATTGCAACTACTATCTCAATTCCTATTAATATTCGACTGCTATATCAATTTCCTTTGATATTCGACTATTACCATACCTTTCCTACATAAAAGTAAGCCTCATCCTACACCATACACTGAAACGACAAATCAAACTACATCACCGGTAATCCCAAACTTTAGTCCTCATAAGTAACCACACATATTCATCGACACCACTCCAACAGATAACACACATAGAACTTCGGGACGAAGTTCCCCGTAAGGGGTAGAGACTGTAACAATTCACAATTTCAGGTTAATTACTATTCCCGGGAAATTTCACTATTCACTTTTACTATTCATTTTTCCCGAAATTTTCCCGAAAGTTGATTTTTATTTCATATTCTCGAGTGATAAATCATTTCCATGGCAAATTAAATGTTTGACATTCGTCAGATCATTTTCGTGAAAGTTATTAAGGAATTACACGTTTTAGGGTAAAACGTCATTCAAAAATTCTACGCACAACGAAACTCGACCGCGTTAAGTGACCCCGCATCAGAAAAATGCTTGATACACTCATGATTTATTTGAGAATTAATCATGACTGAGAAAAACATGACCAAAATAAGCATCGGCCGTGAAAAACTGGAATTTTCAGTTTTTAAGCGTTTTTACTCAGCCGTAACCTTAGCCTATACCTACACCGTGTTTCTAAGACGATTTGAGTTTTCAACTTATTAGAAAAAGTCAACATATTTTTCCCTCCTCCTTTGACCAAAAATTATTCCTTGATTTTATAAGTCATTCCTTGATTTTTAGGCTTACGGTTTGATGTCTAAAAGACATTTAATACCAACCGACACTAGACTGAGCCCAGTCTATACATTATAAGTCATTTTGAATCATTTTTATCACATTAGAAAAGTAACATTTTACTTTTCTCAATTTTACGCAATATTCGTACGTTTTACGTATTACGCGTTTTAGACCCGTGTTTCCAGTTTAAGCAGGGTTTTAGCACCCCAATGGAACCTACCACTCATTTTATATTTTATTATGGAGTATTTTTACATGTTTAACCATACTTTCAAGTTCCATATTTTTACGACACCCGGTTTTACGTTTTGAGGCTTAATCATTTACGGTTGGCATTTCCCGGAGTCAAAACATACTAAGTAACTTGGATAATATCAACCAAAGCCAACTCATCCCTCCCTAGCTTCATGAATGTAACACCCCCAAAATCATCACGTCAGCGGAAGACTTAAAATGTCAGCGGAAGACTTTTTGGGTGTTACTTCGAGGATCTTTGTCACAATCATAGAAAACGACACAAAAGTGACGCTTTAAAGTTTAATTCATTCAAAATACCAAATATTCGAGACATCAAGATGTTTCATAATTTAAACAACAAGTTTATTTGAAATATGTCAAAATGTTTATTTAAGCTCATGCCGGGTTACAAGCCCACTCCGTGCCTTCAAGTTCCTTCTTGTTTAGTTACCTGAGATAAACACATGCTAAAAAGTGTCAACACAAAGGTTGGTGAGTTCATAGAGTTTATAGTTTAAATCGTTAATTAGAAAATGAGTGATTTCCTTATCAATTCAAAAATAGTTCGGTGGTTTGCCCTTCACTGGGCCAACACCAAAATAGTAGTTTGTTTGACCTAATCGGGTCAACACCAAAATAGTAGTTCGTTTGCCAATTATTAATAGTTTTTCCTGCTATATAGTGAGTACAATCTCGTAGTTTAATAAAACAGAGGGCTACAACATCGTACGCCCTTAACGTCAGTCATTGTAGTGCTATATTATTACCGTTCTCTTGCCCTAAGCTCATGACACTCAACGATTAACAGGCATCAAAATTATCCATAATAATGATGTAAAACAGTGGCCCTCAAGATAGGTATTTACCAGTAACCTATGAAATCAAATAAAGTGCATTTGGTGGCTTTCCTCTAGCGACCAAATGGGGATTGTCAATCCCTAATAGATCTATTCACAATTATTTACGTTCACCCTACAAGTGATTAAGGCGCATGATCGAGGGACTTTCGGTAATAGGTACTTAGGCAATAGAGATCAAATATAGCATATCGTTGGAAAAATCGCTTGTAATCATGTCTATAGCAGGTATTTCCTTATGAGATATAAAAATGTGTAAACCAGTAACGTTTATATGAAATACAGTCATGTATTTAGTTAATGAATACTTGTAAAAGTAAAAACAGTAGTTAAGCATGTATCTCCCCCAAAAACGTTTATAAATCATTGTAAAACAAGTAAGAGTAGGGGCTATGACTCACCTTAGAGTACGGTAGACAGAGTATAAGTAATGTCAGAAGTGAAGATGGAATTGACTTTAAGAGATAACCTGAATGATATGGAAGTCCGAGATAAGTTCGACTTATCGAGAATCGTGATTTGAATAGTGTTCCATGACCGAATGACTTTCGTGGCAGAGGTGGCTTGCGTGGCAAAACGCTTAATAGTTCAAGGGCAAGTTATATACAATATAACTTGTCTTTATGTATATCGTTTATTATTTATATTTCTCGTTATAAATAAATGATATGTATCAACAGTTGGTGAATGATAATTTATAGTAAATGTCAATTTAATTAAATGAATGGACGAGTTCTAAGAATTAATCATTTCCTGATGTGTATTCGAGTTATATAATTTACGTTATAAATTATATATATTCAGAGATATATAGTTATTCGTAATTATCGTCTAAAAATGTAGGTTTCGATATACGTCATCATGATGCCGTCATTTTTATATTTATCATTTTTGTTAGGTTTCGAGGTGTGAAAATATATAAAGTATATATTTATTAAATTTGTGATAATATATTAGGACCAATATAACTTACGTCAATGTGGTTACCAAATAAAATAAGTGTTATACAACTTCATTTAGCGAGAAATGGTAAGAATAAAATATGTGTATTAACTTATAAAAGTTTTTAGGATGAAAAGTGTTACAGTGGTTTAAAGTTGAAGGGTCGAAAAATGTAATAGTTTATATAAGTAATAAAACTTATAAAAGTTTTTAAGGAAAGTAGCAAGTTGTTAGAGGTTAGGGACTGAATGTGTACCAATTATTATGAATTACAAACTTATATTTATTTTTAAGAAAAGTGGCAGGTTATTGAAATTGGGAGGGCTGAATTAGCCAAATTGCCATAGTTGCAAAAATAACTAAAAATATAACACTGCCACTGTTTGGTTTCGATCTCGGTATCTCTCGTATAGGGGCTAAGTATCACAACCAACTGAGCTATGGGTGTTACATGGTAAACATTTACATAAAATTATAATTAAAGATTAGTTTCCTGTGTTAATAATTTGTGTTATATTATACGATGAAAACTGTGTCGTGGGTTTGTGTATGTTTATAAAATCGTTTATGTTTCCTCTTCTTAAGCCAAAACTAAGCTTGTGATTATTCATGTTCAAGTAGTTTTCTCTCATTAAATTTCACTTGATTAGTGTTTCCTCGCGACCCAACGAAACACAAGAACGTTAAATGCAATAAGTTTTATGAGCTTTTATTCATGTGAGTTTGGTAACGTTTAAGTATTCGTCTTTCGTTTTAAAATCTTACTTTATGTTAACCTGTTGTTCATTTGTTTTCGTCGCGCATGGCCACACAAGAACAAAGGTACGTTAATTAAACCATGCTTTACTGCTAAATGATAAAAAGAAACATTTTAATAAGCATTTCATGTTAAAGTGCTTGGTGGTTTTAGCATTTTTAAATTAACCTTCGTATGATTCATGTAGTTACAATACTTTCTCAGTGACTATCTAATGTGAGTATGCATGCACACAAGTCCTTGTTTCAGTGAGTTTGCAAGCAAATGAGCCACAAGGAGTAGTACGCGTAGAGTAAGCATACAACGAGAGCCAAGCTTTGGTCTCGTGAGGTTTTTCTTGAGTTATTTTGTGTCCAACAGTTACTTGTAAGTTCATATAATTAAGTTTTTTTACCACACAAGTCTTGACAATGCCACCTTAATGATTTTATATATGCGTGAAGGAAAGTAACAAGATGGAATGGGTTTGGAGACTTACAACACCAACTGTGGTGGTGGGAAAAGGAATGGAAGACGATTGAGCGAGAAATGAAACCGAAACAACTCTCCAATGCTTCCAAGCTTCAAACACGTCACGTACTAGGGCTAGTGATGCTTTAGAATTTGAAAACTAAACTGCGACTTACTCCCTTATCCTCTTCTTCTAGGGGTTACGTATGGATCAAACAAGAACAAAGGTTTAGCGTGGCTTGATACATGACCCATCAAGGTTGCAAGACAAGCAATTGTGGAACCCTAGGTTTGTTTCGATACTCCTTACGTTGGGCAAATGGTTTGTACCAACCTGGCAACAAAACCTTTACGAAAATGGATATGTGGTATGCTTGTGCGTGTGTTACCTACTGAACTTACATTTTAAGTTATATAGTGAGTTTTAGAAGGTGATAGCAAGCAGAGATCATGAGGAATGGAGTGATAGATAGAAACGAATGCATGTCACCTCTCACCATGCCCAATCGAGAAGTTACAAGCGAAAATGTGTAAGACCTTGTGGTTGAATATTCCTGACAACTTCTGACAAATGCCATAACCTTCAGTATTGGATTGTGATGATTGGGGAGTAAAGGAGGTCCATAGGGAAGCTGTGACACGTTTTATCATTTTAACACCAAGTGATCTTTCATGGTTTGTTTGGGTCATTTCTGGGGCAGCAAACGAGTTGGGGAGGTCATAAGGTTTATTATTCTTGATTCTATGCTAGGTGATTAATTAGTAAATACAAGGTTATATATAGGTCGTGTGTCGAAATCAAGGAGTATGGGGGTGGTTTGTGAGCCTAGTTATGGCTGGAAATAGAAGGAGAAAATATACTAAGGGTGCACTTGGTCTCGACTGGAACAGAAAGAAGAGAAAAAGATATAAGGGTCGTTTGGACCTGTGATCAGTTATATGAAATTTACTCAAAGTGTGTTGGGGTCTTTAGTAGGGCACTGGTTCATATAGTAAACGAGCGAGATGTTCGATGACCTTTGTCATTTTTGATTGTCAGCTTGGAGGGCAACGGAGTGGTAACATAAAATAGCCATGTTGTGTGCCGAAATTTTGAGAATGACGGGCAAACCAAATTGTACTAGCGACTGAAATTAAGGAATGGTAATACAAATGAACTAAGGGTTATGTTGGGATGTGGCCTGGTGGATTGTTCGTGTGGGATAAGCCCAAAACAAGTAAAAGGAAACAGTTAAGAGCCCGTTTAGTTTTTCAGGTTTCTAATGGTGCGTTTGTGTTTAAATATATTACGAGGGAAGTGATATAAATGACGAATGGGGTGTATGAACTTTGTTAACTTTGGTATTTATTATTTCACCAAAAGATTATATATGATAAATGTTTGTCAATCTTGTTTCTCAATTGGAGGGCAATTGATCTAGAAAAAGATGGACGAATTTGCTAAGAAAATTACGAGGAAAACGAAGTCAAGTAAACTCGTATGGGACGGTTTTATATTCTTGTGAAGTAATAAAATGGTATTGGGCTTGAATAGTGACGGCTCAGGTTTGGTTGATTGACGAAACATATATTTATTAAATATAAACGTTTTAAGTTATTCGCGACATTTAGATTTTTAAATATAAATGTGAGTACCATTTCAAAGTAAATGGTAAATACGTTGTGATGTCAAAAGTATGTATATATATATAAAAAAAATTGTCATGGGTAAAAATGGTTAATCTATGTTATGGTAACATGTTAATCGTAGGAAAATTTTACAGGGTGTTATAATGAAACCACCAATAGGGGGGGAGTCACCTTGGTGTGGCTTGATCTTGTCCATTGATCCTTTAGATCATTACAAGTGTCTTAACTAACCATGGTTAAATTCTAACCCAATATATGGTTAACTATTTTTCCTACCCTATAAATACCAAGCTAAAAACACATAGAAAACTTGCACCACACCTTCTTATAACCTTCAAGTCCTAAAACCTAAGGCACTTTTCTTATATTTTGTAAGAAAGTTAACTAGTTTTTGAAAGAAAACTAGTGTTTGATCTTCAATCTTGGAAATTTTCTAAGAAAAGTTGTTATAACTTTAAAGTCTCCAAAAAGACGTAGTTATAATCTTCAAATAGCTTCGGACTTTCAAGAAGGCGTCGTTATAATCTTCAAATAACCTTGGTTTATCAAAGATTGCAAAGAGCGAAGTCTATCAAAGTCCTTACCTTACATGCTACTTACCTTTCTTTGTAGAAAGCCAAAGTTGTAAGCCAACTCTAATACACTTCCTTGCTTAAATATCATATTCATGTTATTTACATATCATTCATGCTATATTTTGTCTTGTGATCATGTCCATGATGTATAAAAATGGGTAAAACAAGTTATTACAAATGATTGTTAACTCATGTTATTTAAACAAGTAAACTAGTGACTTTTATGGAGAACCACGACCAAAATAGTACAACTATGATATTTGAAACTTACTTAATGTTAAAGAGGACTTAACAAGGAAAACATAGCAATTTGAATCACCCAAAACGAGTACCCGAGTCAAAAGTTATGACCATTTGAAGTTAGCAAAACCAAAACGCCGAAACTGCCGATACCTACTGTTTTGCATTCTGCCATTTTGAAAGTCACCCTTCTGGTCCGATTCATCAAAAAGTTAAAACACGAAAGTTGTCCGGAACGACGTTTTCGTTCAGGTGTAAAGAAGCTCGAGCCCTGAAAACGCTTTCCGAGTGATAATTTCTTCAAATTCTTAACAGCCCATTTTTAGACCAAAGTCACTATATATTGGTTATGTTTTAAAAAGACCAAGAGGTCTTATGACCTAGAATCAAGACCACAACCATGGCTAGAGCCAAGGTTGAGTCTCAAGACCATGAAATAATGACCAAAGGTCATGGCAAAGCCATGGCTAAAGACCATATATACATACCAAGGCGAAAACATGAGCTAAAGTATTGGCGATAACTTGAACATACAATTTGGATCTACTTCATCTAAAGAACCATGAAATATTACGAGTATTTGTCATACAAGTTATAAGAAACTTACCCTAATAACAATCTTCATGTAAAGATAAACTTTCCTAAGTTTATTCAAGTACTTGGACATGTAACTTTTCGGATCAAAACTTATATACATATATATTTTATCAACTACTACAATAGTAGGGAGCCTCATGTGAGGAGTTCATTATGTAAGCCGTCGAGATGAGTTGTGGATTTACGAATTAAAGTGTCCTGGCTCCTCGAATGTTTACTACATGACTTCTGAATTATGTCGGCCCGAACGGTAGTAAACGATATATAAACTATACATGTTTCATGAATCATTTCTTTTCAAAGACTTATACTATACATTGTACCACATCATGGACTAAGTGCAAGACATATATATATTGGCACGTTTATGTTTCCTTAGACATTATTCCAAACCTAAGTTACAACAATTATTCTAGGTTGCTCGTAGAAGTTTTTACGGCATATCCATCATTCTCATTAAACATCATCCAACTCAAGGTGAGTTCATAGCCCCACTTTCCATTACTTAATTGTTTTACAAATCCTCGGGGGGAATACATGATATTATTTTTCTACTCGAACACAATGCTTTCTACTGTATGCTATTCGACTATGTTTTATTATCACTAAGTAACATCCTTGCCAAACCGAGATCCCTTATTATGAACCATTTAATCACTAGAAATAGTGAGCGCGAATATTGTGAATAGGCCTATTGGGATTGACGAATCCCATTTGTTTTGACTAAGTTCAAACAAATGCATTAATATTTTAGACATTAGGTATGACGGCAAAGTACCTACCGGGATAAATCTGCCGATCGATATTGGTACACGTTAACGTTTTGGTGTCATAAGCTTAGTGAATTAATAACCTTTCCGGGCATATAACAACGTAGCTCATCTTTGTTTTCTAACTATGAGTGTGAGTCTATAGCTCACACTACGATTATTGTGTTCAACGATTTAACTACCAACACATTGTGTTCAAACATTAAACAAACTCTATGAATATTACTCAACCTTTGTGTTGACCTCTCAAGCATGTATTTCAGGCTCATGACGATCAAGGATGGCACGGAAGGGCACGGATACTCAAGAGGGCTATAAATTTTATTATCATTCAAAAACTCATTTAATGTAAATTGTAAACATGGAACCATTTGGGACCTCATTTTGTAATCTCTGATATTTATACAATTTGAATGATAAATCTTTTAAAACGACTCAATTGGAGTTCGTTTTATATTATTGTGACTATTGTGCCGTCGAGTAACAGCCAGTTTGAATTCCGCTGCATCATGAATTGGGGGTGTTACAATAATCCCCTTTAATTGATAGGTCAAAATTATTTTGAACCTTTTAGTATTAACAAAACGGACTGTCAATAAAGAAGGGTTAAAAAATTAATTATGCATATAATTATTGAAGGTATGCACCAATCCACTAATAAGCATGCCTTCCTTTAACCCATACAACCCGTGTTCGAGCCTTGGCTTGGACGAAGTTGGAGATTATTTACCAGCTATCACGTGACCTTAGGGTATGTTTGGCAAAAATAACTGTTGCTGAAAATCTGGAATTGGAGCTGGTGCTTGAGCTAGTGCTGGAGATAGAGATTATAAAAAGAGATTATTTTTATAAGCTACATGAAGTAACCTTTAATTTTAAGAGATTATGGAAGATTATTTTTTTTATAATCTCTTATATGTTCTATCTGCCAAACGAATATTATTTTTTAAATAGCTTATTTTTTGAAAAAATAAGCGTAATCTCTCCATAATTTCATGTGCCAAACATGCCCTTAGTGGTGCCACATGGCAACCCGGCCCGTTATCCAACCCTCGATGCCACGTGGCCTCACTCAGGTGGTGACACGTGGCGACACTACAATAAGGACCAATGCTGCAAGGCGTAACTATAAGGACGGTTTATGTAAATAACTCTAACTGACAATAAGGACTAACATTGCAATTTGGTCCTAACCCCAAGGACGATTTATGTAAATAATTCTAACTGAAAACCTTAATCACCTTTTCAGTGTCAACATAGCAAGGATTAGTTAGTTTAGATCCTAATTTAAAAAAATAATAATAAAAAAATAAAAAAAATAATAAAATTTGATACACAACTCAATAAAAAACAGCAAGTTTAATACATTTAAAACTCATTATCCCAATATAGTTTAATGAAAGACATCAAGTATGTCAACACTAAACTAATGCACACTTGTTTATGAGTCTCGAGTTTAGGATTTTGTATATCTGATATACCAATTAGTCTTTGAGCATCTTAAATAAGTTTAGAAGAACTCTGTCTTATTAATTAACAAGTGTCGTTGATCAAGTTATATATCCACCAAGAGTCAATACTTTTCGGGTTAAGTTCATATAATAGCAAGATATTTATTAAAGTATACCAATATCATACATGAACTATGAAAAATACCAATATCATATACATACTTTCAAAATTCGTCTCGATATCATACCTTAGTTGATGTGGCATGATTAGTCACCAGTTAAATTAATTTTACATGGCATTGTTAATGATTTTTATTGATAATATGAAGGTTACTCTAAATGTTATCTTAGATTTTTGGTATATATCGTTACAAACACTTTATATACACAATTTATGAATCCTAATAATCATACATCGATGCGACCAAGAAATTGAAGGAGAAAAAAATTGATATTCTTGCTTAATGATTATCCAGTTGTTTATCATTCAATTGAATAACTTTAACGTCAGAAAAAATTCCTCGAGTTATTAATTTGTTCAATGATTATTACTTTGTAGTAAAACTAAGTTCCACTACGTCATAAAAAACACACTTCCGGTACATAAAGAAGTGCACTTCGAGTGAAGCGCATTAAAGAATGTAACTAAATATATACATTATACAAAATTTAACATGACAGTGAATGAGTGGCATATAATGATATGTCTTGTACATCTTTCTCCCAAGGCTTCTCTGCTAACAACCAGTCCAACAACCCGACCGGTATAAAATGTGGACTTTGACATATTAAAAGTAAATTTGTGATGATAACATAATGGATTTTAAAAGTACGTTTACAATATTTTTTATAATATTGGTATTTTTAAAGTTCACGTATGATATTTGTACATTTGTAAAAGTATTTTGCTATTATATAAACTTAACCTGTATTATTCTCTACAAAAGTTGACCCGGCTTTTTCACAAAATGTATAATATAAGTACTACTAAGATTAAGATAGAAGGCCGTTCCAAGGGCTGATTTTGTGACCGTGTTATCCGGTTTTTTTTTTTTTTTTTTTTTTTTTTTTTTTTTTTAGGGGCAATTTATTTTCAAGCAAACAAGCCAATTACAAGCAAAGTCATCCACTCTATTGGATGCTCAAGACAAAAGACAAAAGACAAGAAAAACAAATAACTAAGTCAAACTAGATCCGTTTTGATATTGCAAGGAGATCAATGTTAAACCAGAGAAGAATCGATGTTCATGTTACCCATAAAAGTCGAGCTCTTTTTGGCTTTGACGCAACCAAAGTATTATTACCGCGGTCATTTTTGGATTTTTCTCTGACCATTTCAAGATGTTCGCACTCAAAGGTTCAGATCCTAAACTCTATTGACTTTTTGTGAACATACAACTAGACCACTGTGCAGATGGTTGCAATAAGAGCAACGTTGTTAGCATAAAATGACCACAATACGATACCAAACCTCTTTTGTTATCGAATCTAAAAAAATAGCAGTGGGATCCAAGATTTTCTTCACCATTACAAATCCGTACAAAAGTACTGTCAAACAACATATTAAAAAAAAAAAAAAAAAAAAAAAAAACTAATCCGTACAAAAGAGTGAAAGACATTTAAGATTTCTATCATGTTCCGCGGCAACAAAATAATGGGTCGCACTGGCTCAGCCTTCCATCGAGTTCGTGTTGGCAACCCATTAATCATATTTGAGATTGTTTGCATATTGGGCGAACCAGATTAAAACAGCAAATCAGTTTGGCACCATCTTTATGCAAGCTGCATATTAGTGCCAAATAACTTGTCAACCCAACATACCTAAAACCAACATTGCAAGATGCACAGGATATTTTGAGTGCTATTCCAATAAGTATACAAAAGATGGCAACATATCATGATAAAATATCAACACCAATTATCTGGTTACACATTGGTTTGGTGAGCCCAAAGATAGCAACACGTCATATGCATTATTGACCACAAGATATGGGAATAAAAGATAAAGCATTAAAGCAACCAACCAACTAAAGATTAAATAAATAAAATTTGAATGAAGGGGTCTACTCTTTATACTATGCTTGCATATGCACACCCTTCCATCCCATATCCTTTAAATATAATATATGTCCAACAAGATATTGTTTTAAACTCTTTTTTCATCATCTTTCAAGGGAGAAAATTCACCAAAAAGAAGCCCCCCAGGAAAAAGTACTAAACACCTAAAGACAAAGAAGCATCAAAACACACTTCTTTATCCACCAAGCCCTTTTCAAAAAACACATGTTCATGCTAAACTTTCACTACTACTTCAAAGGCTTGGACATTTTCCGGCCCGAAAACCCCTTCAAAAACTTTGCTTGCGCGCACTTCTTTCCAGACCGATCATGATCATATCAGCACAGCGTGTATCTGCTTTGCTTGTCCTAAACTTCTATTTCTTGTCAGGCTGCCACGTACGTAAATTGTCATTTCCTGGTCAACAAATTAAGTCGTTTTTTTCATAAATTTAAAGTCATCATTCAATTATCTTTTTCTTTCTTTTTTTTTTTCCCTTATACAAAACTGCTTTTTGACTTTCCAAACTATAGAATAATTCCATCTACTTTTATAAAGAATAAATGATTTTTGTACGAAACATACAGAAAAGTGACTAAGACTAAGAAACTGCCAATGAAAGCCTACTCACCCGCTGGTTGTTTTTGCTCCGCGGATTTGACCTGAACTGCAGCAGGGGGATTGTGAACATACTGTGGGAAGCCACCAGGCAATAATTGATGACCGGCATTTGTAGACTGTGCAGCGCTATACTGAGCAGCATGCATGATCCCTTGCTGTGCAGACCCACCTTTCAAATTGCTTGTAGCAGCTGCAATTGCTTTTGCAGGATCAGATGTGGTGGTGTTTGCCATTGTCACAGGCGGGCAAAGTGACAGCATGGATGTTGAAGATGATTGCTGATTCTGCTGGCTTTGCTGCTGTGATTGTGGTTGATTTTGCTGCTTTCTTGGAAGATAATAGCCACTTGCACCTGATGCTGTCGCCGAGCCACCAGAATGCTGTTGACCCTGGGACTGTTGGACTTGCATGTAAGGATTTGTGAAGAACAAATGTTGTTGCTGCTGCTGTTGTAACGTTTGTTTCGGTAGTTGCTGCTGCTGTTGATGCTGTTGTTGGGATTTCCCGGAACTTGAATTAGTCATATGGGGGTTACCTAGAATGGAAGGTGAAGGTGAAGTTCTTTGGGTTCCTACGGGTGAGTTTTTAGCTTGCTGCGATGAAGACAACGAAGAAGCTTGAGCTGGTCTACCACTAGTGGATACTGATGGATTTGTTCTCGGGCTTCCACCAGCCCCACCACCTCCACCTTTAGAAAGTGAAGATGTTGTCGGTGAGCCAACTAACATCGGCGGAGATGGGGACTGATTACTATTATTACTACCAGGATTTTGATTCTGATTCTGTTGCTGCATCTGTGATGATGTTGTGGAAGGCAACTTCTGACTAGCTGCACCAAACGAAATCTGGGTCTGCGAATGAGGATGTGGCCTACTTGACTGTTGTTGCTGGGATTGATGCGGCTGATGAGCTTGCTGAGACTGATGAGCTTGGTGCAGGTTCTTCAGAGAAGATGTGCTTGCTGGAACCAGAGATGATGGACCTTGAGAAGTAGCGGGACCCCTTACCGAGTTTCTCCATTGAGGGGATTGAGCCGGGCTACTACTGGAGTTGCTGGTTTGGAGAGGGAATGAAGAAAGGGAGTTTGGGAACTTACCAGCCATTGAAGAAGCTGATGTCATAAGATGATGCTCAGGGTATGCACTTCCATTACTAGAAGGTGGATTTTTACTACGAGCATTATTAATGTTTTGCTGTTGCTGCTTTTGAAGCTGAAGAATTTGTTGCTGCTGATGTTGCTGCTGTTGCTGGAACTGAGCATGTAAATGATGAGAAGATTGAGCAGCCGCAACAGAAGTTGGGATCGGAGATCGAGATGAGCGGTTGTTAGCACCAAGGTTTATGTTCCTTGAAGAGCTATCAACCAAAGAAGTCCCAGAGATGGAACCTGATGAGTTAGTGGCATCTGTAGCAAGGTCTGGTCGTGAAAATGCGATGGACTGTCCCGACTTCCCAGTCAACCCCGCACTACCCTTTCTGTCATCATCAGCATTTGAAGAATCATGACCTGCTGCAACTCTAGAAGCCTCTTCAGATATTCTGAAATCTTTCTTTTGTTGAGAATGGTGAACCGATGCAGCTCCAGCAGGCGCTGCCAGCATATGATGATAAGTTTGCCTTAATGATTCCGGCAAACTTTGAAACATTGCATGATTTGCTTGATTTTGCGCCATTGACGATAAAGTGCCAGGACCATTCATAGGAGCAAAAGACATTGCAAAAGTTTGAGGCGGAAGCGATGACGAATCCACGCCACCCCTTTTTAACCCTTGTTGCTGAGATTGTTGCTGCTGATGTTGCTGTTGTTTCTTGTCATTGGAGTTGCCGCTAGGAGCATTAGAAATGGCAGGCTGAGCATTCATCAGAGCAAAATTCTGCGAGTGAACCGGCATGGCAAAATTATGACCATAAACGCTCATTGCGGAAGCTCCTCTTGATACTCTACTATCAGCAGTCGAAGGGCTATCCTCCCCACCAGTCACTTCATTCTCAAGATGGCGTGCCTGTGGTGGTGGATTCATGTGCTGAGAAGGTTGCTGTGATCGGTTTTTGTGACCCGGAAAACTGTTATGCAAACTCCCACTGTTCCCATTGCCACTGCCATTAACAGCAGTGCCACTGCCTTGCTGCTGCCTCTGCTGTTGAGCTTGCAAATGTTTTTGTGAAGATGAGGTGGACCCACTGCTATTCTGATGGGTTTGTGAGATTTGTTGGGCCTGTGAAGGGTGATGATTTTGAGATTGACTTGGTGCCGCTTGTTGTTGGGACGTTTGCGGAATTTGGGATGGGTGGATCATTTGTGAAGAATAGAAGGAGCCATTGAACAGAGGCATGGCTTGGGCATGAGGGTTGCCTCTAAAATTTGGTGGTCCACCAACCGCTGCAGGTATTGGATATGGGAAGGCGTTGTTTTGCAAAATTGCCATATATTGGGTTTCGTTGGCACCCATATTGGGGTAGTTAAAGCTCATAGCAGGGACAGCTGCAGTTGTCGCAGAGCTCACTGTAGCTGAATTGGCTGAACCGGCAGCACCACCCAAACCACCTGCTGTGCTTGTATTAAGCTTGGATGAACCAGGACGAACAGAAGCAGCAGATGCCGCAACTGCTTGTTGCTGGTTAAAAGGGAATATGAATGCAGGCCCATGCTGCAAAATTTAACAAAAAGAAAATAAATCAAACTCTCCAAATAAAACAAATTACCTCTTTAAGAGGGGATCAGTTCAGCATTGTTAAATTAAAGCAACTTACTAGTATATTGTTGGGAGTGACTGGTGGCATTGTTTGCTGCAGCATGACCTGGTGCTTTCTCTGAGCAGCAGGATCGGGTACTGTTGTGGCTTGAGCGGACTTGTTGTCCTTTACAGCTGTGTGGCCTGGGAAAATCCCAAGTCCTGGACCCTTGTCTTGCATTGCCTGTAAAGGCCCTCCTGCAATGTTCCCTTGGAGTTCAGCTGACGGCATGACATTTAGATTGCTAGGTTTGGCCCCAAACATAGCTGCGGTTCCAGACGCAGGTGGCCAGAACGGGTTTATCTTCATGAATTGCTGAAGATAGTGAATGTTCCTTGCAATGTAGCAATGTGTTGCACATCTTTTTGGCCTTGGCTGTGTAAATATCGGCTGTAAGAAATGCAGCATTTTAATAAACCATACGATATATACAAGACACGTCGACTGAAAATAATTGAAGAATAATTAGTACCTGAATTGGTGCTTGAGGCATGGTGTTTCCGTCCATGGATATAACTCCTTGCAACGGCGCCACATACCTGCAAATTCCCACATGATAAATACTTGTTCACCAGCTCGTTATAAGTACACGGTTAAGATCTTTTGCACTTACCCCATTGGAGGCCAGTTCGCCATGGGCATTGGAATAGAACTCGGTTGAGCTGCAAATGCAAACAACACAAGCGTAAGCTACACGTCTCAAGATTTGAAAGAAGAAAGCACTGAGATTTATGACGGTAGAATAAATTACCAGGCTTTTCTGTTTGAACTTCAGATTTCGCTTGCTGATGTTTAAGAACTTGATTAAGTGATCTGTTGCTGCTACCACTTACCATACTAGCACTATCCTTGTTTGGTTTCTCCAAATCGATGCGAAGCTCAATGTTCCTTTCTTCATCCATTGCTTTCTTTAAAGATTCTCCGGTTTCCGCCTTTGACTTTTGCTCTTCAGTCAAACTTATTGTCTCATCCTTACCGAACTTCCTTATCTTCTCATCTTCCTTATCCTTAACATTCTTGCTCGTTTCCTGATAAAAAAGAGAAACTTTTTAGATAAAAACACAAGATAAACAATATCAAACTGACGAGATGTTATAAAAAGATGAATAATCACCTGGGCTTTATGATCAGAAAATCCGACATCCCCGTTATCCCTTTCCGGAGATGTTCTCTGTTGAGGAGGTGGAGCCTAAAATCAAATGACCAATAAATATTAGTCCAGAAATAATAACATACTTAAAACTGACAATAATCAATAAAAGTCGGTGTCACACCATCAGATCTATCTCGAATTTTTCTTCCTTTTGACTTTCATTTTCCGTGTTACCAGGTTTCCTGCAAACACAAAAACCATTCAAAGATCATAATTAATAAAGTTCAAATTTTTTCCACAATTAAAGCGAAAGATCCCCTAAATTAACTCACAAATTAGTCGTTGTCGTTATCGATGCAGCTGTCGCAATCAAACCTTCATTATTACTCTTTCCATCATTCAACCCAACTGCTGGAGATTGCTTCTCAGCCTCTTCTTTAGTCAACACCATTTTCGCTTCTTCTACCACCGGTACTTTTACCTCCGTTGAAGAGACCGGATGACCCGGTAAACTCGTAAATCCAAAAGAAACACCATTTTCACCAGAACCAACAACAGCAGCTGCAGATCCAGAGCTGTCTGTCTTGGGAGACTGCTGATGATTCTGATGATCATTTTCCGTCTTAACTGAAGACGAAACCGGACTGCTGCGTACACTAAACGGATTATTTTCGGAAACTTGTCTTGGTCTTTTCCTCTTTGGAGCTGCAAATTCATCCAAAAAAGTCATAAACAAAATCAATTACAACAAAAACATAAAAAAGTTAATAAAAGAAATTGCAAACAATTATAATTCTTACCTACGGTTGACAAAGATGTCGAATTTTGAGGCGGGTTTGACACATCACTAGCCGATTTATTCGAATCTAGTTTCGCATCATTAGATGGTAATTCTTTCTTGGCTGGAGCTTGAGATTGAGTCATCAAACCATATAAAACCTCGGCTATCTCAATTTCAAGCTCTTCCGGATTCGAAGATGACGATTTCGATGTCGCTTTAGGCGGTCTCGGTTTCGACACACCTCCACCCCCTCCATTACTTTTCTACAAAAACACAACAAAACCATAATCAACAACTGCAAAAAAAAGGACAACCTTTTATAAAAATAAAAGATAAAAATAACACAAACCATCTTTTTCCGAACAGAGACATTCGAAGAAGACGGAGATGGCGGCGCCGCCGGTGAAGCTGCAACTGGTGACATGGATGATTGCCGATGACTCTGTTCTACACTTCCACTCCCAACAACGCCAGATACCCACTCATGTGACCTCTTTGTTGAAGCTGAAATCATCAACACAAAACAAAAGACAATTAAAAATCTCATCTTTAATCAGCATAAGTCAAAAAGACACAATCTTTTTTTATTTACCAGAACGAGCTTTTCTCGGTACAGAAACGCCAATCATTTCATCAGCCGCCTTCCAAGCTGGCGGCGCCGCCGCTCTAAACACTTTGTTGTTGTTGCTACTATTACTATTAACAGCCGGTGGAAAGCTTTTCCGATGATGAAGAGAAGCAACATGATTATTAGCACTACTGTTATGATGACTTGACGGTGGATTTAACGGAGGTAACATCCGTAAGCCATCACCACCGTCATCATCATCTTCATCTTCATCATTTACACTTTCATCCGACGTGTCATCACCCTCATCTCTATTACTTCCACCTGTCACATGATTATTATTGCTATGATTATGACTATTATGATTATTAGTATGATGTTGTTGAATCATATTCATTCTATTATCTCTCCTTCTTTTACTCCTACTACTTCTTTCCCTCTCCCGATCTCTATCTCGATCCAATCGATCTTTTTTCACCACTCCCCTTTCTCTCAACCTTCCCCCTTCGTGCACCTCTGTTCCTCCATCCTCGTCTGTATTACATCAACAAGCAAATTATTAAATTAAAAAAACAGATCTTGTAACAGATAATACATTAGAATTAAATTACTTGACGATACTATACCTGGTGAATCGCGTAAACTGTTACTACGATGTCTTCGTCTTGAAATACCGTTAGCAGGAGGAGCAGCCATGTTACTAGCTCGTCTAGCTTCACGATTTCTATCCATTAGATCTAATTAACGTCAGATCTATTAACAACATCTAACATAATTCACCGGAATAATTATTATTGCTATTATTAATGGATGGGCAAAGATGTTAATAATAATAATAACAAAGATGATATTTTTATATGATGATTTTAAAGAAGAGAAGATTGAATAGATGATTTGAGATCTCTTTTTTTTCTCACACACACACAAACAGAGAGAAAGAGAAGAAGAAAATACACACACTCTCTTTCTATCTCATCATCTTTTCGGTATTTCACTATCCACGAAGGCTACTCACAAACTTGATTGACGGTTCAGATGTGTACTTTTTAGGTGTCTTGATTCATCTTCACCGTACATTTCCACTATGAGATCTCACGGTTCAGATTTGTGTTGGGTGTGACATGGCGTTCTGTGGGCCGTTGGATTGTGACCTACACGTGGCGGTCTTTGCTTACTCGACAAGCTTTCATGATTTTTTGTTATTAAAATATATATATATAATTGTAAAATGATAAAATATTATCAAGTTCTATCCCGGACAAAACTGAGGAATAGTTTTCATTTCCTAAAGTAATGAAGTTAAATAATGATGTTTATTCATGGTTCTTTATTTTCTTTCCTTGTTGTTTTCCGGTAATAGATAATTCATTGAAATAGTTTACTTAGATCTACTTTATAATTTATTTCTTCTATTCAAAATTATTTGTCAGAAATTAATTTGAATTATGTAATAAACATAGATTAGTAAGTTGAAAAGCCGTTCAAAAAAGATAATAAGTTGAAAACCTATAAAGAAACCTAGTTTACTTGACCTAAAAATACTAAAGTGACGCGTGTACACGTGTTGTAGCTTATGTGTTTCAACTCAATATTTAACTAAATTATCGAGGCTATCTATCTCATCTTACTCAAATGTTATTTATCACTCAGAGATGCATGTGGATTTGGAACCACTTGTATCGCCACATTCGGCAACCGTTTCGTCATTCAAATAGTGTTATTGCCTTCACATTTTAAAACCCTAAATTTTAAAACTTTTATTTGCCTATGTAGGTAACAAGATTATATACACATTTGTACTCATTAACGGATAGCTTCTAGTGACGTACATGATGATGATATTAAGGTTTATATGTGATTGAGTTAATAATGTGAAAGCGTGAAACACAATATATACATTTTCAATTGGTTTCTTTTGTTAAGATATCTTTTTAGTCATTTGTCAGCGTTAGTATGTATGTGTTTCAATTTCTTATTAAATACGAAAGTTATTATGTTGCTTATGAAAAAAGTGATGAGGATTATTAAAGAGAAACATGAAGATATTAAGAAGAAAAAAATGTATAAAAAAAAAAGAGAAAATTACTATAAAAAAAAAATGTTAATTGCAAGCATATTGGGAATATCGTAATATATCTGTTGGATTTTTTAAAACAACTAAACATGTCACTTTGTTGGCGTTAGACCTGTTTTTAGGTCCAAAGGTCATACATCAATTCTCTAATAAGTTTAATCCATTTTATCATGTTACTTTTTCTAACTTATAATTACAAATATTTAAAAAAAAAAAAAAAAAAAAAAAAAAAAAAAAAGTTATTTAAAATTAAAATTGGCATTTTTAGAAATTATGAAAAAAAATAAATGATTATCTTTTTCAGTTTATTTTTTAGTTTATTTATTTATTTATTTATTTTTTTGTTAAGAAACAAATATTTTTGTGATAAGATAGTACAAAGTTATTTCAAAAAAAAAAAAAAAAAAAAAAAAAAAAAAAAAAAAACTTTTTAAAATCAAACAAACAAAAAAGGTGTATATTGAAATGATTATGTATATTAAAAAATTAGTTTCTAACAGTATCTGCTTGGCATTAAAATTAAAAATTAGGTATTGATTTGGTATCAAATGAAAATTGGATAAATACTTCTAATATATGCTTAAGGTTTAAATTGGTATTAGTTTATTGCATTACCATATTTAAAATAAATTAAATACTACTAAAGCTAAGATTGACCGAAATCTATTGGTTTTAAAATCGTACAATAACATACTTTAGATAACAAATGCCAACTAGACATTCAATGCATATTTTAAAACATAATTAAAAAAAAAAATCAATTTTTTATATAGAAAGAATCAATAAGAAAAAAAATTGCAATCACCTCATGTGGGCCACGTAGACATATAAAAAAGATTATGTGCACATTTAAGCTGACAATTAAATAAATATCCACGTCAGTTTCATTATTTACCGGCTATATCCGGTAATTTCAATAAAAAAGAAAACCTTTAGTAAAAGGTGGTAGATGTCGATCGCAAGGAATCTAGGTGACCGCATAAAATACCATATTAGCCGGTCAAAAAATATTCATTACTACTACTTGTTTTTCGGTTTTCCATTATTTTATTATTTCTTATTAAAATATGATATATTTAATGCGGTAATAATTCTGACTAAATAACTATATATGTGGGTCCAGTAGGGTATCAACGGCTATTGATGTACTCAGTGTTGAAAAGTAAATCAATGAACGGTGTTGATTTATTGGTGGGGTTCGGTAGGGTGTGGAGGAACGTGCCGAATATGAACCGTTTGATGGAGACGATCAAACGGTGGAGATTAAGGGGTGTGGATGAGAGTGTATGGAGTCACGGTCACGGAACTACCGAAGACAATTAAGTGGGACCCATATTAAATTGGAGGAGTAGTGGCTGCCGATCTAGAAATTATTTCATTTCCTAATTCAAAAATAGTACATGTGTGTTCTAAGAAATTTGATTAAAGATAATTTAATTTAAGTGATATTTAAATAAATACTGGTACAAGATAACTAAAATGGTACTCGTATAATGCGACAGCTATAAATAGCAACGGGGCCAGATTTGCAGGGAATGGTTGATACCATCCTCATTCTCGAAGTTCACTAGTTATTCTCATCCTCGTCTCCATCCCCGTCAGGGGTCATAGTTAAGCCCTCATCCCCATCCCATATGGGGAACGGGGATCCCCAATGAGGAATTGGTGAATTTATTTTTCCCGTTACAAAGTTGACATATTTAATCCATTTTCAATGATGCAACCATACTAACATCAAACAAAATTCATTCACTAGAGTAAATTAAAACATTCGACACAAAACATAACAAAAAGTACGATTTATCGTAAGTGCAAAAACCAAAGTATGACTACAACTGGAAACAAAAATGCAAAATAATCCAACGTGACAAAGGAAAAGAAACCAATAACATTAGCACATGTGGCTAATGTCTTCAACAGGTTAAAAATCCCGTATTATTTATTGACACTCGGTAAGTCGATATTATTATTTCACCAACACGAACTAAAACAAAATTTCTCATGAACAAAAAACACAATACATAAAAGATATTCGGGGACGAGTTCGGAGACCCGAGGGTATGACCATCCCTGCCTCTATACCCGCTTTTCAATATCGGGGATTCCCCATCTCAATCCCCATACCCGGTCAACTCGGGGATTCCCCGATCAAAAAACGGGGTCGGGTATTGGTTTCTCCATCGGATTCGGATTTTTTTGCCATCTCTAGCGGCAGCGGTACCCAGTGAGCATTTCTGTGACGATCAAATATTTTTCATTTTAAACTTTCTTATTTAGCATGTTCTAAATACTATAAAGTAGTGTAAATGGGTAACATATTTATTTTTCAAATTTTACCATTAAATTGGTAGTTATTGTTTAGTGAGCTTTTCTTATAAACAATTTTATTAAAATGTATCATTATTAGCTGGCGTTTACATATGATTTAAATTAGACTTAAATTTTCATATTTACATTAATTTTATAGTTTTCCTTTTACAGCAATGTTTTTAATTCTAAAATTTTAAGACTTTCTTTTATAAGAAGTCTCAAATGCTTTATAATGTAGTATAGATATTTTATCATTATATATCTCTAGCTATCGTTACAAATGAAGATTTTAACATGCGCGTTACAACAGAGCGTTTGTATACAATAGTATTATATAAGCTGAAAGATTATAATTTTTTAAATTAAGATCAACTATTATATCATAGGTACAACAAATTGAACTCAACATTTAAAGACAACATTCTCTGAAACTATATACACCAGTTACTGATAGGAGCATGGTTTGATGAGTTTTTCATTTCTTTTTTCTGCTTTTTTTCTTTTCTTTTCTTGATTTGTCACAAACATATATCACACTCCCATCATGTGGTTATCTATAATAAATTTGCATTCGTAAAACTTTACATAAAAATAGTATGTCTCAAGTACCTGCTCGCTCAAATGATCTACATAAGCTTAAGATAATGGCGTGAATGTTCACTAGAGATTCATGCATAGACCTTATATAATTTGGGTAAAGGGTAAACATATATACCATCTAATGATTGGGATAATTCGATATAATTCAATTGTGTACAAAGGCATGACTAGAACCTTGTTAGCCACTTGCTACAAAAGCCTTTGGCTAAATCAAACTCACTGGTAGTCTAAAGAATCTTTATGGAAGAAAAATAAGGATTCTCTTACTTTCGGTAAATCTGAAACAATTGATTACAGTATCTAGATGCAACTGATTTGTAAAACTTCATCCCATTTGAGTCATACATTTTCAAACCCTCTACTATTTTCTTCAAAACCACAATATTCCTCAACTTAAGCTTTGATTTCGCTTAAATCCATAGATCAGTGGGAAGCAACCAAACGATGCTCAAAGTATGTTCGGATTTACGAACTTAAGTGAAAGAGGTTGGAACTTCGGTTGCACTAAAGCCACATCAAGTGTTGGGATAAACACGTCGATATATGAATGTGGCTTTCAATTCCCAACTCCACATTTTTCTGTTAGATGTTCCAGCAGTTTGACATCATATGGATAATATTTGACTCCAATGGAGAAGACGGATATCTCATATGATGCCTTCCTATAAGGACATAGCAGATAATTAGACTTTCATCGATTTTTTTGATGTATTTATGAAAGCCAGCAATACCAGTGAGCGTAAAAGCTAATATCTTATACTTGAGATATTAATCCACAAAATTTCATAGAAAGTGACAGAAAGAATAAAACAATACATGAGTTGGTAGAACGGGACATAAAAGAAACCTAAGTCGTTCTAAAAGTTCTTCCAGTTTTCAAAGTAGATCGAACTTGCACTCAATCTTATCGTAAATGGGTTGAAACAATAAATTTACATGACTTTTTAAATTATGACATTTAACTTAAATTCAAACACCTTTTAAAATTATAATTATGAGTTTTTTTTTAGTAGGGATAAAATTTAATTGTGGTTTTATTGTTTACTACAAGTTAATAAACGTGGTTATAAATGTAGATATTTTGTTGGTTTTTCATTAGGCCAAGATTTTATTAACAAAAGGTTTCAAGACAAAGACTGAAAATTACAATATAATTCAGACACACAACAACAAAACTGAAGATTAACCAAACTATGTTAAACGAGAACAAACATGTCATTAGGTCTTCAAATCCATCCATCCAAGTAACCAAATTATGAGAAATACGAGTTGAGATCCAAACCTTAGGTGAGTAGTTGAATTGACAAGAAAATATGTTTATGTTTTATATCTTTCCAAAAAGTTTAAATCACCTTTTACATCCCTTTGAATAACCATCCCTTAGTATATAACCATGCAATGAGCACTTGTGCTAGTGACTTTTAGTTAGGAGTTGAGATTAAACTCAAGATATATTTCTCCAAAAGTCTTCCTCGACCAGTCAATTGTACGTTTGCGGTTTTACATTAATAATTTGTTTCAGTTTTATACTTGTAACTGATTTTGGCCTGACATTTACCAATTTGTTCCTCCATTTCAATATTTACCAAATAGAACCTTAAGAAACCCCATGAATAATTTTATTAAGGTGAGGGAATCCTAAATTACAATCGCTGTCGGGATATACCAGGAATGGAGACATAAAAACAATCTTCAAAACAAAGTCATTGCTTTAGGATGCTATAACACTTTTTATACCGTAAAAATTTTATGGGTTTGTGTCATTTAGTGTTGTTTTGAATTTATTACACTTTATTGTGATATGTTTGTGCTTATCCTTGTAATTACATGTGTGAAACATTCTTTGAAAAAGGAATAAAAGTCACATTCAAACAAGGAGGTTCAACAATTAATACGCATTCACAAGACTACAAGAAATAGCATGTAAGGAATCGAGAGGAACAAAAACATACCACCACGGAAGACCGACGACCCTTCTGAAGAAAAAAAAAGTTGGCAATTACTAAAAACTACAACTAAACAATAATTATGATATACGAGACACGATAAAATCAACAAAACTCAAAAATGATATAAGCATATAAGAAAACGAAACACATTATAGCTAATTAGCCTTATCATTTCACCAATGTAACTATTTTTAACCAACATGTATATACATCTTATATATTGAAAGTAAACTTGCTATCTTTATGCTCGTTTAAATATGTCAAATGTAATTTTTTTTTTCTAGCATTAAATGTGGGAACAACAAAGTTATCAGAAGATGTTGCCACATCAGTATAACTTAATCATGGCATCAAAACACTCTTTACCCAGTATAGTAACATTGAAATTTCGAATTCTCTAAGACATACACGCACATCTACAACTTTTAAGTAAAAAATTAAGCTTTTGTAGAGTTGTTGGCAGGGGATAAAACCTAACACCGAATACCACTTTGAAGACACTATAATACGAATAGCGACATTGTTTTGACGGTGGCGGGCATTGATTCGTATGAAAACCAATTATAATAATTATAGTATAGTATCGAAGTGATCCGCGTAAAATACGGATCACCCGAGTCGTTTTCCAACGAAGGCGAATGGAATCGAGAATATCGATTCGTGAAATCGTGATTTGAAAAGTGAGAAAGTGAAAATAGAAATCAAATAGTTCACGTAATTACAAACAAGTATGAAATATGCAAAGATTTCAAGCTAATTATGCACCGAAATGAAAAACGCGAAAACGGAAACGCAACCGTAAAATTTAAAATGTAACGTATATCGAAAAATTATCCTACGAACTTGAAAATATTTTCTAAAAATTTAAAACTAATAAAAAGAATTTTAAGAAAAAGAAAAATATTTTTTTTTAGTTTTTATTTATTTTCTAGAATTTATTTTCTATATTTGGAATTAAAAATGAATTAAAAATAAGAAAAATAGAAAAATAACTTGGAAAAATGAAAATTAAATTCTAAAAATTCTAAAATATTATAAAAGAAATTCTAAAAATATTTTTGTATTTTTCAGAACCTTTTTTGAATTTTTATTGATTTTTGGTAATTAATAACTATTTAAAAATTGAAAATAATCAAAAGAAAATAAGAAAAATAGTAAAAAAAACTTGGAAAAATTCCAGAAATTCTAAAATAATAAAAAGAACTTAAAATAAAATTTTAGATGAAAATGAACAGTAAAATTGCTTATTTAAAGAAAACTGCTTATCTCAAGTGCTTATTATTAAGCACTTGAGATCCAATCACTATGAAACTTTACACACAGACTTTAAATGATGTATTAAACTTATATATGCAAGAAGTGATCAAAATTTAGCTCAGAATTACCACAGAATGATCAAGTTAAAGCAATAAGCTCAATATAAGCTTATAATGAATAAGCTGAAAAGGCATAAGCAGTACAGAAACCAAGCAATGAATTCAATTAACTAAAACTACACAAATAAAGCTCAAATATTAACTCTAAAAACTGAAACAAGCTCAGATTCAAACTTGCAGGCCTTGTTTTTGAAAACAGATCTAAGGTTCAAAATGACCAACTGATAAGCATTTAAACAATATCAAAGAAACTCAGATAAGCAAACTTGTGGGACTAATCTACTCACTACTCAGCTTAGAACACAAATCAACCAAGAAAATTGAATTAAAATCCAATATACTACCCCAAAACTGCCTAGAAAGTTGACCAAAGACTGAGTGTGCAGGGCACTTTTGGCTCAAACAAACAATTTAAGCTAAGATTTTCAATAAGCAATTAGATTCCAAATCAACTTTTTCTTTTTGATAATGATTCCTTTACTGCTAAACTCCACAAATCAGTAGTCAAAAGGTATTTTAAACAAAATTTAAACCTTAGAAAAGCTCACAAAACCTTGGTATAAATCTGAGAATGGGACTTAATTTGACTTTTCAACTGTTATGAAACTTTTGATCAAAATGAGATTTGAGTGCGAAGATTTAACTGAGATTGTTATATAAACCTAAGATATGATCAAATTATGCTACCACTACACTAATGCAACTAATATAATGATTATGCAACCTAATATCCTAACTATTATACAGAAAACTAATAAACAAAAATACTTTGACTATTTATGAAACAACAGCTGATTTTTATGACTAGTTTTACCTAAATGCACCTAATATGAGTTATCTAAACTATATATAACCTCTAAATTACAACCGAAATTAGCAAACTAGTAATTACCAAACACTCTATTATGAAGCTGTTCCAACCAAATTCACACTCACATCCAAAACAGTACAGATCCAAACCAATATTTATGACTCACAATGATTCAAACACTCAAATGAAACAGTGAAACAAAGTTTTGATGCTCTATCAATCCAAAACTCAATCAACTCAGAATCCACAGCTATGACAGATGAATCTATAAAGTTGAAAATCAAATTCAAACTCAGTTACTTCTATAACACCCCCAAAATACCGCAGCGGAAGACTGTGTCATTGGGGTGCTACTTCATAATACAAAGTACAAGTTATAGAAAACGAACTCTAAATGAGACGTTTTGAAAAGTTACCATTTGATTAATGAATTCAAAGTTACAAACATGAGATTCCAAAGTATGATACATAAATGTATACAAAATGTTTTGAATGGTAAATGATAAAAGCGTAAGTCTTCAGAATATGCAGCTTGACTCTAAGTTCCACGCACTAGCTATCGCCTTACTAACCTGAGAAAAACATGCTAAAGTGTCAACACAATGGTTGGTGAGTTCATAGAGTTTGTCTTAAAAAAGTTGAAAAGCCTTAAAGAATGATCACACAGCAAAGGCATTGAGAATCCACTCAGTTACAAGTCCCGCCTTAAGAGACTTGTAACCTGTGTGTTCACAACCCACTGCTAACATATAGTATAATAAAGACATGTATAAGTTCATCAAGACAATTAAGCAATTAGTAGTGAGTCTCTACTTCATCTCCAAAGACCTCACTTTTATGATGTATCCAACATTCGCAAATGTTAGGATGTATCAAAGACAACTGGGAGCCACTTCCCAAAGAAAACTGGGAGCCACTTCCCAAAGATATAAGTTTACTGGGAGCCACTTCCCAAAGATATAAGACAGTCATGTATGTATGAAATCAAGTATAATGCCATCAAGTATAAGACAGTCAAGTATAAAACAATCAAGTATAAATGTTTTGAGTATTTGTACAAGTAAGCAAGTAGTTGAGCATGTATCCCCCCCAAGAGTTAAAACAAGTACGAAAAGAGTAGGGGCTATGACTCACCTTAAGTCTATATAATGAGAAATGAAAGTGGTAGTCGAATCACGAAAGTCTCTAAGAGCAGCCTATAATAGAACGTTGCGACTTAGGTTTGGAGTAACGTCTAAGAATACGAAGAATTGCCTATATATGTCTTGCATAATGTTCATGACCTTGGTCATTGTTACCATGGTCTTAAGACTCAACCTTGGCTTTAGTCATGGTTGTGGTCTTGGCTTTAGGTCATTAGACCTCTTGGTCTTAGTAAAACATAACTATTATCTAGTGACTTTGGTCTAAAAATGGGTTGTTAAGAATTTGAAAAAATTATCACTCGGAAAGCGTTTTCAGGGCTCGAGCTTCTTTGTTCCTGAACGAAAACGTCGTTCCGGACAACTTTCGTGTTTTAACTTTTTGATGAATCGGACCAGAAGTGGGACTTTCAAATTGGCAGAATGCAAACAGTAGGGTTTAGGCAGTTTCGGCGTTTTGGTGTCGCTAACTTCTTATGGTCATAACTTTTGACTCGTGTACTCGTTTTGGGTGATTCAAATTGCTATGTTTTCCTTGTTAAGTCCTCTTTAACAGTAAGTAAGTGTCAAATATCAAAGTTATACTATTTTGGTCGTGGTTTTCCATAAAAATCACTAGTTTGCTTGTTTACTTGTCATAAGTTAACATATGTATACCAATACTCGTTTTATCCATTTTTAAACATCATGAACACAATAACAAGAACATATATAGCATGAAAAGAACACAAAGAGCATGAAAATGATATTGAGCAAGAAAGTGTATAAGGGTTTCTTACAACTTTTGGCTTTGACTTAAGAAAGGAAGTCAAGTATAGAACTAGGACACTAAACCTAATCTTGTAAACCCTTCACCATAACTCTTGTAACCATTGATAGACTTGATATAGACCTTGTAAAAACCCATTAACTTCAGCCCCTAATCACCTTGTGTAGCTCCTAATTCAACCATGGAATCACCAAACAAACTTAAGAACTAGGTAGAGAATACTAAGGCCTTGAACTTTGTAGTGTAACTTGTAGTTTGAAGATCAAAGGATCATGGTGCTAGGTATTGATCTTGTGGCGTTTTTATTGATGAGAAAGGAAGCAAATGAGCTTGCTATTTATACTAAAAATGAGGAGGTTAGGAAGGTGGCTAGGAAAGTTACATAACTTGGTGACAAAGTTGTAATTAAATCTTGATCTAATGGCTAAAGTCATAAGATCATGCCACAAGTGTGAATGCCCCCCCTAGTGGCGGTTCATGAACTTGGAGAACAAGGTGTGGACTTTTGATGGTATTATCCTAAGTATGTAGCTAGTTTTGACTCCGTAAGTTGCTAACCGTAAGTTATTAAGTCACGAAACGTAAAACCGGGTATCCTAAAAATATGAAACTTATAAATATTCTAGAACTTATCAATATACTCCATAATAAAATATAAAATGAGTGGTAGGATCTATCGGGTCCTAAAACCCTGCTAAAAACTGGAAACACGGGTCTAAAACGCGTAATTCGCGTAAAACGCTGAACTGAAAAACGTAAAATTCCGAAACTTTTGGAATTGTCCTAAAATGAGAGAAAATCATATTTCTATTGTTTATAATGTTTTATGGATATATCGGGATGCTGGAAGGACGTTTAAACCTAAAAGTAAATCTCGGACACGGCTTTGTGATTTTTGCAGAAATGATCCGACGAGCGTGAAATTCTCGGATTATCATTAAAATAGTTTAACTTAGGAGAAAATGAAATAAAAATTTTGGATGTGAATAGTAAAAAGTGAATAGTGAAATTTTCGGGAATAAAAGTTAACCTGAAATTGCGAATTGTTACAGTCTCTACCCCTTAAGGAGAACTTCATCCCGAAGTTCAGTTGATGTTAACTACTTATGGTGTGTCTAAGAGAATTTGGGATCTCTAATATAGTGGTGTTTACTTTGATTCGTCTAAGATTCTGGTTAAGGAGTTGTATCGAATGTGAATAAGCCCACTTATTTATAACACATTACTTACATAAAGAAGCGTCCAAATTTATGTAAGTAAGGTCTCATAAACTTATGGTTCGGTGATTTACAATTTCTTTATTTAAATGAAGAGGCGTCCCAATCCATTTAAATAAGGAGATTCTAAAACATCCTACTTAAGAATTTCTGACACAAAATCTGCCTTCTGAGGCCGATAGTAAGATAATCAAGCCATCAATTCCCTAAAGCTAAGCAATAATATTATTTAACTCAAATCTTGTGTCTCATCAAACAAGAACTGTCACAAGATCAAGTTAAATAATTAGTTATTACTGAGCTCCATGTTTTTAATGACTCGGCTAATCTCTGGGGCTCCTTATATTACTAAAGTCACATCATCTAACAGCGTGGAACTAAACCAACAACTACCAAAAAGCGTATGTGTATGTAGTGTGTGTAGGACAAATAAAGAGGAAGGTCCCAACGTATATAGCAGTTATAGTCTAGGCACTAAATGCAACCTAGTTCTTTATAACCAAGGCTCTGATACCAATCTGTAACACCCCCAAAATACCGCAGCGGAAGACTGTGTCATTGGGGTGCTACTTCATAATACAAAGTACAAGTTATAGAAAACGAACTCTAAATGAGACGTTTTGAAAAGTTACCATTCGATTAATGAATTCAAAGTTACAAACATGAGATTCTAAAGTATGATACATAAATGTATACAAAATGTTTTGAATGGTAAATGATAAAAGCGTAAGTCTTCAGAATATGCAGCTTGACTCTAAGTTCCACGCACTAGCTATCGCCTTACTAACCTGAGATAAACATGCTCAAGTGTCAACACAATGGTTGGTGAGTTCATAGAGTTTGTCTTAAAACAGTTGAAAAGCCTTAAAGAATGATCACACAGCAAAGGCATTGAGAATCCACTCAGTTACAAGTCCCGCCTTAAGAGACTTGTAACCTGTGTGTTCACAACCCACTGCTAACATATAGTATAATAAAGACATGTATAAGTTCATCAAGATAATTAAGCAATTAGTAGTGAGTCTCTACTTCATCTCCGAAGACCTCACTTTTATGATGTATCCAACATTCGCAAATGTTAGGATGTATCAAAGACAACTGGGAGCCACTTCCCAAAGAAAACTGGGAGCCACTTCCCAAAGATATAAGTTTACTGGGAGCCACTTCCCAAAGATATAAGACAGTCATGTATGTATGAAATCAAGTATAATGCCATCAAGTATAAGACAGTCAAGTATAAAACAATCAAGTATAAATGTTTTGAGTATTTGTACAAGTAAGCAAGTAGTTGAGCATGTATCCCCCCCAAGAGTTAAAACAAGTACGAAAAGAGTAGGGGCTATGACTCACCTTAAGTCTATATAATGAGAAATGAAAGTGGTAGTCGAATCACGAAAGTCTCTAAGAGCAGCCTATAATAGAACGTTGCGACTTAGGTTTGGAGTAACGTCTAAGAATACGAAGAATTGCCTATATATGTCTTGCATAATGTTCATGACCTTGGTCATTGTTACCATGGTCTTAAGACTCAACCTTGGCTTTAGTCATGGTTGTGGTCTTGGCTTTAGGTCATTAGACCTCTTGGTCTTAGTAAAACATAACTATTATCTAGTGACTTTGGTCTAAAAATGGGCTGTTAAGAATTTGAAGAAATTATCACTCGGAAAGCATTTTCAGGGCTCGAGCTTCTTTGTTCCTGAACGAAAACGTCGTTCCAGACAACTTTCGTGTTTTAACTTTTTGATGAATCGGACCAGAAGTGGGACTTTCAAATTGGCAGAATGCAAACAGTAGGGTTTAGGCAGTTTCGGCGGTTTGGTGTCGCTAACTTCTTATGGTCATAACTTTTGACTCGTGTACTCGTTTTGGGTGATTCAAATTGCTATGTTTTCCTTGTTAAGTCCTATTTAACAGTAAGTAAGTGTCAAATATCAAAGTTATACTATTTTGGTCGTGGTTTTCCATAAAAATCACTAGTTTGCTTGTTTACTTGTCATAAGTTAACATATGTATACCAATACTCGTTTTATCCATTTTTAAACATCATGAACACAATAACAAGAACATATATAGCATGAAAAGAACACAAAGAGCATGAAAATGATATTGAGCAAGAAAGTGTATAAGGGTTTCTTACAACTTTTGGCTTTGACTTAAGAAAGGAAGTCAAGTATAGAACTAGGACACTAAACCTAATCTTGTAAACCCTTCACCATAACTCTTGTAACCATTGATAGACTTGATATAGACCTTGTAAAAACCCATTAACTTCAGCCCTTAATCACCTTGTGTAGCTCCTAATTCAACCATGGAATCACCAAACAAACTTAAGAACTAGGTAGAGAATACTAAGGCCTTGAACTTTGTAGTGTAACTTGTAGTTTGAAGATCAAAGGATCATGGTGCTAGGTATTGATCTTGTGGCGTTTTTATTGATGAGAAAGGAAGCAAATGAGCTTGCTATTTATACTAAAAATGAGGAGGTTAGGAAGGTGGCTAGGAAAGTTACATAACTTGGTGACAAAGTTGTAATTAAATCTTGATCTAATGGCTAAAGTCATAAGATCATGCCACAAGTGTGAATGCCCCCCCTAGTGGCGGTTCATGAACTTGGAGAACAAGGTGTGAACTTTTGATGGTATTATCCTAAGTATGTAGCTAGTTTTGACTCCGTAAGTTGCTAACCGTAAGTTATTAAGTCACGAAACGTAAAACCGGGTATCCTAAAAATATGAAACTTATAAATATGCTAGAACTTATCAATATACTCCATAATAAAATATAAAATGAGTGGTAGGATCTATCGGGTCCTAAAACCCTGCTAAAAACTGGAAACACGGGTCTAAAACGCGTAATTCGCGTAAAACGCTGAACTGAAAAACGTAAAATTCCGAAACTTTTGGAATTGTCCTAAAATGAGAGAAAATCATATTTCTATTGTTTATAATGTTTTATGGATATATCGGGATGCTGGAAGGACGTTTAAACCTAAAAGTAAATCTCGGACACGGCTTTGTGATTTTTGCAGAAATGATCCGACGAGCGTGAAATTCTCGGATTATCATTAAAATAGTTTAACTTAGGAGAAAATGAAATAAAAATTTTGGATGTGAATAGTAAAAAGTGAATAGTGAAATTTTCGGGAATAAAAGTTAACCTGAAATTGCGAATTGTTACAGTCTCTACCCCTTAAGGAGAACTTCATCCCGAAGTTCAGTTGATGTTAACTACTTATGGTGTGTCTAAGAGAATTTGGGATCTCTAATATAGTGGTGTTTACTTTGATTCGTCTAAGATTCTGGTTAAGGAGTTGTATCGAATGTGAATAAGCCCACTTATTTATAACACATTACTTACATAAAGAAGCGTCCAAATTTATGTAAGTAAGGTCTCATAAACTTATGGTTCGGTGATTTACAATTTCTTTATTTAAATGAAGAGGCGTCCCAATCCATTTAAATAAGGAGATTCTAAAACATCCTACTTAAGAATTTCTGACACAAAATCTGCCTTCTGAGGCCGATAGTAAGATAATCAAGCCATCAATTCCCTAAAGCTAAGCAATAATATTATTTAACTCAAATCTTGTGTCTCATCAAACAAGAACTGTCACAAGATCAAGTTAAATAATTAGTTATTACTGAGCTCCATGTTTTTAATGACTCGGCTAATCTCTGGGGCTCCTTATATTACTAAAGTCACATCATCTAACAGCGTGGAACTAAACCAACAACTACCAAAAAGCGTATGTGTATGTAGTGTGTGTAGGACAAATAAAGAGGAAGGTCCCAACGTATATAGCAGTTATAGTCTAGGCACTAAATGCAACCTAGTTCTTTATAACCAAGGCTCTGATACCAATCTGTAACACCCCCAAAATACCGCAGCGGAAGACTGTGTCATTGGGGTGCTACTTCATAATACAAAGTACAAGTTATAGAAAACGAACTCTAAATGAGACGTTTTGAAAAGTTACCATTCGATTAATGAATTCAAAGTTACAAACATGAGATTCTAAAGTATGATACATAAATGTATACAAAATGTTTTGAATGGTAAATGATAAAAGCGTAAGTCTTCAGAATATGCAGCTTGACTCTAAGTTCCACGCACTAGCTATCGCCTTACTAACCTGAGATAAACATGCTCAAGTGTCAACACAATGGTTGGTGAGTTCATAGAGTTTGTCTTAAAACAGTTGAAAAGCCTTAAAGAATGATCACACAGCAAAGGCATTGAGAATCCACTCAGTTACAAGTCCCGCCTTAAGAGACTTGTAACCTGTGTGTTCACAACCCACTGCTAACATATAGTATAATAAAGACATGTATAAGTTCATCAAGATAATTAAGCAATTAGTAGTGAGTCTCTACTTCATCTCCGAAGACCTCACTTTTATGATGTATCCAACATTCGCAAATGTTAGGATGTATCAAAGACAACTGGGAGCCACTTCCCAAAGAAAACTGGGAGCCACTTCCCAAAGATATAAGTTTACTGGGAGCCACTTCCCAAAGATATAAGACAGTCATGTATGTATGAAATCAAGTATAATGCCATCAAGTATAAGACAGTCAAGTATAAAACAATCAAGTATAAATGTTTTGAGTATTTGTACAAGTAAGCAAGTAGTTGAGCATGTATCCCCCCCAAGAGTTAAAACAAGTACGAAAAGAGTAGGGGCTATGACTCACCTTAAGTCTATATAATGAGAAATGAAAGTGGTAGTCGAATCACGAAAGTCTCTAAGAGCAGCCTATAATAGAACGTTGCGACTTAGGTTTGGAGTAACGTCTAAGAATACGAAGAATTGCCTATATATGTCTTGCATAATGTTCATGACCTTGGTCATTGTTACCATGGTCTTAAGACTCAACCTTGGCTTTAGTCATGGTTGTGGTCTTGGCTTTAGGTCATTAGACCTCTTGGTCTTAGTAAAACATAACTATTATCTAGTGACTTTGGTCTAAAAATGGGCTGTTAAGAATTTGAAGAAATTATCACTCGGAAAGCATTTTCAGGGCTCGAGCTTCTTTGTTCCTGAACGAAAACGTCGTTCCGGACAACTTTCGTGTTTTAACTTTTTGATGAATCGGACCAGAAGTGGGACTTTCAAATTGGCAGAATGCAAACAGTAGGGTTTAGGCAGTTTCGGCGGTTTGGTGTCGCTAACTTCTTATGGTCATAACTTTTGACTCGTGTACTCGTTTTGGGTGATTCAAATTGCTATGTTTTCCTTGTTAAGTCCTATTTAACAGTAAGTAAGTGTCAAATATCAAAGTTATACTATTTTGGTCGTGGTTTTCCATAAAAATCACTAGTTTGCTTGTTTACTTGTCATAAGTTAACATATGTATACCAATACTCGTTTTATCCATTTTTAAACATCATGAACACAATAACAAGAACATATATAGCATGAAAAGAACACAAAGAGCATGAAAATGATATTGAGCAAGAAAGTGTATAAGGGTTTCTTACAACTTTTGGCTTTGACTTAAGAAAGGAAGTCAAGTATAGAACTAGGACACTAAACCTAATCTTGTAAACCCTTCACCATAACTCTTGTAACCATTGATAGACTTGATATAGACCTTGTAAAAACCCATTAACTTCAGCCCCTAATCACCTTGTGTAGCTCCTAATTCAACCATGGAATCACCAAACAAACTTAAGAACTAGGTAGAGAATACTAAGGCCTTGAACTTTGTAGTGTAACTTGTAGTTTGAAGATCAAAGGATCATGGTGCTAGGTATTGATCTTGTGGCGTTTTTATTGATGAGAAAGGAAGCAAATGAGCTTGCTATTTATACTAAAAATGAGGAGGTTAGGAAGGTGGCTAGGAAAGTTACATAACTTGGTGACAAAGTTGTAATTAAATCTTGATCTAATGGCTAAAGTCATAAGATCATGCCACAAGTGTGAATGCCCCCCCTAGTGGCGGTTCATGAACTTGGAGAATAAGGTGTGGACTTTTGATGGTATTATCCTAAGTATGTAGCTAGTTTTGACTCCGTAAGTTGCTAACCGTAAGTTATTAAGTCACGAAACGTAAAACCGGGTATCCTAAAAATATGAAACTTATAAATATGCTAGAACTTATCAATATACTCCATAATAAAATATAAAATGAGTGGTAGGATCTATCGGGTGCTAAAACCCTGCTAAAAACTGGAAACACGGGTCTAAAACGCGTAATTCGCGTAAAACGCTGAACTGAAAAACGTAAAATTCCGAAACTTTTGGAATTATCCTAAAATGAGAGAAAATAATATTTCTATTGTTTATAATGTTTTATGGATATATCGGGATGCTGGAAGGACGTTTAAACCTAAAAGTAAATCTCGGACACGGCTTTGTGATTTTTGCAGAAATGATCCGACGAGCGTGAAATTCTCGGATTATCATTAAAATAGTTTAACTTAGGAGAATATGAAATAAAAATTTTGGATGTGAATAGTAAAAAGTGAATAGTGAAATTTTCGGGAATAAAAGTTAACCTGAAATTGCGAATTGTTACAGTCTCTACCCCTTAAGGAGAACTTCGTCCCGAAGTTCAGTTGATGTTAACTACTTATGGTGTGTCTAAGAGAATTTGGGATCTCTAATATAGTGGTGTTTACTCTGATTCATCTAAGATTCTGGTTAAGGAGTTGTATCGGATGTGAATAAGCCCACTTATTTATAACACATTACTTACATAAAGAAGCGTCCAAATTTATGTAAGTAAGGTCTCATAAACTTATGGTTCGGTGATTTACAATTTCTTTATTTAAATGAAGAGGCGTCCCAATCCATTTAAATAAGGAGATTCTAAAACATCCTACTTAAGAATTTCTGACACAAAATCTGCCTTCTGAGGCCGATAGTAAGATAATCAAGCCATCAATTCCCTAAAGCTAAGCAATAATATTATTTAACTCAAATCTTGTGTCTCATCAAACAAGAACTGTCACAAGATCAAGTTAAATAATTAGTTATTACTGAGCTCCATGTTTTTAATGACTCGGCTAATCTCTGGGGCTCCTTATAATACTAAAGTCACATCATCTAACAGCGTGGAACTAAACCAACAACTACCAAAAAGCGTATGTGTATGTAGTGTGTGTAGAGCAAATAAAGAGGAAGGTCCCAACGTATATAGCAGTTATAGTCTAGGCACTAAATGCAACCTAGTTCTCTATAACCAAGGCTCTGATACCAATCTGTAACACCCCCAAAATACCGCAGCGGAAGACTGTGTCATTGGGGTGCTACTTCATAATACAAAGTACAAGTTATAGAAAACGAACTCTAAATGAGACGTTTTGAAAAGTTACCATTCGATTAATGAATTCAAAGTTACAAACATGAGATTCTAAAGTATGATACATAAATGTATACAAAATGTTTTGAATGGTAAATGATAAAAGCGTAAGTCTTCAGAATATGCAGCTTGACTCTAAGTTCCACGCACTAGCTATCGCCTTACTAACCTGAGATAAACATGCTAAAGTGTCAACACAATGGTTGGTGAGTTCATAGAGTTTGTCTTAAAACAGTTGAAAAGCCTTAAAGAATGATCACACAGCAAAGGCATTGAGAATCCACTCAGTTACAAGTCCCGCCTTAAGAGACTTGTAACATGTGTGTTCACAACCCACTGCTAACATATAGTATAATAAAGACATGTATAAGTTCATCAAGATAATTAAGCAATTAGTAGTGAGTCTCTACTTCATCTCCGAAGACCTCACTTTTATGATGTATCCAACATTCGCAAATGTTAGGATGTATCAAAGACAACTGGGCGCCACTTCCCAAAGAAAACTGGGAGCCACTTCCCAAAGATATAAGTTTACTGGGAGCCACTTCCCAAAGATATAAGACAGTCATGTATGTATGAAATCAAGTATAATGCCATCAAGTATAAGACAGTCAAGTATAAAACAATCAAGTATAAATGTTTTGAGTATTTGTACAAGTAAGCAAGTAGTTGAGCATGTATCCCCCCCAAGAGTTAAAACAAGTACGAAAAGAGTAGGGGCTATGACTCACCTTAAGTCTATATAATGAGAAATGAAAGTGGTAGTCGAATCACGAAAGTCTCTAAGAGCAGCCTATAATAGAACGTTGCGACTTAGGTTTGGAGTAACGTCTAAGAATACGAAGAATTGCCTATATATGTCTTGCATAATGTTCATGACCTTGGTCATTGTTACCATGGTCTTAAGACTCAACCTTGGCTTTAGTCATGGTTGTGGTCTTGGCTTTAGGTCATTAGACCTCTTGGTCTTAGTAAAACATAACTATTATCTAGTGACTTTGGTCTAAAAATGGGTTGTTAAGAATTTGAAAAAATTATCACTCGGAAAGCGTTTTCAGGGCTCGAGCTTCTTTGTCCCTGAACGAAAACGTCGTTCCGGACAACTTTCGTGTTTTAACTTTTTGATGAATCGGACCAGAAGTGGGACTTTCAAATTGGCAGAATGCAAACAGTAGGGTTTAGGCAGTTTCGGCGTTTTGGTGTCGCTAACTTCTTATGGTCATAACTTTTGACTCGTGTACTCGTTTTGGGTGATTCAAATTGCTATGTTTTCCTTGTTAAGTCCTCTTTAACAGTAAGTAAGTGTCAAATATCAAAGTTATACTATTTTGGTCGTGGTTTTCCATAAAAATCACTAGTTTGCTTGTTTACTTGTCATAAGTTAACATATGTATACCAATACTCGTTTTATCCATTTTTAAACATCATGAACACAATAACAAGAACATATATAGCATGAAAAGAACACAAAGAGCATGAAAATGATATTGAGCAAGAAAGTGTATAAGGGTTTCTTACAACTTTTGGCTTTGACTTAAGAAAGGAAGTCAAGTATAGAACTAGGACACTAAACCTAATCTTGTAAACCCTTCACCATAACTCTTGTAACCATTGATAGACTTGATATAGACCTTGTAAAAACCCATTAACTTCAGCCCCTAATCACCTTGTGTAGCTCCTAATTCAACCATGGAATCACCAAACAAACTTAAGAACTAGGTAGAGAATACTAAGGCCTTGAACTTTGTAGTGTAACTTGTAGTTTGAAGATCAAAGGATCATGGTGCTAGGTATTGATCTTGTGGCGTTTTTATTGATGAGAAAGGAAGCAAATGAGCTTGCTATTTATACTAAAAATGAGGAGGTTAGGAAGGTGGCTAGGAAAGTTACATAACTTGGTGACAAAGTTGTAATTAAATCTTGATCTAATGGCTAAAGTCATAAGATCATGCCACAAGTGTGAATGCCCCCCCTAGTGGCGGTTCATGAACTTGGAGAACAAGGTGTGGACTTTTGATGGTATTATCCTAAGTATGTAGCTAGTTTTGACTCCGTAAGTTGCTAACCGTAAGTTATTAAGTCACGAAACGTAAAACCGGGTATCCTAAAAATATGAAACTTATAAATATGCTAGAACTTATCAATATACTCCATAATAAAATATAAAATGAGTGGTAGGATCTATCGGGTCCTAAAACCCTGCTAAAAACTGGAAACACGGGTCTAAAACGCGTAATTCGCGTAAAACGCTGAACTGAAAAACGTAAAATTCCGAAACTTTTGGAATTGTCCTAAAATGAGAGAAAATCATATTTCTATTGTTTATAATGTTTTATGGATATATCGGGATGCTGGAAGGACGTTTAAACCTAAAAGTAAATCTCGGACACGGCTTTGTGATTTTTGCAGAAATGATCCGACGAGCGTGAAATTCTCGGATTATCATTAAAATAGTTTAACTTAGGAGAAAATGAAATAAAAATTTTGGATGTGAATAGTAAAAAGTGAATAGTGAAATTTTCGGGAATAAAAGTTAACCTGAAATTGCGAATTGTTACAGTCTCTACCCCTTAAGGAGAACTTCATCCCGAAGTTCAGTTGATGTTAACTACTTATGGTGTGTCTAAGAGAATTTGGGATCTCTAATATAGTGGTGTTTACTTTGATTCGTCTAAGATTCTGGTTAAGGAGTTGTATCGAATGTGAATAAGCCCACTTATTTATAACACATTACTTACATAAAGAAGCGTCCAAATTTATGTAAGTAAGGTCTCATAAACTTATGGTTCGGTGATTTACAATTTCTTTATTTAAATGAAGAGGCGTCCCAATCCATTTAAATAAGGAGATTCTAAAACATCCTACTTAAGAATTTCTGACACAAAATCTGCCTTCTGAGGCCGATAGTAAGATAATCAAGCCATCAATTCCCTAAAGCTAAGCAATAATATTATTTAACTCAAATCTTGTGTCTCATCAAACAAGAACTGTCACAAGATCAAGTTAAATAATTAGTTATTACTGAGCTCCATGTTTTTAATGACTCGGCTAATCTCTGGGGCTCCTTATATTACTAAAGTCACATCATCTAACAGCGTGGAACTAAACCAACAACTACCAAAAAGCGTATGTGTATGTAGTGTGTGTAGGACAAATAAAGAGGAAGGTCCCAACGTATATAGCAGTTATAGTCTAGGCACTAAATGCAACCTAGTTCTTTATAACCAAGGCTCTGATACCAATCTGTAACACCCCCAAAATACCGCAGCGGAAGACTGTGTCATTGGGGTGCTACTTCATAATACAAAGTACAAGTTATAGAAAACGAACTCTAAATGAGACGTTTTGAAAAGTTACCATTCGATTAATGAATTCAAAGTTACAAACATGAGATTCTAAAGTATGATACATAAATGTATACAAAATGTTTTGAATGGTAAATGATAAAAGCGTAAGTCTTCAGAATATGCAGCTTGACTCTAAGTTCCACGCACTAGCTATCGCCTTACTAACCTGAGATAAACATGCTCAAGTGTCAACACAATGGTTGGTGAGTTCATAGAGTTTGTCTTAAAACAGTTGAAAAGCCTTAAAGAATGATCACACAGCAAAGGCATTGAGAATCCACTCAGTTACAAGTCCCGCCTTAAGAGACTTGTAACCTGTGTGTTCACAACCCACTGCTAACATATAGTATAATAAAGACATGTATAAGTTCATCAAGATAATTAAGCAATTAGTAGTGAGTCTCTACTTCATCTCCGAAGACCTCACTTTTATGATGTATCCAACATTCGCAAATGTTAGGATGTATCAAAGACAACTGGGAGCCACTTCCCAAAGAAAACTGGGAGCCACTTCCCAAAGATATAAGTTTACTGGGAGCCACTTCCCAAAGATATAAGACAGTCATGTATGTATGAAATCAAGTATAATGCCATCAAGTATAAGACAGTCAAGTATAAAACAATCAAGTATAAATGTTTTGAGTATTTGTACAAGTAAGCAAGTAGTTGAGCATGTATCCCCCCCAAGAGTTAAAACAAGTACGAAAAGAGTAGGGGCTATGACTCACCTTAAGTCTATATAATGAGAAATGAAAGTGGTAGTCGAATCACGAAAGTCTCTAAGAGCAGCCTATAATAGAACGTTGCGACTTAGGTTTGGAGTAACGTCTAAGAATACGAAGAATTGCCTATATATGTCTTGCATAATGTTCATGACCTTGGTCATTGTTACCATGGTCTTAAGACTCAACCTTGGCTTTAGTCATGGTTGTGGTCTTGGCTTTAGGTCATTAGACCTCTTGGTCTTAGTAAAACATAACTATTATCTAGTGACTTTGGTCTAAAAATGGGCTGTTAAGAATTTGAAGAAATTATCACTCGGAAAGCATTTTCAGGGCTCGAGCTTCTTTGTCCCTGAACGAAAACGTCGTTCCGGACAACTTTCGTGTTTTAACTTTTTGATGAATCGGACCAGAAGTGGGACTTTCAAATTGGCAGAATGCAAACAGTAGGGTTTAGGCAGTTTCGGCGGTTTGGTGTCGCTAACTTCTTATGGTCATAACTTTTGACTCGTGTACTCGTTTTGGGTGATTCAAATTGCTATGTTTTCCTTGTTAAGTCCTATTTAACAGTAAGTAAGTGTCAAATATCAAAGTTATACTATTTTGGTCGTGGTTTTCCATAAAAATCACTAGTTTGCTTGTTTACTTGTCATAAGTTAACATATGTATACCAATACTCGTTTTATCCATTTTTAAACATCATGAACACAATAACAAGAACATATATAGCATGAAAAGAACACAAAGAGCATGAAAATGATATTGAGCAAGAAAGTGTATAAGGGTTTCTTACAACTTTTGGCTTTGACTTAAGAAAGGAAGTCAAGTATAGAACTAGGACACTAAACCTAATCTTGTAAACCCTTCACCATAACTCTTGTAACCATTGATAGACTTGATATAGACCTTGTAAAAACCCATTAACTTCAGCCCCTAATCACCTTGTGTAGCTCCTAATTCAACCATGGAATCACCAAACAAACTTAAGAACTAGGTAGAGAATACTAAGGCCTTGAACTTTGTAGTGTAACTTGTAGTTTGAAGATCAAAGGATCATGGTGCTAGGTATTGATCTTGTGGCGTTTTTATTGATGAGAAAGGAAGCAAATGAGCTTGCTATTTATACTAAAAATGAGAAGGTTAGGAAGGTGGCTAGGAAAGTTACATAACTTGGTGACAAAGTTGTAATTAAATCTTGATCTAATGGCTAAAGTCATAAGATCATGCCACAAGTGTGAATGCCCCCCCTAGTGGCGGTTCATGAACTTGGAGAACAAGGTGTGGACTTTTGATGGTATTATCCTAAGTATGTAGCTAGTTTTGACTCCGTAAGTTGCTAACCGTAAGTTATTAAGTCACGAAACGTAAAACCGGGTATCCTAAAAATATGAAACTTATAAATATGCTAGAACTTATCAATATACTCCATAATAAAATATAAAATGAGTGGTAGGATCTATCGGGTGCTAAAACCCTGCTAAAAACTGGAAACACGGGTCTAAAACGCGTAATTCGCGTAAAACGCTGAACTGAAAAACGTAAAATTCCGAAACTTTTGGAATTATCCTAAAATGAGAGAAAATAATATTTCTATTGTTTATAATGTTTTATGGATATATCGGGATGCTGGAAGGACGTTTAAACCTAAAAGTAAATCTCGGACACGGCTTTGTGATTTTTGCAGAAATGATCCGACGAGCGTGAAATTCTCGGATTATCATTAAAATAGTTTAACTTAGGAGAATATGAAATAAAAATTTTGGATGTGAATAGTAAAAAGTGAATAGTGAAATTTTCGGGAATAAAAGTTAACCTGAAATTGCGAATTGTTACAGTCTCTACCCCTTAAGGAGAACTTCGTCCCGAAGTTCAGTTGATGTTAACTACTTATGGTGTGTCTAAGAGAATTTGGGATCTCTAATATAGTGGTGTTTACTCTGATTCATCTAAGATTCTGGTTAAGGAGTTGTATCGGATGTGAATAAGCCCACTTATTTATAACACATTACTTACATAAAGAAGCGTCCAAATTTATGTAAGTAAGGTCTCATAAACTTATGGTTCGGTGATTTACAATTTCTTTATTTAAATGAAGAGGCGTCCCAATCCATTTAAATAAGGAGATTCTAAAACATCCTACTTAAGAATTTCTGACACAAAATCTGCCTTCTGAGGCCGATAGTAAGATAATCAAGCCATCAATTCCCTAAAGCTAAGCAATAATATTATTTAACTCAAATCTTGTGTCTCATCAAACAAGAACTGTCACAAGATCAAGTTAAATAATTAGTTATTACTGAGCTCCATGTTTTTAATGACTCGGCTAATCTCTGGGGCTCCTTATAATACTAAAGTCACATCATCTAACAGCGTGGAACTAAACCAATAACTACCAAAAAGCGTATGTATATGTAGTGTGTGTAGAGCAAATAAAGAGGAAGGTCCCAACGTATATAGCAGTTATAGTCTAGGCACTAAATGCAACCTAGTTCTCTATAACCAAGGCTCTGATACCAATCTGTAACACCCCCAAAATACCGCAGCGGAAGACTGTGTCATTGGGGTGCTACTTCATAATACAAAGTACAAGTTATAGAAAACGAACTCTAAATGAGACGTTTTGAAAAGTTACCATTCGATTAATGAATTCAAAGTTACAAACATGAGATTCTAAAGTATGATACATAAATGTATACAAAATGTTTTGAATGGTAAATGATAAAAGCGTAAGTCTTCAGAATATGCAGCTTGACTCTAAGTTCCACGCACTAGCTATCGCCTTACTAACCTGAGATAAACATGCTAAAGTGTCAACACAATGGTTGGTGAGTTCATAGAGTTTGTCTTAAAACAGTTGAAAAGCCTTAAAGAATGATCACACAGCAAAGGCATTGAGAATCCACTCAGTTACAAGTCCCGCCTTAAGAGACTTGTAACATGTGTGTTCACAACCCACTGCTAACATATAGTATAATAAAGACATGTATAAGTTCATCAAGATAATTAAGCAATTAGTAGTGAGTCTCTACTTCATCTCCGAAGACCTCACTTTTATGATGTATCCAACATTCGCAAATGTTAGGATGTATCAAAGACAACTGGGCGCCACTTCCCAAAGAAAACTGGGAGCCACTTCCCAAAGATATAAGTTTACTGGGAGCCACTTCCCAAAGATATAAGACAGTCATGTATGTATGAAATCAAGTATAATGCCATCAAGTATAAGACAGTCAAGTATAAAACAATCAAGTATAAATGTTTTGAGTATTTGTACAAGTAAGCAAGTAGTTGAGCATGTATCCCCCCCAAGAGTTAAAACAAGTACGAAAAGAGTAGGGGCTATGACTCACCTTAAGTCTATATAATGAGAAATGAAAGTGGTAGTCGAATCACGAAAGTCTCTAAGAGCAGCCTATAATAGAACGTTGCGACTTAGGTTTGGAGTAACGTCTAAGAATACGAAGAATTGCCTATATATGTCTTGCATAATGTTCATGACCTTGGTCATTGTTACCATGGTCTTAAGACTCAACCTTGGCTTTAGTCATGGTTGTGGTCTTGGCTTTAGGTCATTAGACCTCTTGGTCTTAGTAAAACATAACTATTATCTAGTGACTTTGGTCTAAAAATGGGCTGTTAAGAATTTGAAGAAATTATCACTCAGAATGCGTTTTCAGGGCTCGAGCTTCTTTGTCCCTGAACGAAAACGTCGTTCCGGACAACTTTCGTGTTTTAACTTTTTGATGAATCGGACCAGAAGTTGGACTTTCAAATTGGCAGAATGCAAACAGTAGGGTTTAGGCAGTTTCGGCGTTTTGGTATCGCTAACTTCTTATGGTCATAACTTTTGACTCGTGTACTCGTTTTGGGTGATTCAAATTGCTATGTTTTCCTTGTTAAGTCCTATTTAACAGTAAGTAAGTGTCAAATATCAAAGTTATACTATTTTGGTCGTGGTTTTCCATAAAAATCACTAGTTTGCTTGTTTACTTGTCATAAGTTAACATATGTATACCAATACTCGTTTTATCCATTTTTAAACATCATGAACACAATAACAAGAACATATATAGCATGAAAAGAACACAAAGAGCATGAAAATGATATTGAGCAAGAAAGTGTATAAGGGTTTCTTACAACTTTTGGCTTTCACTTAAGAAAGGAAGTCAAGTATAGAACTAGGACACTAAACCTAATCTTGTAAACCCTTCACCATAACTCTTGTAACCATTGATAGACTTGATATAGACCTTGTAAAAATCCATTAACTTCAGCCCCTAATCACCTTGTGTAGCTCCTAATTCAACCATGGAATCACCAAACAAACTTAAGAACTAGGTAGAGAATACTAAGGCCTTGAACTTTGTAGTGTAACTTGTAGTTTGAAGATCAAAGGATCATGGTGCTAGGTATTGATCTTGTGGCGTTTTTATTGATGAGAAAGGAAGCAAATGAGCTTGCTATTTATACTAAAAATGAGGAGGTTAGGAAGGTGGCTAGGAAAGTTACATAACTTGGTGACAAAGTTGTAATTAAATCTTGATCTAATGGCTAAAGTCATAAGATCATGCCACAAGTGTGAATGCCCCCCCTAGTGGCGGTTCATGAACTTGGAGAACAAGGTGTGGACTTTTGATGGTATTATCCTAAGTATGTAGCTAGTTTTGACTCCGTAAGTTGCTAACCGTAAGTTATTAAGTCACGAAACGTAAAACCGGGTATCCTAAAAATATGAAACTTATAAATATGCTAGAACTTATCAATATACTCCATAATAAAATATAAAATGAGTGGTAGGATCTATCGGGTGCTAAAACCCTGCTAAAAACTGGAAACACGGGTCTAAAACGCGTAATTCGCGTAAAACGCTGAACTGAAAAACGTAAAATTCCGAAACTTTTGGAATTGTCCTAAAATGAGAGAAAATCATATTTCTATTGTTTATAATGTTTTATGGATATATCGGGATGCTGGAAGGACGTTTAAACCTAAAAGTAAATCTCGGACACGGCTTTGTGATTTTTGCAGAAATGATCCGGCGAGCGTGAAATTCTCGGATTATCATTAAAATAGTTTAACTTAGGAGAATATGAAATAAAAATTTTGGATGTGAATAGTAAAAAGTGAATAGTAAAAAGTGAATAGTGAAATTTTCGGGAATAAAAGTTAACCTGAAATTGCGAATTGTTACAACTTCTACTATTAGATCAACAATCAAAACACATATTCAATCAAACTACAAATTATCATATAGAAGCTTAACCAACTCAGATCTATGTAATCAAATTATAACTAAGATTAAACAAGCACAAACTAAACTACTTCTATTACTGAATCAACAATTAAAATCAAAATTACAATAGCAACTAAAACAGTAATAGCATTAAATTCAAACACCAATAACAAACATTGAAATGAAATTTTTACCACAAAAATCCCTCTCGGCAAGAACAGAGAGGGCTCACTAAGCAAGCCTATCTTTGAGATAGGCTGATGTCACTCTTCTGTATCAGCTATCAATTCCACCACAACATCATATTGAATCACCTCTAATGGATTTGAATGGAACAGTACTGATGAACAATGAGCTTTCAAAGCTTGAACATGATAAGTAAACACTAAATTGAGCTTATAAAAGATTGAGAACAAATTTTGAAACTATTTTTTTTATTTTTTTTATATTTTTCTGATTTTTTTATTATTTTCTATATTTGAAGATAACTTGACTGAATTGAGAAGAAAACTAGTATAAGCTATTTCTGAAAACAATGAGAGTTTAGAAGGCTAATTAAGAAGAAACTAATTGATATTAAGCTAATGATAAGCTAATATTGAAAACAGAATAAGCAAATAAGTTTGAACAATAAGCTGAGAATTAAAGAAGTAAACTCAATTTTATTAAAAGCTAAATGAAAGTAATACAAATACTAATCTAGATACATTTCTGCAGCATAACTCTACTTAAATTCTACATACCAAATGAGCTAAAAAACGTCCCTATTTATAGATGAGGTGAGAGAGTTGGGTCTTCAAATGCCAAGCTGGCAATCCGTGCCTCATTGTGTTTCTTCTCCTCTACTAATAGCCCTCAGATGAGATTTGTGCTTCTTTGATCATTCCTCAACCCTTGGATCACAATAAGTGATGTGTATCAACCAATGAGTAGCCACCACATGTCCCATTCGTGTATGTTATTCTCTTTCCGTGTCAGAGGCTTCTGGAAGGCGAATCCAATGAGTGAATATGAGGTGTTAGCTCCAACAGCTGCCTGCCAAGTGTCCTCTTCTAATTATTTTCTTCTCTCTGACACATGATACGTCACGTGACAGGTATCTAGAAGCTCCAATGATTGACAATTATGAGTTAATTGGTTTGGTGGGGTGTGGTTCGAGCCAATTTTATCACTTGCACAATTAGGGTTCATGATTGGGGGTTCTGGGTTTGGGAATTGGGGGAAATAAAGGCGGGGTGCGTTTGGTTTTATTATTTTGTGTGTTGACTTCATTTGACCGAAGGTAAAAATTGGGCTCGGGTAAAAAAGAATCAGGCTTTGGCCTTTGGAATTAATTGGTGGACTTGGATTGGTCAATGGGCTTTTAATAACTTCATGGATTGGACCAGGGCTTTTGATTTCAATTTCAGAATTTGGTAATGAAAATTATAAGGACCAAATATGTAACTTCTGAAATTCCAAGGGCTAAATGGTAATTTCTTCAAAATATACTTCAGGGACTAAACTTGCCAAGTCTAAATAGATGGAGGACTGAAACTGATTCTTGGATTCCCGGCTTTGATTCTTTGACCAACTTCAACTCTCGTGCTCGTTTTCCGGTATTCATGTGATTTTTCGTCTTTTATTGATAAATCCGTTCCTGCACATTCACAACACAAAAACAAGTATTTTCTTGGCATTTGTTAGCTCAAATAGTCGTTTTGGGTCGATAATTAGCCATAAAATAGTGAGTGAATAAGCACTCACCAAAATCCCCCCGACTAAGGTATTGCCGTGTCCTCACGCAATGTGATCAATTCACGCTCTTGGGATAAATAACTTCAAAACTCTTTTTACTAACTTTGAAAAGTAGCAAAGCGGTTCGAAAGAAGTAATAAAATCATTTATTCCCGAAAACGCTCCGTTTTCCAAAATTTTTCTTTATTCCTTTATTCCACTTACACTTTCTATTTTTGTACTTTTCCATACTTCACATTTGTGACGGTTTGTTGAACTTTCCTTATTTTGCAATAATTATTAGGGTCAACGAGTAGAAACACTTCTATTTAAGAAGCGACCATACGGATAAAAATCGTCATCCTTGATTTTTCACGAGTCCCCAAACTAAGCGTACAAACGAGATCACAGCTTATCTACAAATTAGATGCTAACACTACTCATAACAGTTACTTGTGGAAACTCCTTACTCCCATTTCTTAGGTTTTGTATCTCAATATTTTATTTCGTTGAGAAATGAATTGCTTCATATTTTCTCGTTTCGATAATTTTTAGTCCGATAGTGATACCTAAGTTAAAACGATAAGTAGTTAGTCATTTTCTCTTAAGAACCACTGCAATAGAAATTCGGTCCACATCAAGGAATTTTGGGGTACATACAATATCAAGGATATAAGTTGCGGAGTACGATCACGTGCACCTCATGTGACTGATTACTAATCACTTATCACATGCACCTCACGCGCCAACAACTTATTTACATACATAAGCTCTTATTCGATACAACTTTCAACTTTTACTTTTTTCATTTTTCACTTTTTTCATACTTTTCACTTTTTTCTTTCTTTCTTCACTTTTTTTTTTCTCATAACATCAATGGAAGCTTATCGGGTAGCTCCAAAACCACATAGATAATCAACTTTTGACTTTTGATTTTTTGTCAGTTTCTGCTCTTATTTTTGATGTTCCTTGATATGTACCCAACTTCTAAAGCAAAAATTCTCTTAAGAAAACAAAGAACTAAATATTATTCAAACCGAAATACCACTAATTAACCTAGAACATCTATTATATATGGGTGACGTTTCTGATGGGAGTAAAAAGCCACAAGTACCTCTTATGAGCTCTAAAGAGAACCACTACTCCACGTTTAGCATCTAACTTCAAAATAGACTCTATCATTTCTCGCTCTTCGCAATTTAAGATTCCAAATAATGAAACCCGCGAATACTTAGCCGATAATCAGCCACGCATATATAAAGTCAGTTACGGAAACTTGCAAATTCTAGAAGAAGAATTCGCGTTTTCTAGCTCCTGATGTAAAAGACTAGCGAAAGCTTTTAAGCTGCGCATGTATAAAGTCAAGTACGGGAACTTGCAGATTCTTAAGAAAGAATTCGCATTTTATAGCTCCTTGTGTACAAAACTAGCACAAGCTTATGTGATCATCATTGGTTAAGGGAACAAGCTAGGGCTCAACACGCCCGGTCAAGTCAAAATATTTATTCCTACTCTCGCCAGCAAGAAAGTCAACAAGGTGTCAAAACACTTATTCAAACTTTATTATATTTTTGCACAACTTTTTTAACTTTTTCACATCTTTTTTACTTTTTCATGACTTTTTCATCAAAATTTTTGAAAATTTTTCAATTTTTTCAATTTTTTTATTTTTGGTGGAAAAACGGAGTTGCAAGAGTTCACGACATGTGAAAAATGCTACGTCAAAATCGAATCGAAGATTCACCCTCCCCCCGACTAGAACGAAACATTGTCCTCAATGTTTTATGGGTAAAGGTAATCCTAACAAAATTCTAGGCCGTTTATTAATTATGCCAAAGAAAACGTTAGTCGATAAGATTTAACGGATATAGGATTTCCAAGTAGCACTGATGAATGAGACTCCAAGTGAAGAGATAACAAGCACGAGAGTCATCATATATCACGGACAATCCTGAACAAATATCACAAACAACCACAAAACACAAGAGTAGAAGAGGCACCCCCTCCTTACGTTATTTGTTAGAAAATAAAAATATAAGAAGTTGAAATTGGATAAGCATGAGTTGCCACCCACGAAGCGCTTGTTTTTTATTACCGAGTCACATGAGCTTGACTCGATCCCCGAATTCAATTGTCCTTGGGGAAAAATCCGTGAAAAAATAATCTCAATCGGGCTTTGATTCAAAATATTTGAAAAACATATGATTTACTTGAAAGTTCCATCCCAAAGAGATAACCGTTGGTATTTTAGTTATGAAAACTTTGAAAAATGATACTAGGATCAAAAACAACATCCTCACTCCCCACTGAGTGACGGATAAGAGAAACCACACCAAATGTTACGAATGGCAAGAACATCATGATAACAATCTTGAAAAACTCATCTTCATCAAAAGAAAAGTTCATAATTATGAAATTATGAATCTTATCATTTAAGCTCCTTTTAAAAACTTTTCCGGGTGGGAGGGTTGGGAAAAATTTTTCATTCAAATTCTCATTTTTAAGCATACCACCCGGATCATGATCAACATCAAGATCAAAACTGAAACTTTCATATTCAGGTTTAGAAAACTTTTCAATTTCACATTCAGATTCATCAAAACGAAATGATTCAAACTCTGGAAGAGAGATAAAAGCATGAGAAGTGGTACTGCCACGACTCGTCTCTTCCGAGTAATCGAAATGAAAAGCTTCAAATGTCGGATCATAAAAATCATGACGATAAGTGGGATTGCCACTCATCTCCTCAGTCGTGTCAAAGGAGAAACTCTCAAAGTCTGGTAAAAATTCCTCGAGCTCGGGCTCCAGAGGATCGTCAATTATAAGCTCAATCTTCGTCTTAACTTTATCCGGAGGGATTGACGGTTCATCGTTCAACAAATTGTTAAGAAAAATAATATCCCCCTCCGAATCAAAGTAAGAATCGTCAGTCTCAGAAATCGGAATCGTTTCAATTGCAAGAAATTCATCGACCTCTTCCCAAAAAGAATCATAATCCTTAGTCGGAGGAAATGATGGGGAAGAGTCGGAGACGAAAGTTTTAACAAAATCATCAAAGGTAAAATCACAAACATCAATGTTTTTGACGGAATACTTCTTTGATTTTGAATCATCGGCTTTAAAAATCATAATATCATAATCGTGTCGTAAAGTTAGAGTATCCTCAAAATGGTCTACTAGGGCTTTAGCGGTTCGTAAAAACGGTCGCCCTAGTATTAGAGGAACTCTCGGATCAGCTTCAAAATTGACAACAACGAAATCTGCCAGAAAAGTACACGAATTCACACGAACAAAAACGTCCTCAGCAATTCCAACTGGATGAGTGATCGATCAATTAGCAAGCTCCAAAGTCATTCTCGTCGGTTTAAGAGCCCCCATTCCAAGTTGTTCGTAGATCGATAATGGCATGAGGTTAATACTCGCACCCGAATCGGCCAGGGCGTTACAAACTTCTTGATCTTTCAATGAACATGGAATGAGAAACTTTCCCGAGTCACCAAGCTTTTCGGGAAGCTTCTTGAGAAGAATAGCTGAACATTGAGCATTTATCGGTGTTTCGGCTAATTCAAGCAATTTCTCTTTATTACTTATGAGGTTTTTGAACGTGGAAGCAAATTTTGGCATATACACAAGAGCATCTATAAAACTTATATCAAAGTGCAACTTTTGAAAAATATCCAGAAATTTTTCCATTTGTATTTTAGACTTTGCACGGAGCTCTTCATCGTTAAATCGTGACGGATATGGCAATTTAGACTTGTATTTCACATTATTCTCAAAAACGACTTTTTCTTTATCTTTTGACTTTTGGACAACCGGAGGTTGGACGTTTTCAGCTCCTCCATTTTTAATAGGAGGAACCGGGTCCTTTGTCGCCTCGGTCTCACAGTCTACTACCTTGGGTGGAGACGAAGAAGAAGAGGTAGTAGGAGCTGTGGGTCCATCATATTGAGCACCACTGCGAGTTATGATCGCCTTAACTTCGCCCCTCGGGTTTGCGATCGTGTTGCTTGGCAAAGATGTAATACCCGAACCCGAGGGTCAATCATTTAAACGTTTGTTAATATCACTGATTTGATTAGCAAACAACCGTGTCGACTCTTCATATTTTGCCATAAAAGATTGTTGGTTTTGAATCAATTGCTTAATCAAATCTTCCGTGGGCGACAGATTTGGAATAACAGCTTGATTTTGATTATTGTTGAAATTCTGCCCACGGTTTTGGTAATTACCATTATTCTGATTTCCATGATTTGTGTTCTGAAAATTCCCAGGGTTTCCATGGTTTTGATGGTTTTGAAAATTGTTCCCTTGAGGCGGGCCTTGATTGAAATTACCTTGAAAACCCCGGTTTTGATTAAACCCTTGATTATGATTTTGAAAACCATTATTAGCTCGACTCTGATTTTGATTTCCTTGATTATTACGATTCTGCACATTATGATTCTGATTGACTTGATTGACTTGGTTTGGTTGTTCGAAACCGGGTGGTCCAAGAAAATGAGAAGAACGGTAGCTGAGGAGATTACGGTCTCCTTGAGGTTGTGGGTAACCGGTGTTACCCGCGTTTGCAGCATACACGTTCTCACGAGAAAAGGCACCGGTGGCCGGACATTCATAATACAAATGTGGACCACCACAAGTCTCACAACAGAGACTAACCACATTGACTTGATGGTTTGGTTTTTCATTAGACATTGCATCAACTTTCTTTGTTAAAGCCACAATCATATTTACCAATTCATCATTATTTTTACCATTATTAGACACTTGAGGTTTATTCCTTGACATTCTCACACGAGCTTTATTCTCAATTATCATGAAAGCATCATTCGTGTTCCTAGCCAACAAGTTACCACCCGCAGCAGAGTTAAGCGAATCTTGGTCAGCATGACATAACCCATTATAAAATGTATCAATCTGCTGAAGGTCGGTAAACACGTGGTTCGGACATTTCTCCTTCAAATCTTTGAATCGGCCCCAAGCTTCACTAAACGTTTCATCAAAAGCTTGTTGGAACCGAAAGATTTGAGAACGTAGGTTAGAAGTTTTAGAGGGAGGATAGAAGTAATTCACAAACTTGGAAGCGAGATCATTCCAAGTGTGAATCGACTTCGGCGGTTCCTTTTCCAGCCAAGTCCGGGCTGCTCCTTTTAAGGAGAAAGGAAATAACTTTAATTTCACCACATCGTGAGGAACTTGGTTCATTCTAATCGTCTCAGCGATGTCGGTGAAATTTCTGATGTGAGCATAAGGGTCTTCGTGATCGAACCCGTGAAATGATATACCCGTGATCAAATTGAGTAATCCGTGATTGATCTCAAAGTTTGCATTGATGTCCAGAATCACAATAGCTCTCCTCACACCATTGAATGGTGATTGGAGTTGTTCTTCCATCGGACGTGGATCAAATGCCGGTTGTTGTCCCATCGGCGGAATAACATTGTGCTGCGGACCACCCATCGGCGGGGGTCCGTTGTGTTCGTTTTGATTCATCTCCTCGTCGTCAAGGAAATGAACCCGACTCGTATGTCGTAAAACCCGCTCGGGGTTAAAGAACGGAGACGTAAGACTCTCAAACAAAGATCGGGTGTGCATACACCACGAGCAAAATCAAAAAGAAAATGAAAAAGAAAAGAGAAAAGAAAATCTTTTTGTTTTTTATAATTTTTTTCACAAAAACTTTTTATTTCTTTTGTTTTTCTTTTCTTAAAACGTAATGTTAATCGAAAACCGTTTCTTTTAAAACCACGCGCGACGGGACGGGAGAGAATAATGTATCTCTCTTCAGCTAGAAATTTAATGTCTTAGCTATCCGTATTTCCCGCTTATTCGGTTGTAGTAATTGAAATAGTCCGATAAACAACTAAATTACGTTTTCGTTATATTGCGAGACTTATTTGGTTTACAACGCCCATTCTTTCGATCGAGTCGAGGCTGTAACTTTTATTATTTTTTTGGTATTTTTGAAAACACTTTAGTAAAAGTGTTTTTGATTTTTCAATTTTTATATTTTTTATAGAAAATATATACAAGATAGAGGAAGGCTTAACAAAACACGATTTTTTGAAACGAAATTCAAAACTCACTTCAAACCTTCCCCGGCAGCGGCGCCAAAAATTGATTCGTGTGAAAACCAATTATAATAATTATAGTATAGTATCGAAATGATCCACGTAAAATACGGATCACCCGAGTCGTTTTCCAACGAAGGCGAATGGAATCGAGAATATCGATTCGTGAAATCGTGATTTGAAAAGTGAGAAAGTGAAAATAGAAATCAAATAGTTCACGTAATTACAAACAAGTATGAAATATGCAAAGATTTCAAGCTAATTATGCACCGAAATGAAAAACGCGAAAACGGAAACGCAACCGTAAAATTTAAAATGTAACGTATATCGAAAAATTATCCTACGAACTTGAAAATATTTTCTAAAAATTTAAAACTAATAAAAAGAATTTTAAGAAAAAGAAAAATATTTTTTTTTAGTTTTTATTTATTTTCAAGAATTTATTTTCTATATTTGGAATTAAAAATGAATTAAAAATAAGAAAAATAGAAAAATAACTTGGAAAAATGAAAATTAAATTCTAAAAATTCTAAAATATTATAAAAGAAATTCTAAAAATATTTTTGTATTTTTCAGAACCTTTTTTGAATTTTTATTGATTTTTGGTAATTAATAACTATTTAAAAATTGAAAATAATCAAAAGAAAATAAGAAAAATAGTAAAAAAACTTGGAAAAATCTGGAAAAATTCCAGAAATTCTAAAATAATAAAAAGAACTTAAAATAAAATTTTGAGATAAAAATGAACAGTAAAATAGCTTATTTAAAGAAAACTGCTTATCTCAAGTGCTTATTATTAAGCACTTGAGATCCAATCACTATGAAACTTTACACACAGACTTTAAATGATGTATTAAACTCAGATATGCAAGAAGTGATCAAAATTTAGCTCAGAATTACCACAGAATGATCAAGTTAAAGCAATAAGCTCAATATAAGCTTATAATGAATAAGCTGAAAAGGCATAAGCAGTACAGAAACCAAGCAATGAATTCAATTAACTAAAACTACACAAATAAAGCTCAAATATTAACTCTAAAAACTGAAACAAGCTCAGATTCAAACTTGCAGGCCTTGTTTTAGAAAACAGATCTAAGGTTCAAAATGACCAACTGATAAGCATTTAAACAATATCAAAGAAACTCAGATAAGCAAACTTGTGGGACTAATCTACTCACTACTCAGCTTAGAACACAAATCAACCAAGAAAATTGAATTAAAATCCAATATACTACCCCAAAACTGCCTAGAAAATTGACCAAAGACTGAGTGTGCAGGGCACTTTTGGCTCAAACAAACAATTTAAGCTAAGATTTTCAATAAGCAATTAGATTCCAAATCAACTTTTTCTTTTTGATAATGATTCCTTTACTGCTAAACTCCACAAATCAGTAATCAAACGGTATTTTAAACAAAATTTAAACCTTAGAAAAGCTCACAAAACCTTGGTATAAATCTGAGAATGGGACTTAATTTGACTTTTCAACTGTTATGAAACTTTTGATCAAAATGAGATTTGAGTGCGAAGATTTAACTGAGATAGTTATATAAACCTAAGATATGATCAAATTATGCTACCACTACACTAATGCAACTAATATAATGATTATGCAACCTAATATCCTAACTATTATACAGAAAACTAATAAACAAAAATACTTTGACTATTTATGAAACAACAGCTGATTTTTATGACTAGTTTTACCTAAATGCACCTAATATGAGTTATCTAAACTATATATAACCTCTCAATTACAACCTAAATCAGCAAACTAGTAATTACCAAACACTCTATTATGAAGCTGTTCCAACCAAATTCACACTCACATCCAAAACAGTACAGATCCAAACCAATATTTATGACTCACAATGATTCAAACACTCAAATGAAACAGTGAAACAAAGTTTTGATGCTCTATCAATCCAAAACTCAATCAACTCAGAATCCACAGCTATTACAGATGAATCTATAAAGTTGAAAATCAATTTCAAACTCAGTTACTTCTACTATTAGATCAACAATCAAAACACATATTCAATCAAACTACAAATTATCATATAGAAGCTTAACCAACTCAGATCTATGTAATCAAATTATAACTAAGATTAAACAAGCACAAACTAAACTACTTCTATTACTGAATCAACAATTAAAATCAAAATTACAATAGCAACTAAAACAATAATAGCATTAAATTCAAACACCAATAACAAACATTGAAATGAAATTTTTACCACAAAAATCCCTCTCAGCAAGAACAGAGAGGGCTCACTAAGCAAGCCTATCTTTGAGATAGGCTGATGTCACTCTTCTGTATCAGCTATCAATTCCACCACATCATCATATTGAATCACCTCTAATGGATTTGAATGGAACAGTACTGATGAACAATGAGCTTTCAAAGCTTGAACATGATAAGTAAACACTAAATTGAGCTTATAAAAGATTGAGAACAAATTTTGAAACTTTTTTTTTTATTTTTTTTATATTTTTCTGATTTTTTTTATTATTTTCTATATTTGAAGATAACTTGACTGAATTGAGAAGAAAACTAGTATAAGCTATTTCTGAAAACAATGAGAGTTTAGAAGGCTAATTAAGAAGAAACTAATTGATATTAAGCTAATGATAAGCTAATATTGAAAACAGAATAAGCAAATAAGTTTGAACAATAAGCTGAGAATTAAAGAAGTAAACTCAATTTTATTAAAAGCTAAATGAAAGTAATACAAATACTAATCTAGATACATTTCTGCAGCATAACTCTACTTAAATTCTACATACCAAATGAGCTAAAAAACGTCCCTATTTATAGATGAGGTGAGAGAGTTGGGTCTTCAAATGCCAAGCTGGCAATCCGTGCCTCATTGTGTTTCTTCTCCTCTACTAATAGCCCTCAGATGAGATTTGTGCTTCTTTGATCATTCCTCAACCCTTGGATCACAATAAGTGATGTGTATCAACCAATGAGTAGCCACCACATGTCCCATTCGTGTATGTTATTCTCTTTCCGTGTCAGAGGCTTCTGGAAGGCGAATCCAATGAGTGAATATGAGGTGTTAGCTCCAATAGCTGCCTGCCAAGTGTCCTCTTCTAATCATTTTCTTCTCTCTGACACATGATACGTCAGGTGACAGGTATCTAGAAGCTCCAATGATTGACAATTATGAGTTAATTGGTTTGGTGGGGTGTGGTTCGAGCCAATTTTATCACTTGCACAATTAGGGTTCATGATTGGGGGTTCTGGGTTTGGGAATTGGGGGAAATAAAGGCGGGGTGTGTTTGGTTTTATTATTTTGTGTGTTGACTTCATTTGACCGAAGGTAAAAATTGGGCTCGGGTAAAAAAGAATAAGGCTTTGGCCTTTGGAATTAATTGGTGGACTTGGATTGGTCAATGGGCTTTTAATAACTTCATGGATTGGACCAGGGCTTTTGATTTCAATTTCAGAATTTGGTAATGAAAATTATAAGGACCAAATATGTAACTTCTGAAATTCTAAGGGCTAAATGGTAATTTCTTCAAAATATACTTCAGGGACTAAACTTGCCAAGTCTGAATAGATGGAGGACTGAAACTGATTCTTGGATTCCCGGCTTTGATTCTTTGACCAACTTCAACTCTCGTGCTCGTTTTCCGGTATTCATGTGATTTTTCGTCTTTTATTGATAAATCCGTTCCTGCACATTCACAACACAAAAACAAGTATTTTCTTGGCATTTGTTAGCTCAAATAGTCGTTTTGGGTCGATAATTAGCCATAAAATAGTGAGTGAATAAGCACTCACCAGGCACCACTATCTCCACACTAGTGACACGTTATCCTTCTTCCAGGCCTCCAATTTTACACTACATTTACCTTTACAGTCATCACACCATTTCTTACTATTTATACTACATCGATCAAGCACGAATATACCTTACTTAAACATACATACCCCACAAAACAATATTACATGCAATTTTATTTTCAATCGTTGGTTTGCAATATCGATTACCATTTTTTTTACGTGTGAACAAGCACATGCCATAATGAGGACTACGTGTGGTAACACAAAAAAAACATTGGTGTCACACGTGATGGTGTTCCACTGTAACGCTTGGTTTCATATTTTTACATGTGTTTCGTAAATGAAAATTTTAATCTTGCGTGTATAACTGACATAGTTATTACGCCATCATCAACATTTTTTCAAATAGAATATTTCTACCTATTTGGAAAGCATAAAAGCATCTCTAACCATGCTAATATATTTGGATTTTTTGTTAAGTATTTTTTAAAATTATTTCCATATTTGGATCATCATCCAAATAGTAAGAAAATACAATATACACATAAATTAATACATATACATAATGTTGTTGGTTGAAGGCTAATTAATTTAATATAAAATAAGTTAAAGTTAACGTATAAATTACAAGATAGGAAAAGAATGGTTTATGAAAAAATAATTTTAATTATTTTGTTTCTTTTACAGATATGAAACAAAATTTAAAATTGAGCCAATAAAAGACCTTCATCTTACAATTGAGCCTTTCTATTAGTCAATAAAAAGTTAAAATTGAATTAGTTTGCTCAAACTAGTAATTTTGTAATTTGATGGTGAAAAAACACTATAAAAATTGGGCGTAAATTGACAATAAAGAAACTTAAGGAAAAAAATTAGTTAATTAATGTCAAATGACCGAACTTAAAATAACGTCATATTACAATTGACTAACTGAATTTACATTTTAAGCCTAAAACCTTATATTAATATTTTATGTTAAATTTATTTTAATTAGTCTGACTATAAAATTATCAATTTACATAATTTTAATAAGTTTATTATTATTAAAAATACGCCTTATACTTTATATTTTATTTAAATATGCAACATTTATTAATATTGTTGTATTTATTTATGATTTATGTTATCATTTTTTCTTTAATTAAGATTATAATGCCATACTAAAAACACGGGTTAATGTGATATATAAAAAGATACACAAGATTGTGCATATATAAACTACAATGTAATTACTCTTTAAAGTTAGATGATATCAAAATTATATGTTAACCTATTACACTTAGTTTAAATTGAAAATAAGCGGTGAAAACTTTAATTTTTAGATTTAAATCTATAGTACTGTTAACAAGATTTTTATGATTATAAATCAACAAATGCAGTGACCCAAGCTAAACTCACATCTTAGCGTCAAATCAACATTTCATCTTTTCACTACGCTTTTACTCACACACATATAAAACACCATTCCTAGTAACTAAAACAAAAACCATGTTTTTAAGACACACCATACCCAATTAAAAACACAAATTCTTCATTTGGCGCTAACCAAATTCTTGGCATTTGCTTTGGTGCCGACGTCACTTTGGCTCAAGCCAAAAAAGTGCCACATAAAATTGGCATGGATGGTGCGTTATTGTATCTTAAGATGGTACCAATGGTCACTCATGACTTTCACTTTTAACCAGTCACGCGCCACCCCATTGGGTAGAGGTGGCAAACGCGTGAGACCAAGAAAAAAGGAGGAGTGAATGGTGAGCTATTCACCATTCTTGAGTGTGTGTATTAGTGGGCCTCACGGGGTGTTTATATTATTAAATATTTGATTTTTGAGTGTGTCGGAGATATTTTTTGGGGTATTATTAAAGTGCTTATTTTATTGAAAAGGTGTAGTATAGTCTAATGTGTAAACATGTAGGGTTTTGTGTTTAAGTGGATTAAACGTTATGTATTCTAGAGAGAGATTAGAGAGAGAAAGTGAGGTGGGAGCCTTGAGAGAAACTAGAGAGTTGATGTATTGCAAATGAAGGTCCAACCTTCTCCACTAGTGGAGAGGGGTATTTATACATAGAAGGCAAACGCCCCATAAAACGGGCTGTGGATCGAGCTGAGAGTGGGTGAAGACCCGGCCCGACTCCGCAAATACTAACTAATATCAAACTACGTACTAACTAATACGATAAATACTACGAGCTACATATGCTACGCTATACTCGGGTTGACCGAGTCTTTAATATGAATAAACGTATTCGTAACAAAAAGTGAGGTGGGTTGACCATTTAGGTGAAACGTAAAAGGGAGTGAGAGGAGGTAAATTGAGAGAAAAAGCTGATGTGATGTTGAGGTGGAAGGTGAAGTGATGCAACCATTGAAGTAGCCTTATGCTCTTAGACTAAAGGTAATCGTCACACCATTTCACATTCCACATCAGTGCAACATCAGCGCAACATCAGTTTTCTCTATTCTCTCACTTTCCCTCATGCCTTCTCACCTTTCAACCCTAATGTTGTGAGTATTGGTAAAAAAAAAAGTTGTGTTGTGGGTATGTGTTTCGGTATGGTTGATTTTATCAAGGTTGGTTTTAAAAAAAATGATTGACATCGAAGGTTGATTTATTGGTTTGAAAGTGGAGTATTTTTTAGATTAAATGTTCATTCGGGTGTTGGGTGAGTGGTTTGGATAGTGTTTTGTTGTTGACGTTTTGTAGGTCAAGGAGTGTTTTGTTGAGACATTTTGTAAGTAAAGTTGTATTGATAGTATGAGAAGTTTAAAAATGTTGAAGTTAAGGATAATTATAGATAAAATAAAAAAGAATAAAAAAAGAACAGGGTTGAAATTATTATTGTTATTATTTTTTATAAATAATGCAGGGCTCACGTTTTTCCACATAAACCATGAGATACCAAGCTCACCACTATCTCTTTGGTTTTGGCACATCACGCGTCATCATTTGATTATGTAACGAGGTGGCTCATGAGCTATGGTGTGAGAGTGATGAGCTCACGCCCGTTACCTTTAGTCTTAATGGGAGTTGATACTCTCATCATATTTTTTGATGCTTGCACCACAATTTGTGCATTACAGTATTGTACCGTACAACACTGCAATGCACAGTTGTGGTATTTGTATCAAAAAATGTGGTAGGAGTATCAACTCCCATTAATAGAATCATACGCACATCGTAGGTGTGAAACTAGGGGTGCAAACAAGCCAAGCTTTTATCAAGCAACTCGAGCTCGAGCTCGACTCGATCGAGTCGAGCTTTTATCGAGCTCAAGCCGAGCTCAAGCCCAATAAATTGGCTCGAAACATATAATGAGCCGAGCTCGAGCTTTTGATGGCTCGGCTCGAGCTTTTATCGAGCTATTTCGAGCTTTAAGTAAATAAGGATTACTTTGAATATTAACCTAATTATAAGGACTTACTTCGTAAATAATGAATTATAATACTGGAACACCATTCAAACCCTAATTATTCCTAACATAACGTTTTGTATTCTACATCTACAATACACATTGCAAACTTCTTGGCCATCACTTTGTCTTCATCAGCCGTCGCCCATCAGCCATCAGGTATCTCTTTTTTAATTATTCAACCACAAAGTAGTACGTACTAACTCCCTAAGACTAAAGTTTATCTTTTATTTAGACGAATTTGTAAGTTCATTTATCTTCAACTTGTATTTATGTATATATGTTTATGTATTAATTCTCAAGATTGTGTGTTTTTCTTATCTTGTTATTGTCTTTAAAAAAGATTACAATGCATTAGAGAATGTTACTGTTACAATGAATTGATGAAATTTATTAGTTAATATGGTGTTTCATACTTGTTTTAACTAAGTTATAGTTATATGCATCATACATAAATATATCAGCTGTTACTAACTTACTATATAGTATAATGAAATTTATTATGTTACTAACTTACATAAATATATCAGAATATAAGATGTTACTAACTTATACTATATAGCATCATACGTAAACATGATCCATCATGAATTAATGAAATTTATTACTTGTTTTAACTAAGTTTCATACTTACATCTGTAAGTTACATTAGTAGTTAGAGTTACTAACTTACTATATAGTATATATTACATCAGTAGTTAGAGTTACGAACATAGTAACATCTATAAGTATATGGTTCGATTTTTCTTTCGGTTATTATGTTTGCTTTATCCTTCTACTATGTTGCATACCTGTATTCTCATATTTAGATCTTGTATATACTTAGGTTATCGATGTCAACAACACGAGATCCAATTGTGCTTGATGATTCAACCTTTAACCCTACCATGAATCAAGATGATCCAGTGATTGGTGACAAGAGTAATGAAGAGTTTCAAACAAATAAAAGGAAACAAACAATAGGTGATGAGGAGACAAAGGCTGAAAGGGCAAAAAAAGCTAAAGCTTGGAGTGAATTTGAAAGAGTACAGAAAAATGGTGTAACTAAGTTGAAGTGCAATCATTGTGGTAGTCTTTTGGCATATAACAAAGGTGGAACCACTACGACACTAAATAGGCATTTGGAAAACCATTGTCCAAAGCGAAAGCTTGCAATGAAAAAGCAAGGGATTCTTAACTTCCAGCCTGATGATTCAAATGTATCTAGTAGTGAGCCTGGCCTTGCACCTGCCATAGTAAACGGGAAGTATGATCATATTAGGATGCGAGAATGTATTGCTCATTGGATTTTGATGCATGAACATAGCTTTTCTATTGTTGAGGAAGCGGGGTTCGACTTTATGATGAAGGCAGGAATACCACAAGGGCCTGGATTGAGTCGTACAACAGCAAAGAGTGATTGCGTCAAAGTTTATGAGAATCAAAAAACAAAGCTGAAAGAGATGCTTAAGAAAGTTGACTCGATTAGCTTGACGACTGATATGTGGAAATCAAAATGTCAGAAGATTGGTTATATGGTGGTTACAGGTCATTTTTTGGATAAAGATTGGAAGTTAAACAAATGGGTACTTAACTTTGTGCATGTTCCTCCTCCACATCGTGGAATTGACATTTCAGATGCTTTGTATAAGTGCTTTCAGGAGTGGGACATTGAGAACAAAATATATAGCATCTCAATGGATAACGCATCTGCTAATGATAATGCCATTAAAAATCTAAGAAGAATTTTTGAGGTAGATAGGAAGCTGTTATGCGGTGGAAAATTATTTCATGTGCGATGTTGTGCGCATATACTAAATCTCATTGCCCAAGATGGTTTGGAAACCATTAAGTTGGTGATAAAAAATGTGAGAGATAGTATATCATTCATCAATGCCAGTGAAGCACGGACGAAGACATTTAACGATCTTGCACAACAAATGAAATTACCTAACAATAAATTGATTCTAGATTGCAAGACCCGTTGGAATTCAACATATGAGATGCTTATTAGTGCTTTTAAGTTCAAGGAAGTTTTTCCTAAATATGAAGAAAGAGACCCTGATTATGAGTCATGTCCTTTAAAGGATGATTGGGTGAAGGTAGAGCAGATTTGCGAGATCTTAGAGGTGTTCAACAATGTCACACATATTATATCTCGAAGCGATTATCCAACATCAAACTTGTTTCTTTGTGAAGTTTACAAGGTAAAAAAAGTTTTGGATGGCAAGAAAGATGACGAGAATGAATTCATTCAAAAAATGGTGAATAAAATGAAGGACAAGTTCGATAAGTATTGGGCAGAGGTCCATATACTAATGGCTCTTGCTGCAGTTTTAGATCCACGAGTGAAGATGTGGTCGCTTGAGTTTTGTTTTCCAAAAATATACAACCCAGTAGATGCAACGGCTCTTATAAAAATGGTGGAAAATACTTTAAGAAGCCTACACTCAGAGTATGTGACCATTTATAATGAATCTACTACTCAATCAAGTGAGCAAAATGGTTCTTTTATGTTCGAATCTTCAAAGACACAATCAAAATCTTCTCGAGGATGTGGATTCCAAGAACTTCAAAATTTTGTTAGGCAAAACGAAGCATCTCCAACACAAAAGAGTGATCTAGATGTATACTTAGAAGATGGGTGTCATATGTGTGCACCAGAAGATAACGATAATTTTAGCATATTGGATTGGTGGAAGAACCATGAGTCGAAGTATCGTATATTGTCCAAGTTAGCTCGTGATATTTTAGCAATACCAATTACTACAGTAGCATCTGAAGCGACATTTAGTGCAGGAAGTAGAGTAATCGACCAAAATCGAGCTAAACTAAGAGTTGAGACTGTGCAGGCCTTGCTTTGTGGAGAAAACTGGATGAGGAATATTCATGGCGTTAAGTCGAAGAAAAGCCAAGTAAGTTATTGAACTTTTACACATTCTTGTAGGAGTAATTATGAAGCTTACTCTATATATTTTTGTCTTAATATTCTTTATATAGCACTGACCAGTGACCATTGATTGGATATTTTAAAGGGAATAAAAAAGCCAACTGTGATCAATCCTAAATCCTAATATTTAACTTGCCATGGACTATGCAATAAGGTTTGTTAACTTGTTTCCTACTTCATTATTCATATATAAAAGGATTTTGCTTTATGCATATAATTGTTATCTATTAACTTGTTTGCCATGGAATGTGCCATCAGGTTTGAACTTTGGTACAATAAAATGCTACAGGAATATTGAAGCATTCAAGTTATGGAAATCATTTTCCTCGAGTATTCAAGATTTGTGAAGCATATGATGCCTTGCAAGAAATATTTTGTTGAACTATTTTAGACATTCGATCTTAACTAGTATTTACTGATTATGTTTCATTTTAATGTTAAACTTGGTTATGAGACTCTTCTTGTTAGTTTTATTACAGTCCAAAGTTTATGGCAATTAAAGGTGCTGATTGTTTTTGTCAGTTTGAGTTTAGATATTGTGTTTTGTAATGTTGGTAAGTGATTGTGTGAAGAACTAAGACAGTTCTGGCTATTGTGGCTCTTTTGTTATAGGTTGTTGTGGCTCTTTTGTAGAATAGATTCTCCTAATATATTTTGCTGATCCTTTACTTCATATTTTTTTAGTGTGCATGATTTAATACTCTACTATAGACTCACCTTAATTATATCATACTATATATAATTAAAGGTTTTGCTTGTATTGTGTCACTATCAGTATGGTGAATTAGTAATTATAGTGTAGAGTTTAAACATGAATGGTTTTGCCTATACTGTACACTTTCTAAGTTTCTATATATATATAAAATCTATTCGAGCTTTTTAAGCAAAGCTCGAGCTTTGCTCGAATCCTACTCAAACCGAGCTCAAGCCTGGATGGTTAAAGCTTGACATTGACGAGCTATCGAGCCGAGCTCGAGCCTAGTTCTTAGCTATCGAGCCGAGCTCGAGCCTTCTCAAGCTCGGGCTTGGCTCGGCTCGATTACACCCCCTTGTGAAACTAATTTAGTGAAAAAAAAAAAGAAAAAAAAAACACGGCAGATATTAAACACACATGATTATCTTATCCCCGCGTTTAGCCTTTTACTATCACGTTCGATGTACCGTTGGCAGCCAATGTGACGTGTTGGTGGACCCAAGTTGCCCTTTATTTACACCCCCACTCGCATGGCTAGTCAAGTTCAACAACTTTGGCTTTCATACACAAAACAACATTTATTGCCCAACCGTACTTTATGTTACACGCGCCTGACGCGAGTAATAATTCGGATGCTTTGCGATATATGACGTGTCATCTGACCTTATTGACACGTTGAACATCTTTGTCATTTGGTGTTTTGTTTTTAGGAAAGGAGTGGTACCACTTGCTACTTGATATAGATTTTTATAAAATTGAGAATAAAGAAAACATGAGTACTCTAGAAACGCATTTTCCTTTATTGATTTTTTTTTAAAAGGAATTTTCCTTTATTGGTTAAAAAGATGATTTACACGAACTTGAAACAACGTCATACTTTGACACTACAAATTATAAATAGAGTTACTTTATATATCAAACTTATTTTATATATTAAGTGACTCATCTCTATCAGTCATTTAAATATCTTTTAAATCGTTAATAATTAAACAAAAATAATTACACTATCACGACGAATATTTAATTATCTTTTTATATACAGACATTTTAATATACTTTTTACTAAAAAAATTTCTCGTTTTTCATGTTTTTTTCATTTTTTTTCATTATTGAAATTTGAATGAAATATCACATGTGATGTTAGTGTTAAATCACATATGATATTTAATATTACATGTGATATTAGTGTTAAATCACATATAATATATAATATCACGTATGATATTAGTATTAAATCACATATTATATTTTCATGCAAATTTTTGTAACGAAAAAAAAGTGAAAAAACATGATTTTTTTTTGTCGAAAGTATGCCAAAGTGCCTATCTATAGAAAGATAATTAACTTCTTGTCGTAACAGTATATTTTTTTCGTTTAACGCTTGACGGTTTGAATGATATTAATATTTGAAAAAAAAGATAAACGTGGGTTTTTTAAATTGTTAGGATTAATCTCATCCATTAGATTAAATAAAGATGGATGGTGAAGATTAATCACTTGGTATGTAAAAAAAGTTTGATCCTCAAATGATCTTAAATCTACAAATTAATTCATTTAAAATCTTAAGTTTTAATTTGTAATTGTATAGTTATTTAAGAATAAATTGCAAAAATGGTCTTTGGGTTGGCCAAATTGCATGTTTCGTTCCTAACATTTTGAAAGTGCACACACCGTCCTTATGAGAAATTTTGTGTTACAATTTTTGTCCTTGGGTTGCAGCATTTGACAAGGGCAGTTTAGTCATTTACTTTTGACAATAACAAAAACTGCAACCCAAAGTTCCCAACAAGGACGGTGTCTGCACTTTCAAATATTAAATACGAAACTTGCAATTTGGCTAAACCACATGGACGATATTTGCAAGTTACTCTTTATTGTATTATACAACATTCATTGAAGTGTTTTGGAAATTCGGCACTGTTATGAAGCCGTCGGATTGGAGGTCGGTTTAAGGGAGTGAGACGACTAGGTGTCATGTGAAGCCGCGACTTGAGTTGACACTGTTCACACGCCAAGACGAACCGTAAGCTTAAAGAGATTATAATATTATGGTTAGTGGGTTTCTTATTGGGTTCTCCACATATTTGCCACTTAATCTCGGGGTTAGCTGCATGTTGTACACTTGTTTTCTATTATTGATTGTCGATGTTTCTATACGAAAACTAGATTTGAATTTTCATTTGTTTTGTTTGGTTTTTTATTCAAAAAGCATGCATACATAAGCAGTGTAGGTAAGGAAATTAGACCATGATTTTAATTTTTGCAAGAAATGTTATTCTTTAAAGTTTGTTGATTTAGTTGGTAAAAACTTAAATTATTTTAGGGGTTTATCAATCGGTATGATGAGTATAACACTTAATTGTGCTTGATATGTCATTACAATTAGCCATTACTTATTAGTTAATCAAGGAGTTAGGGCATTTGATTTATGTTTGTGCATGTTATTTTCAAAGAATTGACTTGCATATTGTTATTTTGGAGGATTTATGGCTGATATGAACATATCTGGCATTCACTAGAGGTGCATGTAATAAAATTAGACAATAAATTTATTTTATGCAAAAAATGTGACCATTTAGGGTTTGCTAAGCTTATATCATTTTATGGGGTTTGGTTGGAATGGTAACTATGGTGTTTCATTATCGTTGCTATGTCACAGCAGTTAGCGTTGCTATGTCACAATAGTTAGCTAAACGAGTTATTGTATTTAGGTTAGATATTATTCTAAGCTCTTGTTGTCTAAAATTTGACTTTCATGTTGTTATTTGTAGGATTTATGGCTGATATGGCCTTCACTTGGTTAGCAGATAACCTTCATTTTCTTCTTAAATAGCACTAAACTGTCACCACGTTCCTAAACATTATGTAGTTTCATTATTGTCGTGATTGCACTCAACCATGTGTTGTAAAAGATATTTGTAGTTTGGAAATAAGGGCATTCATTATGGTAAACCTTTCTAAAGTTTATAATTGTGTTATGACATTAATTTATAAACCTTATTTGTGACAACTGTCTAGCTCAGGTTAGTAACCGATAGCAACTTGTGGCATTTTTTACTAATCTTCTATGTTTGTTGAGTTAGTCTTGGGATTGTCGGGTCATTTTTTTATTACGTCATTTGCTTTACGAACGTACCTTCGTGTTGGGTCACTGAATTTCTCAAACTTCCTCTAACTAGGATTTGAACATAAAATAACCTAAGTGTTTAACATCCGTAAACATTATCAAGTCACTGAGTGAACAGTTGTTCAGTGAGTCATCTTCAGGATGCTTAGATCGAGCCTAAGAAGAAAGGTTCTCCACTCAGTGATGCGAACTCTCAGTGAGTGGCACCTAAGCCAAAGAAGAAGGTGATGAATTCAGTGAGTGATGACAATAGCTCACTGAATCCCAATGTCTCCTCATCAACTATGAAGACTGAACATGAAGACTTGAAGACTAAAGAATAGGTGGAACTAGGCGGGAAAGTTTGAACAGTTCGCAAAAGTGCTTTATCACTTTAAGGTCAAAGTTTCCCTAAATGGCTAATCCAGTCTGTCATCAGAAAGCACCTTTTGGCCTTAACCCAATGAAGGTTCTTTTGCCAGAGAACAAAATCTATCAAGATTTTGTCTTAGGATGTCTTATGTCTCTTGGGTAATTTAGTGGTTCATACTTGTATATAAATAGGATCATAAAGAGGAGAAAAGGTTAAGTTTGTGCAATTAATACTTTAGACATTAACAAACCTTTTCCTCCTCCAAATAACATACTTGTACCTGAGATAGCTCAGTTGTACCATAGTTAGTGAAGAGATTTACCATACTTGTCATTCAATCCCAAGTGTTATTCCGCAAACACTTGGGTATAATTCGTTGATTAACTTTTAATAAGAATTAAACGTTGAAAATTATCTTATGCAAGCAAGTCCTTCTCCATCTTTTGTAGAATTCCTTCTTGTCGTATTAAGTCCCTATTGTTTCATTCTTTCTTGTTTTGTATCATCAAATCTAATAGACCCAACAATCTTCCCCTATTTGATGATGACAAAACAACCAAGAATCTTGTACGAACTTCCCTAGACGAAGTAGAGAAATTGAGATAATTAAATCTCACCATGAATGAAACAATCTTGTCTTCCCCTTAATCCATGCCATGCCACTCCAACATCTCTTCCCATTTTTGTTATCAATAAATAGGGAACATATGCAAAACTTCCCCTTGAGTGGTGCATGTAGATGGATAAACATTTAATTAATAAGCTTCCACTGAAACCAATATGTTTACCATCTCTTGAATCTTCAATTCTGTAGGCTCTATGTAATGATCACATGTGAAAAAAACCAAATATAACGAATTTGATGAAGAAGTAGATTGACCCAAACTTGTGTCTTATGTCTCGTACTAACCACGTGACTCTGAACTTATACCAAAAACCAAATATATAAGTAGACCACAATCTCTTGACAAAATCCTCATCCTCAATGAGACACTGAGCACAATAACGTAACTCCTTCAAGTGATAGTTAACTAGGTCTTCGTCCATCCTCCCCTTGGCCTATGAAAACTAGATTTGACAAGTCTTCGTCACCACCGTATAAAACAAACAAGTTATCTTCAAAGTGTAACACCCCACTTTGAGATATGATAAGAACACGAACTTGTGAAACTCAACTACAACATCAAATATGTGATAATCCATCTTCTTCTGAGCCTGCACAACAAGTCTCTGAATCTTCTTCTGAACCTGAAGCTTTAGATCCAAAAGACAAAGGAAAAGGGATCATGAAGGAAACCAAGAAGAAAAAGAAGAAGTTTACTCTTGCACAGTTGAGAGAAATTGAGATTGCTAAGAATGAAGAGATTGCTAGACAGCAACAAGCTGTTTATTATGAAGAGTACTTAGAAGAGACAAGAAAGTCAGTTGCTGTAACAAGAAGACCAATGACTATTGCTCAAGAAAGAAATTGGATGATAAGTTTCTTAAAAAGAAGAGGATACAAGAATTTACAAAGGCTAAGATATCCAGATGTAAAAGCACTGTGGGATAGTGTTCAAAAATCTATTAAGAGAGAGCTGGATAGTTTTGTGCCTATGGATGCTGATAAAGAAATGAAGTTAGAAGATTTAATGAAAGAACAAGTTGAGAAAAGAAAGTTAAAAAGAAAGAAAGCTATACAGGATGATCAATTGTCAAAGAGGCTTAAAATGATAAGATCAGATACAATTGATGAACTGAAGAACTATTTCAGAGTTGTTGATTTTGAAAACAAGAAAACAGAAGACTCTGGAACAAAGTCTAAGATTATCTCATTCTCTGTGGTTGAATCAACTGAAGGAAATTATCTCATGTTCAACAGAGAGGATGAAAGCTTCACTGTGTTTAATATGCTATGGGATGTTTTGCACATGATAGATAGAGAATATCTATACAATTTGTATTTACAAGTGCAGACTTACTATGAGAATATTGAAGCAACAGGAGTGGGATTAATCTTACTTGGAGATTTGATAACCATCTGGGAAACTGAAGAAACAAGTAATGATACTCTGTGGAATGATCAAGAAAACTGGGAAATAACAAGATGGAGATTGTTTGAGTCCTTAGGAGTTCATTCACTTGAGATGCAACATGGTACCATGATTCATATGTTAGCTGAAAGAAGATATCCTTTGATAAGAGAACTTATGCTCAGGATGTTGGATCATGGAATAGAGGTTGAGAATGAAACAGAAGTAGCACTCATGGTGGTAAAGCTATTCATAAGATGGACTACTTCAGAAGAATGATATTGCATAAATGCTGGTATGATCTTAATTATATAAATCTTTTGAATAAAAAGTACTTTTCTCAAAGTACTGCAAGACAAACAATACTTTATCAAAGTACTGCTTGCTGCATAAAACCAGTAAAAGCTTTTTATATAATAAAATAAAAGTTTTTGAAACAAAAGATGATATCAATAAAAGGATTTGAAGAGTAATACATGGTGTTAGTACTTGTACTACACAACAAATGGTAATCAACTCACCATGTCTAACAGACAAGAAAGAGTTTGACTCATCATGAGGGTTCGACTCTGATGTGATAATCAAATCCGTTTTTAGTTGACAATTTACTAAAAATTGTATGGTGTTCAACTCACCATATCTGTAAAAGTGAAGAGTTGACTAGCCCACAAGAAAATGGCTTGTGGTAAAGGCTGTGGAAAATCCATTTTTGGTAATTAGTTCACCATGGTTGAAACTAAAGAACTAAATAGTCCAAAAGCAAACGACTATTGGTAAAGACTAATCAAATCCATTGATAGCTGATGATTTGCTAAAAATCATATGGTTATCAATGTACCATGGTTGTTCTAACCTAAACATTGGCTACTCAAGAGTTAATGGCTTTGGTAAAGAGACATCAAAATCCATTAAAATTCAATGATTCACCACTGACAGAAGTTTACACATCTGGAAGTGATTAGAATAGTATGAAACTTTAAAAGATTTGATGTACACTTTGTCAAAATTTTGCTGAGTTGCTGTGAAGATATCATCTGAAACTGATAAAGAAGAGCACTTTGACATACAAGACAGAAAAGAGATAAAGATACAATCTTCCTTGATGATAAAGATATTGAAGATCAAATAAAGCAAAGAAACTTGAAATCAAGCAAGTGGAGTTCAAGTTAGGGGAGGATTGTTGGGATATAAAGATCAAAGTACTGCTAGAAAGATCAAAGTACTGCTATGTCAAAGTACTGCTCAAAGTCAACGTGCTGTTCAAGGTCAAAGTACTGCTCGTGGCTGAAGATTATGCAAAGTACTTCTAATAACAAGGACTTATATGCAATATTGTTTAAGGATTATTATGTAATATTATATGAATATTCTAGAATTAGTTAGGGATAATTACTTGTCGTTCAAGTAAATATTGTAAACCGACTTAAGGTTTTCCGTATGCCTATAAAAGGAGACTTAGGATGGTATTAGACGTATGAGTTTTAGAGTTTCACATTACGATTTCTAGAAAACGATTTTAGAGAAGTTAGGGATTGTTAGTGAATTTGTATTTAGAGAAGCAGGTTCAAGAGTTGGTTTTAATATAAACAAAGTTCTTCTTAGCTTTGTGTTAGTAGATTCCGCATAATTTACAAAGTAATATCAGTGTTTCAATATTAATTATTTTGAGTTATTAAAGACTGTTAAAACCTTATAAGCTACAAAGTAGTTTGGTTAGAGTATATCGATCCAACAAAGAGCAGGCTTGATCATCTTTTCTTCCTCAGCCACTATCCTTATCCGCTCCTCCCTTTCCATATGAGCTTGCATTTCTGCATCTATGAGAATATGTAACTCCATTGATTTCATATGGAATCTTGATGGGTTCATTAGGGTCACGCTTGACACGGGAGGAAGCAGGAACCAACATAGTTTTAGGCTCGGTTGTTGTGAGAATGCTTTTGCCTTTATCCAACTGGTTTGTTAAGATAATAGTTGTTTCAGGAGGCTGATATGAGGAGATGGGAGTAGCTTGAGTGATATGCTCCCCCTCAGTATGGGAAGGAGGTTGTCCTCTTGAAGCAACATTAGTAGCCTTTGAAGCAACATCAGTAGCCTTTGGTTGACTTGTGGAGGATTTAGGTACTACAGTGGAAGGAGCTTCAGTGACCCTCTTCCCCTCAACTGTTACCGGAGCCATAGTGAGGGCAAGAGTTGGTGGATCCACTGAAGTAGTAGGAGTGAAGGAACCCTTGAACGCCTGATAGAGTTCAGTGAGCATGGTCTTGATGTCATAGGTATCCTTTTGTAGTGTAGACACCTTAGCATCAAGAGAAGCCTGAGTAGACTCAATAGCAGACATCCTTGGCCCAAGATTCCAGGCCAAAGAGTTGGAAAATTTAGCCTACGCACCCAAGTTTTTATCCATTAAGCTCAAATAGGACCTGATGGAAGCCACTGATGATTGAAGACCCTGAAGATTTGCAGACTTTAGAACATTTACCAACTCAGTGAATTGAGTAGAGTTTTGCTGGTAGGTTTGAGCAGCCTGAAGTATCTTCTTGTTGAGCTCAGGATCATCTTTAACAGACTCTTGAATAGTTGCAACGCTCTTAGTAATTTGGCCAAGCGTAGCATTGAACTTGCTGAGATGACTGTCAAGAGTTGTCAGGGAGAATGAGATTTCTACTTGTTGTTCCAAGGTGTTGTCATGAAATGCTTCAACAGATTCCATGAGGTTAAAGTAGTGAACGGCTTGCTCAATGTGCATGTCGAACACATCATCAGTGATTCCTATGTAAATAACATTGCAAGCTGACTCCTCCTAAACCAGTCCCACAGATTAACCAGGAATGGTCAACAGGTCAAGCAGTTAGGGAGTAGTGATCAATTTATGATCCGGTGTAAGCACACTGTTTTCCCGGGTCGTTATGTCCCGACGAGATTGAAATGGTTTTTTGAAAAACGTTTGAGTGATTCAGTGATTTAGAAAGGAACCAGAATATGATTTGGATTTGATTACACTACTAGAATTGATTTGGATTAAGCTAAATAAACAGTATTAACAATTACAGGAATACAGATATGTATAAACGTAAACTGAATTTAAAAACAAATACGATTGCGTACAGAGAAAAATGTGAGTTTTAAGCAAAAATAAACTAGAGGGGGGTGAAAATGACTTTTTTACAAACTTAATATTAAAAGAAAATTTTAATAAAAAGAAAAATATTATTTTTGATTATTTTATTATTTAATATTAATTAAAACTATTTAATATTTAATTAAAACTAATTTAAATTAAGAAAATACTTAAATGACTTAGAAAATTATGATTTTTTTTTATAAAACTAGTTAACCATCACAAGAATCTAAAAAATTATAAAATTTTTATAAAAATTATAATTAAACTATTTTAATAATAATTTACTTATTTAATAAATAAATCTATTTAAACTAATTTAATTATGAAAAATACGAAATGAACAGTAAAAATTATGAATTTTTTTAAAAAAATACTTTATTAATTATAAAAGCTAGAAAAAATATAAAAAGGTACTATTGCTTATAAATAAGGAGAAAGAATATTAATTTTTGGCTTTTTTTAAATTAAAACAAATTAAACATAAATTAATTATTAAAAATACTAAATCTACTTAGAAAATTATGAAATTTTTTCTAAAACTATTTTAATATATTAGGAACTTAAGAAAAATATAAAATTGAGAATTGCTTTTTGAAGAAGCTGAAAAATAAGCCAAATTGCTTAAATAGAAGCTATCACTTATTTTATATTTTTTTTGAAAAACTAGAAAGGGGTGGGGGGGGGGGGGGGGGTTGAATAGTTTTATGTCCTTTTAAAATTTATAAAAACAAGTTTGTTTTAAAAACTTTGATTCTAGTTTATGTGATCTCAATACTTGCACTATATGAACAATTATATAGTAACTAACTAACTAATCTAATATAGTATAGGTAAATAAGTAAGTAATGAAAAGAGTTGGAGAGATCAAACCACAACACAAGGATTTATAGTGGTTCGGCTACAAGGTCACCTTCCTTGTTCCTACTCCACTCCTCGAGTCACCTACTCGAGAGTTTTCTTCACTATGTCAACAAACTCCCTTATGGCGGAGAAAACCTTACACACCAATTTACACACCACAAATACGTCACAACTTGATCACAACTTCTACACAACTTCTTCACACCTATTTACTTCACACCTATCTTCTTCACACCTTTCTTCTTCACACCTATCTTCTTCACTTCAATCTACTTCACACCTATCTTCTTCACAACTACACTACTTCACTACTAATCAACTTCTACTTCCTACACAACTTCTATTTCTTCTAAACTACTTATTACAAACACAACACAACTTCACAAATAATATATATACACTATGCACAACTACTCTTCAATACTTCTTGAACTTAGTTGTAGAAGGAGTGTTCTTCTTTTACACTTTGGATGAGGATGGATGAGAAGGGATTGAATCACTTGAAACAAGGATTAATATACAAATGATCAAAGGGTTTTAGAGGATGTTTAGAGAGTTTTAGATCTGAAAATTTCATGCAAAAGGTGAGAAAAATTCCAGATTTAAGGTGGTATTTATAGGTAACAAATTCTGACAGAGGAGAGTGGTAATCCCCTTAAATCAAGGCCGCCCCCCTTAAAATTAAGGGGGCCGCCCAGCTGTAACGGCCAGATTTTTTGTTTTTTAGCGGGGAAAGTTTATTTGGTGAAAAACTAACTGATTTTGGTTAAAAATTTGAAATCATATATTTAGTATGATTAAAATATTTTTCTTTATTACCAAAAGTGTTTTTCAAAAATATATAATATGTTTATATAATTAAATAAACTTTGTATTAGTTAATTAAATACCCCTTTGATCATGAGATGTATTAAACACTTGTTTATCCATACCTTAAGTGATTAAGTTGGATATAATGATATAAACTAGCTTAATACTTGTTAACGTAGTAATCTTACGTTTGATGAGTTTACATTTTGTGATCGTCAAAATATAGAGATATCGAAAAATATAAATAACGTTTTGATACATTATTTATGTCAACAATCTCCCCCTTTTTGAGGAGTTGTGTTTGTTGATGGTGGTGGAGGAGTTGTGTTTGTTGTTGGTGGTTGATGCAACAAGTTTTCAATGTGAGAAAACATTTATTGCATTTCATCTCTTAGTCCGAACACAATTGTTCAGTTGTGGATGCAACAAAGGCAAGTGTCTCCATGAGCTTCAAGTAAGCTCCATGGGATGGGGTTATAGGTTGGTGGATTGATAGGGGTTGATGAGAAGTGTGCATCAAGAGGTGTTAATGGTGATAATGAGAGAGTGAGTGCAAGAGTTGTGTTTTCATTGGTAGGTTGTGATGGTTGATCAATTGTTGGAGGAGATAAGTGGGTGTTTATGTAGTCATTTATGGATGAAGTGGATGGTATGGTAGAAGTAGAGGCTCCATTTGTTGATGGTGTTTTGGAGGGTGCATTTGGTGCACTAGGAGATGAGTATTGAGGTGGTGGTGTTGTCTTCATTTGTGAGATCAATGAATAGTTGTTTTGGTGGAATAATGACTAATTTTTGTTTCTTGGCATTGTTTGAGTAGGTGGTTCTTGGTGATGACATGATAAAAAGATGATGTTTAATGAAGGTTGAGGATGATGGAATGTGAATTAAACATGTATGGGAATTATATAGTATGAAAACATGTTTAGAAGTGGAATTAATTTGAAATTGTAATGTTAGATTCCAAAATCAGTTTAGTTTTTAAGGGAAATGGTAGCTGGGACTAGCAAAAGAGATCACAAGGTGCAAAAGAAAACAATGTAAAATTTTTTCCAGATGGCCGGTCCCCTTAAATGGAGGCCGGTATCCTTAAATTTAAGGGGGCCGCCCATCTGACGACCCAAAAATCAAAATTTTTCAAAAAATTTCTGGAAAAATGTTATATTTTGTTTTGTTTTTGCAGCAAGCTCTATTTGGATATTTCACATTTGTTTTGGTCTATTAGAAAGCATACATGTCATATATATATATATATATATATATACACACACACACACACACACATAAACTAATCATGCAAGCATATATATGGATTAAGAGATAAAGCATGCATTCATAAGCATATATTAAACATAAATAAACAAGTTAACATCCTAATCAAATATCCAAACAATTATTCTAAGAAAATAACAAGTACTTCTGAATATGCTTCGGACAAATAGCACACAAGACATAAAAATAAATATTGTTCAACATGCATAATCCAAGCACATCATCTCTTTTTCTTCCCGAATATACCCTTCAAAGTCTTCCCGATAGATTTGAAGCCACCTCTAACTTCTTCATCAAACTCTTTTGTCTTCTAAGCATCTCGGTAGTTCGTTTATGAAGAACTTCTTCGTTTTGATCTCTAGGAGATGGGGTAGAATACTCGGGATAGTCAAGATCCTCTAAATTGTCAACGAACTTAGAAAACGAAGGGGTACTAGCATCATGGATGTTTTCCTCCTCATCGTCATCGTCTTGTCTAGAAGATGATCCAAGAAAGCTATGACGACGAGATTTTCCCTTGTCACTTCGAGTTCGACGAGCTTGTTTTAGAGCGAGAGGACGTAAGGTGGGATAGATGGACTCACAGATGCTATTGTCAAGATCGGGGTAGTACTCGATAACATGACGATAGAGACAAGTAAGAAACATTCCATATGGAAGATTGGCTTTGGGAGTTTTTCTAGCACACTCAATCCGTTTGATAAAGAAGTAGGACAAATTGTACGGCTTTTCGACAGCTATACAATACAACATGTGAGCAAGGCACGCCGGGAGATGGTCCCGGTGACCTCCAGTACCAAACGCATTCTCATGAATGAGTTCTTCCCAACGCTTCATGTGGGGGCCTAATTCCTTGATGAGAAGTTGGTATGAAGAGATTTGAACGTTTTTGGATTTTATTTTTCAGGTTGTGGTGGCACGCTCCACACCAAGGATTTGATGAATTTCGTCGGGATGAGGGATGTCAGAGAGATAAAGACCAAAGGTTGGTTGACAACGATGAAGAGATTCGAGGTCCCACTCGTTTGTGAAAACGGCTTGACCTCTAAAAGGAATTTGGAGGATTTGACCAAATTGTTCGAGAGTTAAGGTGATAAATTCATTTTGAATCATGAAGGAGATGGTGATGGCACCAAGATCATTGGTTTGGATGGTGACTTGGCTATAGAAGTCGACTATGAAACGAGGAACGATTGGTTCATTAATTTCATAAAGGCAATTGAGGTTGATACTTGAAAACAAGCGATTAATGTAGTCGGATTGAGCAAAGGCTAGATCTACTACACGTCCCTCATGAACGTTTCTATCTTCAATTTCACGATATATACGTCCAATGGAAGGAGATGTAGTAGGGAGTTGGGAAACTTTGGGAATGTAGTTTTTAGTGTGGGAAAGATCTTCGGTAGTCGCTTTTGGCATTTTCACCTATACACATCAACAATACAAAAGACCAAAATAAATATAAAGAAGAATAAAAAAAATGTATATATAATTTTTAAGACTTATGTTGGAACGTAAACTTACTTCGACTCTAAGATGATAATCCTAAGAAGTAGTTTACCATGTTCATTATTTTTAATTTTAACTCGTTCTAGATATATTTTACGATGTTTAGTAAGTAGTTATGGACAAGTCCAAACACCCTTTTAAACGTCTAAATATATCATGAAATATGCTAGATTAACTTTAGGTTGTATAACTAGTCATTTCTTACGAGTTTCTTATGCATGTGATTTGTTTTCGAAAAAGATATTTTATGTTTTGACTCAAAAATGTCAAATTTAGTATTAAACCAAACGCTTCCTTAACTTGCCGCTTACACTACTAGTATGTCAATATATATATGAATTATATATCTAGACAAGTCCGATTTGCAAGTTTTAGGTTTATAATCATAACAACGTTTTATAAAAATTATAATGACTTAGTTTCGACCTTATTTAGACATAATCCAAACACCCTCTTATTGTGAATAAAAATATTTTTACTTGGTCGAAAAATATAGTTTCATGTTTTACAAGTTATAAAAGTATAATGTGATTAGTTTTAACAAGTTTTCAAAGCATTATTCAACAATGTGTTTACCAAAATTTTTGAAAAGGAGTGTATGAAATTTTTCAAAAATTTTGACAAGAGGGTTTATAATTACTAGTTTCTAGTGTTAATTAATCATTCTAATCCTAGAGGAAGCATTTAGTTATGGAGATTTTAGACCCAATTCGAAAGAAATTGTGAATTTGAAAAAATTAATAAAACATGCATAATCATGAGTTTGACCAAATTAGATGGAATTAGATGAAATGTGTTATGAAAAACTTACAATACATAATGGTGATTGTGCTAGATGAATTTGCCCTTTGCGAATTAACACGAATTATGTGATTTGGAAGTGGTTTAAGGTGTTTTTGGGTTTTGGTTTTTGTCACAGCAGTAGCAGAGCAAGGGATGTGTGAAAAATTGGAGTGTTTGGCAAAAGAAACAAGAAGAAAAATGGGTTGGAGTAATCAGATGGCCGGCCCCCTTAAACATTAAGGGGGCCGCCCTTCATTTGGATGCCGGTCCCCTTAAACATTAAGGGGGCCACCCTCCAAAATTTTTATTTTTTTTGTGTTTTGGTTTATGGAATGAACAAGAAAATATATATATATATATATATATATATATATATATATATATATATATATATATATATATATATATATATATATATATATATATATGATGAGGCGAAAAATGATCCGTTTTTAGGGGGTCATTTAAGCCCGAATCCGAATTTATTTGATCAAATATTGCCCTAAATCGTTCCTTTTGTGATTTTAGGTGTTTGGAGAGTGAATTCTGGAAAAGAGGCTATTTTGGACGTTTTTGGAGCATAAAGTGAAGAAAACGACAAAGTACCAAAAATCCAAGCTGGAAATACAAGGTGACGGCGTCAAGGGTTTGCTCTTGACGGCGTCAGACATGAAGAATAATTTACCGTAGCTGGTGACGGCGTCAGATGGAGTTATGACGGCGTCAAAGTGGCCAAGATTAATTTACCGAAGGTGGTGACGGCGTCACATAGGCCGTCACGATTGGATCTAGGGCGTCCGAGGAAGTGTATGGCGGCGAGTTGACGGCGTCAGATTTTACTCTTGACGCCGTCAGGACGATTTTCCTATATATAGTTTTCTAGTTTTTTCATTAAAAGAAGGGAGGAGAAGTTTTGGTGAAACCCTAAAGACGATTTTGGTGCCTCTTTTACAGGTTTTTCAAGGGTTCCAAACCCTTGAGACCTTGCATTGTAATTGAGATAAGTATACTCTTAATTCAATCAATATGTCTATGTGTTGGTTGTTTATCTTTTGTTCTTATCTTAATTCTACTATGCTAGGCTAGATCTCTCTTGTGTTTGCTTAGATCTAATGAAACCTAGATGTTGATTATGTGTTGATTACTTGTCTATTCTTGTTTTGAATGAATGATTTTATATGTTAGGCTTAAGAAAACTGGCAGATCTCCAAATGGTAACATGCTTGAACATCTTAAGAAACATGAACCGAGGCGTACTAGGTCTTTATTGGTTGTATTTAATGCATGAGCCACTGTTTACAATCCCTATAGTTGTGCTGGGTCATGGTGTAGGAGGAGATAAGAGCTCATAGAGTTGGGGAGTTATGTATGCCACTCCACGAATGGTATTAAGGAATACAACCCGTCATTCATACAAGTGTAACAAGTAATTGACATGTAAAAGATATCTAGGGAGTAATGAAGTCTAAGTAAACACAATTTCTCCAATTACTGCTCACAACCTTAGTTTAATATTAGTTTAATTTTATTTTCATTAGTTTAATTAGTTACAAAGTAGTTTTTGGGTTAGTTGAATAACAACTAATTCCGCCCACTCTTTCAAAAACCCGAGATTTTAATTGCTTTCATAAAAATATAAAAATACAAAAATAATCATCTTTCATCTCTAGAACTTTTAATTAGGTTTTCTAATCCTAGCGACACTATTCCTAAGCTGAACGATCAATCCCCCGGTACTTGTCACTATACTATACTACAACGATCAGGTACACTGCCTGGTGGGGGTTGTAAGCCTCGCGAGATCCCTCGAGAGGTAAAGCAAGGTGCGATTCCCACGCATCAAGTTTTTGGCGCCGCAGCCTGGGGAATAGTTATTGTCTAGGTTAGAATTTCTTTTTATTAGGTCTACTTGCTAGATTCCTTTCTAGTAAGATTTTTTATTTTTATTTTTAGGTCTTCTTTAGTCTATCTTATTTCTTCGTGCTTTTGTTCGTAACTCTTTACCATCCGACATCATGGAAGGTGGTAACATCTTTGAACCCATCATCCCACCACAACAAAACCCACCATTAGAACCCCTTAGGCCCCGAACCTTAGGAGAGTATTCCCGACCTAGCCACCAAGGCTACCGAAACACCATTGAGCTCACCGGAGCCAATGTGACCCCCTTGCGATCCGACACCATCCGGTTGGTGCAAAGCGGATGTGCATTCCATGGACTTCGTTCCGAAGATCCAAACCAACACCTTAAGGACTTCCTCAAAATTGTAGATTCCATAGACCTAGGTGTTGAAACTAGAGAGACTACCCGTTTACGCCTATTCCAATTCTCTCTACGGGATCAAGCTAGTCAATGGCTTGAGCGTTTACCCGCGGGATCCATCACCACATGGGATGATCTCACCACTCGTTTCCTTGCTCAATTTTTCCCACCGGGGAGAACTACTAAACTTAGGAATGACATCTTGATGTTCCAACAACGTCAAAATGAATCTCTTTATGAAGCATGGACTCGTTTCAAGGACTTACTCCAAAAAGTCCCTCATCATGGCATAGATTTGTGGCTCCAAGTCCAAATTTTTTATGACCATATCGATATCCCCACGAGGCGAACCATTGACCAATCGGCCGGTGGTAAGCTACGTGATCTTAGTGCGGAACAATCATGGGAACTCATAGAAGATCTTGCTCTCTATGACAACGATAGTTGGAATGATCCCCGTGATTTGAACAAAACGGTCAAGGCAATATCTTTGCCTTCGAATAATTCAAGCACTCCCGACCGTAGGATCATGGAACTTGAGGACCAAGTCAAGTTTCTCATGAAATCTTACGAAGCTCCGAAGCATTCAAGCCAAGTGAACAAAATCACTTCTTCATGCGAATTATGTAGTGGTCCCCATGACACTCGTGATTGTATGGAACTCCCCGGAACAGCTTTTGCGGACTACGCATCCACGCGTACCGACGAAGCGGGAGATAAGTGGTACACTTTCAAGCCCGAGCCGAACACATACGGTGATTCATATAACCCCTCATGGAAAAATCACCCAAACCTTAGGTGGAAACAAAATCAACCCAATTCATCCAACCCACCTAATCGTTACCAACCAAACGGTCCACCATCCAACCGTACTTTCAACAACAATCCTTCTAACAACTATGGTAGTACCAACAATCTTGAAGGATTGATGTCAAAATTCATGGCATCTCAAGAAGCCCGCATAGCTAGGTTCGAAACCGAATTCAACCAACAACAAACGGAGATGACCAACAAGATTGACAACTTGTTGAAAGCCCTCAACAACCAAACATTGATCACACCTAGGAAGGACACTAGGGACACCGATAGTGGAATCCAAACTAAGGACCCCTCATCATCCAAACATGTCCACTTTGTCAATGTTGTCACCATTAAGTCGATAGATAAGGAGATAGAGGAGAGTGACAAGGATGAAGTTAGAGTAGAAGCCGATAGTGAGGATGAGAGTTGGGAAGTTGAGGTTAATAAGGATGAGGAATTAGAGGAGGTAGAACCTATAGAGGAATACTTTGATAAGTTGCCAACCGAGGAAGAACGGGAATACCATAAGGATTTATTCGATAGTCCCGAGAAAACATATATCTTTGGCGACCCCCTTATCAAAATGGGAGACCCCTCTAACATTAACATCCCATGCAATATTGGGCACATGCATATATGGAAAGCTTACATCGACCTTAGATCCCCCGTGAACATCATGACTAGGACTTTTTACAATTGGGTGATGAAGAAGCAACTCAATTTTAGGATGATGCCCGGTAAAAATTGGATAAGTAATTTTGTAGGGAGAGTTAAGGGATTACATGTTATCATAGGGAATCTTACCTATGAGATTGATTTTATGATATTGGAAGACACTCGTCCGGTGATAGATTCTTGCCTAAGTCAAATAATATTTGGGAAACCATTTGTTGAGGCCACTAGGATGAGTTATGATCCAACGTTAGGGATAGTTAGATTCAAGGAAGAGAATGATGAGGTTGCTTATCAAATGCCCTACAAGATTGAGCAATACCGCCTTCTCTCTAATTTCGAAAAGGAACGTAAGCAAGCGGCTTATTATAGGAATAATGAAGATAGACGTAGAGGAGTAGAGTATGTTAGAAATAGGATGCTTGGTTTCTACAAAGAATGCTTGCAACTAGGTCCGGAATACAAAACTGGTTTAGAAGACGACCTAGAGAGTGGAACCAATGATGAAATCACGTAGTAACCCACGACCTTGAGTCTAGCTACAAGACTCGTAAATAAAGAAAAGCGCTTCTTGGGAGGCAACCCATGTTTTGTGTGATTTTAATTGTTTGATTGTTATTTGCTTCCGTATGCATGTTTTATTTTTATTGTTGGTTGATCATGTTTCTCTATTAAAACGTGAAGTACTTTATTATGTTGTTTAGACTAGTCTTAACTTCAACCTAAAGGTATTTTTGCAAAAGATAAGTGTAAGGGGAAACCCTAAATATGTTTTTAAGAAACAAACCGATCATGATTATCCACAATATTTAATGAACATGTATATTCGTATTTGTTAGAGTCAAATGCTTGTATTGAGTCATAATGAAGTTTTGCAGGATTTTCCAGGAAGTAGGACAAAGTTTTTCCAGAAATTTTCTGGAAACTTAACATAAGGATTTCTGCAGGTCCATTCTGACGGCGTCAGGGCATTGCTCTTGACGGCGTCAGGAGTTAAAAAATCTGGAAATTTTACCAGTTTTGTTTTTCTAACGGAGTCTTATAGTTTTTGTGAAGTATTAAGTTTTATAATCTCCAGGAAATCTGCAAACTTCATTCCACAAGCATTATATCTTATTTTATTTTCTAGGATTTAGTAACTTATATAGGATGCCGCCGATTTTACGCGAGGTTGCCTTGTCTACTTTTGTCAGGATTTACAGGTTATTTGTGACAAGAAGATGATTTATATTCTGGAAGGGAAGCTTTGATTGTTCGTTTTCTTGGAAGAAGATTTAACCTGGCCAACCTAAAATCCATACCGAGCGAATCAGGGGAGTATTTGATTTCATTCTCTTTACTTTTTAACTTTTACATTCTTTACTTGAACATTGGGGACAATGTTCATCTTAAGTGTAAGGGGAGGGTAAAAAGATGATACCTTACATATGCACTTTCGCTTGAGTTTGTTTTGTTTGATAGTAGATGAGTAATAAAACTATGAGAAATACTTGTTAGTGTAATTTTAGCGCCAAATTTAAAATTTTTTACAACATTTAGGAGTGAAACTTTAGCCATAGCAAGCGTCTCATGGATAGGAGGTTGTATGACTAGCACATAACCGTATATTCAGAAAAATTTTCCACCCAAAAATGTGAGGTTCGCCTTTAGATTTGATAGGAAAAGCATTCATTATTAGTGCTTATGAGTGTACCGGTAGCATTTAGATTCTAGAACTTGCGTTAGTGATGCATCCCGAGACCGCTAGTGAGACTACATTCGTGTGGTAGGATTTACTACATGATAAGAGGCATTAGGATCACCCTTGTGTTAAACCCGTATTATAATTACTTGACCATTTAAGTCATATTACTTGGCTAGTTAAGTCAATTAATTTTTCCCACACCCTTAGCGTTGTACTCATTTTTAGTACACGATACCCCTAGTACACCCCTCCGAGCCTATCTTTTCGTTTCTAACTTTAAGCATTTTACTTAAAGGAAGAATTTGTTACACCCCACTTAAATGTACACCCAAATCGCTTTAGCCTTCCGTGTATGCGCTCATTTTTAGTGCATTATTGTTATTTGTTAAACCCTAAGTTAACTTTCTAATTGATTACATGGTTGCTAAGTCGAGTCATATCCTTGTACATATTGTTTTGGGACGATTGGGACTCATGGGTAAGTACTTATTTTATGGAGTAATGGGGAAGAACATAATATTATTACCCCCATATGTACGTTAATCTTAAAAGTGCTCCAAGTGTTTTGATTTTCTTAATTCGAGTCATTAGAATAGTTAAATGTAAAGTATGTAAAGATTCAAGTGTAAGGGGGATTCTCATCCCCAATGATGTATTATTTTGGATGGTAGGGTAAGAGTGTATGCAAAAAAAAAAAAAAAAAAAAAAAAAAAAAAATCGAAAAAAAAAACAAGAAAAAGAAAAAAAAAAAAAATAGAAAAGAAGAAGAAAAAAAAAAAAAAACATACGGACTACCATCCCGTTTTTATTTTATGTTCATTTTATGTTTTTTGTTATTTTTCATTTATTAGCTTAAGTCGAGTCTAGTCTTGGCTTAGCAACGCCATCTTGTACATGTAATTTACTAAGATTGTTAACTCGCCACCAGTAAAATTCCCTTTATCCAACAAAACCGTGTAATTCATATCCCTACACCTAACGTTATAACCCTTTTTAAAAGACCTCTTTGATAGTTTATCCTAGGTGCTTACGCCATGTGGTGGAGGTTTGATCCTTTCCCAAGCCTATGGTAATCTATTTTGCTATGACAGGTAGTGAGAGATATCTTCCATTTCCATAATGTTATATTACTTTATTACACCCGAGAGATGTGAGTATCTAAACACTATTTGTGAGGTGCTTGTGTATGACCTCCGTGCTTGTCTATTGGTCTTTAGTGGAACGATTATTTGTTGTAATTACTTTTATATTAGTGTTAAATGACCCCTAACTTGTCTTTTGAGTAGAATAAAAGCTCATTTGCTTGAGGACAAGCAAATCTCAAGTGTAAGGGTATATGATGAGGCGAAAAATGATCCGTTTTTAGGGGGTCATTTAAGCCCGAATCTGAATTTATTTGATCAAATATTGCTCTAAATCGTTCCTTTTGTGATTTTAGGTGTTTGGAGAGTGAATTCTGGAAAAGAGGCTATTTTGGACGTTTTTGGAGCATAAAGTGAAGAAAACGACAAAGTACCAAAAATCCAAGCTGGAAATACAAGGTGACGGCGTCAAGGGTTTGCTCTTGACGGCGTCAGACATGAAGAATAATTTACCGTAGCTGGTGACGGCGTCAAAGTGGCCAAGATTAATTTACCGAAGGTGGTGACGGCGTCACATAGGCCGTCACGATTGGATCTAGGGCGTCCGAGGAAGTGTATGGCGGCGAGTTGACGGCGTCAGATTTTACTCTTGACGCCGTCAGGACGATTTTCCTATATATAGTTTTCTAGTTTTTTCATTAAAAGAAGGGAGGAGAAGTTTTGGTGAAACCCTAAAGACGATTTTGGTGCCTCTTTTACAGGTTTTTCAAGGGTTCCAAACCCTTGAGACCTTGCATTGTAATTGAGATAAGTATACTCTTAATTCAATCAATATGTCTATGTGTTGGTTGTTTATCTTTTGTTCTTATCTTAATTCTACTATGCTAGGCTAGATCTCTCTTGTGTTTGCTTAGATCTAATGAAACCTAGATGTTGATTATGTGTTGATTACTTGTCTATTCTTGTTTTGAATGAATGATTTTATATGTTAGGCTTAAGAAAACTGGCAGATCTCCAAATGGTAACATGCTTGAACGTCTTAAGAAACATGAACCGAGGCGTACTAGGTCTTTATTGGTTGTATTTAATGCATGAGCCACTGTTTACAATCCCTATAGTTGTGCTGGGTCATGGTGTAGGAGGAGATAAGAGCTCATAGAGTTGGGGAGTTATGTATGCCACTCCACGAATGGTATTAAGGAATACAACCCGTCATTCATACAAGTGTAACAAGTAATTGACATGTAAAAGATATCTAGGGAGTAATGAAGTCTAAGTAAACACAATTTCTCCAATTACTGCTCACAACCTTAGTTTAATATTAGTTTAATTTTATTTTCATTAGTTTAATTAGTTACAAAGTAGTTTTTGGGTTAGTTGAATAACAACTAATTCCGCCCACTCTTTCAAAAACCCGAGATTTTAATTGCTTTCATAAAAATATAAAAATACAAAAATAATCATCTTTCATCTCTAGAACTTTTAATTAGGTTTTCTAATCCTAGCGACACTATTCCTAAGCTGAACGATCAATCCCCCGGTACTTGTCACTATACTATACTACAACGATCAGGTACACTGCCTGGTGGGGGTTGTAAGCCTCGCGAGATCCCTCGAGAGGTAAAGCAAGGTGCGATTCCCACGCATCAATATATATATATATATATATATATATATATATATATATATATATATATTAGATTTATATTTAATCAAAAATACGTTAGAGAGTATTCGCACGAAAGGGATTGCTTGACATTTTTACTTGACATTTCGTCAATGAAATTTTCTTGATCATTTCGGATGAAATTCATCAAGTTGTCAAGTGGACGAGAAAGTTGTGGAAGGTTCATATATATATATATATATATATATATATATATATATATATATATAGTATAGACTTATAAGACGAGAGTATAGGAGGGAGACGTATGCAACGGAAGCCGGGAGTTTGTTTCATCCATAGATTTTTCCACTCATCTCTCTTCATCAGCAGGCGTTACACGCGTATTGCCACCTCATTGCCCAGTCATTGCCATGTAATTCATTTTCTGCCATGTCATCACAATACATACATGTAAGCTAATTTTTAAATTAAACATATAAGCTAATTTTTAATTTCCGGATTTTTTTTCAAAATGACTGTTACAAGATTCGAACATAGTGTCTCCCATATATTTAACATGCATCCTAACCACTACACCATTACATTACTTTGTGATAAATTCGGGAACTTATAATTTATAAATGTATGTATGTATATCATAATAGGATAATAAGTTTAGAAAGGCATTAAATTTATATACGGCTTTAATCACTGAAAACCCTAATATCATTCATATCACACAAGTTTTCCTCAACCCTAATCCCGTATCCTCTAGAAGCAATCATCTTCTCAGTATGTTGCTATACACACTACCTTTGGTGGTTTTTCTTTTCTGGCTTCCTGTTCATTTTTTTGTTTGCTTTTCTATGCAGGTAGATCAATTAAGCTAGAAAATGCATATGAAGTGAACCATGAATCAGACAAATTTCGTCTGGTATATTTTCAAATCTTTGCCCATTATAAGCTCCTTTATAATAATCTTTATTGCCAATAATAAGGTATCATGATGGTAGTCGGCTCTCAGATCAGCAAATGGCTTTGCTACGGCATTATAGGGAGAACCACAACTTTCTGAGTGAGGAGGTAAATAATGATGGTCATGTGTGAGTCGAACATTCGAAAGATGGTAGCACTTACATTCTCGGTTTGAGCATCGTTTGGAGTTTATTGGCTTGCTGTAATGCAATTGAAAATTTCAGGCCACACCAAGTAAGAAATATAGTTTATTGGCTTGCTATGATCAACTATATTATAATACTTACGCTAATAAATTAAACTAAATTAGACTATATCTATTTGTGCATGCTCAAAGGTCAAAGTGGTTTTTACTCTTCTTTTAGTTTTGATCTTTACTTGCATATAATACATAATGTATTTTGATGAAGATGATGATTTCGATCTCCATTATAATAATTAGGTTACTGAGATGATGAAGTGGAAAAGGTAAGTGTTTTATATGTCTATTCCCAACCATATCAGGAGACAACAGTTCTTAAGGAATCTGTAATTTGTTATTAACTTGCGCACGCCTTATGTTTTTCATGCTCAGATTTCTCTCAGTGGCCCGAATCAAAGAAAAAAGGACCCGATGAAACTATTAAAGAGCTTAAACAAAATGTGAAGATGCTACAAGCAGCTATGGAGAAAATGAAGAAAGATTACGGATTGCAAATTAAGCAAAAGATGATTTCATTCGGGAAATATCATTCAGTAGCTCATTGGCAACAAAGTTAGGCTTTATTAATGTTTGATCGTGCATTACCAGTTGACCAAATTACAGAAAAACTATGGTTGTTAATTATTTTGGGTATGTTGTTACAGATATTAATAAAAAGTCAGGAACGGTTACGGTCTCCCGACGTGAAAGTGACAGATGTAGCCGTTCAGCTTCTCAAGGTAAGTCTACCGATCAATTGTTATGTTGGACTGTTCATAGATGTGTCGAGAGGTAGTGGGCCAAAGAAATGGTCTGATGCTCCAAACGACGATGCATCTTCTTACAACTCTAATAACAAGTGTTTTCAAAGGCTGATAAAGAACTATCTCATGTTGCGGACAGGATTTTTCAACTGCATTAAATATCTATCCTGGGATCACGAGACACACTTTGCTTGGGTGTGTATTTATTTGATGTTTTAGTGTTTGTTTCTTTTGAGAACTCCAATTTTTTGTTGTTTTTTTAGTGACAAGTTTTAGTACCAACATGTCTTTTATGTTTACTGATGACGCAAGACTTTCGTAATAAATTAGTTACTTTATTTTGAGTTAAAAATGAAAGTAACGCTCCTTAATTTACATGACCAGTGAGGACACGACGACAAGCAATTCAGATTACTCGAGTCAGCCAATCACTTCACTTCAACTCTAAATGGTGGTACAAGTTTGATAAGTGGTTCAGCAAATCAGGTTCGATCATATTTTCCTAGCTCGGTCATTTATCCACTTTTTTATGTTATTTGCTTAATTGTTCAAACCTTATGTTTCATAATTTTAGTGTGTGTAAATAAAGAGTTGATTTATTTCAAATAGTGGTAAGTATATATCACGATACAATAACTCTTTAACAGTGGCAGCAATACGATTCATGAATAGCAAAACACAGATATGAAGTGAAGGTTGTTATGATCAACTTGAACATCACAGATGTAATGTCATCAAGTAACTGTATCAACAACTGCTGTTTTTATTTCGAGAAGTAACAGTTCATTTTAAAATACTGGTTCCTAAACCTAAATGACATGTTAATGCCTACTTACGCTTAATCTTAAATGAATATTTAGATGGTTATATGCAGTCACAAGGTGGGATGAATTAGGAGATGAGCACCATGAGCAGCTTGACTCCCAGCAATAACACAGCCACATTGGAGACATCAGGTTACATAATGTTTCACTTATTCTGGCTTATAAGTTTTTTAATGTTTTAAGCTTATATATGGCCTTATGAGTTTATTTGTTTTTTGGCTTATATTTCTTAAGACTCAGTTTTTTTTGCCTTATTTTGAGATTTGTGGGCTTATGTAAGTTTATCCCCTAAGCAATACATCCTCTTAAACTATTTAGCTTGTCGTCTCAGTTTTATTATTGTGTCTAGGTTTCTTACTTATATTGTTGAATTAAAAGAAAAACTTAATTATTGAATAAATTTACACCTTTTCATAAATATTAATGTGTCAATATGGTGTCAGTTATATTATTTCAATGAGAATATAAAGTATTGAATAAATTTTAATTAGGTACTCTTAGTTTTTTATATATATCATTAAACCTGTGGAGAATATATTATTTCAATGAAAATATTCCTATGCTCTATTCACCAAACAGGCTACTATAGAGGATGTAAACTATGAAAGATCATTGCTTGGCTTCAATTTTTTCACCGATATTAATAAGTCTAACCCGCCCATCGAGCGTGTCAAATTTCCACATGTTAACTTCTCCAGCCATTCTTTACCACCCTTCTAACACTATACAAAAATATGTCAGCAAACACTTGCTTGAGTATATAGTTATAATCAGCAACAACTTTATCCGAAAATTCATTTTGTTTCATAAGGTCATAATAACAAATAACAAAACAACGCATATGAACAATCCCTCAGTGGCGGGAGATGCGTGCATTTCTTCAGTACTCAGTGACCATCTTTAAAAATCATATACTATCTAATAAAAAAACATCAAGACAAGTATTTTTCAATCTTAAAGAAATATCAAGACAAACACAAACGTCTATCAAGACAAACAACACAAGTATTTTTCAATCTTAAATAAATATCAAAACAACACAAGTATTTTTCAATCTTAAAGAAATATCAAGACAAACACAAACCTATATATGTTCTTAAATAAAAAAATAACCCTATTTACAATTCAACTATTGATAATCAACGATAATTTCCAAAAATATTATTAAACGATAACTAATACCTTCCAACATGATTACACATCATGCTCGCCTGACTTAAATATTATTTTTCGTTAACTAATACCATCAAAAGAATAATTATAAGTCATGCCCGCCCATCGGGCGGGCTTCGAAAGCTAATATATATATATATATATATATATATATATATAGGGTGTGGTTATTCTAAAAAGGGTCTTATAATAAAAAGTGTAGGAAGGATTGTGGGAATGACATGTGTCACCCCCATGCTACATCATATGACAAAAAAAAAAAAAATTTTTTTTTGGTGTAAATTTTTTTTTCCCGCCAAATAATTTTACTCCATCACTGTTATAAATTTACTGCATCACGGTTATAAAGTTACTGCATCACGTTTACTGCATCACAATTATGATTTTACTGCATCACGGTTACTGCATTCATGGTTTTAATGTTACTGCATCATGGTTATAAAGTTATTGCATCATGGTTATAAAGAAACTGAATTATCATAAGTTTTCTGCATCATATATGTATGTAACTGCATGACAATTAAAATACGATTCTTTTTTAAGTTTTGGTGCATCTTTATTATAAGTTACTGCATCATAGTTAATAGTTTATTGCATCAACTATGTTGCAGTAACTTATAACCTTAGTGCACTAAAATTTAAAACTGTGATGCAGTAACTTTTATAATTGTGATGCAGTAACTTTATAACTGTGATGCACTAAATTTTTTTTTTGCCAAAACACATGTCGCCCTAACAATCCTTCCTACACTTTTTATTATAAGACCCTTTTTATTTTAACCCATATATATATATATATATATATATATATATATATATATATATATATATAGTATAATTAGATAGGTATATATGTGTATAGATGTAAAAATTAGAAGAAGCAATGAGCCAAACAAAATTACATAACTATTAGATACTAAACTAAGCATGCATTTCTTGGCAAGGAAATAAAAGGAAATGTGTACCTTTCGTCTTCAACGCGTTTATCTTCAAAGTTTTCAAGGAATAGTCCGAACAAGAAGTGAAATCAAAAGTTTCCATGTTTGAATGGCGAATATTTTTACGTTGGTCCCCATTGTCTCATTTGACCAAAGTTATTTGATCCGAACATGTTTTGTATTTGACTTGGGTGCATATATGGTGGAAACATTCCCCACGGATTGAAGTTCCACATTTGTTGATTATTGTTAAAGTTTTGTCTATTTTGGTTTGCTCTTGATTGAGGTATTTTAGGTCTAGGGTAAGAATTATTTGGTTTCCCAGGTGGTGGAGTTTTTGATCTTGTTTTATGTTTAGACAATCCTACTTCGGTTTTTAACGATGGTTTATAAAATGGTTTTATTTCTTCATTACTAGAGATAGGTATTTTCTTATCATTTATGAGTATATAATTAGGATTAGATTTTGAAGGTTTTAATTTCTTGAGTTCACTTTCAAATTTAACATTTTTAATTTCACTTGTTGAAGCTTCAGTTGAGTTAAATCCTAAACCGGTTTTATCTCCGAATACTCTTTGAATACTTATAATTTTACTAAGTGAGTTACTACTATTTTCAAATTTATCAAGTTTGCAAATTTCTTCCCTAAATTTGTTGTTTTCACTTTTAAGCTCTTGGCATGATTTACATTCTTCAACAATTTCTTTACCTTTTTCAAGTTGATGTATTTTAATTTTTAGTTCTAGCACTTCATTTTCTAGTTGGTTGTTTATGTATTTTAGTGATTTGTTTTTAGCCATTACTTGTTGTCCTAGTTTGCATAATCTATTGTAGTCACTATCTAAATATTTTTCATCTAATGATAAATTTTCATCACTAAAGTATTCGGTTTCGGAACGTACCTCACTTGATGTCTTAGCCATGAGACACTTTTCTTCCTTTGTTGTTTCTTTCTCATCTTCATCGCTATCACTCCAAGCTCCTCCAACAAATGCTCTTTGATTTTGATCTCTTGTCATCGTTGGACATTTTCCAATGAGGTGATTCGGATCACCACACTTGAAACATTTTCTCTCATTCTTATTATACTTGTCATCATTATTCTTTTGAGGTGCTCTCCTTTCATCGTGTGGTTGTCTAACGAATCTTCCTCGCTTTTTGAAGAATTTCTTGAAATCTCTTACGGTCATGGCATATTCTTCGTCATCGCTTTCGGAAGATGAGCTATCTTCGTTGTTGGATTCTTTTCTAGCTTTCAAGGCGATTGACTTGCTTTGCTCTCGTTTTCCTTTAACAATTTCGGAGTCCTTCTTTATAATTGCTTCGTAGACTTTCAAAATTCTTACTAGAAAAATTCTCATCAAGTGCTTTTAAACTTGTGATGATAGTGTTAAATCTAGCGAAAGCATTATCAATTGATTCCTCTTCCGGAATCATGAATTGCTCATATTGTTGAACAAGTAGATCTATTTTATTATCTTTGACTTAATTATTACCTTGGTGAGTTATTCATGAAGAGTTCCAAATTTCTTTTGCGGTTTCACACATAAAGATCATTCCGTACTCTTTACGTGGTAGCGCATTATAAATAACCATTTTTGCTTCATTATTTTTAGCAAGTTTTCTTTTTAAATAATCATTTTGTTTTTCAAAAGGTACGATTTCATCTTTCTTTGTTTCAGGGTTATTTTGAATAGGTAAAAAATCACCATTGGTGATAATATGCCAGATATCTAGATCTTTTGATTTCACATAAGTTTCGAATTGATTTTTCCAATATAAAAATCCATCACTTTCAAATAGTGGTGGTCTTTGCATAGATTGCCCTTCTAAATATTTTTCGGATTCCATAGATCGTTACAAGTTTTAAAATACAATATATTTTAAAGATCTTGCAAGACTTGGCTCCTGATACCAATTTTCGAAAACTAGAAGGGGGGTTGAATAGTTTTACGTCCTTTTAAAATTTATAAAAACAAGTTTGTTTTAAAAACTTCGATTCTAGTTTATGTGATCTCAATACTTGCACTATATGAACAATTATATAATAACTAACTAACTAATCTAATATAGTATAGGTAAATAAGTAAGTAATGAAAAAAGTTGGAGAGATCAAACCACAACACAAGGATTTATAGTGGTTCGGCTACAAGGTCACCTTCCTTGTTCCTACTCCACTCCCCGAGTCACCTACTCGAGAGTTTGCTTCACTATGTCAACAAACTCCCTTATGGCGGAGAAAACCTTACACACCAATTTACACACCACAAATACGTCACAACTTGATCACAACTTCTACACAACTTCTTCACACCTATTTACTTCACACCTATCTTCTTCACACCTTTCTTCTTCACACCGATCTTCTTCACTTCAATCTACTTCACACATATCTTCTTTACAACTACACTACTTCACTACTAATCAACTTATACTTCCTACAAAACTTTTATTTCTTCTAAACTACTTATTACAAGCACAACACAACTTCACAAATAATATATATACACTATGCACAACTACTCTTCAATACTTCTTGAACTTAGTTGTAGAAGGAGTGTTCTTCTTTTGCACTTTGGATGAGGATGGATGAGAAGGGATTGAATCACTTGAAACAAGGATTAATATACAAATGATCAAAGGGTTTTAGAGGATGTTTAGAGAGTTTTAGATCTGAAAATTTCGTGCAAAAGGTGAGAAAAATTCCAGATTTAAGGTGGTATTTATAGGCAACAAATTCTGACAGAGGAGCGTGGCCGGTCCCCTTAAATCAAGGCCGCCCCCCTTAAAATTAAGGGGACCGCCCAGCTGTAACGGCCAGATTTTTTGTTTTTTAGTGGGGAAAGTTTATTTGGTGAAAAACTAACTGATTTTGGTTAAAAATTTGAAATCATATATTTAGTATGATTAAAACATTTTTCTTTATTACCAAAAGTGTTTTTAAAAAATATATAATATGTTTATATAATTAAATAAACTTTGTATTAGTTAATTAAATACCTCTTTGATCATGAGATGTATTAAACACTTGTTTATCCATACCTTAAGTGATTAAGTTGGATATAATGATATAAACTAACTTAATACTTGTTTACGTAGTAATCTTACGTTTGACGAGTTTACATTTTGTGATAGTCAAAATATAGAGATATCGAAAAATATAAATAACGTTTTCATACATTATTTATGTCAATATTTTTTATTTTTCTTATTTTTCTATTACAAAACTAATTTAGTACTGAGAATGAGCAACTTTTACAAAAGAAATTTATTAAAGCTTAAAAATAAGCAGTGTGCAACCTAAAGAGCTTAACAGAAAGCTTATTAAAGGTTTTGAAGGATTATTGGGTGAATTAAGCTACTAACTGACAACCAAAAGTTGAATAAGCTACAAGCTACTGAGATTTACACAAATAAGCTAACATGAACCAATAAGCACAAAGAAATAAGCCATAGAGCAAAAATAAGCAAATCAAAAAAGGCACTGGCCAAAAGGGCCAAAAAGGGCTATTTGCAGCCCTCTGTGGGGTCCACAGAGGTGATCAAGGGTCCAAAATGAAAGGTGATCTAAAAAGAAGGGCGGGGGGGGGGGGGGGGTGGGGGGGGGGTATCTAGTAAGCCAATAAGCAAAGCTTAAGGCTCACAAATAAGACAAGGAGAAGCTTACGAAGATTGGTTAATCTCACTGAGTGGCTTAGTGTTGGTTGTTGTCAGGTCAACTAGCAGGGTCAAATAAGCTATGGGCAAGGCTACCTAAGACCAAGATAAGCTCTGATATGAAAAGCTAGACTAATGGGCTTTCTAAAAAACCAAATTTCAAATCCTAAGGTGCACAAATAAGCTCAGGAGAAGCTTAGGAACTTGGGTCTGTGTTCCTGCTGATGAAGCTATGGGAAAATGGGGCAAATAGCAGGATCAAATTTGGCTTATCAAATAAGCTTGAAAGTACAAGTAAGGCTCAGTTCCTAAAAGCTTGGTATATGAGCTTCTCAAAAAGCCCAAATACACAGGGTGGGGTCCACTAATGGATTCTACAAAAGCTTATGAAAGTGAGGGTGTTAACCTGAGCTCTTGGAGCAGGGGAAGGACTTTCCCTGCAGGCCTAAATAAGGTATCTAATAAGCTAATAGAAAAATTCCTAAAAATAATCTCATATGAGATTTCACAAGTTTACCTGGTATATTTTAACCTCCAAAAAGCTTAGGTCTTAATCTTGAAAAATAAAATCATGAAAAATTCTTGCAAATTTGGGATTTCCTGAGAACTATGCAATTTGAGTTTTTATGATTTGGACCTATTTTGACTTTGATGAACTTTGATCTAATCCTAGACGCTGAAAATGATGAAATAAGCTATATTGAGATTCACTTAAGCTATAATAACAACTATGGCTTTGATTTGATGAGATTTAGGACTAAAAAGCTTAATAGTGAAACTAAAATTGAGATTAAAAAAGATAATTTGACTTTTTATGAAATGACCTATGATTTTTATGACTTGAATGATCTTATTAACACTTATGAGGCATATGGCAACTACAAACAACCATTCAAACACCTGGGAACATAGGATGTTTAGCTAATCCAAACAACCTGATAAGAAAATGCTTTTGATTTTTTTGAAGCTAATGGATAATGAGGACTATGAAACTGCTTTTAAAAGATTTATTAAGTTCAAATAAGCTTAAATTAGTATAGAGACACATGATTGAACCACTAACACCTAGGATCTTATAAAATGCTAAAAATGACAGTTAAACCAAGATTTTTGAGCACAATGAGATATAATGAACTAGCACTTAATTTTAAGCAATAAACTGAATAAAGTATATCTAATAAGCACAAAGAGACATAGATAAGCAGTTAATAAGCAATGGAACAGTAAAAAGCAAAAAGTTGAGTTTAGCTTACAAATTTGCAATCCTGCTATTAACCAATGACCAAGAACCAAGAACCAACCTATAGGCTTTCCACAAAGCCACTAATACCACTGTCATTCATTATTAACAGTGCTCCTTGCAATCTTCATCTTCTTTGTTGAATTTTTTATTTTATATTTTATTTTTTGTTGTATTTTTTTGATATTTTTAGTAAACTGAATTGAAACAAGTTTAATTGCTTAGGACACTTATAACAGCTTTTAAGTGACTTATGTGAGCTTGTATAACCTTAAAACATAACATGTAACAAGCTTTAAGGTAGAATGAGATTTTCACTTAAAAATGTGCAAAACATGAATTTAAACACAATACTGAGATTGAAGATTCAAATAAGGTTTTTATTACTACAAAAGGACTGATTACAACTTTTAAGTTGGAAGACACACTAGAATTTTAAAATTACAACTAAATCGATATACAATTAACTAAATTAGACTAGATACTGCCTTCTCTTGCTTCTTCTTCCTTTTATAGGCCAAATTAGGGTTCCATGTGGAGGTCTGAGCACTTCCCACTTCAATTCATGATCCTTGGATTGGTCAAAATGATCCTAGCCATCCAATTTGTTTTGGCGGGAAAATTGGTTGACCAAATTGCTATGTGGAATTTCAATTGGGGGGGGGGGGGTTGCATTAAATGTGGAGGTGATGTTAGGTGCAAGGGGGGGTTTTGGGCGGTGGAAATGACAGGGATGGTGAGGGTGGTGGATTTGATGTGTTGCAGGTTTAAGTAGTGGGGGGAAGGGGATGGTCAAATTGAGTTTGACCGGGGGAGTTTTTATTATTAATAAAATGGGGAAACGGGCTTGGGGTGATTAGGCCTGTGTTTGTGGATCAGGTAAGGGTGTTGGGTTGTAAATACAACAAAGGGTCTGTTTGGTGTAGTAATATAACAAGGACCAATTTTTGTATTTTCTGTTTTAATGAGGGACTGAACTTGTGAATTTTCCAAAGTTATCAAATGGTTGAGACATGCCAAGTTTGAATAATACAAGGGCCATAAGTGATATTTTCCACAATTTAACCCATAGGGACCAAAATTGCCAAACTTTGAAAGTTGAGGGACCAATCTTGTAATTTCTTAAAATATTTAAACCAAGGATGAATTTTTGCTTTTTTTTGATTTTCCAGGGTCCCTAGTTGTTTAATTTCCAAATTTAAAATTCCAGGGACTAAATCTGCCAAAACTTCAAAGTTTAGGGACTAAACTTGTAAGTTCTTCAAACTTTTCTCCCGGGGACCAAACTTGATAGATTGTGAATTCCCAAGTACTTTTGTTTACTTTTAATCCAAATCCAATGCTCAGGGGCCATTTCTGTAAATTTCCAAACTTGAGGGACCATTTGTGCCAATTTTGCAAACTTTTGCTCCAAGGACTATTTTTGGCATTATGTGATTCCATAAGGTGTGTTTTGACAATCTGAGCTCAAAAGTGGAAATTTGCTTCCTCGGCTCTGGCTTTTGAAACGTTTTCCAAACTCGTGCTCGTTTTTGTCCTTTTTGGTCTGATTTTTGCCAAATTTTGAAATATCCATTCCTGCACGATCACAAACACAAAAACACAATATCTTTGACAATTATGGTTAGTTTGTGTCTGTTTTGGTCTTAATATGGCTAGAAAAAGGTGTATGAATCAACACACACCAAATCCCCCCAGACTAAGGTATTGTCGTGTCCTCACGCAATGGGATCAATTCACGCCCCACAAGATAAATAAGTTTCACAACTCTTTTTACTGACATTGAAGAAGTAGCAAAATGTTCAAAAGAGAGTTCAAAAATCATTTATTCTTGAGAATGCTCCGTTTTTCAGTTTTATTCCTACATTACTATTTACGTACTTTTTACACTTATTGTGTGACGGGATGTTTGACTTTCATCATTTTACAATAACGTTTAGGGTCACAAAGTAGGAAATACAGCTCAGAGAAAAGTGTCCATACGGATAGAATTCATCGTCCATGATTTTTCACGAGTTCCCATGCTACCATAAAAACGAAATCATAGCCAAAAATGTCATTAAGATGCTAACACTACTCATAAATGCTAATTGTAAATCCTGCTCCCAAGTCTTATTGTATCTAGACTTTTTTTTAAGGAAATAATTTCTCATTTTTGATCCGATAAGTTTAAAGTCTGATAGATTTAGGCGGATCTAAAAATCGTATAAATTTTAACTCAAAAGGCTCACACATTCACACGACATTTATTATTTTTTCATTTTTTTACTTGGATTTATATAACTTGTACCTCAAACATACGGAGCTTCACGGTGAATCTCTCAGACGTAAGCGCCTTTCAGAACAAAGGATGCAAGGATCCGCTTGTCGAACCGCAGTTATTTTTGGTACTTATGACTTTATTTCAATTTACTTTGCCTCAAGCATACGGAGCTTCATGGTGAATCTCCCAGACCTAAGCGCCTTTCAGAACAAAGGATGCAAGGATCCGCTTGTCTAACCGAAGCTATTTTTGGCTTTTATTACATATTGATGGTGTTATTTATGAACCTCATGTGGCATACAACAAAACGGGGAGTTCCAAGACCTAAACGCCTTTCAGAATAAAGGATCCAAGGCCCATTTAATGCTTATGTGTTGGGAATTATACTAATAGTTACCACGGCTAGTGAAGATGTTACAACTACAGAAGATTGTACTTGAAGTGGAAACTCATTACCACTGCAAGAACATACATTACCACTGCTTATTAGATAACTGTTAGGAAACGCGTCTAGATAAATATAGAATAGATCTTGTGTATATCTTATTCTATTAGCATTATTCTTATCTTGTAGAAGAGGACTCCTTGTGCTATAAAAGGAGATCCTAGGTTAAAGGTTAAAAAAAAGAAAAGAAAACTCATATACATTTCTAGAGCTTCAAGGTGTAACCCTAGTGATATCAAGATCACTCGTATTATTATTATTATTATTATTATTATTATTATTATTATTATTATTATTATTATTATTAATATTGGAGCTAATAGTTTGTTTACATACATTCTTCATATACAACTGTCTTACTCACAATCAACCTTCTAAGTGTTACTAAGTAGATTCCGCATACTTAGTGATATAATTCAAAGTATCAATCTAACACAAGTCCAAGGTGTTTAGATCCATCAAGTGGTATCAGAGCCAGGCTTTGATACTTTGATTTAGAAGACTCAAGTTCACTCAGAAGAATCAATGGAGACAGAAACCAGTAACTCAAACATTGCTGCTAAGCTTCCAAAGCTTAAGTTGAATGACTTTGAGATGTGGAGGCTAATGATAGAACAATTCTTTATGGTCCAAGATTACACACTCTGGGAGATCATTATGGTTGGAAATTCTTTCAAACCAAGTTCTACTTCAGAGATGATTGGTGGCAAGGAAGTAATTAAGGTCAACACTGGACCTGTTACTAATGATGAAAGACTTCAGTTGAAGAATGATCTCAAGGCAAGAGGTTTGTTGCTGATGACACTTCCAAGAGACCAAGTTCTAGCATTCAGCAAGTACAAGACTGGAAAGACTCTTTTTGATGAGATCTGTGAAGTTTTTGGTGGTAATGATTCTACCAAGAAGACTCAAAAGACCTTGCTGAAGCAGACTTATGAAAACTTTTGGTTCATCAAGTAATGAATCTCTTGATAGCATCTTCACAAGACTACAAAAGATTGTTACTCAACTCACTGTTTTTGGAATTGAGGTGGAAAGGGAAGACCTCAATCTAAAGTTCTTAAGAAGCTTACCCTCTGAGTTTGGAACCAATGTTGCTGTGTGGGAAGATAAGCCAGAGTTGGAGACCATGAAACTTAATGACTTGTACAATAACTTCAAGGTTATTGAACAAAGATTGAAGAAAGCTGGCAAAATAAGCTCAAGTTAAGGAAGTGTAGCACTCATATCATCATCTCTTGATGATAGTTCAGATGAAGAAAGTGATAGTGATGACGACAGTGCTAACATTATTGTTTCCACTGGTAGCTCAAAGAGACAGATTGCAGGGCTTAGTGATACTACTTTTTATGCCTTTATATCAAGTCAAGTGGGTGGTTCAATTCTCAATCATGAGGATCTGGATCAAATTGATGAAGATGATATGGAGGAGATGGACATTAAATGGCAAGTGGCATTACTAAGCTTAAGGACAAAGAAGTTTTGGAAGAAGACTGGAAGAAAGATCAACATCAGTGGCAATGAAACAGTAGGTTTTGACAAAAAGAAGGTGGAGTGCTACAATTGTCATAAGAAGGGGCATTTTGCCAGAGAGTGTAGGAAGCCAAGGAAGTCTGACAACAAGTCAACTTAGTACAAGCAGGACAAGAAAAAGGAACCTACTACTGATGAGCCAAAGGGGCTATTGGCCATTGATGGAGTGAGCTTTGATTGGAGCTTTATGACTAAGGAATAGGAAGATGATTCAGAGTCTGCAATGGTTGCTACAGAGCTTGCACTAATGGCTTTTTCTGACTCTAAGGTACAAATTGATAATGCTTGTTCTAAATCTTGTAAGGCCTTAAAAGAGTATGAGAAACTTAAAGCACAATTTAATGAGCAACACATAGAGCTAACTCATACTAATTATAACTTATCAAATCATAAAAGAGGCCTAGGTGTTTTAAAAACTCAATTAGAGCATTATAGGGCAAATGAATCTAAGTTCAATGATGATATTGCAGTATTAAGAAGAGACTTAGATTATCAGGTTGCTGTTAATAAGGTTCTTAGAGAAGAACTAGAAAAGGTTAAAGTGGCTAGTGAGAATATAATGATAACTAAGCAAACACTGGATCATCAATCCAAGTGTATTGATAAAATTTGGGAAGCCCAAATTGTGAGCAAAGCCAAATCAGGACTTGGATACAAAACAGTTCCACCACCTCTAAGAGGTGTTCCATCACCTCCTGGCATTGACTTAGCTCACACAGGTTTAGAAGAATTCCAGGAACCACCTATGACCTATGGATCAAAATTTGTTAAACCAGTTGAAATTGAAAAGGTTCAGGTTGAGGTTGATGTATTTGATAGTGCTACTGACTCATCTCTTAAAGATGATAATTTGAATGTTGAGTCTAAGCCTAGTGTTCCTGAGAATGTTAAAGTGGAAGTTAAAAGAAGTATTCCTGAGGTTGTCAAAGAGAAGCCTAGGACACAACCTAATTTCACTAGGCCCACTACTAGATATGCAGAGATGTACAGAAGTAGGTCACCAACTCCTAGGGGTAATATGAGGAGTTGGAATCATGTTAAATCTAGGCAATTTGGTAGTGACTTTGTGTTCAATAACAAACCCTGTCATATATGTTGTAGCTTTGACCATTTGGCTTATAGCTGTACCTACTACTTGGGAAGAAGGGAAGTGTTTGGGAATACTTAGGTGAATGGACACAATGTTAATAACTTAACTCACCGAAATCCACTTAGCAAGATGATTCCCAGGTCTGTTTTGCTTCATTCTGGCATTAAACTAGTTTCCACTGCTAGACCAGCAGTTGCCACTGCTAGAAATAAAAACAGAGTTTACCCTAAGCCCCCTGTTACTACTTTTGTTAAATCTACTCAAACAGGGAAAAAGACCAATTTTGAAAAGAAAGTTAACAATAATCAGAAGTGGGTACCTAAAATTTCTAAGCCAGCAGTTACCACTGCAAGGCCAAAGGTTGCCACTTGTAGGTTTGTTAACAAGAAAAGGGTAAATATGGGAAATCATGTTAAGGCCTCAGCTCGTTGGGAATGGAAACCAAAAGGAACCATCACCTCAGACCATCCCAATGGTGTATCAATGACCTTTGATAGATTTAATTATATTGATACACGAGGCAAATCCAATTCATTTGTGGCTTGGGTCCCTAAAAGGAACTAATTCCTTTATTTGTGTGCAGGGACATTCAAAGACTTCTAATGATCAAGGATACTCAGACAGTGGATGTTCCAGGCACATGACTGGCAATAAGTCCTATCTTTCAGACTTTCAACCCTATGATGGACAATTTGTCAGCTTTGGAGGAGGAATTGGTGGCATATGTTAACTTCAAGACCATCAACAAGATTGTGAATGACTTGGTTATTGTATACTTTTGAGTTTTAACATTAACCCACTAATATGTTTGCAAGTCGTTTGGTGTATGTGTATGTTTTATGTCTGTTTTGCAGATGTTATGAGATTGTAAGTTGTATGTTAATGTCACCAAGAGCTGTAGCCAAGGGAATGTGGTCAAGTATGTTGAACATGGTTTCTACTGATAAGTTGATTATGCTGAAGGTCTTACACAGTTGATTAATAAAGAAGATCTTTTCATTCATTCAAAGAAACAAGTTACAACTTACATTCAAAGTTCCAACTGATTTACAAAGACCATTCCTAAACATTTGGCTAATTGAGTACTACTAGCTTCTATCAATTATTACAAAATACTTGAGGCTATGACAAGTACAATGATGAAGCTGAAGATGAAAATGGAAAAAGAAGAGAAGGAAGACTATGAAGATGCTCAAGTACCAAAGTCAAGAAAATACTCAAGAACTTTGGTCCATGGCAACATTCCTCAATCATCTACTTCAGCTTCTCCTTTCCCTTACGTATGATCTCAGCCTTCTTGCTCTGTCCAATATGTTCTTGATGAGGATGACCAGGTTCTGGAGCAGGAAGATCCAACACCAAATTTTGTGATGTTAGAAGAGATGGATCTCTCTTACTTGATCTTGGTTGGGATCTCTCTGGTGTGGAAGGAGGAAGAAAGGTTGGATCTTCATTTTCTTCCTCTGAAGAGTCTTCATCAGAGGTACAGATGAAGGGAGAGACAAGCTCTCTCTCAGCAGGAATGGGAACATGGCTTGGTTCACCCTTTCTATGTGCATTCCATTGTCTTTCTTGTGTATCCCATCGTCTCTCCATTTCTCTTTCATAGTCAGAATTATCAAGCCCCCATGGATATGGTGGTAAATCTTCTTCTGATGATGAAGAAGAGGAATTTTGATCTGAGGCTTCTGGGTTTGATGATATGGTTTTGGTGGAGAATTGGGATTAATTGGGAAATTAGGCTTTGAAAGATTATTTGGGGTAAATTGGTGACTGAGATGTGTTATTTAGGGGTGATTTAATAAGCCAAGTTTAGGCGTTACTTTAATTAATGCAGAATATTTACTCTTACCTGTTTTGGTAGATTGGAGGAGTAAATTTGGTTATTATCGGGTTGACTTTTGGAAGATATTTTTGTGAATAGTAACTTGGTTAAAAAGTTACTTTGGGTTAATCTTTATGGGTTAAGTTGAGAGTTACTTTGTGTTGCAGAATAAAACGCATATCATTGGAGTTATAAGGTGTGTATCATAGACACACAACAAATGGTTATTGATTCACCATGTCTAATCCACATAAGAATCAGCTAGTCCAGAGCAAACGACTACTGGTAAAGACTTATCAAATCCGTTTATGGTTGATAGTTTACCAAAAACTAGGTTATCAACTCACCATACATCCATGTGATCAAGAGTTGGCTAGTCCATAAGCAAACGGCTCATGGTAAAGACATATCAAATCCGTTGATAGCTGGTAGTTTGCTAAAAACTATGATAAGAGCAGCAATTTACATGTTTTATTAACCACTGCTCTTTGACATGTTGTGAAACTTTTACCACTGCTAGTTCATTAGTTACCACTGCAAGAGTAATTTTTCCACTGATGAACTAGCCGTTACAACTGTTGTGTCAGTAATCCAATTTTTACTAGCCGTTGTAAAAATAACCGTCATTCCTTATTAATAGGGTAAAATCTTTTGTGAATTATCTACTTACTTATTATAAATTATTCTTTTTCTAAAGATAATTCTTTCTAAAGATAATTCACATTGCGCACCTCCTCAAACCCTATTAGTATAAATTGATCATCATACGGCTTGCTTTTTATCTTGATTACTAACACTTTTCTTATCTTTTTCACAAATATCATGGCGATTCTAAAATTTGTCAAGGAGCACAACCAAGTGGCCTACTTACAAAAATCAAACGAGAAGAGTGGCCCTGTTTTTCATCAGATTGTGGATTTTCTAAACACTACTCATATAAGGTATGCCTTAACTATTAATCCCACAATCTATGTCTCTCATATCAAACAGTTCTGGAACACTGTGGAGTCCATAACTCTTGAACAGGGAGACACACATGAATCTGTGGATGCTTTTAGAGCCACAGTTGATGGGGTAACTATTGATGTTACTGAGTCATCTTTGAGGAGAATTCTCCAATTGGATGATCTCAATGGTATCATCACATTACCTAATTAAGAAATTTTCACTAATATTGCTTTAATGGGGTATGATACATCTGAACAAAAAGTTACTTTCAGAAAAGGATGTTTTTGTCCCCATTGGAGATTTTTAATTCACACTCTTCTACATTGCCTAAGTCCTAAGAAAACATCTTATGAACAATTTGCATCAACCATGGCTTATCCTTTGGTTTGTTTGGCAACAGATAGGACTTTCAATTTTTCAAAGTTTATTTTCAATAATATGAAAGGCAATGTAAAGAGTCAATATAAATTTTTGATGTATCCAAGGTTTGTGCAAGCAGTGTTAAATGAGTTTCAACTGCGACCTCACAATAGAGTATACGAACCTTCCACTCTTAAGCCAAATTTTTTTCAAAATATGTCTAAGGCTCCAGATCTTTGGAATGGGGAGGTTCATCCACTTTTCCCTCAAATGCTTGCTAAAATTTCTCAAGTACAGGGTGAGGATGCACCAATCCCAGTTGCATCTCAAAACACACCCACTATTGTTGTTCCACCAATTCAACATACCCCTGCAGTCACTCACACTTATGAGAGAAGGTCTAAATAGCCAACTTCTCTCATCTCAATATTGCATGTTGCTGAGCCTTTTGGTTTAGGAACAAGTAGTGGTGGTTCAAGGCTTAATCCTAGTCCAACTAGGGAAGAGCCTGAATCAATGCCTCATGATTCACCTCTCCCAGCAGGTTACACAGTTGGAAGTGATGAAGGCAGTGAGCAACAAACTGAATTGATGGACATTTGTACCAAATTAGTCAAGCAGGTTCAAGCTCTGAAGAAAGATCTGGCACAGACCAAAGAACAACATGCCACAGAGCTGAATACATTGAAGGCTGAGATTCAAAGATTGCAGAATGAAGTTGAGAATCTCAAGAAGCAAAGACCTCAGGTTGTATCATCATCATCTTCACCTTCAGATGAGTTTTCTGCAAGTTCTACTAAAGTTTTGGGAGATTCTTCCAAACAGGGGAGGAAAATAGATGCAGAGCTTAAGGGGAGGAATAAAAATTTTGAAAAAGACTTTGCTGAGCTCAATGATTTTGATAATCTCAAGCAAAAGATGATGTAGCTGAGACTGAGGGGAGGAAATTGGATTTTGAAGATATGGATGCTGATGCAGGTTTTAATTTTGATGATTTAGTTGGAATTGCTCACCGAATTTCCACTGAAGCAGAACAAGTTCTCACTGATCAACCAATTACCACTGCAAGTGAAAATGTTCCCACTGCTACTCAGGAAGTTATCACTGCAGAGGAAGAAGCTGCCAGAATAAGATCAGTTAAAGGAAAAGCTATTATGATTGCTTCAGATCAAGAGCAAACAAGAAAGATTTCTAAGAAAGAACAAGGTCAGATCAACTTTGATGCAAGATTAGCAGAGCAACAACAAGCTAAAGAGAATGAAAGAAAGAAAAAGCTTGAGGAAGATGAAGTTGCTAGCTTTATGGAAGCAACTAGGTTAGATAAACTTGAAGCAGTAATGGCACAACCACTTTCAGTTGTTCCACCTATGATCATGCATGAGAAACCTCCATTGTTCACTTATGTGCCTACAGAAGATGAGATTGACTACTTGGTTAATAATGATCAGATAATCAGGAAGAAGACTATTGAATTAATTGCTAATACAACCTTGAATGAAGAACAAAGGTCTGCTCAACTTAAAGATTTCATTCAAATGAAGAATCAGCAGGCTCTTGATGAAATCATTGGGGATGTTAGAAAAGGTCAAAAGAAGCCAAGAAAGCTTACAAAGGCACATATTATTGCTGAGATGAAGACTTTTTGTTGCCATGTTGGAAACATGAAGATGGCTCAATTCAAAGGAATGTCACATGAACAAGTTGAAGGTATTTACTATAGAATCAAAAGACAAGATAGTAAATTCATTCCAATGGATCAAGAACCAATAGTTATGAAGACAAAAAGGACTGGAGTGAGTCTTGAATCAAAAGATACAAAGAAGTTGAAGACTCATAAATCATCTCAAGCAGAAGAGGGTTCTAGCAAGTTGACAGAAGAGCAAGTTACAAACATGTTGTTTATAGAGAATGATGTACTTAATATTGAACCTCTAGAAGCAAAATATCCAGTTGTTAATTGGGAGATCTTTTCTGATAGTTTTGGTGTTGCTTGGAAGATCATCAGAACTGGAAGTGTCACAAGCATTTGCAGATATTTTGAAGATATTGTTAGATCTTGTGATAGAGAAGATTTGTGTTGACATAAATAATGTGTGAAAACGTTATTCATATCTTTCGATATCTCTATATTTTGACGATCACAAAATGTAAAATCGTCAATCGTATAATTACTACGTAAACAAGTATTAAGCTAGTTTATATCACTATATCCAACTTAATCACTTAAGGTATGGATAAACAAGTGCTTAATACTTCTTATGATCAAAGGGATATTTAATTAACAAATACAAAGTTTATTTAAATATATAAACATATTATATATTTTTGAAAAACACTTTTGGTAATAAAGAAAAATGTTTTAATCATACTAAATATATGATTTCAAATATTTAACCAAAATCAGTTAGTTTTTCACCAAATAAACTTTCCCCACTAAAAGACAAGTTTTCTAGCCGTTACAGTTGGGCGGCCCCCTTAATTATAAGGGGCGGTCCCCTTAATTTTAAGGGGGCCGGCCACGATTTAAGGGGACCGGCCAAGCTCCCCTGTCAGAAAATGTCAGAATTCTTCTCCTATAAATACCACCTTAATTATGGAATTTTTCCCCACCTTTTGCACGAAATTTTCAGATCTATAACTCTCTAAACATCCTCTAAAACCCTTTGATCATTTGTATATTAATCCTTGTTTCAAGTGATTCAATCCCTCATCATCCATTCTCATTCAAAGTGCAAAAGAAGAACACTCTTTCTACAACCAAGTTCAAGAAGTGTTGAAGAGTAGTTGTGCATAGTGTATATATACATTCATTTGTGAATATTGTGTTGTGCTTGTTATATATTGTTTAGAAGATATAGAAGTTGTGTAGGAAGTAGAAGTTGATTAGTAGTGAAGATTGGTGTGAAGTAGAAGATCGGTGTGTAGAAGATAGTTGTGAAGAAGATTGGTGTGTAGTATATTGGTGTGAAGAAGTTGTGTAGAAGTTGTGATCAAGTTGTGAAGTTGTGTGGTGTGTAAGGTTTTCTCCGCCAAAAGGGAGTTTGTTGACATAGTGAAGAAAACTCTCGAGTAGGTGACTCGGGGAGTGGAGTAGGAACAAGGAAGGTGCCCTTGTAGCCGAACCACTATAAATCCTTGTGTTGTGGTTTGATCTTTCTAACTCTTCTTATTACTTAATTATTTACCTTTACTATATTAGCTTTGTTAGTTAGTTACCATACAATTGTTCATATAGTGCAAGTATTGAGTTCACATAAACTAGAATCGAAGCTTTTAAAACAAACTTGTGTTTATAAATTTAAAAGGACGTAAAACTATTCAACCCCCCCTTCTAGTTTTCCACAATTTGGATACTTTGTGGAGAATTGTTCAAGATAAGTTTAAGAAGGATGAAATTGTTGATGTCAAAGCTAAGGTGTTATGGGTTCACTTCAGAAGATTATATGAACCTAACCCAAGTGATAGATATTGGAGATTTGAAGCTCATGATCAAAGAACCTTGTGGAAATTCTATGATTCAAGTTCTGTGCATCATGTTTCTACTCAAAATGGAGTTGATGTCTTTATGCTGGCTGAGAAAGAATATCCATTGAGAGCTGGAGTATTGGATGTGATGAGAACTGTGAAGCTTAGGTGTTGGGAAAGAACTGAAGTCATAGATGATTTGCTACAAAGGATTTATGATCAAAGTGTGTAAGATGATAAAGAGTTAAGAAGAAGAAGATAAGTGTTTGGAAGAATTCCCATATCCTCATGTTTACTGCATACTTGAAGAAACTTATTGATTTAGGTATTGATCATAAGTTAGGGGAGGATTGTTGGGAATTATACTAACAGTTACCACGGCTAGTGAAGATGTTACAACTGCAGAAGATTGTACTTGAAGTGGAAACTCATTACCACTGTAAGAACATATATTACCACTGCTTATTAGATAACTGTTAGGAAACGCGTCTAGATAAATATAGAATAGATCTTGTGTATATCTTATTCTATTAGCATTATACTTATCTTGTAGAAGAGGACTCCTTGTGCTATAAAAGGAGATCCTAGGTTAAAGGTTAAAAAAAAGAAAAAGAAAACTCATATACGTTTCTAGAGCTTCAAGGTGTAACCCTAGTGATATCAAGATCACTCGTATTATTGTTATTAATAATATTGGAGCTAATAGTTTGTTTACATACATTGTTCATATACAACTGTCTTACTCACAATCAACCTTCTAAGTGTTACTAAGTAGATTCCGCATACTAAGTGATATAATTCAAAGTATCAATCTAACACAAGTCCAAGGTGTTTAGATCCGTCATTATGCCATCACGTAAAGTGAGCGGAAATTTAGAAAACTTTTGAAAAAGCGTAATTCTAATTATTATATTTTTGTGTTTTCAATCTTGCAGGAGTAAGGACTACAAGTAACCGTTATGAGCTCTAAAGAAATCCAACTATTCCACGTTTAGCATCTAATCATACTAATGACTTTACTATCATTCCTCGTTCTCCGCAAATTTAAAATATCAAGTAATGAGATCCGTGGATGCTTAGCCTAAAAAGTTAAGGGGACAAGCTAGGGGCTCAACACGCCCGGTCAGGTCAAAATTTCTATTCCTACTCTACCCAGCGGAAATTCAGAACAAAGTGTCAAAACTTATTATATTTTTGCAGAAAATTTTCAAAGTTTTTCATTTTTTTGGTACTTTTTGATGAATTTTTTTCAATTTTTTTTGGATTTTCCGAGAAAAACGGAGTTGCATGAGTAAACGGCACATGAGAGGTGCAAGTCAAATCGAAGATACCCCCAAGACTAAAGTTAAACATTGTCCTCAATGTTTCAAAGGCGAGGGTTATCCTACTTTGTATCTAAGGCCGTTTATTTATTATGCCAAAAGATAACATTAGTTAAGGGTATTAGAATTCTTGAACAATTAAGTTTGAATGAAGTAAGGACAAAACACGAACACGAGAGCCTTGATGCTTCGGGAACAATTACCTGTACAATCACAACCTTAAACAAAAGATACAGAAGAGGTTGCCCCCTTCTTGTTACTTTATTAGAAAGAAGAGAGAAGTTAGAAACATGGGTTAAAACCAATGTGCATGCTAATGTATTTGTTCACCGAGTCACTAGCTTGACTCGATCCCCGAATTCATTGGTTCGTGGGGAAAGTTTGGAGGTTTGGGACAACTATGGGTTGTATGTCCCCTCGAAAGTAGTGTTTCTACCGATGACCATTCACCTTAAAGTTGGGACCGTCGGGTTGAGATAACTCAACGGTTCCATATGGAAACACTTTGGTGATAGTGAAAGGTCCAGACCAATGGGTTTTGAGTTTGCCCGAGAAAATCTTTAATCTTGAGTTACGTGTGTCGTAAATAGCTCCACACAGCGCATGGACCAAATAAGTCCATATGTAATAATTCTAGGCACCTAGTAGTGGATACTATATTCTTAGCTTTGTGGCTTGCATGAGCTTGTTTTCCAATTTTACAAGCATCACAAAAGTGTTTATCATATCTTAGGTTAGGCAAATTTTTAACTAATTCCTTAGAAGCTAAAGATTGTATTTGTTGCATGTTTGCGTGTCCTAATCTTCTATGACGCAAAGTGGAATTCTCATCTAAGGTTGCTAGGCATATCCTATCTTCCGGTTTGTTTCCTATTTTTATAACCTATATACCTCCTTTCCTAATTCCTTTACCTATTACTTTTCTATCCTTAATTATTTCGCTGTCTTTCTCGGTAAAGGTAACCCTACACTTATTATCGCATATTTGGCCTATACTAAGTAAGTTATATGTTAAATTATCTACATGCTCAACATTTTCGATAGTAAGGGAGTCTTGAGAAATCGTACTTTGCCAATGATTTTTCCACGCAAGTCACTACCGAAAATGACATTACCTCCATTGTATGCCTTATATGAAGAGAATAACTTACGGTTACCCATCATGTGTCTCGAGTAACCACTATTATTTATCCATTCGTCAGGCTCCAAGTCTATTCCTAAGCATATTTCATAGGTCGCTTTGGCTACAAGACATTTTTGTCTCTTGGATTTTCCACTTCTTCTTTGTCACTATCATTCCATGTTCCACTAACGAAGGTGCCTTGATAATCATAACCCAGTGGCTTTGGACATTCACCAACGAGATGATTTAGACTTCCACATCTAAAGCACTTTCTTTTCCCGTAGTTATCGCTTCTATTTCTTTGAGATGACCTTCTTTTGTCTCGTGGTTGTCTTGTGAATCTTCCTTGTCAGTTGAAAAATTTCTTGAATTATCTTATGGCCATTGCATATTCTTCGTCTTCACTATCGTCACTTGAATCATCATCGTTACTAAGTTCCTTTTTGTCTTTTAGAGCAAGAGATTTGGTTTGTTCTTTCTTGTAATTGACCGCTTCCGAATCTCTTCTAATAATTTCTTCATGGACCTTCAAGTTTCCAATAAGTTCATCGAGGGATAACGTCATCAAATTCTTCAATTCTTCAATTGCCGTGACCTTCGCTTGCCATTTTGGATGCAATACCATAAGAAATTTTCTAACACAATTCTTACTAGAAAAAAGTCTCATCAAGTGCTTTTAAACTTGTGACAATAGTGTTAAATTTAGAAAAAACATTATCTATTGATTCCTCTTCCGAAATCGTAAATTGTTCATATTGTTTAACAAGAAAATCTATTTTGTTGTCTTTGACTTGACTATTACCTTGGTGAGTGATTAGTAGTAAATACCAAATTTCTTTCGCGGTTTTACACATAAAAATTCTTTCATATTCTTTGCGCGGTAACGCATTATAAATTACCATTTTAGCTTCATTATTTTTTGCTAGTTTCTTTTTCATTCACTTTGTTTTTCAAATGGTACAATTTCATCCATTTTAGTTTTCGGATTATTTTGAATAGGGGAAAAATCACCAAAGGTAATAATATACCAAATATCAAGATCTTTAGATTTCACATAAGTTTCGAATCTATTTTTCCAATAAAGAAAACCATTACTTTCAAATAGTGATGGTCTTTGCATAGATTGTCCTTCAAAATGTTTTCCGATTCCATAGATCGATTCAAGTTTTAAAATACAATATATATTAAAAATATTTTTTGACGTGGCTCTTGATACCAATTGTGGAAAACTAGAAGGAGGGTTGAATAGTTTTACGTCTTTTTAATTTTATAAAAACTTTGTTTCAAAAATGTTGATTCGAGTTTATGTGAAATCTACTCTTGTACAGTATAAACAAGTATATATAAACTAAATAACAAAGTAAGTAAAGTAGTAAAAGAGAGATAGAAAGATCGAACCGCGAGACAAGAGATTTATAGTGGTTCAGCTACAAGGACACCTTCCATGCCATACTCCACTCCCCGAGCACCTAACTCGAGAGTTTTCTTCACTATGTCAACAAGTTCCCTTATGGCGGAGAAAACCTTACACATCAATAATCACACCACAACTTTGTCACACCTTTTTTCACAACTAATTCACAACTTCTTTACACCTACTACTTAAGCACACCACTACTTCTTCACACCTATCCACTACTTGATCACACTACTACTTCTCCACACCACTAACTCTTCACAACTTCTCTACGTACACACCTTACTAGCCTAATTCTTTATGCTTACACTTATCTAACTAATATTCACAACTAATACACAAATGGATGAATAATATACAAGTGATGATACACAAACAACTTAGATGTTGAGGTCACACTTAAGTTATAATACTTCTTGTCCTGATGGATAGAAGCATTCTTCTCTTGCATTGGAATGGATGAAGATTGAGTCACTTGGAAACAAAATCTTATGATTATATGATCAAAGGAGTATGAAAGAATAGAGAGGAGATTTAGATCAGAAAGTTTGGGGGTGCAAAAGGTGATGAAAAAATGCAAGTATTTGTAGGCAAAGCTGGGGACCTCAGGAGCGTGGCTGGTCCCCTTAATTAAGGGGGATGCCTAGTTAATTAAGGGTGCCGCCCATTCTGAACATTGTCCAGCTTTGTCTTTTAGTGTGGAAGGTTTTTCTGAAATATTTTTGCCATTTTTGGTTGAAAATTTGAATTCATATATTTATAATAATTTAAACATATTCTTTTATTTCCAAAAATGATTTTGTAAAAGAAATAAAATATTTTGTGACATTTTATAAAAAGTCTAGTGTTTAAAAAAAAAATGTTCCTTTGATCATAGATTGCAATAAACACTTTGTTTATTCATACCTTAACTGATTTGGATGTAAAGAGAATATTTAACACTAAATACTTGTTTACGTCATGAGTTTTAGTTCAATGGGTTTACGTTTTGTGCTTATCAAAACATAGAGATATCGATAAATGTTAGTAATGTTTATAGGCATTATTTATATCAAAAAATTCCACCAAATGGCCTTCCATTTTACATTAAAAGATATATTAGCTAGCCACATCGGTTAGTTAACCACCCATATGGACCCATTTGTTAGCGCTCATTTTTAGCGCTAGATACCTTTAGTACCCCTTTGAGCCATTCTATTCTTTTGTACACCAAGTAAATACAAAAAATATTTTACACCTTTAAACTTTAGCCTAACCTTTTTAGTCAAGTCAAATCGATGAATTACTTGTTGTTGGCGTCAAGAAGTTTTTGAAGATTATGAGCTTACACTTTGTATTTCGGATATACCTTTCTAACGAAGACGAATGTAGCTACTTCTTATTTGTATTTTTGAGGTATTTGCTCATCCAAAGTGTGGGGGATGAAAAAAAGCCATTGTGCTATAGTTATGAAGAATGAGAAGTATTATGAGTTATCGAATAGCTAATGAGCTATAACGTGAAGTTTATTTATATGGTAATCGATGAATCGAAGAGAAGAAAAAAAATTGATTCTGAGGTTATGATCATTTTGGGATACATGGTTCGATTTTTGCAGCAAGTGATTTTGGTATTTGACTTGATTATTTGTACATTACTAGTTCCATAAAATAATCTCATGCATTATCTTACACTTTTAGCTTTGTGAAAATATCAACTTTATGAATATTGTAGTGACCATCGGTTCATGAGTAAATTGAATAACGCGCCAGCGATCTAAGGTATTTTATTTTAGTGAGCATTCGTTGTTTGAGTAAATCAAAGAATTCGCGCTAGCGATCTATAATATTTGTAAGGAAGTTATTTGAGCATAGTTTATATCAACCCTTAGCCTAACATTTCAACCCGAATAAAAGTCCTCTTTGATAAATTTATTTATTTTTTACATGATTTGGATTAGTTTGATACTTGTACAAGCTTATGGTATGAAATTAAATCATGACTGAGCAATTGAGGGAAATACACCTCAACCAAAAGAAATGAGGGTGAGTGAATTAAATTATTTCTTTCTTTTTATGAGGAGCTTAGTCGTGTTATCTAGCTTGATCGAGTAATTCATTTAAATTTCACGTATGAATAGTAAAAATCACTTTTTGAACTTTTGCTTTGGCAATAAGGTCGACCAGTGAAAACTTTTTGAGAATCACAAAGTGTTGGCTATTGGAAAACAATTTTACTACTTTGCTTAAGGCCAAGCAAACCTTAAGTGAGGGGGATTTGATAACGCTCATTTTGTCCTATGATAGAGTCAAGTTATTTGTATACTTTTGTATATTATTTAGTTGTGTTTATGAGTATTTTTATGCTTATTTGGTATAAAGATGTGTTCAAGTCTAGGTGCAAGGAAATATCGAAGGTTGACGAATAAAAGCTAAAAGATTAAGAGGATATTCAAGAAAAGAGTGACGTCAAAGATATCGATTCATGTTACGATTATTTCCGTTGCAAGAGTGAAGTAAGAGAAGGTTTCTAATGAAAGATTAGGTATGATTTGGTGTTAGAAAGATTGTTTAAAGATGGAGTTTTATGTCAATCCAAGGTGGAAATCATTGTGTAAAATATTCCTAAACCCAAGGTTGAAGCTGAGGATAAAACTCAAGGTTCAAACACAAACCCAAGGTTGAGCAGTCATATCCAAACCGCCGGGTTCATATCTGAAACGCAGGTTCAAAAAATTTTGAGATGAAAGGTTGCATTAACTCATGGTTTTAAGTGTCATTAATCATCAAGTCCGGTCATTACCTCTACATTATGATTTTGGGGTGTTTGTAATAGCTTTTGTGATTGATTTCAAGCATAAATAAGACCCTAACCACCCGTTATCAAGACACACACCATTAGAGAATAATTAGAAGGTACTCTCAAGTTACAAGAGAAAGACACTTGATCCTTTATCAAGCCTTACACCCTAAGGACTTGATCATATCTTACATAACCCAAAAGAGCTCAATAATTCCTATAATTCTTAAGATACCAAGAAGTGTTAGTGATACTTGCTAGAAGAGGCGGTGAATTCCCTTGTTCAATTAGAGGCCCGGAGAGTGCTCTACCTCTTTACATTACTTTCTCATTGTAATCTTGTCTTGGGTAACTTTCTTTTATTTACTTTTGATGTTGAATAATTTGATGTTGAATGAAATGTTACGTTTATTGATGAAACTTCTTATGAAATAATTTGTGATACTTGATGGATCTAAACACCTTGAACTTGTGTTAGATTGATACTTTGAATTATATCACTAAGTATGCGGAATCTACTTAGTAACACTTAGAAGTTTGATTGTGAGTAAGACAGTTGTATATGAACAATGTATGTAAACAAACTATTAGCTCCAATATTATTAATGATAATAATACGAGTGATCTTGATATCACTAGGGTTACACCTTGAAACTCTAGAAAAACGTATGTCAAATCTTTAACCTAGGATCTCCTTTTATAGCACAAGGAGTCCTCTTATACAAGATAAGTATAATGCTAATAGAATAAGATATACACAAGATCTATTCTATATTTATCTAAACACGTTTCCTAACAGTTATCTAATAAGCAGTGGTAATATATGTTCTTGCAGTGGTAATGAGTTTCCACTGCAAGTACAATCTTCTGCAGTTGTAACATCTTCTCTTAGCCATGGTAACTGTTAGTATAATTCCCAACAATCCTCCCCTAACTTATGATTAATAAATAAATCAATAAGTTTCTTCAAGTATGCAGCAACCATGAGGATATGGGAATTCTTCCAAACACTTATCTTCTTCTTAATAACTCTTTATCAGCTCTCACACTTTGATCATAAATCCTTTGTATCAAATCATCTATGACTTGAGTTCTTTCCCAGCACCTTAGCTTCTCAGTCAACATCACTGTCAACACTCCAGCTCTCAATGGATATTCTTTCTCAGCCAGCATAAAAACATCAACTCCATCTTGAGTAGAAATATGATGCACAGAACTTGAATCATAGAATTTCCACAAAGTTCTGGTACCATGAGCTTCAAATCTCCAATATCTATCACTTGGGTCAGGTTCATATAATCTTCTGAAGTGAACCCATAACTCCTTAGCTTTGACATCAACAAGTTCATCCTTCTTAAACTGATCTTGAACAATTCTCCACAAAGTATCCAAATCTTCTCTATTACAAGATCTAACAATATCTTCAAAGTCTCTGCAAATGTTTGTGACACTTCCAGTTCTAATGATCTTCCAAGCTACACCAAAACTATCAAAAAAGATTTCCCAACCAACTACTGGATATCTTGCTTGTAGAGGTTCAATATTAAGTACATCAGTCTCTATGAACACCATATTTGAAACTTGCTCTTCTGTCAACTTGCTAGGACCCTCTTCTGCTTGAGATGATTTCTGAGTCTTCAACTTCTTTGCATCTTTTGATTCAAGACTCACTCCAGTTCTTTTTGCCTTCAATGTTATTGGTTCTTGATCCATTGGAATGAATTTACTATCTTGTCTTTTGATTCTGTAATAAATTCCTTCAATATGATCATGTGACATTCCTTTGAATTGAGCCATCTTCATATTACCAATATGGCAACAAAAAGTTTTCATCTCAGCAATAATCTGTGCCTTTGTAGGTTTTCTTGGCTTCTTTTGAACTTTTCTAACATCCCCAATGATTTCATCAAGAGCCTACTGATTCTTCATTTGAATGAAATCTTTAAGTTGAGCAGACTTTTGATCTTCATTCAAGGTTGTATTTGCAATAAGTTCAATGGCCTTCTTCCTGATTATTTGCTCATTATTAATCAAGTAGTCAATCTCTTCTTCTGTAGGCACATAAGTGAATAATGGAGGTTTCTCATGTATGACAGTTGGTGAGACACTTGAAATTGGTTCTGCCATTACTGCTTCAAGTTTATCCAATCTCTTAGCTTCCATAAAACTAGCAACTTCATATTCCTCAAGCTTTCTCTTTCTTTCATTCTCTTCAGCTTGTTGTTGCTCTGCTAATCTTGCATCAAAGTCAATCTGAGCTTGTTCATACTTAGAAATCTTTCTTGTCTCTTGATCTGAAGCAATTACAATAGCCTTTCCTTTAACTGATCTTATTCTGGCAGCTTCTTCCTCTGCAGTGATAATTTCTTGAGTAGCAGTGGTAACTTTTTATCTTGCAGTGGAAATAGGTTGATCAGTGGGAACTCGTTCTGCTTCAGTGGAAATTGGTTGAGCAGTTCCAACTAAATCATCAAAGTTAAAACCAGCATCAGCATCCATATCTTCAAAATCCAATTTCCTCCCCTCAATGTCAGCTACATCATCTTTTGCTTGAGCATTATCAGAAGCAGTGAGCTCAGCAAACTCTTTTTCAAAATTTTTACTCCTCCCCTTAAGCTCTGCATCTATTTTCCTCCCCTGTTTGGAAGAATCTCCCAAAACTTTAGTAGAACTTGCAGAAAACGCATCCTGAGGTGAAGATGATGAAGATAACACAACTTTAGATCTTTTCTTCTTGAGATTCTCTACTTCATGCTGCAATCTTTGAATCTCAGCCTTTAATTGATTCAGCTCTGTGGCATGTTGTTCTTTGGTCTGTGCCAGGTCTTTCTCCAGAGTTTGAACCTGCTTGACTAATTTGGTACAAATGTCCATCAATTCAGTTAGTTTCACACTGCCTTCATCACTTCCAATTGTGTAACCTGCTGGGAGAGGTGAATCATGAGGCATTGATTCAGGCTCTTCCCTAGTTGGACTAGGATGAAGCCTTGAACCACCACTGCTTGTCCCTAAACCAAAAGGTTCAGCAACATGCAATGTTGAGATGAGAGAAGTTGGCTGTTTAGACCTTCTCTCATAAGTGTGAGTTACAGCAGGGGTATGTTGAATTGGTGGAACAACAATAGTGGGTGTGTTTTGAGATACAATTGGGATTGTTGCATCTTCACCATGTACTTGAGCAATTTTAGCAAGCATTTGAGGAAAAAGTGGATGAACCTCCCCATTCCAAAGATCTGAAGCCTTACTCATGTTTTGAAAAACTTTTGTCTTAAGATAGGAAGGCTCATAAATTCTATGGTGAGGTCGCAGTTGAAATTCATTTAACACTTCTTGCACAAACCTTGGATACATCAAAAATTTATATTGACTCTTTACATTGCCTTTCATATTATTGAAAATAAAGTTTGAAAAATTGAAAGTCCTATCTGTTGCCAAACAAACCAAAGGATAAGCCATGGTTGATGCAAATTGTTCATAAGATGTTTTCTTAGGACTCAGGCAATGTAAAAGAGTGTGAATTAAAAATCTCCAATGGGGACAAAAACATCCTTTTCTAAAAGTGACGTTTTGTTCAGATGTATCATACCCCATTAAAGCAATATTTGCAAAGATATATGAATTAGGTAATGTGATGAGACCATTGAAATCATCCAATTGGAGAATTCTCCTTAAGGATGACTCAGTAACATCAATAGTTACCCCATCCACTGTGGCTCTTAAAGCATCCACAGATTCATGTGTGTCTCCCTGTTCAAGAGTTATGGACTCCACAGTGTTCCAGAATTGTTTGATGTGAGAGACATAGATTGTGGGATTAATAGTTAAGGCATACCTTATATGAGTTGTGTTCAGAAAATCCACAATCTGATGAAAAACAGGGCCACTCTTCTCATTTGACTTTTGTAAGTAGGCCACTTGGTTGTGCTCCTCGACAGTTTTTAGAATGCCATGATATTTGTGAAAAAGAGAATAAAAGTGTTAGTAATCAAGATAAAAAGCAAGCCGTATGATAATCAATTTATACTAATAGGGTTTGAGGAGGTTGCGCAATGTGAATTATCTTTTGAAAGAATTATCTTTCGAAAAAGAATAATTTATAATAAGTAAGTAGATAATTCACAAAAGATTTTACCCTATTAATAAGGAAAGACGGTTATTTACAACGGCTAGTAAAAAATGGATTACTAACACAACAGTTGTAATGGCTAGTTCATCAGTGGAAAAATTGCTCTTGCAGTGGTAACTAATGAACTAGCAGTGGTAAAATTTTCACAACATATCAAAGAGCAGTGGTGAATAAAACATGAAAATTTGCTGCTCTTGTCATAGTTTTTAGCAAACTACCAGCTATCAACGGATTTGATATGTCTTTACCATGAGCCGTTTGCTATGGACTAGCCAACTCTTGATCACTTAGATGTATGGTGAGTTGATAACCTAGTTTTTGGTAAACTATCAACCATAAACGGATTTGATAAGTCTTTACCAGTAGCCGTTTGCTCTGGACTAGTTCATTCTTATGTGGATTAGACATGGTGAATCAATAACCATTTGTTGTGTGTCTATGATACACACCTCATTACTCCAATGACCCAATAATATGGGTTGTATTCAGCAACTCAACTTAACCCATATAACTTAACCCAAAGTAACTTTTTAACCAAGTTACTATTCACAAAAATATCTTCCAAAAGTCAACCCGATAATAACCAAATTTACTCCTCCAACCTACCAAAACAAGTAGGAGTAAATATTTTTCATTAATTAGAATTCGACCTTGACTTTGCATATAAAAGGGGGCTCATAACTTTTATCTTTCATCAACAAACAACTTCAACAACACAAACCCTTAATTAACACAATGAGCTGGTTTCCTTTAATCTACATCTCTTCTGATGACACTTCAGATGAGGAAATCAGTTATTATTCAGACTCTGAAGAACTGTCAACTGGATGGAGTGGATATTCTCCACCAAGTGCTGCAACTGCTACATCTTCAAGCATGAAGCCCAACAAGAAGATTTCAGCTGATCCTGCTCCATCACTTGAGTTTTATTCAACCTCTTCATTAGATGATGATAATGATCCAACCTTTGACCTGTCCAAAGAGCTTCCAAAGGCCCTCACCACAGCTTTGACTACAGCAATAAACAACATGAAGTGGCCAGCTGTTGAAAAGCCAACTCAAGCACCAAGGCCTCCCAAGCAAGTTCTGGGACTGGCTTGTCCAAGGAAACAACTTTCTTTTGATGAAAAGAGAAAGAGGGCTTCTAAGGGCAAGCATCAGTATGAGGGAAAGGGAAAGAAGCCTATGGAGTAGGTGTTAGGTTGTAGGTTCATGTCTTTTGTGATGGTTTTCTGTGTTGGTGACAATGTTTTCTGAATAGATGTGATGTACTTCTCTTGAATGATGAATAAAAGTACTCTTTGTTTTTTCTATTATCACCAATCTTTCCACTGTTGTATGTTTATTTCCACTGTGCTTTTGATAACTCTGCATACAAATTAGTATAAAACCATACATACAATACAAACAATACTAGTACCTAAAAAGTATCCTGCAACACTGAAAAGAATTAGACATCAAAGATTTATGGATTAAGCATTCCAATACCTGTTACCAAGTATTGAAATCTACCTACATCAAGCCCTTTTGTTAATAAATCAGCATAATTGTCATCAGTATGAATTTTGACAACATTAATAAGCTTTTTCTCAAAACAGTCTCTAATAAAGTGATGTCTAATTTCAATATGTTTAGTTTTAGTGTGTTGCACAAGATTTTTAATAATGCAGATGGTACTACTATTGTCTATATAGATAATGGTGTTCATGAAATTGTACCCATAATCCAATAATTGATTCTGAAGCCAAAGGATCTGAGCACAACAACTAGCAGCTGCAACATATTCTGCTTCAGTGGTTGAAGTAGCAACCATAGTTTGCTTCTTGCACTTCCATGACACCAATCTACATCCAAGAAATTGACGTCCTCCAGTAGTCAATCTTCTATCCAAACTTGCACCAGCATAGTCACTATCTGAGTATGTGATCAATTCCATTGGGGAGTCTCTTGGATACCATAATCCTAGATTAGGATAAGTCTTCAAGTACCTAAAAATCTTTTCCAGTGCTGTCATATGTGATGTTTTTGGAGTCACTTGAAATCTTGCACAAGCACATACAGAAAACATAATGTCTGGCCTTGATGAAGTAAGATACATCAAAGAACCAATCATAGATCTGTAAGTGTGAACATCAACATTAGCACCACTAGCATTCTTCAACAATAGGTGAGTGGTCTTATCAGCAGGGGTATTTGAGGATTTTGCATCAGTAAACTTGAACTTCTTAATAATCTCAGCCACATATTTGTCTTGACTGATAAATATGCCTTCCTTACTCTGTTGTACTTGCAGCCCCAAAAAGAATGTATGTTCTCCCATAGAACTCATTTGAAATTCATCCTTCATCAGTTTCTCAAACTCTTTGCACATCTCTTGTTTAGTAGACCCAAAGATAATATCATCAACATATACTTGCACAAGTAGAATATCACCCTTGTCTTTCTTGATGAACAAAGTTTGATCAATCTTGCCTCTATGAAACCCATTATTCAACAAATAATTGGCTAAGGTTTCATACCACTTCCTTGGAGCCTGATGTAAGCCATAAAGAGCCTTAACCACTTTATATACTTTATTTGGGTGTTGAGGATCTTCAAAGCCTGGAGGTTGAGAGACATATACCTCCTCATCAATAGTTCCATACAGAAAGGCACTCTTAACATCCATTTGATAGACTGTAAAGCCCATAAAAGATGCATAGGCTAAAAACAATCTAATAGCCTCAATCCTTGCAACAGGAGCAAAAACTTCTTCATAATCAATACCCTCCTCTTGAGTGTATCCTTGAGCAACCAATCTAGCTTTGTTCCTTATTACAATACCTGTTTCATCTTTCTTGTTTCTGAAAACCCATTTAGTACCAATGACCTTCATACCATCAGGCAAGTCACAAAGAACCCAAACATTTTGAAGTTTAAACTGCAGCAACTCTTCTTTCATAGCTTCAACCCAGCTAGATTCTCCTAGAGCCATATACACATTCTTAGGCTCCACTTGTGAGAGAAAACAGAAAAACAAACACTCATTCTTCTTACTATGTTTCTTGGACTCATACACTTCACTGATGAACCCATGAATATCATTTTTCTTTGTCTGTCTTCTAGTCTTCACACCTGATTGAAGTTCACCAATAACATTATCAAGTGGATGCACTTTGTGAATTGAAGACTGTGATGTGTTAGGAATATCATAAGTTGTAGGCATGTTGGAGATCTCTACATCATCACTTGGTGATTCCTGAGAAGTATGTTCGACATTTGGGCTGACAGTGGAAACTTCTGGTGTAGCAGTGGGAATGGAGTTACCACTGTTAGTAGGAATATCTTTATTAACATCAAAATTCACACTATCTGCATCACTTGTCTTTTCAGAATTATCAACAAAGTCCCAAAGTGGCATAACAATTTGATCTTTATCATCTTTACAAGCTTCATCTTCATCAATGAATTCTTCCGAATCTTCAAGATCTTTGTCTCCAGTGCTTGAAGTGAGAGGAACCTAATTCATTGTATTTGATAATGTTTCAAGATCAAATAGCCAATCTGGTCCTGAACCTGCCATGTTTGCTTTATTTTCAAGAAACTGAACATGCAAGTTCTCTTCAATCTTCTTTGTTCTTAAGTTATAGACTCTAAAAGCCTTGCTAACCATAGAGTATCCAACAAAGAAGCCTTCATCTGACTTTTCTTCAAATTTTCCCAGATGATCAATGTGATTGAGAATAGTAACATGACACCCAAACGGCTTCATAAATTCCAAAGTAGGAGGTCTTCCTCTGAATAACTCATAAGGTGTCTTGTTCTTTGTTTTGACCACTAAAACTCTATTTTGAATGTAACAAGGAGTGTTAACTGCTTCAGCCCAAAAAGTCACTGGAAGCTTTGAATCAACTAACATGGTTCTAGCAGCCTCAATTAGTGTTCTGTTTCTTCTTTCTGCAACTCCATTTTGTTGAGGAGTTCTTGCAACACTAAATTCTCTTTTAATACCTTTGTCTCTGCAGAAATCATCCATAACTTTATTCTTGACCTCTGTCTCATTGTCACACCTGATGATCTTGATCTTCTTCTCATATTGATTTTCAACTTCAGTGATGAATGCCTTAAGGATGCCAGGGGTTTCATCCTTGGTTCTTAAAAAGAAAACCCATGTGAATCTACTAAAATCATCAGTCACAACAAGACAATACTTCTTCAAATTGATGCTGCTCACAGAAGTAGGACCAAACAAGTCCATATGCAGCATGAAGAGTGGATTATCAATAGAATTGAATGCTTTGGTCTTGCATGAAGCTCTATGTTGCTTTCCTTTGAGACAGGCAACACAAGTTTGGTCATTTTCAAATCTTTTCTCTGGTAGACCTCTGACAAGTCCATCTTTCACAATCTTGTTGATGGTCTTGAAGTTAACATATTGAGAATTCTGTGAAGTAAGAATTCTGCTGCTGTTTCTGCTGAAAGGTTCCTGCTGAAGAGTTGGTTTATGCTGAAGCAGTGTATCTGCTGAAGACTAGTTTTAGCATTATTAGTTTCTGCGGATATAGTATTTAGGAAGTGATAATGCATATCTTTTAGAAGTTTTAGAATATACGTTTCTTGAGAAACGGTTTAGGGTTCCTTGTGTATAAAAGGAACACACAATTATGTATTGAATAACTTTTTGGTGAACACTCATATTATAATTAAAAGATCCATAGAGGATCAAGAGTTCTTAGTATCAAGCTTGTGTTTTGTTTTCGCTTTATAAATACAAGTTGCAGAGATTGTCTATTAGTGTGTTATTGATTACAGTGACATTACTAACGATTCTAGAGTACTCAAGAAGATCTATCAAGATTTTATAGTTTCAACAAGTGGTATCAGAGCCTCGAGAGAGTCTCTGTCATACTAAGAAACACAAATCTTACACCTTTAAAATCCAAAAAAATCAACAAACATGCCTGGATCTGATGATGATGTTGATACAACCCAGAACATTAACACCACTTCTCTTCAACAACTCAACCTCTCCAACAGTAATACTAAGTTTCCATACTTGAAGAATGCTGAAGAATATCATCTATGGTCCATGAAGATGCAGAACTGGATCACAAACATTGATTGGAATCTGTGGGAGATTGTCAAAAAGGAGAACAGTCTGAAGAAGCATGTTACAGATGCCGATGGAGTTGTTACTATTGTAGGTCCCAAAACTGCTGAAGAGATTCTGGTTGTGCAGAGGGAGAGTAAAGTCAGAACAATTCTGCTCCAAGCTATACAGATGACCACATGGGTGACTTCCATTTTATGGAGGATGCCAAGGACATTTGGATGGCTATAAAAGCAAGATTTGGTGGGAATGATGAATCAAGAAGGTTGCAGAAGTCTATGCTGAAGCAAAAGTACCAAGAATTTCAGATATCTGAAGAAGAGGGAATTCATAAGGGTTATGACAGGTTTCATCGAATATTAAGTCAACTTAATCAGTTGAAGGCTAGACCCGATAATGAGGATTGTAATGCTAAATTTCTGAGATCTCTGCCGCCATCTTGGTTACAAGTTTGTATTGCTCTCAAGACCAAAGGTGGGTTGGACATGATGTCCTTTGATGACCTCTACAATAGGCTTAAATCCCTTGAGCCTGATGTTAGAAGTCCCATTCGTCCATCCACTCATTCTGCATTTGTTGGTGCCTCTACAAAACCTGTGCATCAAGCCTCAAGTTCATATTCATCAGGAATATCTTCTCAAACTCATACTCAATCTGCTCCTAAACTAAAATCCAGTAGTGTGCTGGAGGATATTATTCATTCATTTGTGGCTGAATATGAACATCAGCAGTTTCTTGCTTATGAGGATTTTGAACAGGTAGATCCATTGGAAATGGAGGAGATGCACTTGAAATGGGAGCTTGCAATGATCTCCATGAACATTAAGAGGTTTGAAGCCAAGTCTGGAAGCAAGTTTGGTTTTAATGGAAGAGAAGCAGCAAGGTTTGATAGAAGGAAGGTTAAATGTTACACTTGTGGTCAAGTGGGACATTTTTCAAGAGAATGCAAGGAGAGAAAGGCTGGAGATGAAGTTAGATATGGCTCTTATCCAGTGGAAGCAGGGAATAACAAGACTGCACCTTCAAAGGCTATGGTGACTCTGGATCACCAAATTGATTGGGCTGACCATGAACCTGCTGGAGAGGAAGCTTCTACTTATTCACAAGTGAATCTGCTGGCATTCTCACCTTCAGAAGACAAGAAGGAGCAAGTCTCCTTGATGGGAATCTCTCAGGTAACCAACTGTGTGTTTGGATGTAGTGTAAGATACAATGAGCTTAAACAAGAATTTGATGAATTGAAACCAAAGTACAATGAGTATTATATAGAGGTAGAGTCTTATAAAATGGCTTGAAAAACTTTAGAGAAACAAAAAGTCTGGTTTCAAAAGAATCAAGTTAAATATAATGAAAAAATAAGAGTTCTAGAAAGTGATTTAGAAGTTACTAAGATAGACTTAAAATGTACTGAAAAGGAGAAGTCTGATCTAGAAAAGGAAAAACAAGAATTACAAGCTAAATTAGATAAAGAGATAGCTGGTCGAATGAAATGGCAGGAAGGGGCATCTAATTTGAGTAAATTAATTGATGGTCGCCAATCTGTTAGGTCTAGAAAGGCATTAGGATATGAGAAATATATAGACCCTGAAGAGTTAACATATCCTGATATGTCTAGTGTTTTTGACCCTGAACCAGCCTTAGCTTATCAAACACCTGTTAAATATGTTAAGGAAGGGGGAATGAATGCTGTCCCTGGACCTATAAGAGGGGAACACATGCCTATAGACTTGTCCATACCTGTTGACTTTGATGGATCACACTATCTCTATGGCAAAAAGTCAACTGACTTGCCAGACCCTATTGTGAAATCTAATGACTTTGTCCCTTGTTGTAACAGTGACAAGTCTTCTGATGAAGGGTCTACCTTATTTGCTAGCTGTGATTCAAGTGAGAAGTCTGACCTGCCTAAGACCATTCCCAAGACCACACCAAAGACATCACCCAAGACTCCCCACAAGACTTCTAGAGTTGCTGCTGATAACAAGACAGTTTCTACTGAAGACTTGTTTTTAAATTCTTTGCATAATAATACTTTTGGTTTTGTTAAAAACAATTCTGTTTGTCATGGTGATTTGAATACTTTTTCATGTTATGGAACTTCTTTTGGTTTGAATAAATCTTCTAAAAGGAAGAAGTGTTTTGTGTGTGGAAGTAAATATCACTTGATTAAGGATTGTACATATCATGAGCAAAGAATGGGTGAATGTGTTAGTCAAAGAAAATCTAGGCAAATGTGGAAGAATGTTAGTGAAATACCCTCTTATGTTCCACATCAGCAGAAACCCAATTCTGCTGAATCACATTCTTCATGGAGAAGAACCCGTACTAGACCATATGTTCGACCCACTAGTTCTTTCTTTTCAAATGGTTATTGGCCTAATCCCTTTGACTCAATGTATTATGGTGGTGGGAAATGGAATACTGCTGTGAAGCCCTCAGTAGGTTGTTCTTGGACAAAGAAGGGACCTAATATGCATTACAGGCCCAAGAACAATGGTGGATCTAAAACATCTACATGGCCTATCACTAATGATCCACAAGGCAGACTCAAGTCAGCAATGACTTGAGTCTCCAATGGGTACTAATTTTGTATAATTTTTGTTGTTGTTGTAGGAACATCCTTTGAAAAGTACTAAAGTTGGTATTGTTGATAGTGGTTGTTCTAGAAGTATGTCAGGGAACAAGGACAAGATGCATGACTTTGAGCCAATAGAAGGAGGAGGCACTATAACCTTTGGTGGTGGAGATGGCAAAATTACAGGGAAAGGAACAATTAAGACACCCTTGTTAGATTTTGAAAATGTTTATTATGTGAAGGAACTGGAGCATTTTAATCTATTCTCTGTATCACAAATTTGTGACACTAAGAATAAGGTTTTCTTCTCTGAAGATGAGTGTCTTGTACTTTCCAAGGACTTCAAACTCCCAGAAGACACAACTGTATTGCTGAGAGTTCCTAGAACCTTCTACTTATACACATTCAATCTGAATGATGTCAAGCCAGAAGGTGATCTAACATGTTTGGTAGCCAAAGCTTCCCTGGATGAATCTAATAAATGGCATAGGAGAATGGCACATGTGAATTACAAGACTATCAACAAGTTATCCAAACTTGGTCTTGTTAAGGGCCTTCCTTCTAAACTCTTCACCAATGAACACAATTGTATTGCTTGCAACAAGGGAAAACAACACAGAGCCTCTTACAAAGCAGTCAAAGCTGTGAGCACCATTACTGAATCTCTTCAGTTGCTGCACATGGATCTCTTTGGTCCAACTCCTATTAGAAGTATTGATCACAAGTACTTCTGCCTGGTTATCACAGATGATTATAGCAGGTTTTGCTGGGTATTATTTCTCAAAACTAAAGATGAAACAACTCCAATTCTGAAAGAATTCATTATCTTAGTTGAGAACCAGCTGAATAAAAAGGTTAAAGGAATTAGGTGTGACAATGGCACAGAATTCAAAAATGTTGTATTCATAGATTTCTGTAAGTCTAAGGGGATTATAAGGGACTATAGTACTCCAAGAACCCCACAACAAAATGGGGTTGCTGAAAGGAAAAATAGAACCCTTATTGAGGCAGCAAGATCAATGCTTGCAGACTCCAAACTACCCACAATGTTTTGGACTGAAGCAGTAAGTACTGCTTGTCATGTCTTGAACAGGGTATCCATCACTAGACTTCATGTCAAGACACCTTATGAACTTCTCACTGGGAAAGTTCCAGATATACATTACCTTAAGCCTTTTGGTTGCAAAGTGACTATCTTGAATACTGCTGATATACTGGGTAAGTTTGATGGGAAAGCTGATGAGGGATATATAGTTGGTTATTCAGCTCATAGCAAGGCCTATAGGGTTTATAATCTGAATGCTAAAAGGATTGAAGAGACCCTTAATCTCAGATTTCTTGAAGATCAACCTAATATTCAAGGACAAGGCCATTCTTGGTATTTTGACCTAGACTATTTGACTGACTACTTGGGTTATACTAGGCATGCTTCTAATCCTAATGCAGGTACCAAAGATCCAAACTCTAACCCTGCAGGTTCCATGGATGATGACTCAGAATGTGAGTCTGAGCCAGAAGAGAATACCATTGTTGTACCATCTTTTCCACCTAACCATTTTGTAGGTAATCACTCTGCTGCTGAACAAGATGATGAGTCACATTATGCAGAGGATCTTGCAAGACTACAGAAGCAAGAATATGCTGCTACTAAGGAAGCTCAGAAACTCAACGACAAGGTTACACAAGAGACTGAAGCTCTCCTACATCAATCAGCACAAGCAGTCAGTGGAAACAAGGATACTGCTGATGATTCTACTGAAGGCATACCTCTTCCCACTGATAAGATCCCAGATGCTGATTCTGCTAATGCTCACTCTCCCATCTCTAATGAAGTCTCAGCAGACTTTGATAAGCCATTTACAAGATTTCCAAGTCCTTCTGATCTTGGGAATTATCAGCCAAAGCCTGGCTTGTTTCACTCAGCTTCTTATGATACTGAGTTTGAGCCTACAGTCACCAACCTTGATGCCAAAATTGATGTTCCACCTACAGCTACAAAAAGGATTCATAATGCTCATCCCCTATCAAAGATTATTGGAGATCCTAAAGACCCTGTTAGAACAAGAAGCACTATCAAGAATACAAAATATGGTGAAGTTGCTTTCATCTCTTATGTCTACAATCAAAAGAGGAATAACCACACAGACTTCAAACATTGTCTGTTTGCATGCTTTCTTTCTCAGATTGAACCAACTAGTGTTCCTCAAGCACTGGCTGATTCAAGTTGGCTTGAGGCAATGCAAGAGGAGATGATGCAATTTAAGAATCAGCAGGTTTGGATTTTGGTTCCTCTTCTTGATGGTAAATATGCCATTGGGACAAAATGGATTCTGAAGAATAAAAGAGATGCACGGGGTATTGTGGTGAAGAACAAAGCAAGACTAGTGGCTCAAGGATTTAGACAAGAGGAAGGCATTGACTATGATGAGGTCTTTGCACCAGTGGCCAGAGTTGAAGCTATAAGGATATTTTTGGCCTATGCCTCTTACATGGGTTTTATGGTTTATCAGATGGATGTTAAAGGTGCTTTCTTGTATGATGAGATTGAAGAGGAGGTTTATGTGACTCAACCCAAGGGATTTGAAGACCCTGATCATCCTGAGTATGTTTACAAGGTTGTTAAAGCTCTCTATGGACTTCATCAAGCTCCCCGAGCTTGGTATGCTAGACTTTCCACATTTTTGCTGAAGGATGGTTACAGAAGAGGTGCCATTGACAAGACTCTATTCCTCAAGAAAGATTCCAGGGATATTATTCTTGTGCAAGTGTATGTGGATGATATTATCTTTGGTTCAACCAAAGAAGCATGGTGTAGAGAGTTTGAAGATCTGATGAAGGGTGAATTTCAGATGAGTGCCATGGGAGAACTCACTTTCTTTTTGGGTTTACAGGTTCAGCAGAAACCTGATGGTATTTTCATACATCAGGAGAAATATGTAAAAGATATGTTGTCCAAGTTTGCTATGGAGAATGTCAGGACTGCCACTACTCCATATGAGGCTCCCAAACCAAAGAACAATCTTGCTCCTGATCTCCCTGTGAATGTTCATTTATACAGGTCCATGATTGGTTCTTTGATGTATTTGACTGCCTCAAGACCTGATATTACATTTGCTGTGAGTGCATGTTCAAGGCACCAAGTCACTCCACTTACTTCTCACATGAATGCCGTCAAAAAGATTTTTAAGTATCTTAAAGGCCAACCAAACTTAGGTCTTTGGTATCCCAAAGAGTCTCCATTTCAGCTAGCAGCTTATAGTGACAGTGACTATGCTGGTGCCAATTTGGATAGAAGATCCACAACTGGAGGTTGCCAATTCCTTGGAAGACGACTGATTTCTTGGCAATGCAAGAAACAGACCATTGTTGCTACCTCTACTACTGAAGCAGAGTATGTTGCTGCTGCCAATTATTGTGGACAGGTTCTATGGATTCAGAATCAATTACTGGATTATGGGTATAACTTCATGAATACTACCATTTTCATTGACAATCAAAGTACCATTTGTATTGTTTAAAATCCAGTTTTTCATAATAGAACCAAACATATTGAAATCAGACACCACTTTATAAGGGATGCTTATGAGAAACATTTGGTTAAAGTGGTAAAAATTCACACAGATGAAAATGTGGCAGATTTGTTAACCAAAGCATTTGATGGACCAAGGTTTCAATATTTGGTGGTCCATATTGGAATGCTTAACCCTTAACTGCAAAGTTTAAGGGGAGGGATAAGCCTCAGGGGAGGCATATGCCTCAGGGGAGGATGATAACTGTAAACTTTGTATAATTTGTATAAGTTGTATAATTTCTGAGTTTTTAACACTAACCCTCTAACAGTTTTGCAAGTTGTTTGGTGTATTTGCTTGTTTGATGTTTGTTTTGCAGATGTTCTGAGAATGTATGTTTCATGTTAAAGTCACCTAGAGCAGAAGTCAAAGGAATGTGGTCAAAGTGCTGAACATGGTTTCTACTGATAAATTGAAAATGCTGAAGGTCTTACACATTGGATTAATTAAGAAGATCTTTTCATTCATTCAAAGAAACAAGTTACAGCTTACATTCAATGTTACAACTGAGTTACAATGACCATTCCTAAACATTTGGCTAATTAAGTACTACTAGCTTCTATCACTTATTACAAAATACTTGAGGCTATGACAAGTACAATGATGAAGCTGAAGATGAAAATGTAAAAAGAAGAGAAGGAAGATTGTGAAGATGCTCATGAATCAAAGTCAAGAAAATACTCAAGAACTTTGTTCCATGGCAACATTCCTCAATCATCTACTTCAGCTTTTCCTTTCCCTTACGTATGATCTCAGCCTTCTTGCTCTGTCCAATATGTTCTTGATGTGGAAGACCAGGTCCTGGAGCAGGAAGATCCAACACTAAATTTTGTGATGTTGGAAGAGATGGATCCCTCTTAATTGATCTTGGTTGGGATCTCTCTGGTGTGAAAGGAGGAAGAAAGGTTGGATCTTCATTTTCTTCCTCTGAAGAGTCTTCATCAGAGGTATAGATGAAGGGAGAGACAAGCTCTCTCTTAGCAGGAATGGGTACATTGCTTGGTTCACCCTTCCTATGAGCATTCCATTGTCTTTCTTGTGCTTCCCATCGTTTCTTCAGTTCTCTTTCATAGTCAGAACCATCAAGATCCCATGGATAAGGTGGTAGATCTTCTTCTGAAGATACAGAAGAAGAATGGTGATCTGAGCTTTCTGGGTTTGAAGCCATGATTTTGATGGAGAATTGGGGTTAATTGAAAAATTAGGGTTTGAAAGATGAGTTGGGGTAAATTGATGACTGAGATGTGTAATTTGGGGATGATTAAATAAGCCAATTTTAGGCCTTACGATAATTAATGCGAGTTGGGTGGCACAGTAAAACCAAGATATTGACCGAAGATATTTTTACTTTTGGTTGATTCTGCTGATGGTTGACTATGCTTCAGCAGATTTGACTTTCATTTCTGCTGAAGGGTAAATTCAAAATTGGAAGTTTTTGAACTGCTTGTCAGACTTGGTCAATAATTTGTTCCGATAATTTTGACCACGATTGGGGAACTTCCAAATTTAACCCACTTTGCATATCTTTTACGAATCAAAATTATTCGCTTGTCACTCCAAATAAACCCATTATTCTCTGAAGTAATTCATAACCATCTCACACAAGTTCATTCAAATGGCTCAACTTGAATTGAAGGGCGACCATAACAAATATGCTATTCTGAGAAAGGCAAAGGGACATGAAGAATTCAATTTAATGGTGGAATTTCTACAAAGGTCAAAGATTCACTATGCTTTGACACATAGTCCCGATTTGGTGTGTGAATCCTTGGTGAAGCAATTTTGGGCATCTGCTACTAAGAGATCGGATACAGAGATTGTGGCTGTGATTGATGGTGTAGAATATGTGGTGACTGAAGGGTTGATTAGGACAAAGCTTCAGTTGGATGATGAGAATGGTGTATATCATTCCAACACTGCAGAGATTCTTGCTGGACTAAGAGAAGCTGGATATCAAAGTACTGATACATCCAAGTGGCACAAGAATCAATTTTGTCCTAAGTGGAGGTATTTGGTGCATCTGCTACTTCAATGTATCAGCAACAAGTGTGGTGGATGGAACCAATTCTCTCTGCAATTGGGTTGTGGTATTGTTTGTCTTTCTAAGGGTCAAACTTATAATTTTTCTAGGTTTATCTTTGATAATATGCTAGAAAACATAGATAAGCAACAGCATAAGTTCTTAATGTACCCTAGATTCTTACAAATGATTTTAGACATAACCACTGTAGATAGAACCCATGTACCTATTAAAAGTCTAGGTTCTAAGTTGTTTGCCTCAATGAAAACTAATTATACTGGGGAACATCATCCTATGTTGGAAGCTATGTTGCCACAAGGCAATGCCAATGTAGTTGAGGGTGATGATGCTGGTAATGTGCCTGCTCCTAATGCTGCTAATGATGGTAATCCATCATCTTCTGGTGTTGTTGCTGATGGTAATCCTTTAGTGGTAATGGAGGAAGAGTCAGCTATAACTGCTGAACCATTACCTGATTCTACTGACTTATCACCACCTATTCCTGTACATATGTCACCTAGTCCTACCATTTCACCACCTCAGGATGCTCCAGCTGAGCAAATTCATGAGTTTGAAGATAACTTACAGACTCTTGAACCTGAGCTTACTAGACTACCTTCACCCAGTCCTTTGGGAGAGCAAATTAATGAAGGTTCTCCTAATGTTGTACATGAGTCTGTTTCTCCTACTGGGTTCAATGAAGCTCCATATACCACTGAGCAATCTGCTGGTAGAGCAGAGGACCCTATTACTCTCACTTTTGTAAATGATTCCCTTAACAGGTACATGAAAATGACTGAAGATCTCCAGAAAGAGCTTGCTGAGACCAAGACTACTCTTGGTAATGAAATTAAAAGTTTAAAAAGCAAAGTTCAAGATTTGGAGGCACAGCTAAGTCAGCAGAAGCAAAGTAAGGATGGATTAGATTCTACTGAAGTAGCAAAGGAGACAAATTTGGATTCTCTTGAGATTCTAGCTGAAGTTGCTAGACAGTCTCATGTTATTCCTCCTAAAGTTGCTGCATCACCTCAATCTAAACCAAAGATACTAGTCCACAGAAGAAGAAGTACAAGACAGTATTTGGCAAGTAAAGTTGCTGAAACTTCAAAAGTGACTGGTGGTGATGATGATGTGCTGATGACTGAAGCTGTGGATATACTTCAGGAGAAACAATCAATAAGTGGGGTTGCTGCTGATCCATCTGCTGATAAAGGAAATACATCAGGAGAAGCATACTTTGTAGCAGGGAAATAATATTTGAATTCTCCTGTTCATCATTCATCTGAGAATCAACAAGTTTCTTCTGATAGAGAGGTTCAAAATGTACATGATGAACCTATGGCAGATGTGAATGTTTCTCATGATGATATTGCTGCAGATAATGTTCCTCATGATGATTTGGATGAGCTTGTAACAGCTGAAGACAGAGCTGTACAAGAAAAATTATTTCAAGAATGGGAAGATTATAAGAAGAGTGCTAATCTAGCGGAGGAAGAACAAGCCAAGTTTGATGCAGAATTAGATACAGTCACTCAAAGATATGTTTCTACCTTACCCATTGAAAGACAAAGGGAATTGAATGCAGTTGTTCTAGAGTTTGATGAGTCAGATTGGCAGCAGATTGGAAAACAAATGGTTGATAATCCTGATGTAGCTGCTGATATTATTGGTAAAAGGGTAGAGAAGGAAGACTATGCTTATGAGATTGTGAAAGTGTTAAAGATGAGGAAGAAGGTAGCAGATGAATTAAAAGCCAAAGTTAAAAGAGAAAAACCTATGACTCAAGCACACCAGAAGGATTATATGAGAACATATGTGAGAAGTCAAAGCAGTTCATTATTTAACACTGCTTGGTCTAATTCAAGAGTATGGGGACTTCCATTTGACAAACTAGTTGAGATTTATAACAAAATCAAGGCTAGGAATGACAAAGCTGGAATGGGTACTTCAAAGAATATTCCTCTCCTCAATGCTGATGCTGTTTCATCTGTGAATATTCCTATTGCTGCTGAACAAGTATCTTTACCTGATACTTCTGCTGATTTATCACATGTTGCTGCTTATGTGGATAATGGTAAACCAAAAGTGATGACATCAGATGCTCCAACTAGAAAGAGAACTAGGAGACAATTGGAGCAGGAAAGATTAGGTGAAGAGACTGCTAGAAGGATGATTGAGGAACAAGAAGCTGAACAAAAGGCTGAGCTTGCCAGATTTCATGAACTGAAGGTAAGAGAAGTTGAGATTCAAGCTGCTAGAAACAAACAAATAAGGAAGGCTATGGATGAACAATATGCCTCTGCTGCACTTGAATCTTCTCAAGATTCTACTGATGAACAATTGGATACTCCATCAGTAGAAACTAATGTTGCAGAAGTTGAATCTGCTAAAACAGAAGTTCATGATGCTATTTATGTTCCTGGAAGAAGAGGCAAGAGGATGGCCAAAGTCAGATCTTCACATTCCAAACAAAGTCTTATCAATGTGAATGCTTCTGATGCTTCATTTATAAGGGAAGGATGACCTGATGATTGGCCTGTGGGAACTAGAGATGTTTTGGTTCATTAGGAGTTAAGTAAAAATGGTCAAGTTAATACCATTTACAGATTGGATAAAACTTCCATATCCTTTACATTTCTTCAACAGATTCTACATCTTGTGGATCATCAGGATTTGGCAACTCTATATGAGTTAGTTCTTAAGTATTATGCAACTCATACTCCTAAAGGATCTGGATTGTATTTGTTGGGTGATCTTCAAGTGTTGTTTGATTCTTCTACTCCCACTGATGCAAGCTATGACATATGGAAGAATAATCAGAGATGGAAAGTTCAAAGTTGGAAGTTCTATTCTATGCCTTATGTTCATGTGTTGGAAACTACAACTGGTCTGAGGCTAATTATGGATCTTACCAAAAGATATCCTCTGAAAGTGTCCCTGATGGAGAAAATGCTAGAACAAAAGTTGGAGATTCCTCCTGATCCAGTAGGGAATACAAGGTTGTTTGCTGAATCTTTGGTGAAGGTTTTCAAACAAAGGATTAAGACTTCCAGAGCTGCATCTGATTAGGGATATCATGTTGTATATTTGTTTTTATTTAAAAAAAAAAAAAAAAAAAAAACTAACATTTTGTTGTATAGTATTTGTATGCAGGTTTGGTTATCAACTTACCTGATGTTGACTATTCCATCATAAAGTTGGCTAGTCCAAAGGGTACAATTTTGGTAAAGACACATCAAATCTGTTGATAGCTGTAATGGTTTGCTCAAAATTATAGGGTTTTCAACTCACCCATGCTTTGTTGCTGAGTAGTTGAAATGGTTGTCAATTGACCATGTATTTTTCCTTTATGGATTCTGAATAATTGGCTAGCCCACATGTATATGGCTTGTGGTAAAGGCAGTGGAAAACCATATTTGGTAATCAGTTAACCAAGATGATTTTCATCAAAATAATTGGCTAGTCCTGAGCAAACGGCTACAGGTAAAGACATCTCAAATCCGTTTATAGCTGATGATTTGCTAAAAATCATGTGGTTATTAGTGTACCTTAGAACACTTGGCTACTCCAGTAAAAAAGACATAAAATCCATTATTTTCAATGATTCACATCTCACAGGAGTTAACACACCTGGAAGTGATGAGAATAGTATGAAACTAATTTGTTTTGATGTACATTTGGTCATTTATTGCTGCAAAGAATGGAGCTTTCATGTATTTGCTGATCATAGAGATTCTGCCGAAGATGATTCTTTGCTGGTGCTATCTTATTACAATCCTCATGGTATGTTATTTAGGAGATCGATCAAGAATCTTGAACTTAACCAGGTCAAATTCAAGATTAGGGGAGGATTGTTGGGAATTCTGTGAAGTAAGAATTCTGCTGCTGTTTCTGCTGAAAGGTTCCTGCTGAAGAGTTGGTTTCTGCTGAAGCAGTGTATCTGCTGAAGACTAGTTTTAGCATTATTAGTTTCTGCGGATATAGCATTTTCGTATTTTATGTACTGTAGTTTGGATATGCATGAGTTTATTTAGGAAGTGATAATGCATATCTTTTAGAAGTTTTAGAATATACGTTTCTTGAGAAACGGTTTAGGGTTCCTTGTGTATAAAAGGAACACACAATTATGTATTGAATAACTTTTTGGTGAACACTCATATTATAATTAAAAGATCCATAGAGGATCAAGAGTTCTTAGTATCAAGCTTGTGTTTTGTTTCCGCTTTATAAATACAAGTTGCAGAGATTGTCTATTAGTGTGTTATTGATTACAGTGACATTACTAACGATTCTAGAGTGCTCAAGAAGATCTATCAAGGTTTTATAGTTTCAACATAACATGACCCAATCTTCTATGCCAAAGCATTGATTCATCCAAAGTGGCTTTAGCAAGCATGCAAGTAACATCATTATTAGCCACTATGTTCTTCATGTCAATGCTATATAGATTTCCTTTTCTAGGGATTTTAAGCAAAATATCACTTTCATCAGGGAGCTTATAATCCTTAGATAAGATATAGCATTCATCCTCTGTGAAAAGAACTCTATGCTTCTTGTCACACATCTGTGACACACTGAAAAGGTTGTACTTGAGTTCTTTCACATACTGCACATCTTCAAAATCAATGTTTCCAGCCTTGATTGTTCCTTTGCCAGAAACTTTGCCACCAATTCCTCCTCCAAAGCTGACAAATTGTCCATCATAAGGTTGAAAGTCTGAAAGATAGGACTTATTGCCAGTCATGTGCCTGGAACATCCACTGTCTGAGTATCCTTGATCATTTTTAGTCTTTGAATGTTCCTGTACACAAAATAAAGGAATTAGTTCCTTTTGGGGACCCAAGCCACAAATGACTTGGATCTGCCTCGTGTATCAATATAATTATATCTATCAAAGGTCATTGATACACCATTGGGATTGTTTGAGGTGTTGGTACCTTTTGGTTTCCATTCCCAACGTGCTGAGGCCTTAACAGCATTTCCCATATTTACCCTTTTCTTGTTAACAGTCCTACCAGTGGTAACCTTTGGCCTTGCAGTGGTAATTGCTGGCATAGCAGTGGAAACTGCTTGTTTTGAAACTTTGGGTACCCACTTCTGATTATTGTTAACTTTCTTTTCAAAATTGGTCTTTTTCCCTGTTTGAGTAGATTTAACAAAAGTAGTAACAGGGAGCTTAGGGTAAACTCTGTTTTTATTTCTGAAAGTGGCAACTGCTGGTCTAGCAGTGGAAATTTGTTTAATGCCAGAATGAAGCAAAATAGACCTGGAATCATCTTGCTAAGTGGATTTGGGTGAGTTAAGTTATTAGCATTTTGTCCATTCACCCTAGTATTCCCAAACACTTCCCTTCTTCCCAAGTGGTAGGTACAGCTATAAGACAAATTGTCAAAGCTACCACATATATGACAGGGTTTGTTATTGAACACAAAGTCGCTACCAAATTGCCTAGATTTAACATGATTCCAACTCCTCATATTACCCCTAGGAGTTGGTGACCTACTTCTGTACATCTCTGCATATCTAGTAGTGGGCCTAGTGAAATTAGGTTGTGACCTAGGCTTCTCTTTGACTACATCAGGAATACTTCTTTTAACCTCCACTTTAACATTCTCAGGAACACTAGGTTTAGACTCAACATTTAAATTTTCATCTTTAAGAGATGAGTCACTAGCACTATCAAATATATCAACCTCAACCTGAACCTTTTCAATTTCAACTGGTTTAACAAATTTTGTTCCATAGGTCATAGGTGGTTCCTGGAATTCCTCTAATCCTGTGTGAGCTAAGTCAATGCCAGGAGATGATGGAACACCTCTTAGAGGTGGTGGAACAGTTTTGTATCCAACTCCTGATTTGGATTTGCTCACAACTTGGGCTTCCCAAATCTTGTCAATACACTTGGATTGATGATCCAGTGTTTGCTTAGTTATCATTATATTCTCACTAGCCATCTTAACCTTTTCAAGTTCTTCTCTAAGAACCTTATTTACAGCAACCTGATAATCTAAGTCTCTTCTTAATACTGCAATATCATCATTGAACTTAGATTCATTTGCCCTATAATGCTCTAATTGAGTTTCTAAAACACCTAGGCCTCTTTTATGATTTTCTAAGTTGTAATTAGTATGAGTTAACTCTAGCAATTGTTCATCATATTGTGTTTTAATTTTCTCATACTCTTTTAAGGCCTTACAAGATTTAGAACAAGCATTATCAATTTGTACCTCAGAGTCAGAAAAAGCCATTAGTGCCAGCTCTGTAGCAACCATTGCAGACTCTGAATCATCTTCCTCTTCCTTAGTCATAAAGCTCCAATCAAAGCACACTCCATCAATAGCCAATAGCCCCTTTGGCTCATCAGTAGTAGGTTCCTTCTTCTTGTCCTGCTTGTACCAAGTTGACTTGTTTGTCAGACTTCCTTGGCTTTCTGCACTCCCTGGCAAAATGCCCCTTCTTGTGACAATTTTAGCATTCCACCTTCTTTTTGTCAAAACCTACTGTTTCATTGCCACTGATGTTGATCTTTCTTTCAGTCTTCTTCCAAAACTTCTTTGTCCTTAGGCTTAGTAATGCCACTTGCCATTTAATGTCCATCTCCTCCATATCATCCTCATCAATTTGATCCAAATCTACATGATTGAGAATTCAACCACCCACTTGACTTGATATAAAGGCATAAAAAGTAGTGTCACTAAGTCCTGCAATCTGTCTCTTTGAGCTACCAGTGGAAACACTTCCACTACCAGTGGAAACAACAATGTTAGTACAGTCATCATCACTATCACTTTCTTCATCTGAACTATCATCAATAGATGATGATATGAGTGCTACACTTCCTGAACTTGAGCTTATTTTGCCAGCTTTCTTCAATCTTTGTTCAATAACCTTGAAGTTATTGTACAAATCATTAAGTTTCATGGTCTCCAACTCTGGCTTATCTTCCCATACAGCAACATTGGTTCCAAACTCAGAGGGTAAGCTTCTTAAGAACTTTAGATTAAGGTCTTCCCTTTCCACCTCTATTCCAAAAACAGTGAGTTGAGTAACAATCTTTTGTAGCCTTGTGAAGATGCTATCAAGAGATTCATTACTTGTTGAACCAAAGTTTTCATAAGTATGCTTAAGCAAGGTCTTTTGTGTCTTCATGGTGGAATCATTACCACCAAAAACTTCACAGATCTCATCAAAAAGAGTCTTTGCAGTCTTGAACTTGTTGAATGCTAGAACTTGGTCTCTGGGAAGTGTCATCAGCAACAAACCTCTGGCCTTCAGATCATTCTTCAGTTGAAGTCTTTCATCATTAGTAACAGGTCCAGTTTTGACCTTAATTACTTCCAACCATAATGAAGTAGAACTTGGTTTGAAAGAATTTCCAACCATAATGATCTCCCAAAGTGTGTAGTCTTGGACCATAAAGAATTGTTCGATCATTAGCCTCCACATCTCAAAGTCATTCAACTTAAGCTTTGGAAGCTTAGCAGCAATGTTTGAGTTACTGGTTTCTATCTCCATTGATTCTTCTTAGTGAACTTGAGTCTTCTAAATCAAAGTATCAAAGCCTGGCTCTGATACCACTTGATGGATCTAAACACCTTGAACTTGTGTTAGATTGATACTTTGAATTATATCACTAAGTATGCGGAATCTACTTAGTAACACTTAGAAGTTTGATTGTGAGTAAGACAGTTGTATATGAACAATGTATGTAAACAAACTATTAGCTCCAATATTATTAATGATAATAATACGAGTGATCTTGATATCACTAGGGTTACACCTTGAAGCTCTAGAAAAACGTATGTCAAACCTTTAACCTAGGATCTCCTTTTATAGCACAAGGAGTCCTCTTCTACAAGATAAGTATAATGCCAATAGAATAAGATATACAAAAGATCTATTCTATATTTATCTAAACACGTTTCCTAACAGTTATCTAATAAGCAGTGGTAATATATGTTCTTGAAGTGGTAATGAGTTTCCACTGCAAGTACAATCTTCTGCAGTTGTAACATCTTCTCTTAGCCGTGGTAACTGTTAGTATAATTCCCAACAATACTTGTTTGGGAATTATGTAGACTTACGTATGAATGTTGAATGGTTAGTTGGTTAGAAAAAGTGATTATTCTCATAAGTTTGTTTAAGTATAGTTCATGTTCTAAAACTTGTTAATTTAATTTGGATTTAAAGGCCGAAAGGATTTCTAATATTGTTTTATTCCAAGAAGTTGGTACACAAATGGATTGGTACTTGATAATTGACAACTGTTAAGTATTCAAGTTTTTAAATGAATTCGGGAATATTTAATCACGAGATGGGGTCGAAAGGACTCATAAGAATTAATGTTACCAATCATCTTTTTATACATTTGTTAAAACAAGGAGCTAACGTAATGGGTTGATGTATTGGCCAAAAGGACTCACCCATGAAACTAGTAAAAACATGGTTTTTCTTGATATTAACCGTTGAATAGAAAACCTTGTGAAAATTGATATGTGCCTTCTACATATATGTTTCACCCAAACATATTCAACATTGTATTACGTTTGTTTATGATTCCTAAACAAGCACTTGTTCGTTGATTGTTTGAATTCGAGAACTATTGTTTGTTTGTTTGTTTATTTATGGTGCTTTAGATAGTGACAATCTTGAGTACTATTCTTGCTTTACAATAATTACTAATCTAATCAACTCGTAGTCTCGTGGGACGATCCCTATTTATCATAAACCATATTACACATGGACGAGTATACTTGCTCGTATGCGTTTTCTTAATAATCGGTAAAAAGGTGTTTTATAAATTTAAAATTTGAGTGAAACTTGGGAAATATATTAATCAACACACCCGGGTTACATGCATCAGAAGCCTAAGTTAATGATAGTGATTTCGAGAGAGCACATTCTTTTAATCCTACCACAGATTTGTCCAACATGAGCGGTGTTTCGTAGAAAGTTCACCCACTCTTCAAACATAGCAAAGCTAAATTGTGACGCCTCTTTTAATGCATCGAATGCTGCTTCAGGTATCATTGCTCGTAACTCAATAGGGTCATTGCCTATTTGTTTTGGCAAGAAATGGCGATGTGATTCTGCTCTCGTCACTGAACTTCATGCCATTCAATCACCATGTGTTTTTGCTTCAAACAAAGGTTGGTTTAATCCGATAAATGAATCTGACTCAAAACCAGCAATAACGCTTGCTACAACGAAAAATGTCCCACCTTAGCCGCTTTCGGCTCTTATTAATGCCTTTTAGTGAAGGAACACTTCCTTTTAGATATTTAGGTGTCCCCATGATTTCTAAAAGATTCACTGCTAATGACTGTAGTGGGTTGATTGAAGTTATGAAGAAAAGGTTAGATGATTGGAAGAATAAAAATTTAACATTTGCTGGGAGATTACAGTCAATTGCTTCTATTTTCTCGTCCTTGCAAGTTTATTGGGCTTCACTTTTTATGATTCCCGTTTCTATATGTGAGAAAATTGAAAAATTGAGTAAGTGTTTCCTTTGGGCTAGAGGTGAGTCTGTCAAAGGTATGGCTAGTGTGTCATGGAAAGAAGTGTGTAAACCTAAGAGTCAAGGTAGTCTTGGTTTGAAATCTATGCACTTATAGAATAAAGCGTTAATGGATAGGCATTTATGGAACATTGTTAGTAATAAGGATTCTAGCTGGGTTAAATGGGTGAATAGTCATATATTAAAAGGTAGAAGTGTATGGAGTGTGGATGTTAATATTAATGATTCATGGTGTTGGAAACAACTTATGCAGCTTAGAGATAAGATTGAGAGGTTTATAAGTGTGAGAATTAGGAATGGAAGGAATTGTAACTTTTGGTTTGATAAATGGTGTTATGAGGGTCCTATTATAAAGATTATTAGCCAGAGAGTGATTGAAATTGCTGGTATTAACTTGAAGGCTTGTATATCTGACATGATTCATAACAATAAATGGGTTCTGCCTGCAGAGTGGATAGGGAGATTTGATTCTGTTATGAATATGGAGGTTCCTAGATTAATTAATGATGTGAATGATAAGACGGTTTGGGTTAATAGAAATGGGAAAGTGGTGGATTTTAGTGTTAAGGAGGTTTGGAATGCATTGAGTGAGAATAGTCCTAAAGTTATTTGGTGTGATCATGTTTGGTTTAATCAATGCTTCCCTAGACATAGTTTTATCCTTTGGATGGCTGTTAAGGGTAGACTTAAAACCAAGGATAGACTAGCTAAGTGGTTTAGTGTTCATGATCAGTTGTGTCACTTATGTAAAACTGAAAATGAATCTCATAACCATCTGTTCTTTGCATGTCCGTATTTGAAAAGATTGTGGGAGAGGTTAAAACCATTAGCTTGTCTTGATGGGATTAGTAATCATTGGCCTCAAATCATTTATGGAATTGTTAATTATCCTGCAAAAAATAAAATATGGAGTATTATTCAAAGATTGGTCCTTGGAGCTTCTGTTTATTTTATATGGCAGGAATGGAATATTTGAAGAATGCAGTTTAATGAAAGAGATTATGAATGTTTGTTTAAAATTGTGGTGGATACAGTTAGGTTTAAACTTATTGGACTTAATGTTAAGTTTTCTCTTGATGTTGTAAAGGCTGCATCTATTTGCAATTTTCCGGTTTCTGAAGTTGCTTATTATAGCAGTTTAGAGGATGAGATTAATACTAATGATATTTCATTATGAGGATTATTACTATGATGTGTATTTGGATTAAATGGTCTCATGAGAGTACTGGATTTTGGGATTGTAACACTATTTTTGAATGTGATGATGATGATGATTTCAATGTGGGTGATTTTGATCAGGCTAGTTATTTGGATCTGATTCTGTTTTATGTACTGGATTGGGGTTATTGTGACTTTATCAGGTTGTTGTGGATCTATCTGGTGTGGTTTGGTTCTGATATGGGGTATTATTTGCTATTATTAGCTGTTGATTTTTATGATATTTGGCTTTAACCTTATGAATTTTCTGTTTATTTGGAAGTTGTACTCTTTTTATCCTTTACTTCAGGTTTTTCCCTCTTTGGGTTTTCTTGAATAAAGGTTTTTAAGGAGGCAATTCCATCATGGTGAAGTGTTGAAGATCTGTTAGTGACTGGATGATGTTGGATTCAGCTTTGAAGATTTTACTTCTGATGTTATGTTGATTATGTCATTGTTAGATGGTCTATTTTGTATTGGTCATTGATCCATGTATTTTGTTGTTAGTTATTGTTCTTTGCTTCCTACAGGAATGTGTCCTCTATGTAGTTTTGAGTATGGTGATGTTTCACAGTGATTCTGATTGATTTCAGTATCCAAGTTGATGTATTCAGAGTACTCTTGCCTATATAGTTGGACTGTTTTCTCTTGTAGGATGCATTGATGGTATTATCTTGTATTAAGCTTGGAAATTTGTCCAATGCCATTTAGTTGTTATCTGTTTGTACTATAGCCTTTTATGGCTTTCTTTCTCAATGAATTTACATTTAAGAAAAAAAAAAGAAAAACGACAAAGTAAATAGGAAGAATCATTTATTTGAAAGGAATATCAACTAATAAGTCAATGATAGTATAGAGTACAATGCTTGAAACTTAATACTGTAATAAAACGACCATGTATGTGTGCTCCAATCTTGATAATGTAGATGACAAACAAATCTTCACAGCCTTGGTAAGGCAATGAGCATTTGTTGATAACCTAATAAGTATAACAATGAAGTGTAAGTAAAACATTTTGTGTGATTTGATAATATATGTAAAATGAAGAAAAAGGCATGAATCACATCATATCTCAACATGGTACATACCTCTCAATACGTGATCATAGACCGTAAAGAACCTCTTTGTAGACTACATTTGTAGTGGTGTTTGATAAATTACCATCCTGATCTGAAATAACTACCTTCAAACCTTTTTTGCTTTTGACGCGTGAAAGAGCCACGTATAACTGACCATGTGTGAAAATAGATCGTGGTAGGTACAAACCAACTTTTGAAAGTGATTGACCTTGGCTCTTATTTATCGTCATATCAAATGAAACTGATACAGGAAATTTGTTTATGCATGATCTTGAGTGGTAAACTTTTATCCGACGGAGTAATTTTCAATCTTGGCAGTATAACCGTGTTCCCAAAAAGTGTTCCATTAATTATTTTGGCTTGAATTGAAGATCTTGTTAATTTAGTGACTTGAAGCCTTGTCCCATTACATAATCCGTGTGACTGGTTAATGTTTCTAAGCAACATTATTGGGACACCCACTTTCAATGCAAGCCTATGGTTTAGAACACCTGAGAATTTTAATCCATTAATAAATTCTAGTGAAAAAACAGACTGATCTATAGCACCACCACGGTCAGTTTTATCTATGTTGTCGCAGCTAAGATAAACCATTTCCTCACCTAGAAACGTCTTAAGTAAATGATCTTTAATGGTATCAACAACTTCATTTGTCGGCGCAAGAATGGCTTTTTCATGGAAGTAAGATGGATCATCTATGTGATTCCAAAGATTTGGATAAGTGAAATCAATAACAGATTGTACCAGATCATCAGTTTCATGTATCACAATATCTTCAGGGATATCAATCAAAACCTCTCCGTCGTGTGGTCCTCCAATGTCTCAGTCTCCTATTTTTAATATCCATTCCGCAAATTCCTTGATCTCAGCTACATCTTCTGGCCGTGATCAAACAGTTAGACGCATGTTGGTGGTTAATTTTAAGACTTTGTAGTGGTCCCACAAGTACGAATTCTTTAAAGATGCACCGACAATGTCTTGCCGGGAACCTTTTGGAATAACGGGTAACACCTGCCTAAAGTCACCGCCAAATACCATAGTCATGTTACCAAATGGCATTTCACAAGTATGGTACCTGCTCTTACGTAACACATCTCAAAGACATATCTAATGCCTCAAAACAGAGCTTATTTATCATGGGAGCTTCATCCCAAATAATAAGCTTGCATTTCCTTAGCAACAATCCAAGGTCACTTTGAGGAGATATTGAGCAAGTATAAGTCTCATCAATATTTACCGGAATATGGAACCGTGAATGAGCAGTCCTTCCACCTAACATCAATAAAGATGCAATACCACTTGATGCAACGTTTATGACTATATCACCATGTCTTCTAATCCCGGCAACAAGTGTTTTCCATAAAAAAGTCTTGCCAGTACCTCTGTATCCGTATACAAAATAAGCGACTCCTGTTCCTTTTTTGACTGAGCTCATGATGGTGTCATAGACATTTCTCTGCTCCGTCGTTAACGCGGCATATAGAGATTCGTATTCAGATTGTAACTCTGATGGGTTATAATCTCTGTCATCAAGTATTAGCCGGTTACCAAATTCAGCCATGTATGTATCATCTGGATATAAGGCATTTCTAGAAAATGCTTCAAATTGGTGCGTCTTGATCACATCAGTTGTTCGATAAAGAACAAACAAACATTTCTTTTCTCGTCGTCACTCAGCCGCAAACCTCCATGAAATCCATTATATATGATCAATAACATGTATGTGCGAACAATAGTTATAAAACAGTAAATAATGTATGAAAATTTTATTTTACAATACATATAAGAAGATTAACTAAATATATTAACTAAGAAGTGAGATTAAGCTATAACAGTAAACAATAAATTTGGATTTCTAACATAATAACACTGGTTGTTTTTAAGATGGATAAAAAGTATAATATGGTAATTATACTTTTCATGCACTGTAATTAATTGTTCATAAAAAAAAATAATAACATAATAAGAAAGATAAATTGGTGGTTATACCTGAAATTCATAAAAGAATACTTCTCTTTGTCTCTCCTATCTCCAACTTAAAAATATTAATACAAAAAATAAATTAATATATTAACTCATTAAACAATTGTTTACAATTTTAAAATATACATTTCTCTCTCATATATTAAATACGAATCCAAATTCAAATCCAAATACAAATTTAAATCTAAATCATAAACTCATCTACAAACCAAACATGCCTTTAATATAAAAAGAACTTATGGTTAGTGAAAGAATAAAAAAGCTACAAAACAAACTAATCATACTTCACACACAATAGATTCATCCATCCTTGGTTCTTCGGACAACGGTGAAACGAAGCTCAAAAACAAGGTTCCTCGAATCGCCTTTATTGTCTCGTGGCCTCAGTTCTATGCTTGCCGAAAAATATAGTCAAAGGGTATCTATCGCCGCATTACGCGAATACCCTACTAGTCCTTTCTAACCTTAAATAAGTCACACAATTTGGCCTTATTAAAACCCTCTTATATAAGCTCATAAGTCTACTAATATAATATTAGCCAAATACTTAGTTAAGCTTATGGAACACATATAGTCTAATAACCTTATAAGCTCATTGAAAATAAAATTAAAATGAAAATAGTTAAAAAAAAAAAAAAAAAAAAAAAAAAAAACATTTTCAAATGTATTTAAAAAAATAAATGTATCTTTATTTAAATTTTTTCACCCATATTTAAAATATTTAGCTAAAATTTCTTTTAAATATTTTTATTTAATTTATTTTCTCACTCATTCTCTTACCCGACTAGAGTGCGGAGTAATAAATTTTGTTAATTTTCAAATGTTCGGTAGTCACATGAGTTGTGGCAAAAAGGAAATTTAAGAAGATATCTGCACTTAATAAAATAATGGAAATTTGTCGCTTTCGTTTTACCTAATATAATCCTTAGGGGTGCTTGGTGAGGGGTAAAGGGGAGTGGGTAAGGAATTGAAAAGGGTCCACATTCTTCAAATAATGGTGCTTGGTTATGAAGAGGTAAGGTATTGATTACCCCGTAGTAGGTAATCAACCATTATAGAATAAATTAGAGGGTAAAATATTGATTACCCACCTCAAGCATTCCTTTGCATTTTTTCCTTTTCTTTTTTCCTTTCCTTTTCCCCACTTTAAATCAAGAGGACCATTAAACACAAGGAAATAAACATTGGACGACCCGATGCCTAAACTATGACCATATTGCAATAAACAAACCATTATATATAAAAAAAAATATTATTATTATTGTTATAATATGCTTTCTAAATACTCGAAAGGAGCAATCTAAGGAATACTTGGGGATACTCATGTATAATTTATTTACAAGCATATCTGGCAAGCAACTGATAATAGGTGATACATATATTATTAAACCAATAGTGGTTGTCTTTCATAACTTTTTTACTTAACATTCTAAAATCGGGGATCGCGTCCAAATTATGAGTAAAATTTCATACATTCACTTTTACATGCGACAAATCGGGTTGACATGACGTAGTTTCTGATAGTACGTTCGTTATAAAAAAGGGGTTCTTTATCCCCACTCTTTTAATTTTTAATTTTTTTTTAACTTTTTCTATTTTTATAATTTTGCTAATATAAAAGACTATAAACCTAAAAGTGCGGAACAGAAAATATAAAGTTTAATATGTCAAATGATTAAAACTGTTAAAAATACGAAACATGAACTAACAAAAAACTGTACTGTACTAAAATAAAAAAATGACAGAGATGGGACAAAAAGAATATTCCCCCCAACAAAGGTATGTAATAATTCTATATAAATAAAAGAAATTATAAATAATAGTAAATAGTTTTTTCTATAAAAATATATAATAACAAAATAATTATCATATACTAATATAATAAAAAATATAATAAAAATAATGATTTTATTATAATAATAATAACAACAACAACAATAATAATAATAATAATAATAATAATAATAATAATAATAATACTTTATGTTTATTTATTAATAACTAAAAAATCGTGTTGATTTTTTAAATAATGTTATATTAATATATAATAATTAAAATAATATCTGAATAAAATATTAATAATAATAATAACAACAACAATAACACTAACAATAACAATAACAAGGGGTGAGGGCACTTTTGACATTTTACTTGTTTAAATATACATTTAACAAAAAAATTAAGTGCGTTAGGCAAGAGGGATATGGCTGGTAACATACTAAAACCATAAAGATATGACCCGCTGGAAAAAAAGTGTAGGACAATAATCACAATTATGAATAATAATTGTTGTTGTTGTTGTTGTTGTTGGGTTCACTCAGTACCCAAGTCTCGTTAAACAAGGATTTGAACACAAATTAACCTAAGTGTTGAAAAATAATAAACGGAATCAAGTCACTGAGTGAATAGTTGCTCAGTGAGTTACCTTTAGGTTGCTTAGGACGAGTCTAAGAAGAAAGTCTCTCCATTCAGTGAGGCGGAACTTAGTGAGTGGCGCATAAGCCAAAGAAGAAGGTGATGAGTTCAGTGAGGATGACAATAAATCACTGAACGCCCAAGACTCCTCAACAACTAAAGAAGTTATTGATTGAAGTCTGAAGAGTGAATACCTGAAGACTGAAGAATGGGCGGGACAAAGCAGGAAATGCTTGAAAGGATTAGTGGGTGTCCTTATCAACCTGAAGTCAAACTTTCTCTGAAAGGCATAAAGTTAGGATGGTGTCATCACTGTCCCTAACAAAGGCGTATTGTCTTATACCAAAAATAGTTCAATGTAACAGAGATAAAATACGTAGGTATTTTGTCTTCACTAGCTTAGGTCATATTTTGTCTTTATCATTACTGTTGAAAATACTTGTGTATAAAATAGGAAATATAATTGAGGAGTAAAAGTAGACATGCAATTAATGCTTAGACATTTACAAACTACTTTTACTCCTCCAAAGAACAACACAGTCCCTCAGACGATAGCTCCGTAGGACCTTTAGTTGTCACTCAAACTTAGTTTGAGTTTAGTGAAGATTCATACCATACTTGTCGTTTCAATCCCAAGTGTTATTCCGTAAACACTTGGGTATAATTCTTTGATTAACTTCTAATAAGAATGAAACGTAGAAAAAATATCTTGTATTTTATCTTTACGTTTTATTACTTATTGTTAATCAGTTGTATCTTTGTGTATGTCATGGAACTTGGTTAGTTTAACTCTCAGTTAACATTAATCAAGTAAAAGGGACCAACAAGTGGTACCAGAGCCTCTGATTTGTAAAACTTTTCAAAACTATTCAAACTAAAGAGTGCTCAAAGTTTTTAAAATGAAGATCCTACCGTGGGTGACATTGATGAGCGCCAACTAGTCAATAAAAAGGGTGAAATCTATACTGCTACTGCACCTAGACTAGAAGTTGGTAAATTTAACAAGTGGAAAAAGCGCATGCTTTGCTACTTGATTGGGATGGAACCTTATTACATTAAGCTCAATATTGATGGTCCCTATGTACCTAAAACTGCCCAAGGGTTAATCAAACCTGAATCCTACTGGACCCCTGATGAGAGAAGGGTGGTCAATCAAGACCAACGCCTGAAAAGCATCATTATATCTTGTCTTCTTGACGATATAATTGAATCATTCATCAATTGTCCTACTGCCAAGCAGACATGGACTGACTTGGTTCATAGCTATGAAGGTCCCGCAGATACCAAGAAAAATAGGATCATGGACCTCAAACTTGAGTACAATACTTTCAGGGCGAAAGACTCTGAAAGTCTCTCAGAGACCTACACTAGGTATAAGACCATTCTCAATGAACTGACCAATGATGGTGTCACCTTGTCTAAGCATGAAATCAATGTTGGCTTTGTCAACAGTCTCCTTGAGAAGTGGTTAAACTTCTCTTAGCGTTTGAGAAATGCAAATCATATCCAAAATATTGAGCTTCCTAAGATCTATAGTAAATTTCTCTATGAGGATAACCTCATCCTTCCCATTTCCTCGTAATCCGTCATGCTAGTGTCCTATGGTCAATTCTTCTAGCCTACTAACTCAATTGGGGTCTTAATTTAATTAAAGCTTGCGTAATAGATACAACCGCATATTAAAATTACCGATATAAGAGGATCTCAAGATAACCAAAGCACGCACACACGTAATAACATATAAGAAAAGTACGGAACATTGTTAAAAAAATATAGGAATTATAACAAGGCTAGCACCAGAGGTGCTTAGCCAATCATGTTAAATTCAACACTCGAAATAATGTTTACAAGATCCATGTATTCGAAATGTAAATGAAACAATGAAATGCTAAAACTTATGGTGATTGAAGTGTGATTTCTCTTTTGGAAAGCCTTTGTATGCTGCTGTAAATCGCCTTGGAGTGGTGCCCTAATCGACCCCTAGGAGGGGTGAAGAGAGATGCTTGAAAATGCAGATTTAGGGCTGTATTTAAAGGCCCGTCGAGAGTTACAGCGTAACTACGAAATGTGTTACGCCGTAACTTGTGAAATCTTAGCCAAATTTAGAGTTTATGGCGTAACTATGAAATGTTACGCCGTAATAATGATATTAGGGTTTCTTCTCCGTCGTAATCTCCAAATGTGTTACGCCGTAGAATATTTATCGGTTCTGAGATAACTCTTGTAGTCTTCATTACGTCGTAGCCCAAAAGGTGTGTTACGCCGTAAGTTGATTCTTGAGCTTGGACTACTCTCGTACTTGTTGCTACGCCGTATTCCATAGTTGTGTTACGGCGTAGTCTTTAGATCTGAGGATTCTTAAAGACTTGTGATTGTTACGGCATAAACAATGGAATTAGTTACGTTGTAACTCTTGGTCCGCGTTGACTTTGGTCTTCTTAGTAGAAATCCTAGCTATGGCGTAGTTGAGAGAATGAGTTACGCCATAGCTTCATCTAGCATACTTGGATTTGTCTATCTTTACACGTTCTTTCTAATTTCCTCATCTCTTTAGCTCCTATGCTTACTTGTAACCTGGATACAAAATATAAAGGAATAAAAGCATATATCCACATACTCATTAATATAAATGAGCATGATATGGGGAAATTGACTCTTAAATATCAGGATTATTTGATGTTAACAAATATCCCTCTACTTGAAATCTACTTGCCCTCAAGTAGACCTTATTAGTGTATTCTCAAAAAGATATCCCCCAATATTACTCGGGAAATATGAATTTAAATATATCCAATGCTAGAATTTCTCAAAGCCGAACACCTCACGAAAAAGGGAACGAACACTCACCCTCTCTATATTCTAAGGGTCAATTTTTGAGGTGATCACTCATTGCACAATCATAGTATGTATTCTATCATAGGCTTGGTAGTTACGCAAAACTCCCCCACTAGAGCTAAGGTCGGAACAACCCTCGAAGGCAACATTGGGTGAACACATACAAGGTTAAAGGTGTGGTGTCGTTACTAACATGCTACAGCAAAAGCGACAAAGGAAATGATACATGACCGGAACGCCGAGCAAGACACCAAGACCTGCTCGAATCCTTCACCTAAGCATGATTCACCACTAAGGGTAGGAATAGACATGGGATTTCACAAAATTGGTGTAAAATGAAAAATAACAAGCAAATAATCTAAGCCTACAACTAAGTCATCACCATTTACCGTTCGCCCAAGGTCTAAACTTCGAAACGCAGAAATTGGATCATAGCAAGTGCCATTAGAGGATGTCATTATGGGCAAAAAACTTGGTCTTCATGTTGGTGTAGAATTATTCACCAACTCTTGTCTTCTAATGTGACCAAAGTGGCCTCTTCGATACTAAATCTTGATAAGCTCTTCATCAAGGTGCTATAGATCGGTACACATGTTTATTTCAAGTATCTACATACGGAATTTCATATATTTTTTTTTGGAATCAACAATATACAGCCCCCCACTTGAGATGAACAATACATGAGAATTTGGGGGGGTCTTCAAATGATCTTCAATGATATGTCTTTGTAGGTTTGATTCCTGAATTCATCCATTTAGACCTCGAACTAGGGCAATCAACAACTTCCCAATCATAAACTAGACTACACGGTAAGCTAAGGTGTAATGGTGTATCGAAACAATATATATTGGGTTAAGAAACGAAAGGAATGGCTCAAAAGGGTGTACTAGGGGTATCTTGCACTAAAGATGAGTGCAACAAAAGGGTTTACATGGGGGTCGAGAAGTTGAGGTGACTAATCGATAAACACACACACATATAAGGCTATTCGGGTGATAATCCTAAAACATTGCCTTCTAAAATTGTCCCTTCCAAATGTGTCTAGCACATTACTCGTCTATGGGTTTGAAATGATGTAAAAGCCAAGTTCTAAAGTTTACAAAACTACCAGCACACTCAATATTTTACTGGATTTGGGTAAACAGGGGGAAACTAAATAGGCTAATCCTCACCATATTAATTCAAGGGTTAAGTGCGCTCGGCTAAGGTCTATTCTAGTTCGGTTAGGAAAAACATGTCAAAAGTTAAAAGATGGTAAAATTTTTCAAAATAAACTAGAAAAATGAGGACAAAATAAAGTTCTAGATAATTTTACTCCCGTCCCCCCACTTGAAATGTAAAAAGTCCCTTTTGTACTAAAAATGAAGTTAATGTGAAGAGAAGGTAGAATTAGAGCGAGAACTTCCCTGAAATTTGCTCCAAAATGAAAGAAGGATCACGAGAAATCTTCGTGCCTTCAACTACCCTTCATGAACAAACTCCATTTCCCTGAAATCCCAACACCACCACAAGCATAAATCTAAAAAAATAAAAAATAAAAACAAGAAAAAAAAATCCTAACTCACTTTCGTAGGAATCACGGTTGCATTTAGCGTATGAAACAAGCCTTTTAAACCACTTGGTGTCCCAAGTGGACGAGTTAAGTCACGTGAGGGTTTACAAGGAACATACCCACAAAGTTCATTTACTACAAATGGTATGGAAGATTAAATAAAGATACAGGAAATGCTACGGTGTAACTGAAATTACAAGTTACGCCGTAACTGGTAAAACCTGAGGGTCACCAGCTCTCTAAGAGAAGGTTACGGCGTAACCATAGAGAGGGGTTATGTCGTAGCCGGTTCAAAGAATGAAATCCTAGCCAGGATTCTTCTTAAGTGAGCCATACGTCAAACTCCTTGCTCCAATTCCTGCAAAATAAGAAAAATAAACACACCAAGCATAAAATCCTAAAAATTTAAACAAAAACAAAAATAAAAAGACAAGCATGGGTTGGCTCCCATGATGCGCTTGTTTTTGTTCGAGTCTCGAGCTTGACTTCACCCTTATTTACTACGTAACACGGTCTTCATCCCCTCATTTGGAATCAAGTGTGGGTGAAAATAGCTATAAACACCGTGAGGGTGTAAATTAGCCATGAGATAGGGATATTATGAATTATAGTTATACCTTATCAGAGATTTCATTTCCCTTATTACCATACCTGTATTCGTCGATGATTGGCTCATTCAGTGTTGTTGTTGACTAACAGGCTTCTCAATAACGGTCATGCTTCTCAATAAGGTTCTTCATAAAGCATTGGATCGACTTCCACATCCTTTGCAGGATCACATCCGGCTTCTTCCTCAATCATGGTAGTATCCAAAATCTCATCACCGAATTCCATTAAAAGCTCATCCAAAATCGGGTTTGTAAGGAATTATTGAAGATACTGCTGATTGATACTGCTGACAGGTTCCTGCGGAAGGCTTAGTGACTTTCTGCTGATGACTGGTTCCTGCGGATATTTAGAGATCCTACGGATAGAGTTTAGCCGTGGATATAACTTATGTATTTTAGGACAAGATATGTAGAATATCTTTTATTAGTTTTTCATTATTTGTTTCTTGTAAGAAAGGTTAGGGTTTCCACTAGTATATAAGGAACCCTAGGTCATTGTAATAGATACAAGTTTCTAGTATGAAGTTTTATTAATATTATCGATCCATAGAGGATCAAGTTTAGTATATGTTTGTTTTTATATTCCGCATAATTACAAGCTCACAGAGATTATCTAACTTAGTCTAGCTAGTGATTACATTAGTTGGCTAACGATCTATTGGCTCGTGATCTATCAAGGTATAGATCCCTACAAGTGGTATCAGAGCCACTAGATACTCTCTGTAACCCCTACACAATCACATAACTACTCAATCAATACCTATGGCAGACAAACTAGGTGGTGATGTTGCTCTCTCTGAAGCAGGCTCTCTCACTCAACAACTACAACAAGTGGCCTTCTCCAACAGCAATGCAAAACTTCCTTTTCTTAGGAAGGATGAGTATGAAATCTGGGCCATGAAGATGCATAATTGGATTGAAAGTGTTGATTTTAACCTCTGGAATGTTATACTCAATGGTTGTCGTCCTAAAAAGCAAAGTGTTGATGCTAATGGGAAAGTTACAATATTAGAACCTGTTTCTGCTGAAGAAATTCTTGCTATTCAAAGGGAAAACAAAGCTAGAACCATATTGCTGCAGGCAATCCCTGATGACCACATGGGAGATTTTCATTCCATGACTGATCCAAGAGAAATCTGGTGGGCCATAAAAGCTAGATTTCAAGATCCAAGAGAAATTTGGTGGGAATGAAGAATCAAAGAGGATGAGAAAAAGTATGCTGAAGATGGAGTTTCAAGAATTCAAGATCACTGAAGAGGAAGGTCTTCACAAAGGTTATGACAGGTTTCAGAAGATTCTGAGTCACTTGAATCAGTTGCTGGCCAGACCTGATAATGAGGAGGTGAACTCTAGGTTTTTAAGAGCCTTGCCTCCCTCATGGTCTCAGGTGAGTATATCATTGAAAACCAAATGTGGCTTGGACTACCTCACCTTTGATGACTTGTACAACAAACTCAGAGCTTTGGAAGGTGACATAAATGGATTCTCTCCATCTGCAGCAACTCCTTCACAATCTGCATTTGTCAGTTCTAATTCAAACTACATGCCACATACCTATACAAGTCCATCCTCAGCACCACAGGTTTACTCAAGTCCATCCACCCCAAGCCAAAGTCTTCCAATGACCACATTGTCTTTTTCAAGTGCTAATCCAATAACTCATCCAGAGATTAGCAATGTGATGGAAGATGTACTTCATTCATTTGTTGCTGAAGTTGATAAACAGCAACAAATAGCTTATGAAGATTTTGAGCAGATTGATGAACTTGCTTTAGAAGAATTGGACTTAAAGTGGCAAATGGCTATGCTATCTCTCAAGGTGAGGCGATTTGAGCAAAAGGTTGGTAAAAAGCTCAATGTTGAAGGAAGAGATGCAGCTAGGTTTGATAGAAGGAAGGTGAAGTGTTATGCTTGTGGAGAAATTGGTCACTTTGCAAGAGAATGCACAGCCAAGAAGGGTGAAGCCAGTACCAGGTATTCAACATACAAGAAGAAAGAAGTGGAAGCTGGAGAATCAAAGGCCTTGATCACTGCTATAGATACTAGTGTGGACTGGAATGAGCATGATGATGATACAAGCAACTCTCCTCAAATCTCCTGCATGGCTAGTTGTGATGATAGCTTTGGTCTCATGGGAATCTCTCCTCAGGTATCTACTTGTGCTTGTGATTGTGATTCTAAATATACAACTCTAAAAGAAGCTTATGATGATATGAAACCAAAATATAATGTTTGTTTTATTGAAGCTGCAACTTATAAAGAAGCTTTTAAAACTTTAGAACAACAAAAGGTGTGGTTTCAACAAAATCAATTAGCTTATGAGGAAAAGATTTGAGTTTTAAGTAGAGATTTAGAATGTGCTAGCAATGAATTGAAATTTTCTGAAAAAGAGAAAGCTAGAATTCAGTCTGAGAAAAATATTTTGCAAGAGAAACTGGATAAAGAAATAGCTAGTCATAAAGAGTGGCTAGTTTCAGGTGATAAATTATCTAGGTTGCTCTACAGTAGCAAGTCTGTTACTTCTGAGATAGGTCTAGGGTTTAAGAAGTATGTAGGTCTAGAAGCTAATCACTATTTAGATAAGAAGAACCATAACTATTCTATCCCTATTAATTATCTAAAAGAAGGTGAGATGCATGCTGTACCAGGACCTATCAGAGGTGTATTTATGCCTACCACCAAAACTTCTGACTTTGATGGTTCACACCATCTCTTTGGCAAAAAGTCTAAAGACTTGCCAAATAAGTCTGAAGACTGTCCATCCATAGGAACCCCTAAACCCACATCCCATAAGTTTGACTCACCAGAATCAAAGGAAACCACTGGCATTAGGATCAATGACTCCCCTGACACTAGAAGTATATCTAGTAATGATTCTAACACTTATGTCTCTTGTTCTTCCAGGGACAAGACCTCAGAGACCTCTAGTTATGCCAGCTGTGATTCCAAGACCAAGTCAGACTCACCCAAGTCCTCAACAAAGATTTCTGACAAGTCAACCTACAAGTCTGTGGACTCTGAAGTTGCTGCTGATGAAGTTCTTTATCAACCAGCCTCTTCTGAAGACTTGTTATTTACTTTATGAAAACAATTCCTTTCAGTGTTTACAAAACAATTCTGTTTCTGATGTTTGTTTGAATAATTCTATGTTTAATAAGACATCTTTTGGATTTAATAAATCTTATAAGAAAAAGAAGTGTTTTGTTTGTGGTAGCAAGTTGCATTTAATTAAGGATTGTGATTTTCATGAAAAGAGGATGGGTGTTTCTGTTGTTAACAATAGACCTAGACATAAGTGGACTAATACCAAACCCTCACTAGCTCCACAGGCCAATTATCATGTCAGCAGAATGTATTCCACTCCAGCTGATTGGCCTGTTTATTCCAATAGGTCTGTTTTTAATAATAGATATATGAATACCAATCGAAATAGATATGGATCTCAACCATTTATTGGTGCTAATCATTGGTATGAATATACTGACCAAATGAGTATGGGAAGGGGTAATTGGGATTCTGCCGAAAAGTCCTCAGCAGATTGTTCTTGGACACATAAAAGACCATTTAACTACAGGGAATCCAGGAACAATTGTGGATCTAACTCGTCATCTTGGGTTCATCAGAATGATTCACAGGGCAGGCTCAAGTCTTTCATGAATTAAGTCTCAGATTACTTGTTGTTGTTGTATATTAACTTTCTTTGTTGTAGGAACATCCTCTTCTTAATAAAGACTTAGGTATTGTTGATAGTGGCTGTTCAAGAAACATGTCTGGTAATGAAGAGAAGCTGGATGACTTTGTGCCTTTTAATGGAGGCATTGTGAGGTTTGGAAGTGGAGTAGGAAGGATTACTGGCAAAGGAACCATTAGAACTCCAAAGGTGGACTTTGAGAATGTCTACTATGTGAAGGAGCTTCAAGGATTCAATTTGTTCTCAGTCTCACAAATTTGTGACAAAAAGCTTCCTGTGCTTTTCACTGAAGATGGTTGTTTCATTCTTTCACCCGAATTCCAAATGCCTGATGATAATCTTGTGTTACTTAAGGCTCCAAGAAACCATAATCTTTATACCTTTGACTTGAATGATGTCAAGCCAGAAGGTGATCTTACTTGCTTGGTGGCTAAAGCATCCTTGGATGAATCTACAAAATGGCATAGGAGGATGGCACATGTTAATTTTAAAGTCATCAACAAACTTGCTAAAGATGGACTTGTTCATGGACTTCCTTCCAAGATCTTCACCAATGAGCATAATTGTGTGGCTTGTAACAAGGGAAAGCAACACAAAGCTTCTTATAAAGCCATTACCACTGTGAGCATAATCTCAGAACCATTGCAGCTGCTTCACATGGATCTTTTTGGTCCTACATCCATCAGGAGTATTGATCATAAGTACTTCTGTTTGGTGATCACTGATGCTTTCAGTAGATTCAGTTGGACATTTTTCTTAGTGACTAAAGATCAAACCTTTCAGGCACTCAAAGAATTTATGGCTCTAGCTGAAAATCAACTTAACAAGAAGATTAAAGGTATTAGGTGTGACAATGGGACAAAGTTCAAAAATGCCAATCTTATTAAACTTTGTGGTTTAAAGGGTATTAAAAGAGATTATAGCACTCCTAGGACTCCACAACAGAATGGAGTTGTTGAAAGGAAGAATAGAACCCTTATAGAGGCTGCAAGATCTATGCTTGCTGACTCTAAGCTTCCCACCATGTTTTGGACTGAGGCAGTTGGTACTGCCTGTTATGTATTGAATAGGGTGTTGATTACTAGACCTCATAATAAGACACCCTATGAACTATTGACAGGGAAGAAGCCTACCATTGAACACTTGAAACCTTTTGGTTGTCAGGTGACCATTCTGAATACAAGTGATCACCTAGGCAAATTTGAAGCAAAAGCTACTGAAGGATATATTGTTGGTTATTCAGCTCATAGCAAGGCGTATAGGGTCTATAATTTGGCTACAAAGAAGATAGAAGAGACACTTAACCTGAAATTTCTGGAGGATAATGTAAATGTACAGGGAAAGGGTTATGCATGGTATTTTGACCTTGATTATCTTACTAATTATTTGGGGTATGCTAGACACACAGCTAACCCATCTGCAGGTATACAAGTGTCATCTTCTAACAATGCAGGTACACTAAAGGATGATTCAGACAGTGATTCAGAATGTGATGAACCCACTATTGTTGTAACAACTCTACCAATCCAGATAGCAGATCCTCCTACCAAAGAAGCCTCTGATGCCCAATCTGCTGATGATGTGGAAAATTCAATTTATGCAGAAGATCTTGCTAGACTCAAAAAGCAAGAACATGCAGCTGCTGAGGAAGCTAAAAGACTTGGTCTTGAATTTGCTCAAGACACTGAAGCCCTCTTAAAACAAGCTGCTGTTGAAGAAAGCAGAAAACCTAGTTCTGCTGATGCATTAGCTGATGCAGCTGTTGATTCTGCTGATGGAGATTCTGCTGAAGGCATTTCTGCGGAAGTTCCTGTTTCTACTGAAGTTTCCACAAGTTATGCTGAACCTTATGGCAGGTTTCCCACTCCCTCAGATCTTGCTAATGTTCAGCAAACTGATGGCATTTTTCAATCAGCTTCCTATGATCAAGACTTTGCTCCCACTTTAACCAATCTTGATACCTTAATTGATGTTAATCCTGTTACAATTAAAAGGACCAACACCATACATCCACAAGATAATATACTTGGTGATCCAAATGCAATGGTACTCACCAGAAGTGCCATTAAGAATACCAAGTTTGGGCAATGTGCATTTTTGACTTATGTATCCACTCAGAAGAGAGACAATCACACAGATCAGAAGCATTGTTTGTTTGCTTGTTTCTTGTCTCAAGTTGAACCTACAAGCATTAAACAGGCTTTAAGTGAGCCTAGTTGGGTTGAAGCTATGCAGGAAGAGATGCAACAATTCAAGAATCAAGATGTTTGGGTACTTGTTGATCTGCCTGTAGGGAAGATTGCAATTGGGACCAAGTGGATCTTAAAATGCAAGAGGGATGCCAGAGGTATTGTGGTCAGAAATAAAGCTAGATTGGTGGCTCAAGGTTTCAGAAAAGAAGAAGGTATTGACTACACTGAGGTCTTTGCACCAGTGGCTAGGGTTGAAGCCATTCGACTATTTTTAGCCTTTGCCTCATATATGGGGTTTAAGGTCTATCAGATGGATGTCAAAAGTGCCTTCCTTTATGGCAAAATTGAAGAGGAAGTGTATGTTACTCAACCACAGGGCTTTGAAGACCCCCAACATCCCAAAAAGGTGTACAAAGTTGTCAAAGCACTTTATGGACTTCACCAAGCACCAAGAGCATGGTATGCTAGATTATCTACATTTATTTTGGAGCATGGATACAGAAGAGGAGCTATTGATAAGACCCTCTTTATTAAGAAGAACTCCAGGGATATCATTCTAGTACAGGTATATGTGGATGACATCATTTTTGGCTCCACAAAGGAAGCATGGTGCAGGGAATTTGAAGATTTGATGAAAAGTGAATTTCAAATGAGTGCAATGGGGGAGTTAACCTTTTCCTAGGCCTACAAGTCAAACAACACCCTGAAGGGATCTTTATTCATCAGGAGAAATATGTTAAAGATATCTTGAAAAAGTTTGACTTTGAACTTTTGAGGACTGCTACCACTCCATATGAACCACCCAAGCTTAAGAATCCAAATGAGCAAGATGAGGCTGTTAATGTTCATCTTTATAGATCCATGATTGGCTCACTCATGTATCTCATAGCCTCTAGGCCTGACATTACTTTTGCTGTCAGTGCTTGCTCAAGGCATCAAGTCACTCCATTGACTTCTCATCTAAATGATGTGAAGAAAATTTTCAAGTACATCAAGGGCCAACCCAAACTAGGCCTTTGGTACCCAAGGGATTCACCATTTGTGTTGGAGGCTTACAGTGATAGTGACTATGCTGGAGCTAATTTGGATAGGAAATCCACAACAGGAGGTTGTCAATTTCTGGGAAGAAGACTCATCTCTTGGCAGTGCAAGAAACAAACCATTGTGGCCACTTCTACCACTGAAGCAGAATATGTGGCTGCTGCCAATTGCTGTGGTCAGGTACTTTGGATTCAAAATCAGATGTTGGATTATGGGTTTAACTTTATGAACACTAAAATCTACATTGACAATCAAAGTACTATTTCCATTGTTAAAAATCTTGTTTTTCATCAGAGAACTAAACACATAGAAATTAGGCACCATTTTATAAGAGATGCAAATGAGAAGCATCTAATTCAAGTGCTTAAGATTCACACTGATGATAATGTGGCTGATTTGTTAACAAAAGCTTTTGATGGACCTAGGTTTAATCACCTGGTTGTCAATATTGGGATGGTTAACCCTTGAATGCAATGTTTGAGGGGAGGCATAAGCCTCAGGGGAGGCATATGCCTCAGGGGAGGATTGTACATGTTGTATATATGTAGATTATTATGTTTACTAACTTTCTTTTGCAGGTTTTTACTAATCTTGTACAATATTCTGGTTGTTCTTTTGTGCTTTTGTGTTTTGTGTGAATGTCTGGTTTCAGGTCATGTTCCTGCTGATGTTCAATGGTCTACATTCAATGGAATAAGATGTAAAGACATTAAAGTAAATTTTATTCATAAGAAGCAAGCTTGGTACATCAAGATCAGTCATCAGAAGAAACACAGAATACATAAAACATCAACAAAATAACCAACCACCATCCTACCACCACATCCCTAAACTACAATCAACCACCAACATACCAACACACCCCCAAGCAACAAACTAATCCATCTTTCTTTTCCCCTTACCCAAGTCCTTTGGGTCTGGCATCTTCTTGTGGATTCCTCTGGATTGCATGTCCTTGTTCTAGAGTTTGGGAGCTGCAAGACCAAGAACCACCTTCAATGGACCCTTCTTTCTGCCTGAGGACTGTGGCTCTTCAGGGACAGAGATTCTTCTCATATCTGCACAAACTCTTTCCATTTCAGTAGTTAAGAATGCAGTGACAGGGGTGAAGTCAGGGACAACCACAGCTAGAGGAGCTGGTGCTTCCTCAGCTTCAGTGGTTTCCTCTGATGAGGTTAGAGATGGACATAACTCTGAAGGACCTTCATTTAAGTAGTAGTATGATCTTTGGATTTGAGGTATGTCAAAGGTAGAGTCTGATGAATCAGAAGAAATTTCAATGACTTTGGGGGATGGCTTCATGACTCAATTGTAAAAATGACTTTGGGATTTGTTTTTGTGTAATGGTGAGTTGATTATGTCTTGAAGACTTCTTTTAAAGACTTGATTTGAGTTTACTGGGAGTTAATGTAAGTTAATGGGAGGCAGTTGAGTCAGTAGCAATTACTAAGTGTGCAAGTTGTCCACTTAATTGGATTCTTCGGATGAAAGTCAATGATTTGGCCAACATGCTGCTGATACTATTTATCTTGTTGATTAAGTGTGTTCCTGCTGATGATCTATTCAAGTTTCATTTATTCAGGGGAATGCTAATCAGAAGAATTTAAACAAACAATAATTAAGAAAGCACATTTTATTGATTCTTCAGAGGTACAATACAAGATAATGAAAGTGAAAGACAAACAACAAAGTCCCTATTCTACTTTGCCCTTGCCCTTGCTGTACACAGTCTTCTTCTTACCCTTGTTATTGATATTGAAGAGTCCTTGCTACTGAGGACAGGGCAAACCTAGTACAATCTTTCTGGTCTTTGGCAATGGAAGATTTACTTTTCTTCTTCTTGGACAAGAGGATTGAGGCTTATCAGAGGTTGTAGGAGTGTAAAGTTCATCATTATCATCATCCTCTTCATCAGAAGATGTAAAGAAGATGAGAGACTCATCAGGACTGGGAACTCTGTTTGCCCTCTCCAATTCATTCCACTTTCTCTCCAATTCTCTCTGATACTCAAGATCATCAATCTCAGAGGGATATGGTGGAAGATCTTCAGATGATGATGAACATGGTGCAGGCACTTCATGTTTCTTCTTCTTGGCCTGTTCTTTTGTAAGACCACGGGGAAGAGTTGGCATTCTGAGTGGAGGAGGACTTGTTAGTGAATCAGAGGATTCAGAAGAGTCAGAAGAAAGGTTGATGATGGGTTGATTGGAAGCCATGGATGTATTTTTGGTTGGCGATATGATAATTAGGGATTTGATTTGAAGTTGAGAGATTTGGGGATAATTAGTCTTTATTTATAAGATCCCCCAACCGCGTGTCTTTATTACCATTAATGCGAGGTAGTTTGGAGATAATTAAGGGTTCTTTGAATTTTGAATTAAAATATCTTTGTTAAAGATATTTGATTGCCATTGAAGGGTAGATTCTGCTGAGTGATGCTGCGGATGGATCTGTTGACCATACTCAACGTTTGACTATTTTCTGCGGATTGACCATTTGTTTTCAGCCTTTTGATTTGGTTTCTACGGATGAGTCAGTTAATTGGGATTTGCTTTAGTTGGTTATTGGTCAAGGATTACTTTCCAATAATTCACATCAGTTTCATTCCACGTTTGGTAACTTCCATAATTAACCAAGACGTGCATATCCCACTCCCAAATTAACTAATTCCCTCTAGCTATATAATTTCAAAAACCATTTCAATATTTTTCAGAACACCCAACCCTAATTTCTCAATCTCAATCAATGGCTGAACTATATTTCAAAGGAGATCATAACAAACATGTTTTTCTCGATCGTGGTAAGAATGATGAAGATTATGTGGACACGATGGAATTTCTTCAAAGGTCCAAGATTCGTTTTGCTCTACTCCAGTATCCAGATGTTATTTATGAGTCTCTTGTTGTACAATTTTGGGAAACCGCTCAAACAAGGACTGCTGAAGATGGATCAACAGAGATTGTTGCTGAAATAGATGGGGAAGAATATGTGGTTACTGAGTCATTGGTCAGGACCAAACTACAGTTGGATGATGAAGGAGGGGTGACTGAGTTGCCTAAGAGTGAGATACTTAGAGGGCTACAGGCTGCTGGTTATACTAGTGATGGGAAAGTATGGTACAAGAATCTGTTTTGTCCAAAATGGAGATTTTTGACACACACTTTACTTCAATGCATGGGTTCTAAGTCTGGTGGATGGGACCAATTCTCTACAGACATTGCTCTTGCTATTGTGTGTCTCTCTCAAGGAAGAACATTCAATTTTTCTAGGTATATCTTTAATGCTATGCTTGAAAATGTTAAGGATACCAAACTTAAATATTTATTGTATCCTAGGTTTCTTCAAATCATTTTAGACATAGAGACCAATGACCCTACTCACTTGCTTGTTAAGGGTCTATCTAAAAAGTTGTTTACTCAAATGAAATTTAGATTTACTGGTGAAATAAGACCCTTAATTCCAGCCATGTTGCCTGGTGGCAATTCTCCTGATGGAGTAGCTGCTGATGTAGCTGCTGATGCCCCGATGGGCAATCCCCCTGATGGAGATGCAGCTGATGTAGCTGCTGGAGGTCAGGATTCCCCTGATGCTCAAGCACCAGAGGATTCTACTGATAGAACTGAAGATGCTCCTGATGCAACTGCATCAGGTGCTTCTGCTGTTCAGCCTCCACTCTCTCCAAGGCTACCCACACATGTACATTCACCAATGGATTTCAATTCTCCTGAGCATGAGCTCAATGAGAATTTAGGCTTTGACCAACCTGTAAACTCACCACATTTTTCAAGACTTTCTTCACCCAGTCCTTTGAGACCTCACTTTGAGGAACATGTAGATGTAAATGTAAATTTAGATTATTCTACTCACAGGATCAATGATGCTCCAAATGCCACAGATATCCCTGTTGGTAGAGCTGAAGGTCCTGTTACTCTCACTTCTGTATCAGCTTTGTTGAACAGGTATGTATTAAAGGTGGACAAATTGGAGAATGATCTGAATTTCACCAAAAAGAATCTCAGCAATGCTGTTCTGACTCTAATTGGAAGAGTTAAGAAGTTGGAGGGTAAGCTGAAGCAAAGAAAGAGACAAGGGGTGGTGTATGACTCAGATGAGGATTCTACTAAAGCATCTGATAACATTGACTTGGAAGGCCTTGAACTTCTTGCTGCTACCACTTTGGAAAGTGTTCAGAAGCATGCTGATACTATGCCTGAACCATCTGTTGCTCCAACTGCTGATGCTGCTCATTCTACTGATGCCAATGTTCCAAAGGATTTAGTAGCCAAGAAGTCTGCTGGTGTTGCTCATTATGTCAGAAGGAAGCATTCTGCTGATAAGAAGTCTGCTGATGTTCCTAGCAAGAAGACTTCTGCTGATGTTTCTAGAAAGGAATCATTTCCTAATCCTTTGCTAGAAGTGGGCACTCATGGTCCATCAGTAGATATTCCAGCTGATCTTCCTCATGATTCTCCTGATAAGACTTTTGTCCCTCCTCAGAAGCAAGATAAAGGAAAGTCTATTTTGATTGATCAAGACATTCCTTCTAGAGTCAAATCCAAGGAGGAACTTGCTTATGAAAAACTTAGTGAGAATGTTGCTGCACATTTGCAAGCTAAAGAGGATGCTGCAGTTACTAAAGTTCAATTGGATTTGAAAGCCTCAGAAGCATTGGCTAGGAAAATTCAAGATGACTTGGACAAGATGGGACCTCAGTTTACTACCACCTTGCCTGCTGAAAGAAAGAAGGAGCTTGATGAGATAGCTAAGAATCTTACTGCTGAACAATGGGAGAATTTGGCTGAACAGGTTGCTTCCAAGCCTAATTTGGGTGCATCTGAGCTTGGAGTTGATAATCCTGATTTTGTTCAGATGATGGTTTAAAGAGGAAGATTACAGAGACAACAGGAGGCAGAGATTAAAGCTAAGTATCAAAAGGAAAGACCTTGGACAAAGAATGAAATCAAGAAATATATGAGGAATTTTGTGAAGAATCAGGGATGTTCTATGTTTGGGTCAGGTTGGAATCAAAAGAAGGTTTGGGGATTTTCTGATAAGCAGCTTACCTTCTATTATGACAAGATCATTTCAAATCTTCATTCCTCTGGTATAAATGTTCAAGATGTGTTGGAGTTTAGAGGAAGACTCTTGGATGAGCATCAAGCTAAGAAAGCTAAGATTCCTGATACTGCTGATCAACCTGCTGAATCTATTGGGTCTGTTCATGGTGGTCAGGAGAATGTGAAACTTCCTTCAGTTTTGCCTCAGAAGTATGATACTCCTGATGCTCATAATGATGACACTCCTGATGCTCAGATGGATGATACTCCTTCTGGTTTTCATCATGATACTGCTGAATCTCATCATGATACCACTGAAGCTCCACATGATGTTACCAATGATGCTTCAGCAGATACTCCAATTGAAGTACTTGATGATGATGATTTTGCAGATGTTCCTGCTGATACTTCCAAACAAGTACCTAAAGAAGAACCTACTGATGGTCCTTCTATTCCTGTTACTGGTACTAGGAGAAAGACTAAAGCTATCAAGAGGAAGGCTCCAAAAGATATTCCTTTAGAGGATAGTACTACTTTTTTTGATTATGATTCTGATGAAGGTCAAGACCCTGTTGTATGGGAGAAAATTGTGAAGTGGGAACTTGTTGACTCTGAGCTTGGTGAAGGAAAAGTGAATGTCATAACTAGACAAGATGGATCTACCAAGCCATTCTTATTTCTAAGCCAGATTTTACATATGGTGGATAAACAAGATCTTCTCTCACTTTATGATTGGGTCACCAAGTACTATCAAACTCATCCCCTGATGACATTGGAATATATTTGATGGGTGATTTGCAGATTCTGTGTGATTCGTATAAAGGTAATTCTGGTGTAAGGTTTCAAGTTTGGAAAGGTCAAAAGACATGGGTGGTTGACTATTGGAAGTTCTTTTCACTACCTAATGTTCACATGATTGTCACAACCACTGGTAAGACCTTATATTGCTGGGCTGATGTTCTCTACCCAATCACAAAGGAAGTTATGAATCTCATGCTGGAGACAAAGCTATCTGTTCCTTTGGATATGACTGCCAATGATCTTCATCTTGCTGAACAATTGGTAAGGTTCATCAAAAGAAGTATCTTGACTAAGAAGGAGTTAGCAATCAAGCATAGCATTCAAATGGATTCATATCTGCAATGAGCTGATCTTGGTATTGTATTTTGTTGTATACTGTTTATTTTTAGTAAAAAAAAAAAAAACCTAACATATTTGTGTAGTTTTGTGTTTGTTGTATGCAGGTTTGGTGTTGATTTTTATCACACTATTTTTGGTCATCAACTTGCCTGATGTTGACTATTCCATCAAAAAGTTGGCTAGTCCAAAGGGTACAACTTTGGTAAAGACTCATCAAATCTGTTGATAGTTGTAATGGTTTGCTCAAAATCATAAGGTTTTCAACTCACCTATGCTTTATTGCTGAGTAGTTGAAATGGTTGTCAATTGACCATGGATTTTTCCTTTATGGATTCCAAATAATTGGCTAGCCACATGTATATGGCTTGTGGCAAAGGCAGTGGAAAACCATATTTGGTATTCAATTGACCAAGATGATGATTCATCAATAATTGACTAGTCCTGAGCAAACGGCTACAGGTAAAGACATCTCAAATCTGTTTATAGCTGATGATTTGCTAAAAATCATGTGGTTATCAGTGTACCTTTGAACACTTGGCTACTCCAGTAGTAATGGCTATTGGTAAAGAGACATCAAATCCATTATTTTCAATGATTCACCTCTCACAGGAGTTAACACACCTGGATGTGATGAGAATAGTATGAAACTTATATGTTTTGATGTACATTTAGTCTTGTGTTGCTGCAAAGAATGGTGCTTTTCAATTGGTTGCTGATCATAGAGATTCTGCTTATGAAGATTCTTTGCTGCTGATGTTCATCCTCAATCCTCTGGTTTATGTTATTCGTGCTCTATCAAGAAATCTTGAACTTAACTGTGTCAAATTCAAGATTAGGGGAGGATTGTAAGGAATTATTGAAGATACTGCTGACAGGTTCCTGCGGAAGGCTTAGTGACTTTCTGCTGATGACTGGTTCCTGCGGATATTTAGAGATCCTACAGATAGAGTTTAGCCGTGGATATAACTTATGTATTTTAGGACAAGATATGTAGAATATCTTTTATTAGTTTTTCATTATTTATTTCTTGTAAGAAAGGTTAGGGTTTCCACTAGTATATAAGGAACCCTAGGTCATTGTAATAGATACAAGTTTCTAGTACGAAGTTTTATTAATATTATCGATCCATAGAGGATCAAGTTTAGTATATGTTTGTTTTTATATTCCGCATAATTACAAGCTCACAGAGATTATCTAACTTAGTCTAGCTAGTGATTACATTAGTTGGCTAACGATCTATTGGCTCGTGATCTATCAAGGTATAGATCCCTACAGGGTTGGTAATTGGTGTTTCATAGTTGTCATCTTGGTCTGTGATAGGTGAGGTCAACGGTTGTGCTTCCAGTATTGGGTTAGGTTCATCAAACATAGTGGTTGTTAATATTTCTTCAAGCTTCTCATCATCCTCCACTGTGATATCCCAATAAGCATCCAAATCCATTTCATCAACTTCCTCATAGACATCCTCCTCGTCACTATCCTGTTCACAAACACTAGCAAAAATGTTAGTAATGGGAGAAATAGGGAATTCAAGAGGGTCTTCACTTTCATGGTTCACATCCCCGAATTCTTCATTGTCACACCCAACATCAGTCTCCTCCTTGTTGGAATCCGGATCTTCCCCATTTGATCTTGTAAGGAGTTCCTCAGACATGAATGCATCATCATAAATTTCCATGTCTTCAAGTTGGGGATCAGGTGTGTTTTGGAAACAATCACTAAAGTTAGATGCAACTTTGTGGTTCAAACTAATCTCCCTTCGACAATGATTGGCAATGTACCACTCATATTATTGAATGGTCATGTTATCCATGTCCATCTCATTGTACACTTGAGGAGATACGTAACACCTATTAGAATATCCAACGGGAGATTGATAGACATTCTTTGGAGGAGGTGGTCTTGTAGGAAATCTCCTATATCGAAGATTCCTCATAATTCTTTCTTCCTTCTCGTGCTCATACTCCAAGTATTCATTCAATGTCATCTTCTCAATATCCAGTTCTATCTCTATGATTACCTGAAATGCAAAAACAAACAAAAACGGAAAAGAAAGGAAAAAGAAAACTAAAAACAAAAGTTCCTAAAAAGCAAATGAAAACCTAAAATTACAAAACTTAAATTAAAATCCTAATTTAGCTCCCCAGCAGCGGCACCAAAAACTTGATGCAGGTTTTACTGACCAGGTTTTAATATTTATAATACTCGTTTTACCTATGGTCTACCTTAATGCACTAACGGACAGAGAATCCGGTCGTGTGTTGGCTAGTTAATGGTAATATCGAGATCGTCCCAAGAGCTGTGTGTTGCGGATTTTATCTAAGTCTAGATGTCACGATTTTAAACTAGATTGAGATTTGAAATGATTAATAAGACAAAAAAGTAAATGAAAGCTAGAAAGTAAACTGAAGTTGTGAGAAGGGAGAGAGAAGTGTGCTAGCCTAATTACTCATCCTATATCGTTTATGGTCATGTTCCCTATTAAACTAATCTTATGCTTTAGGTGGGGCGGACATATATCACTAGGTGCATATGGTCAAATTCCCTAGCCTATCTCCCCCGAAGCTTGAAAGGAACCACAGGCACTACCCCATGCTAGTAAGCCGACGTATGATAGACGAGTTTGAGTCATTAAGCGCCACTACATGCTAGACTTATCTTTAATGGCCCGTTGTCACGATCATAGACCATTTCTCTAACTTCTTAAGTTCATCAAATATGGTAGGTGATCCTATGGTTAATTCGCACACGAGGCAATATGGTCAGTTGTCATCCCTCCCATTTCCTCGCAATCCATCAGGCTAGTGTCCTATGGTCAATTCTTCTAGCCTACTAACTCAATTGGGGTCTTAATTCAATTAAAGCTAGCGTAATGGATACAACCGCATATCAAAACTACCAAAATAAGAGGATCTCAAGATAAACTAAGCATGCACACATGCATATAAGAAAATTACGAAAACATGGTTAAAACAATATAGGAATCATAACTAGGCTAGCACCAGAGGTGCTTAGCCAATCATGTTAAATTTAACACTCGGAATAATGTTTACATGATCCATGTATTCGAAATGTAAAAGAAACAATAAAATGCTAAAACTTATGGTGATTGAAGTGTGATTTCTCCCTTGGAAAGCCTTTGTATGCTGCTGTAAATTGCCCTAGAGTGGTGCCCTAATCGACCACTAGGAGGGGTGCCGAGAGATGCTTGAAAATGCAGATTTAGGGCTGTATTTATAGGCCCGTCAAGAGTTACGACATAACTACGAAATGTGTTACGCCGTAACTTGTAAAATCTTATCCAAATCTAGAGTTTACGGCGTAACTATGAAATGTTACGTCGTAATAATGATATTTGGGTTTCTTCTCCGTCGTAATCTCCAAATGTTTTACGTCGTAGAATATTTATAGGATTTGAGATAACTCTTGTAGTCTTCATTATGCCGTAACCCAAAAGATGTGTTACGCCGTAAGTTGATTCTTGAGCTTGGACTACTCTTGTACTTGTCGCTACGTCGTATTCCATAGTTGTGTTACGGCCAAGATTCCAATTGCTCGTTCCCTTTGTGCTCTCAAACGAGGGGGAGCATACATCAAGGGGGAGTTCTCTACCCGTTTAAACTTCTTTCACGAAGATTATTCGGCCTAACCTTTTTGATTTTACAAAAAGGGGGAGAAGAGAAATGGTAAACTCTATAATACTTGTCTAATAACAAGTTTTAAATCTTTTTAGTTTAAGGTTTTGTAATAATCAAAAAGGGGGAGATTGTTGACATAAATAATGCCTAAAAACATTATTAAGTTTTTATCAATATCTCTATGTTTTGATCATTACAAAATATAACCTCAAAGAACTAAAACTTATGACATAAACAAGTATTTGGTGATTAATATTTCTCTTTACATCCAAATCACTTAAGGTATGAATAAACAAAGTGTTTAGTGCAATGTATGATCAAAGGGGTATTTAATTAACTAATACAAAGTTTATTTAATTATATAATCTTATTATATATTTTTGAAAAACACTTTTGGTAATAAGGAAAAATGTTTTAATCATACTAAATATATGATTTCAAATATTTAACCAAAATCATTTAGTTTTTCACCAAATAAACTTTCCCCACTAAAAGACAAAGTTTTTGGCCGTTTCAGCTGGGCGGCCCCCTTAATTATAAAGGGCGGTCCCCTTAAATTTAAGGGGACCGGCCATGATTTAAGGGGACCGGCCACGCTCCTCTGTCAGAAACTTTTGCCTATAAATACCACCTTAAACCTGGATTTTTTCCCCACCTTTTGCACTCCAGAACTTTCTGTTCTAGATCTCCATTTCCAATCTATAAATCCTTTGATCATACATTCTTAAATCTTTGTTTCAAAGTGATCCATACATAATCCATTCAAGTGCAAGAGAAGAATACTTCTATCCCTCAAGACAAGAAGTATTACAACTAGTTGTGATCTCCACATCTAAGTTGTTTGAGCATCATCATTGATTATTATTTCATAGTGTGATTAGTTGTGAATATTTGTTAGAGAATAGTTGAGAAAAAGATAAGTTAGGAAGAAGATTGGTGTGTAGAAGAATTGGTGTGTAGAAGTATTGGTGTGTAGAAGATTGGTGTGTAGATTAATGGTGTGTAGAAGATAGGTGTGAAAGAAGTGGTGTGATTAAGTAGTGAATTGGTGTGTACTAGTTGTGATCTAGGTGTGAAGATATTGTGGTGTGTAAATTGGTGTGTAAGGTTTTCTCCGCCATAAGGGAGCTTGTTGATATAGTGAAGAAAACTCTCGAGTTAGGTGCTCGGGGAGTGGAGTAGGGCAAGGAAGGTGCCTTGTAGCCGAACCACTATAAATCGCTTGTCTCTCGGTTTGATCTTTCCATCTTTTACTTATTTCATTACTTACATAATTATTGCTTCATAGTATATATACTTAGTGTTGTTCATATTGTGTATAACTAGATTTCATATACCATCGAATCTATATTTTATAAATCAACGAAAACTTTTAAACAATTTGTTTTATAACAATTAAAACGACGTAAAACTATTCAACCCCCCCTTCTAGTTTTCCACAATTGGTATCAGGAGCCACGTCTAGCAAGATTTTTAAAATCTATTGTATTTTAAAACTTGTAACGATCTATGGAATCTGAAAAATATTTAGAAGGGCAATCTATGCAAAGACCACCACTATTTGAAAGTGATGGATTTTTATATTGGAAAAATAGATTCGAAACCTATGTGAAATCAAAAGATCTTGATCTTTGGCATATTATTACCTTTGGTGATTTTCCTCCTATTCAATATAATGTTGAAACTAAAATGGATGAAATTGTAGATTTTGAAAAACAAAATGATGATTTGAAAAAGAAACTAGCAAAAAATAATGAGGCTAAAATGGTTATTTATAATGCGTTACCACGTAAAGAATATGAAAGAATTTTTATGTGTAAAACCGCAAAAGAAATTTGGGATTCTTTACTAATCACTCACCAAGGTAATAGTCAAGTTAAAGATAACAAAATAGATCTTCTTGTACATCAATATGAACAATTTATGATTCCGGAAGAGGAATCAATTGATAATGCTTTTGCTAAATTTAACACCATCATCACAAGTTTAAAAGCACTTGATGAGACATTTTCTAGTAAAAATTGTGTTAGGAAATTTCTTAGGGCATTACATCCGAAATGGCGAGCTAAAGTCACGGCTATTGAAGAATCAAAGAATTTGATGACATTATCACTAGATGAGCTTATCGGCAACTTGAAAGTCCATGAAGAAATTATAAGAAGAGATTTGGAAACGGTCAAAGTCAAGAAAGAACAAATCAAATCCATTGCTCTAAAAGCCAAAATGGAACCTTGTGAAGATGATGATTCAAGTGACGAGAGTGAAGATGAAGAATATGCGATGGCCGTACGAGAATTCAAGAAATTCTTCAAGAGACGAGGAAGATTCACTAGATCACCACGTGACGAAAGAAAGGTGTTCCAAAGAAATAGGAGTGATAATTACGTGAAAAGAAAGTGCTTTAGATGTGGAAGTCCAAATCATCTCGTTGGAGAATGTTTAAAGCCGCCGGGTTATGAAAATCAAAGCGCATTTGTTAGTGGAACATGGAGTGATAGTGATAAAGAAGAAGTGGAAAAACCAAAAGAAGAAAAGTGCTTTGTGGCAAATGCAACCGACGAAATATGCCTTGGAATTGACTTGGAGCCTGACGAATGGATCAAGGATAGCGGATGTTCGAGGCACATGACGGGGAATCGCAAGCTATTCTCTACATACAAGGCATACAATGGAGGTAACGTTATTTTCGGTAGTGACTTGCGTGGAAAAATTATTGGCAAAGGTACGATTTCTCAAGACTCACTTACTATTGAAAATGTTGAACATGTAAATAATTTAACATATAACTTACTTAGTGTAGGCCAAATATGCGATAATAAATGTAGAGTTATCTTTTCCGAAGAAGATAGCGAAATAGTTAAGAATGGAAAAATTATAGGTAGAGGTATTAGGAAAGGAGGAGTATATGTTATGAAACTAGGAAACAAACCTGAAGATAGGATATGCCTAACGACCCTAGATGAAAACTCTACATTGTGGCATAGGAGATTAGGACATGCTAACATGCAACAAATACAATCTTTGGCCTCTAAGGAATTAGTTAGAAATTTGCCTAATCTAAAATATGACAAGCATTTTTGTGATGCATGCAAAATTGGAAAACAAGCTCATGCTAGTCACAAAGCTAAGAATATAGTATCCACTACTAGGTGCCTAGAATTATTACATATGGATCTTTTTGGTCCATCCGCTGTGCGGAGCTATGGAGGAAACAAATATACCTTAGTAATAGTAGATGACTACTCACGATACACGTGGACTAGGTTTTTAAGTGACAAAACCCAAGCCTTTGAAAAATTCGAAATATTTAGTAAAATGATTCAAAATAAATTAGGATGCTCAATAGTTGCCATTAGGACGGACCATGGTAGGGAATTTGATAACGAAATACAATTCGGAAAATATTGTGAGTTAAATGGAATATCTCACAATTTCTCCGCTCCTCGTACTCCTCAATCAAATGGGGTAGTAGAAAGAAAAAATAGGTCACTACAAGAAATGAGTAGAACTATGTTAAATGAACAATCCATTCCACAAAAATTTTGGTGTCACGCCGTAGATACATCGACTTATATTTTAAATAGGGTATCAATTAGAAGAATTCTAGGAAAAACTCCTTATGAGTTATTAAGAGATAGAAAACCAAACTTAAGCTACTTTAAGGTATTTGGAAGTAAATGCTATATTTTAAACACTAAGGACTACCTCACTAAGTTTGATCCAAAATCATATGAAGGAATATTTTTAGGATACTCACAAAATAGTAAAGCATATATAATACTTAACAAACACTCCATGAAAGTAGAGGAATCACTAAATGTAACATTTGATGAAACACCACCACCTCCTAAAACGCTACCTTTAGAAGATGATAATTTAGTCGAAGATGAAGCTATTGAGGTTAGTAAAACAAAACCCATAGGAAATGATAATGAAGACATCCACTTAGAAAATAACGAAATTGTTAATATTAAAGAATCTAGATCACATCCATTAGATAATATAATAGGACATCTTAACCAAAGAACCCTTAGGTCACAAGCCCAAGATAAAAACAACTTCTTTTGTTTCCTCTCAGCAATAGAACCTAAGAATATTAGTGAGGCTTTAAAGGATGAAAGTTGGATTATAGCTATGCAAGAAGAATTAAATCAATTTAAGGCAAATGATGTTTGGGAACTAGTCCCAAATCCAAAGGATATGACCATCATAGGAACCAAATGGGTATATAGAAATAAGTTAGACGAGAATGGAATAGTTACTAGGAATAAAGCTAGGTTAGTTGCCCAAGGTTATAATCAACAAGAAGGAATTGATTATGATGAAACTTATGCCCCCGTAGCTAGACTAGAATCAATTAGGATATTACTTGCCTATGCTTGCGCCCTAGATTTTAAGTTATTTCAAATGGATGTGAAAAGTGCATTCCTTAACGGTTTTATCAATGAGGAGGTATATGTGGCACAACCTCCAGGATTCATTGACTTCGCAAAACCTGATTATGTTTATAAGTTAAAGAAAGCTTTGTATGGACTCAAACAAGCTCCCAAAGCTTGGTATGATCGATTAAAAGCTTTTCTTATTGAACATGATTATTCCATGGGAATGGTAGATAACACTCTTTTCACTAAAAGGAAAGACCCAAATCTCATCATTGTTCAAATATATGTTGATGACATTATATTTGGATCGACTTGTCAAGACATGTGTGATGAGTTTGCCAAAATCATGCATGATGAGTTTGAGATGAGTATGATGGGTGAACTTAACTTCTTCCTAGGATTACAAATAAAACAATTAGATGATGGAATATTCTTTAACCAATCTAAGTACATTAAGGAAATGCTTAAGAAATTTGGCCTAGAAGACTCAAAACCCATGAAAACACCCATGTCTACGGAGGTAAAGCTCACAAAGGACGATGAAGGTGAGTCCGTAGATAACACCAAGTATAGAGGAATGATAGGTAGTTTACTATACTTGACGGCAAGTAGACCCGATATCATGTTTAGTGTCTGCCTTTGTGCCCGTTTTCAAGAGGATCCCAAAACCTCTCACCTAGAAGCGGTTAAGCGTATCTTCCGATACGTTAAAGGCACTATACACTTAGGATTATGGTATCCTAAGGAATCCGGCATAGAAACCATTGTCTATGCGGATTCGGATCATGTGGGAGACTACGTAGATAGAAAGAGTACTAGCGGTATTTGCACGTTTATGGGATGTTGTCTAACGTCTTGGTTTTCGAAAAAGCAAACCGCTCTTGCTATCTCTACCACCGAAGCCGAATATGTAAGCGCCGGAAAGGCATGTCAACAAGGACTATGGATGAAACAAGCTCTCGTAGACTATGGTATTAGGTTAGAAAATGTCCCAATTATGTGCGATAACAAAGGTGCGATAGATTTAAGCAAAAATCCGGTACAACACTCTAGGACTAAACACATAGAAATACGTCACCATTTTCTTAGGGATAATGTACAAAAAGGAAATATATCTATAGAAAAGGTTGCATCGGAAGACAATATTGCGGATATATTCACAAAACCCCTTAAGCGTGAATTATTCAACCACTTGCGTTTAGGATTAGGAATGATGGAACAAGTTGACTAAATTACATTGAATTCATTCTAAGTTATACTTGCATGAAAATTTATTTTTCTTTCATTCCATCTTCTCTGAGTCTAGGAATCTATTTCGCACAAAACTTAAGATTGAGAAGATTTATTTTCTTTGCATAAATTTTTTAAAAAAACTCAATCAATTCTCTCTAATCTTTATTCTCACAATCTAGGAATCACATGAAAATCATTTTCATTGCATTGTTGACTAATTCTAAAAACATTGTATTTCAAAATCATGCATAAACTCTCACATAAATTGTCAAGGTATATAATCTAATATATGTCTTTGACATTCATGATCGAGCAAAAATTGAATCAAGGAGATCATTTGGATTGTTTCTTAGGATCGTTATTTCTTTTTGCTTCTAGGTGTCGAAACAATCACAACTCCACATTTGTTGCATATAGACACTCACTAGGACATATTCACTAGTAATGGTGTCATCTTAATCCATCATTAGTCTTTCACTCACTAATTGCCCTTGCCTTTAATTCAAGATAGGTGCCTTAGGAAGCTTAAGTGTGCTTGCATTTACTTACCTCCTATTGCTTATTATGTGTTGATTATTTGCTCTTGTGCCTATGTGTTTTTGCATGATATCTAATGTTAGATTAGATGCTATATTGCCTAAAGGAATTGAACTTGCTTGAATCCAAGTCCAAAAACACAACCTTTCTGCAAATTTTCTGCCAAAAACCCAATTCTGGCAATCTGGAAATCACCAGATGGGTGGCCCCCTTAATTATGTAAGGCGGCCCCCTTAATTTTAAGGGGACCGCCCCCTAATTAAGGGGACCGGCCATCTGATGGTCGGGTTTACAGAATCTTTTCTGCTTTTTAGCCCATTTCAACCTACATTTCCCATTTTTCACCAACACATTTTGTCCTAATCCTCCAAACAAACTTTATCCATCCTTAAACACACAAATCTTACACTATAAATAACCCCAATCCTCAAAGCTCTCCATTCATCCCATCATGAACTCTCCAAACAAACCAAAATCAAAAGCCTCAAGGCTAGCAAGGATGACGGAAAAACCCGTTTGGCAACGAAAAAGTCCTCGAAACAAATCTATCATCACAAATGAAGTTGGAAATCATTCCTCACCACCAACCTCTTATTTCCCAAACTTTGCATCAAACCAACAAAGGCATTCATTTGATCCACTTTACAAACCATACAACATTGGCCAAACATCTTCCTTCAAGCCAAACTACACCTCTCAACCTCCAACAACTTATAATGATCCATGCAAGTTTGATCAACCATCAAACTACAATTCCAACTACTCAAACCCAACTCATCCATACCAAACCTATGATCCCCTCCACATTGCCACGGAAAAACAAAAGTTCCGTGATGAAATAAACCAAATCCATGATCTTAGTGATCTCCTTGCTATGCATCTTGCACAACGCAACAAAGGGCTACCTCCATCATCACCCTATGCAAATTGCCTTCCCCACTCTCTTAACTTGGATCAAGTTACAAATCACACTCACTTTTGCCCTTGTTGCATATTCCTTCAAAAACAAATCCTCTACTTGAGTGAAGATATTTCTTGGATTGAATATCTTCTCACTCGTAATCATCCAATACCACCCTTAACACGATAGAACATCGTGAGATCCACTTCTTCCGCTCCATACAACACCCCATATCCACCTCAATCAAACATCTAAGCTCCATGCTTATGTTTTCCTTCAAGCAAATAAAACAAATCAACCATGGGTTGCAAGCAAGTCCAAGTGCTCTCTTAGGCAATATAGGACTATATCTTTTATTTTGTTTTATTGTAATCAATATGCTACAAGCATATTGAATGTTGTTATGCTAATTATTTCTATCATGCTTGAATGAATCTATTTTTATTTGCATAATTGTTGTTTTTGCATATATATGTGTGCTGTTCTCTTCAAAATATTTTTGTAGCCAAGATTCCAATTGCTCGTTCCCTTTGTGCTCTCAACCGAGGGGGAGCATACATCAAGGGGGAGTTCTCTACCCGTTTAAACTTCTTTCACGAAGATTATTCGGCCTAACCTTTTTGATTTTACAAAAAGGGGGAGAAGAGAAATGGTAAACTCTATAATACTTGTCTAATAACAAGTTTTAAATCTTTTGAGTTTAAGGTTTTGTAATAATAAAAAAGGGGGAGATTGTTGACATAAATAATGCCTAAAAACATTATTAAGTTTTTATCAATATCTCTATGTTTTGATCATTACAAAATATAACCTCAAAGAACTAAAACTTATGACATAAACAAGTATTTGGTGATTAATATTTCTCTTTACATCCAAATCACTTAAGGTATGAATAAACAAAGTGTTTAGTGCAATGTATGATCAAAGGGGTATTTAATTAACTAATACAAAGTTTATTTAATTATATAATCTTATTATATATTTTTGGAAAACACTTTTGGTAATAAGGAAAAATGTTTTAATCATACTAAATATATGATTTCAAATATTTAACCAAAATCAGTTAGTTTTTCACCAAATAAACTTTTCCCACTAAAAGACAAAGTTTCTGGCCGTTTCAGCTGGGCGGCCCCCTTAATTATAAAGGGCGGTCCCCTTAAATTTAAGGGGACCGGCCATGATTTAAGGGGACCGGCCACGCTCCTCTGTCAGAAACTTTTGCCTATAAATACCACCTTAAACCTGGATTTTTTCCCCACCTTTTGCACTCCAGAACTTTCTGTTCTAGATCTCCATTTCCAATCTATAAATCCTTTGATCATACATTCTTAAATCTTTGTTTCAAAGTGATCCATACATAATCCATTCAAGTGCAAGAGAAGAATACTTCTATCCCTCAAGACAAGAAGTATTACAACTAGTTGTGATCTCCACATCTAAGTTGTTTGAGCATCATCATTGATTATTATTTCATAGTGTGATTAGTTGTGAATATTTGTTAGAGAATAGTTGAGAAAAAGATAAGTTAGGAAGAAGATTGGTGTGTAGAAGAATTGGTGTGTAGAAGTATTGGTGTGTAGAAGATTGGTGTGTAGATTAATGGTGTGTAGAAGATAGGTGTGAAAGAAGTGGTGTGATTAAGTAGTGAATTGGTGTGTACTAGTTGTGATCTAGGTGTGAAGATATTGTGGTGTGTAAATTGGTGTGTAAGGTTTTCTCCGCCATAAGGGAGCTTGTTGATATAGTGAAGAAAACTCTCGAGTTAGGTGCTCGGGGAGTGGAGTAGGGCAAGGAAGGTGCCTTGTAGCCGAACCACTATAAATCGCTTGTCTCTCGGTTTGATCTTTCCATCTTTTACTTATTTCATTACTTACATAATTATTGCTTCATAGTATATATACTTAGTGTTGTTCATTTTGTGTATAACTAGATTTCATATACCATCGAATCTATATTTTATAAATCAACGAAAACTTTTAAACAATTTGTTTTATAACAATTAAAACGACGTAAAACTATTCAACCCCCCCTTCTAGTTTTCCACAGCGCCTACTTCACTCCTATGTCGAGCCGGCTAAGAAGCTCCTAACATGGGATCACTAGAATTTGCTCATGCATTAAATACAACCAATAAAACCAAGTACACATCGGTTCATGTTTCTTAAGACATTCAAGCATGTTACACAATGGAGATCTGCTAGTTTTCTTAAGCCTAACATTGAAATCATTCATCCATTACAACTATAAACAAGCAATCAACCTATAATCAACATCTAGGTTTCATTACATCTAAGCAAACACATGATAGATCTAGCCTAGCATGTTGAAATCAAGACAAGCATAAGATATATTCAAACAATACATAGACATACTGATTGAATTGAAAGAGGACTTATCTCAATTGAACATGAAAGGTTTCAAAGGGTAAAAACCCTTAAAAATACTGTAAAATACGACCTAGGGTTTCTCAAGTTCGACCCTAGTTTTCTCCACACAAGTTCCTCTCTTTATGAATGAAAAATAGAAAAGTATATATAGATTCTGAGAGGTGACGTTGTCAAGAACAAATATCTGACGCTGTCATCTCGCCGCCAAATAATTTCTCGGACTGCCTAGATCTGGGTTTAACGCCGTCATGTGTACTCCTTATGCAGGCCGTCACCAAAAATACTCTTGACGCCTTCAGGTTTTCATTGTGTCGTCACGGATTTTACTCCTGATGCCGTCACATTTTTCCTCTTGAGGCCGTCAGGTACTGTTCTCAACATGGAAAATTAGGTCTTTGCCGTTTTCTTCACTTTTATGCTCCAAAAACATCCAAAATGCTTCCTTTTACTGAATTTACTCCCAAAGTACATAAAATTACAAAAGTAACGATTTAGGGCAATATTTGATCAAATAAATTCAATTCCGGGCTTAAATGACCCCTTAAAAGTGGTTAATTTTTCGCCTCATCAGAGTACCTAAATGATTTACAAATTGAATTTCATGAAAGGGCACTTCTTCCAAACTTAAAATAGTTTATTAAATGTAGGATATCAATAATCAAAACATGTATGGTTCTTGTGAGTATTGTAAGATTCAAGAAGGAAAACTAGAGAGAGAAAGTGAGTTGGGTGTTCCTAGAGAGAGAGAGAGAGATGAGAGGAAAATGTAATATTAGATTGAGAATATGGAAAGCACCAACCCTCTCCACATGTGGAGAGGGGTATTTATAGTTTCCAACAAAAAGATAAAAACGCCCACACCCGGGCTGTGGATCAGGCATACAGTGGGTAAAGACCCATCCTTTTTCCACGATGTTACTTAAACTAAAACTAACTACGAGCTAACTTAATGCTATTACAATAATTAGGTGACCGAGGCTTTTACAGGAATTTTTGTATTCCTAACAATCTCCCCCTAAGCGAGGTCACCTTGGAAATTAAGCTCTTTGATCTTCAAGCATTCTTTCGTCTTTGTAGCTCGTAGGTTCTGATTCTTCACTTTACAACACACTTTGTACTTCGAGCAATGAACTTGTGATTTGGAGTTCCTTTGAGTTGTGTGATCTTTGAGCTTCTTTGAGATCATCAACCACAGTAAATCTCCAAGCTCATCCACAGTAGTATGGCCTTCATTTGATGTAGTGACTTTAGGACCGTCATGCTCACACCCTTCTGGATCAGGAGACTTTACATCAGAGTTGCAGATCAGGAGACTTTTCATCAGAGTTGCGGAAACGTTGTTGGTAGTCTCTCAACATTCGTTGTAGTAAGTCTCTCTTCTTCATTGATAGTGAGGACGATGTGTGAGCATGAGGTATGGATTGACCCGATTCAGCTGGAAATGGGAACCATCAACTCCATCTTTATATGTGTCCCTGAAATAAAACAGTTAGCAATAAAGATAGAGAACGAATATGGCTTTGTCATTCGTTCTGCGAGGACAGACTACCCTCCGGTTTTGTGAAAACCGACCTGTGATCAGGTAGAGTCTCTTTTAAAGAAGACTCTCTTTGACAGGAATTTCCAGCTTGTAGTAATGAATTTTCTAAAGAATCCACTTCGGAATCTTCATACTAAGCATGTTCTCATACAGAACGTTTCAAAGCAGACAGCACGATAGAGTGAATCGGTGAATAGATATTCACGGATTGATGGGAAATTGATTTTTAGAAATCACTAGCGTGTCAAATAATAAACATTTTTGAGACACGACGAGAGTTTTATATTTTGAATCACATTTCCATCAAAAATATTTTTGTTTGAAAGATTATACACAATCAATGTGCTCGAAAGTTATTTTGTGAGCACATTGAAAGGTTTTTGCAAAGGTATCCGTCAATCCATATCCTGGAACAAGTTTGATTCAATGTTGAATCGCACCATCGTTGCTTTCCAGTTGTCACTTGATCATTGATCCAATATGGATTTCACATGTCACCTACCAAGAGCTTGAAAGATGTTCGCTGTTGAAGGATTTCCATCTTCATTGTGAATATTTTCATATCACTCAGATGTTCTGGAAATACCACAAGGATAATACGTAGGACTCTAAATATTTTATCTTATTTTCCACAATGTGTGAAATAATAAGCATATTTGGAATGTGTCCTATCGAGATTTATGGATGATCTCATGGCTCTAGACTCAATAGTGTGTTTTGATCTGCTGCTGGAGACTGGGAGGCGTCTCCTGTTTTAGGTATCAACATAGCTCGCAATGAGCGGTCGATACATTGCACAGGGTTCCCTGTGAGAATGAAACAAGCTATTTTAAGAAAACTTGAGTGGTTGGGAAGTTTAGTTCAGTGCGTCACTGGGTCCATGACATCTTGTCTTCAATACCGGTGTTACCTTAGTAACCGCCAGTAGACTATGAATTGAACCCGGTTTCTACCCTAAGGTTGAATATATGGAGGGCTATTTCTTTTCACCCTTTCTCAGTTCATTTCTTTTTCATTCTTCAACCCCTTCGGTGCTTACCAAGACTTCACCACTAGAACCTTGTTGGGTTTGTTCCAGTCCTAGCTGTATCTCAGTCCGCACTCTTCCCTTTCTCACTTAACTCCTTTTTTCCAATCATTCCTAAGGACTTCTAATCTATCTATGGATTGTCCCTGGGAAGATCCTTCCGATTCTGGTGGATCATGGGAACTCATACCTAACCTTAAACATCCTTATAACTCCATGCATAAAGATAAATGGTCGGTCTTTGGTATAACTTCCACAAACGCCTTTTGCTCCCCTTCAATATGTGCATCGATATTCGAAAGGGTTTAGCACATATGTGGGAGCCTATTTATTGAGTCCAAAAGATCACATTAGATTGTCAGATTTTATATTTAAATCAAATTCTCTCCCCCAGTCAAAAATTTCAAATCTTTCAAGATTTTGTATCTCAATTGATTTAAATAAGTTAGAAAGTTTATGGGAGAGAAATGCGGCCAGTTTGAATATTGTCTGATAAAAGGAACCTTTTTCTTGCTCCCCCTCAATCTGTGAGGGAGGTTGTTATGTGTCAGAGTTGATGAGTTAACAAAAGATTTGAAGTTTTAACAAAAACTCTTTGAAAATGTTCTCATTCTGACACATAACCATCACAAATCGTTATGTTGCAAGGTTTTTGTACAAAGTGTGGGGAGTTTTGATGATACATAAAATTTTGCGAGAATGTGATTTAAATAAGTTAGAAAGTTTATGGGAGAGAAATGCGGTCAGTTTTAATATTTTCTGATAAAAGGAACCTTTTTCTGCTCCCCCTCAATCTGTGAGGGAGGTTGTTATGTGTCAGATTTGATGAGTTAACAAAAGATTTGAAGTTTTAACAAAAACTCTTTGAAAATGTTCTCATTCTGACACATAACCATCACAAATCGTTATGTTGCAAGGTTTTTGTACAAAGTGTGGGGAGTTTTGATGATACATAAAATTTTGAGAGAAATCACTCTCCCCCTCAAACAATGACGGATGTTAAAACTGAAATATTTTCATAAACTATTAAAGTCACTGATTAAGTGAATTTTTTTTTATCAAAATTTTGATTTCAATTTGATTTTTAGTCAAAATCTCATGGTACCACAAAGTTTTACACAAATACTTTCTAGAAAAATCATAGAAGGAAAAGTATTTGGCGATAAAAAGAAGATTTCTCTTCTTTGTCAAGAAATAATGCACTGAAGCGTACATTAAATCGAGGAAACATGGATATAAAGTAATCCATGCCTAGGTGAATTTCACCCGGTACAAGGAACAACCGTCTTTTTGGCGACGAGTTTTCCTCATTTTAAAGACGGGTTGCTATCTGAAGTAATAGCAAACCATAGTTTTGAAGTCCGGGTTACAGCCTGAAGTGACTGTAAGCCATATTTTTGTAGAATATTTTGAGAGACGACATGTTTTAGAAAAAAAAAACTTTATTTGAAACCGAAAAACTCTTGCTCAAGCATGTGTATGATTCCGTGTAATTATTGAATGACATTTCTAGAAACGTACATAATATTGATTACATAAGAGACATGTCGTAAGAAGAGTATTTTTGGATTTTTTTATAATTTTTCAGATTTTTATTGGTTTTTGTTAATTTTATATATCTATTTACAATTTAGTATAATATATGCACAAAGGATACAAATCAGTTTAAGAAGATGTTGACATGAGTACTAGAATGATATTAACGTCCAGCTCGTTGTAGAAATCAGTAGTCAACATCTCTTAAACTTTCACCACCAAAGCTTTCGAGGCTCCTGAATAATCGTCTGAAGCAGTAGTTGCCATGATATAATCTTAAACGGGATTTTACAATTCTTGTGACTTAAACCGAGAGATTGATTCTCTCCCGGGATTTTACTAAAGTCAACAAAAGAAACCGAAAGATGTAATATGCGAGTTAGACTTAGAGAGAGATCTTGGATAAGTGACAATTAGCATTAAGTGTCAAGTCGTGACAAGTCAAGTTACAATATATCCGATTGTAATAAGTCAAGTCATAAAGATAATTCACAACGTCAAATTACAATCAGACTAATCGAAACAACTTAAGTCACAACAATTCACCAAACACAAGTAGTTAACAAATCACTAGAATCTCACAACTGAGTTAATCGCTAGGCACCACCAAATCGCTGAGTTTTAGCCTCCTCAATGTGTAGCTTTGGTAGCTTCCCCCCAAACCGACAATCATCTTCATGAGACCACTTCCCCAAGTAGTTGAAGTGATGCAAAAAGTCTCATTGTATGACGCTCAAAGACCTAAAGAAAATGATAGCACCGAAGTAACAAGGTGAACCATGGATCATCTCTGCGGTTATCAATCCCGGAATACATGATGAAGCCTGATCACATGACCCTGTTGTACGTCCCCAATGTACACATTACTTTGCGGTTTGGAGCAGTTGTCTATTCGGGGGAATAATATATCAACATCTTCATTTCACTAAATGCTTTCCAGTTATCTTACACATACCAACTCAGTCCATATTGTACACATTTATCCAATAGAAGAAGAAACGATGACACCAAAGTAACAGGTTGAAGCACTGATCATCTCTGCGGATATCACCTCCAGAATATATGATTTAGCCCGATCACGTGAACCTGTTGCGCATCCTTGATGTACACAAATCTCTCCCCTGATGGTTGCGATCTCATCGGAATCATCATACCATTGTGTACATGAAGCATTAACCAGAAGCACTTTACCATAAACCATGTCAGCTCCTATGAAGATGTCGATAAGCAATATCATCTCACGCTCCAAATATTCTTCTCAATATTACTTGCTTACCGAAAGCTGAAGTAATACATACCACAAGTATCAGAAGACCACTTCCCCCTCGTAGTTGGAATGATACACCAAACGCCAAAAGTTAATACACTGATATTCTCTGCAGTTATGACATTTGTCTTCCCGGGATATCTTCAGTTAAGAAGAAGTATTATGTTCATCACATGCACTCATTATGCATTCAGATGTATGTCTCCTTCCCCCTTGCTGGTTTTGATACCTCAGAATCAGCAACACATTTTATGCACACGTACTTGAAATCTTGTGAGAAGAGGAACCTTTGACTTAAATGGATCTGGTGAGAGTCAACTGCTATAGAAACACTCACTAATTGGGTTATTACTCCCTCCCAATTAGTAAGCCCATAAATTAACTTGTTCCCTCCTAAACTGACGACCCGTTTGATATAACCTTGATTCTTGTTGAAGAAGTATCTCTCAATTCTGTCCAAAATGTCTTCAGTCTCTTAACATGTCATCCACAACGTAAAGTGGATCATAGACTGATAATTTGTAGCTTCTTCACGGGTTTGTTTGGGGAACGTCATGTCGACATGTTCAACTCACTTAGAATGTTTCCAGTTCTTCGATAAAAACCCTGATGTACACATTTCTCCCTCCATGATGATGACGATCACTCGGAATCATCATAAATGTGTGTACATAAACATATCAACTGGAAACAACATACAAATCACTACCCCATGAGTAGATGTCGATAACAATTCTCTTCAACAATTCACTGTAGATCAACCCTTAATTAAACCTCTTTTCACTTCCACTGGCTAATAGTAAATGACCACGTATGGAGAGAACCCGATATACCACACTTGAAACTGAAGTAGAGTTCCCCGCTTTTGTGTCTTAAGCTTACAGTATTGTTGGAAGAACGGTGTAGAGAATTTAGGCTCCAAGCAAATCTCTAAGTACTCACTACCCAACCAAAGCATGAGACATTACCACCTCTTGCGATTATCCAAAACGACAATGGCGTGTGACACTGAGTACTAACACGTAACTCCTTAAAGTGATAGTTAACCAGGTCTTCAACCATCCACCTCGACTATCGGTAACTAGATAAACCAAGTCTTCAACTGAAATCTCATGCACGAGCAAGTTATCGTTGAAAGTCACTCATCCATCCAACCCCGACTTCAAGATAAACTAAGATTACACCTTTGTGAGAGTCAGCTTCAATCTCAAATACGTGATACCCAATCAACTCCGTAGTCACATTTAGTCATCCTTACTTAGTGGAACATTAGGTATTGGAGGAGAGGAGAGTCATTTCATGCATCAATCAACATGCATTTTATTCATACTTCTCCCCCTAAAAAATTGCATATGAGGTTGATCAACTATTCACACTTCTCCCCCTCAAAAATTGCATTTGACGATGCCATTTTTGATCGAGTGGATAATAACAAATACAGTCCGATGAAGGTAATCCACTTGAAGACTGAACAAGCGTGGAAGAAATATGAAGTTTGTTGATGAGAATGGTCAGAAACAAGAACATTTCACAACTTTAGAAGATAAAGTGCACTCAATCGTACACTTTTCTTTTCTTTGATGAACGGGGCCTGAAGTGTTGTCAGCAGACGCAATAATGATAACATTGAAGACCGAGGCTTGAACTGATTTGTTCAAACGTCATCGTCGTTAAAGAATGAGGCCTGAACTGAAGTGAACAGACGTGATTGGCATGTAAACATCAACATTGACTTTTCAGACCTCCTGAAGAAGGAGGTATGCATGCTTTAGGCCTCCAGACTTTGAGTCTTCTCATGTAGCGAATGATTGATGTACCTGCAACTGAGTAAGGACTACCTGCACTAACATTACAAACTTGATTGAATATATATGGGTTAGTAACAGCAGTATCCAAACCCTTAGGGGTTTCACATTCAACCATGGTATTGCCATCAGTGAGCAACTTTCTAATAGGTATCCACTTAAGTCCGACATCCTTAAAAATTCTACTAGTTGGAATCCACTTATGGCAAGGTCTAGGTTTTCTAAGCTTATCATGCATACTAGAAGACTTATCGTTATTCCTAGGCTCCAATGATTTAGCAGTTTGGATCCACCTAGGAGAAGTTTTAGGTTTGTTCTGCTTCTTATGCATGGTAGATGACTTACTACAAATCCTAGAGTTCACCGGTTGAGTCTTAGCAATGTTCCTCAATGAACAAGGAGGCATCATACGAGGGTGTGAACCTAATATGCCATCCTTATGAAGTAGTGCCCTTTTCCTAGCCTTTTTTGGATCACAGTTCTTGTACATGCCCTTAATATCGAAAGAATTTTGAATCTTAATGCTTGTTTTCGACACTGTTTTTGAACTAACCCTAGAGGAGCTGGGAGCAGGAGTAGCTACATTTTGAGGTTTAACCAAACTAGAAGCAATTATCTTAGGCAAATAATGTGTAGTGACTAGTTTTGTCAAAACTTGTTCCGCATCAACATGGGAGGCAAACCGTATTTTCGAAAGTTTTGGTCGTCCAGATCTAAATGCAGTCGGTTGCCTAACAACGGATTGGTTTCTATTTGATTGAAAACCTGGTTTCCCCAATATTGATGGTTTTGCAAACTTAGTGTTCACACTATCCCCTGTTGCTTTTCTTAGCTCGTTCTTTAATGCGGTTATTGTGAACCCCTTTTCAAGAAGTTGAGCTTTGAATTCATCATTTTTGGCAATCAAAGAGGTTGTTTGTTCTATCATCTTAGTTCTCATTTTTTCTGATTGAGTCACCTAAATCCTTTTTATGCTTTTTCAAAGTCTCATTTTCCTTAAGTAATTCAGCCACATAGATTGAAAGTTCATTAATTCTTGTCTTAGTTGCATCAATGTCCTTGTTAGTTTCGACTAAACTACATTTCACATTCATAGCAGAGATATGTTTCTTCAAGTTGGTGATTGTCAAGTTTTTGGCTTCTAGCTGGGCTTTTAAATCATTAATCATAAAGAATTCACGGTAATCAGGAAGTTCCGGATTTTTACATGGTTGGTTAGTTTGAAAACTTTCCTTCTGTTGTTGCATTGCGATTTCAAGTGAAATGCAATGTTTTCCAAGTTGTAAAAATCTGTTTGATAGTTCGTTAAAAACTTCTTTATCACCCATGTCATTTGATTTAAACATCTCAGCCGTAAACAAAGAACTTGACTCATCATCATGTTCAGCATCCTGATCACTTTCTCCCCTTTTATGACTCATATTTGTTGAATTAGAAATGGTATTTCTATCAGTCTTTTCCGACAAATTTGTGTCATAAGTGGGTTTATTTTGATCAGTATGCTGTCGTTCATTAGAAATCACATTATGTTGATCACTTGAGGGTACCTCAACACATGACACGTGTTCTTTAACCGGTCTCAGATCTGCATCCATATCATGTGTGACAAAAGTCTCTGAACTGCTGGTAGTATCAAGCTTATCAATCTCAGATCCATTGCATTTAGTGATAACTGACCCAACATCTGATGCTTTACCCGAATCAACAATACCATCACTTGATTTCACCCGACATACCTTCACCCTGTCATTGTACTTAAGTTTGTTCTGTGCTCTTTCCTCAATGTGCTCCTTAACATCACCCATGAGCTGGAGTAACGTGACTCTGAACATGTCCACCTCTATTCCAGTGTACTCAGCAAAACTCTTTTCTGACATTTGACTGTCAAATTCATAATCTCCGGTGAATCGTGACTCTATGAATGATTGATGTTGACTTATGATCACTTGAAGAGCATCCATGGATCCAATTTCATGAAATTCTTCTTTGTCAAGTTGGTGTTCAAGTTGATCTAAGTTCAGGATCATAGTGCCCGTGAATGCCTGAACATCTTGACCAAAGAGTGCTGGAAATGCTCTTTCGTATCCACCCATGGATCCAGGTCTTTCTAAGAGAAGCTTGAGGTGTGAGTGAAGTTGTAGAAAAGGTTCAATGCAACTATCCTTTACATTGTGAAGCACTTGTTGTGGCTGTCGCACTTCTATCTCATGTAAGTTAGAGCACAAAGATTCCATTTTAGCATATTCTGACTTGAAAGAGGTTGTTTGGTCAAGAACGTTTGTCAGTTGTACTTTGTTGGGAATCTTGTGCTCATTGACCATGTCATACAGTTTAAGTATCTCCGATATGGCAGAGTCTGAAGTAGTAGACATGATGTAACCGTGCACGGGATTTTACAAGTCTGTGATTTAAACCGAAAAATAAAATCTTTTGCGGGATTTTACAAAATCAAGACAAAACCATGAGACAATGAGAAACCGTTGGAACGGTAAATGATGGGATGATAGTTTGATTAACGTGATGGTTGTATGATCAAAATCCGAATAAACCCCGAAATTATATCCAATAAGCTCGAAAACCCGAAGTCATCTCCAATAAGCCCGAAAATATCACAACTCAAAACTCAATCGCGTACTTTGAAGATCACTCATAAACGTTGTCCAAAATTATACCCGAACATATCTCAACACAAAATCTCACTCAATCTCGAAATATTGAAACTCATTCAAAACTGTAGTCCATGCTTATATCAATGAACAAATAATTTGTCCTTTGTAGATGAACACTTTGGCAACACAAATAAACTTCAACACCACAACCCAATTATAAATAATCGTTTCATATAAATTCACAAGCCCAAGAAGAGATCACACATAAACACATGGCCTAAGAAACAAGGATCCGCCCAATGCAACAAACAAAAAAAATGTCCAACTAAACTACCCTAATTTAGGGTAAAAAATCACACTAAGCACTTTAACCCTTATTCTCTCAATCAAAAGAAATACACAGTCACACTTTTATATTAGTCCTTCTTTATCTCAATCTCAAACCAAACACAGCATAAAAAACTAGGCACCGTCCCTTTGAATCTTGATATTTTGATAGAATGAATCTAAGTACCACCCTGGTATTTGATTGGTCTTGTATGCTAACGAGAAAGAGAAAAAAAATCAAAGGTAGGTTTTATTTGTTGTGTCTCGTTTTTCAATGAATCCGAACAAAAGAGAGGTTGAAACGGTTTTGTTTTGATCTTTCTTTATGAATCGAACATTCAAAAAGAAGTTAATCTTCTTAAATCGATCTATGATGAACAATCTCTTATATGTTTGTTCTTTTGAGCGGATTTAGATAACCAAATGAGATGAACTGAGATCCTTTGATTGCTATACTTTTTGTTTTCGTTGCACTTGATTGTTGTTTGTCTAGTTGAACCGAACCAAGGGATGGGATGACACACAAGTTGTGTTGTTCTTTCTTTGACACGTTCGGATATTAAAGAAATGTATGCTTCGAAAAGGATCAATGAAGAGGTTGATTTAAACTCGAAATATCTTATAAGATAGATGTACGAGTACAATAAAACTGAGATCTTGAAACGTGTTTATGTTTTCTTTTAAATCCGTGCCATATTCTCAGTTAAGAATTTAGATTTGGTGTAGTTGTTAGCTGATTAAGGTTCGATGTTGGTTTGGATTTGGCAATTGCTTTCTGCTCTTGTACCTCTTCTTTTATGATAACAAACTTGAGCAGACCGCAAACTTTACTAACCGCTAACAAGAAATCTAACGAAGAGCTAAATGCTACCAGGAGGTAAACGCAAGTAAAAGTGTTAGGATTAAAAGTGACGATCATTATTGAGTCAAATAGTTAGTTAAATATTTTCATGTAATAGTTAGTAAAATGCTAGTTCATTAAGTTTAAGTAAAAGCCTTAATGGCTTGGCCCAAAAGAAGGCTCATGAGAAAGCCCATGGTGGCTTATGTAAAAGTATAAATACCCCTCCTAAGCTTGTTAGGAAGGGTGGGAGTTCATGCTTATTCAAGGTTTTATTTCACATAGTGCTCTCCACCTCTCTCTCTACTTTCTCTCTCTAGCTCTTCCATCTCTCTCTAACATCATATTCATAAGTGATAAAGATAGATCTACGGTCATACAACTGGTATCAAGAGCCTAGGGATAATTTTAGGTTGTTTTAGATTGTCTTTGGGTGAAAAATCGTGTTTTTGGGTGCAAAATCTCGGATCTCGTTACTGTTCATCAGATTTTTTCGAGTTTGGAAATTTTTTTCGAATTTGAAAAATCATTTTCGAGTTTGGAAAAAATTTTCATCGAGTTTAAAATTTTTTTCGAGTTTGAAATAAATTCTATCGAGTTTGAAAAATATTTTCGAGTTTGACAAAAATATTTTCGAGTTGGAAATTTTATTTTCGAGTTTGAAAATTTTTTTGTGAGTTAGGAAAAATATTTTTCGAGTTTGACAAAAATATTTTCGGGTTTGAAATTTTTTTTTTCGAGTTTGGAAAAAAATTTTCTTACCGAGTTTGAAAAATTTTCGTGTTACAATTTGGCGAGTTAGCCTATTCCCTTATCGTACATCGAGTAAGGTTTATTGTGGCTCATTTCAAGGGGAAACTCTGCTCAATTTTTTTTAATTACCGAGTTACTATTTCTTTCAAGACTTACCGAGTTTCAATTCCTTAAAGAAATCATACCGAGTTAGAGATTTTGTACATTTATCGAGTTAACAAATTCTGTAAGATCTTACCGAGTTTGGGATTTGAGATATTCCGAGTTAGACATTTCCACAAGCTTTAGCGAGTTACAAGTTTTCTGAGGTTACCAACTTACAAAAACGTTATCGAATTAAAAAAAAAAAAAGGTTTTTTGGCGGGAAATTTTGAGTAAAAATTATTCTTTACAGGAGATTAAACGTTCAATTTTTACGCGATATTCAAAGTTTGGTATAACGTTGAAATTTCGGCCGAAAATTCAAATTTTTTCGGTAAAATTTGGCGTCAAAATTTTGAAAACTCAAATTTTTCTGGTAACCTTAGAATTGTATTTCTTTGTGATTTTCAAATTTTGAGAAAGAAAATTTTCGTATTCATTTTTTGGAGGGAAAATTTGAAATCACAAAATATCAACCGAGAACGCTTTTCAACTTCACCAAAACATCTAATCTACAACAACAACCTTTGTTATCTTCAAAGATCCTAAGATCAACTTTATCACACATCGTTTAAACAATGGAAATGAAAATGCAAATCCAAGAGAGAGATTCAAAGAAAGTGTTTACAGTGTTCAAGTCATATGTAGAGAAGGTCATCAATATTTATGGTTTGGAAATAAGGTTCAATGAGGCATTTGAATACTACGTTAGAGTCCAATTTCATCATTTCCAAGAAGAACTCATCCAAAACCTGAATCAACTTGAAAAGCTACTCAATGAAGAAGAACTTCATACGCATAACTGCAAAGAATCTCTTAAAGTCATCCAAACTCAGTTTCAGAGAATATTTAACCCTTGGATAATGAACTAGACAGAGTTTGTCGATGCGTTTTATAAAAATTTTTGGGTAAGCTATTCGACCTTCAGAACTCAATGCATAAATCAAATGAATGAACTCGAAAATATACTAGATGCTGAGGAAGCTGAGTTAAATGAAATTGAGAAGCTGAAATGGGAAAGAGAGCAGATTGAAAAAGAAATGCAGTTTAAAGTCAAAAAGATTTTGAAAGATGAAATTGAACCTCGTGTGAAAGATATCAACTTATGTTTTGAGTACTTTGAAAAATATCTTGTAACTGAAATGAGAGAAGATCTAAAGTACGTTCATTCTCTTGAAGACGAATTTGATGAAAAATGCTTAATTCTGGACATCCAAAAAGAATTTTTCACAAATCAAATAGAGTCGTTCAAGTCAGCATCTGTCAACCATGAGTATGAGAATGAGAATTTTGAACAAACATCTTCCTTGAAATATGAAAATCTTTGTCTCAAAAAGAAAATCACCGAGCTTTCAAAAGAAGCAGCTGATGTCAAAGAAGAATTGTCAAAAAGAACAGCTCAGTTTGAGAAACATCTTGCAAAACTCGAAGCACAAAGTATCTCTTTCCAACTTAAACTGCAAGAGAAGAATGAGAAAATGTCTTCTGAAAACTCTTTGACATCAGTGCTTAAAGAAAAAGAAAAGATTTTTGTAGAAAATTGTGATGATATCAATATCAAGTTTGATTTTGACGAACTTGATACAAAAAATCTTGAATTGGAACATACTGTGGCATCATTACAAAAAGAAAATGAGCATTTGAAACAGACTTACAAAAAATTGTTTGATTCAATCAAGCGATCAAGAGTTCAGAATCAAACTTCAAACAAATCTGACTCTCAGATCACACAAAATCATCTTTTTGAAAAAGAAAAATCCGTGCTTCAAAAGAAAATTGTTGAATTGGAAAAAATAATTGCACAACAAACCAAGGATTTTGGTGATGCCAAAAATGATTTTTCAATCGAAACAGACAAATATGAAAAATATTTTGCACAACTTGAAAATCAAAATACTTCTTTGCAAGAACAACTGGCATCATCAGATCTTCTTTCTCTTCAAAAAGAATACAATGATTTGAGAACGTCATACAATGCCATAAAAGCGAAGTTTGATGTTCTTAACCGGTCAAAAGGAAAATCTCAAGTTTCAAACGAGTCTAAACCACAAGTAAGTGTTTGGGAGAAGGTTTACACAGGCGAATCTTCCAAACCGTTTTCGAAAAAGGTTTCTCAGTTTACAACCTATTCTTTGCAAAAAGGAAGGAAATTTTCAAAGAGACCTAATTTTTCTGAAACAGTTACCCCTCAAAAGGTTTCAAATGCAAGTGCTCATAAAGTTGAGAATCAAGGTTTTCAAACTCCATACTCTCATTTTACTCCGGTAAAGCCAGTGTGGAAACCAAAGCAAAGCCATTCAAAACATTTGAAATATTCATACTCTGAAATGCTTCCGCTACAACTAAAGAATGGCTATGCTTTGAAAAATCCTAATTCTGGAAGGTTTCCATTCATCTCAAAAACGAATTTTCGAAATGAAACACCGATTTTCAACAATGGATGGAAAATTTCTTCTTCAAGTTTTAAAACTGCAAGAGAAACACCGAGTTTCTTAAAAAAGTTTCAAAAGAAAAAGAGTTTTAAATCACAGTTGATTCCACGAGCTTTATTTCAAAATGAAACACCAGTTTTCAGTCCTCATTGGAATTCAACTTCTTTGTCTCGGATTGACACAACTTTAAAATGGATTTCAAAATATGGTAAACCCGTTGGCGCCGTGCTTAAATGGGTTCCAAAAGTTGTTGTCTAATCCAAAAACAATGACTTCTTAGTACTTCTGCTAAGAACTTGGACTTCAACATGATGACTTCTTAGTACTTCAGCTAAGGACTCGTTCTTCAAAGAAAGGAAAGTGCTTAAATCAAAACAAAGGTTTTTCATATTCTTTGAGCACTTATCCTAAAAACATTCTGGCTTATGCACACATAACAGTGTATAACCCGCGATATTCAAAGAAAGGACTCTGTTGTACATTTCTGTGCGATAATCCTAAAAGATAAGAAGACTTCTCACTAAAAAGCTTATCAAAGTCTTCTTAATTTTCTGAGCAAAATTTTGAAAAATGATTCAAAAGGTTTTCAAAACTTTTCACGATGTTACTCAAGATATTACTCCCTCAAATCCTTAAAAGTTTAATTTGCTTAAAATGTTCTATTTTTGAGGGGGAGTAATATAAAGATGTTCCAAAAAGATCATGCTTAAAGGAAACAAATACGGAATTAACAAACATCCGTTTCTCCCATAAGCTATCCAAAAAGCAAAGGTTTTAATCAATTGGTATAAAAAATACCATGGACATGCTATTTTTGAGGGGGAGAAGACGTGATTAAAATGTGATCGTCTTGAATCTCGTGCGAGCTCAACTCAGAAATGACCCAAGAATTGAAGAAACAACAAAAGTTAGTAATCGAAAAGACTTATCCTCGATGGGTAATAACATCAAGTTAGTTACTAGAGCTAGTTGTCACCTAAAAGCTGACAATGGAACTCTTTAACTAGCCACGTAAGCGTGTCTCAAAAAGGATTTGTCTTAGTAGAAATGTACCATTTCTAGAAACTTTCTGTGAACTTGACCAGGCCGGGTAATAACTTCAAGCTAGTCTAACTAGTGATGTAAGCGTGTCTCGAATCGGTTGTGTTCATTGAAAGTAGATCAATTCAGAAGTGCAAACTCCTCCTGCATGCGCAAATTTCCTAAAATATACATGAGCACATGTGAAGGGGGAGTCCTTCAAATGAAATGCAAAACTCTCGAAGTGTTAACAAAGTATGTTTTTTTTTATCATAAACACTTTGAGAGATTTTCATAAATGGTTTCATGGGAATTATAGGATAGTCATGGAGTTATAAGGTGATTAAGATTAGGAAAAACCGTCCTATGATCCGCCAGAGTCGGAGGGATCTACCCAAGGACAATTCCAATAGATTAGAATTAGAAGTCCTTAGGTATGATTTGAAAAAAGGATAAAAGAATGAAAGGAGAAAGAAGGGGTTGAAGAATTAAAAAGAAAAGCAAATGAAAGGGTGAAAATAAATAGCCCTCCAAATGTTCAACCTTAGGGCAGACACCGAGTTCATTTCATATGCTACTGGTTGTTACCAAGGTGACACCGGTATTGAAGATAAAGACGTTATGGACCCAGTGACGCACTGCACTTAACCTTCTAGTCACTCAAGTTCTCTTAAAAGAGCTTGTTTCATTCTCACGGGGAACCGGTGTAATCTATCGACTTATCTCTTAGAGATGGTTGATATTGAAGCAGGAGACCCCTCCCTAGTCTCCGCATAGGAAACCAAATTATACACTTATCGAGTCTAGAGCCATGAGATACATCAAAAGATCTCTTAGGATACACTTTCCTATGAATACACTTGTGTTCGCCAAAAAGGACACAAGTTGTAAGAGTCTTTACGAGATCTACGGATCTTGCCTTATCTATCACGATGGTTACTTTGTCTCAAACGATCTACAGTTGTGGGGTGATCTCCAGCAACTCACCTGAATCATTGATGTACTTCGGTGGATCTAGTAAGCCCTTTCAGGGGTATCTGATTCAGGAACGGCCTTGGTAAGGGTTAGAAGGAGTCTTCACACTATGCTATTGACGATCTCTAATTCCGAACCTGTAAGTACCAGATACTTTATTGCTAACTGTTTTATGCAGGTACTCATGAATGTTCCTTGGAGAAAGACCGTTACCATCACTCAAAGATCCACATGCTCATACCCTGCAAAGCTCTCTTCAAAGATCTAAGGAAAGCAAAGTTCAGAATGTTTCTAAGTCAAAGTCAAAGAATCTTCAAACTAAAGAAACAAAGATTAAAGTCAAAGAGAAGAGAACTTCACAAAGATTCAAAGTCAAACAAAGTATGAGCATGTTGGAAAAGAGGTAAAGACAACATAGTAAAGATGTTGATCAAAGGCAAGAAAGATCACAAAGCATGATTGGAACAAAGGAACTAGCAAAACTATTACACAAGGACTCAAAGTTCAAGAGAACAAGCTTCAAAGATCAAAGATCAAAGTCACAAAAGAAAGATCTCAATGATCACCCTTAGGGGGAGATTGTTAGCATTAGAAGTGTTGATCATTTATGAAATCAAAGTGAGATCTCAATGATCGTCCCTTTGGGGGAGATTGTTAGGATTAAAAGTGACGATCATTATTGAGTCAAACAGTTAGTTAAATATATTCATGTAATAGTTAGTAAAATGCTAGTTCATTAAGTTTAAGTAAAAGCCTTAACGGCTTGGCCAAAAAGAAGGCCCATGAGAAAGCCCATGGTGGCTTATGTAAAAGTATAAATACCCCTCCTAAGCTTGTTAGGAAGGGTGGGAGTTCATGCTAATCAAAGGTTTTATTTCACATAGTGCTCTCCACCTCTCTCTCTACTTTCTCTCTCTAGCTCTTCCATCTCTCTCTAACATCATATTCATAAGTGATAAAGATAGATCTAAGGTCCTACAAAAAGTAACCGCTAACTGATAGATAATTGATGGGTTTTGGAACTAACCGCAAGAACAAAAAACTAATCGCTAGAATAACGATTTGCTAAAAAGCTAATCCCAAGACAGCAGAGATAAACGCAAACAATAAAGTCCAAAGCTGTTACTTTCCAATTTTTGTCTATACTCCCATTTTGAAGAAAAATCCTAAAATACAGTCCCAAAACAAATATCTTGCTGCTGAGAACAAGTTAAACTCTACCAAGAAATGAGTTAAACGCAACCAAGAATATGTATACTTCATCAACATACGAATACCCGTAATCCAATAAAATCAGTGATGAAATAGCTTGTCAAGACACCAAATTGAGAAACTAAAACACGCCTAAACATAAAAGTAGAAACATCTACCACCATTAACCACAAACAAAGCAAGAATAAGATGTAACTTAGAATACTATACGAACCAAAATAACACACAAGAAAAACAAGCTACAAATCCAAAATTAAACAATCCCAAGATGAAACCATGGCTCTTGATACCAATTGTAGGATATCAATAATCAAAACATGTATGGTTCTTGTGAGTATTGTAATATTCAAGAAGGAAAACTAGAGAGAGAAAGTGAGTTGGGTGTTCCTAGAGAGAGAGAGATGAGAGAAATATGTAATATTAGATTGAGAATATGGAAAGCACCAACCCTCTCCACATGTGGAGAGGGGTATTTATAGTTTCCAACATAAAGATAAAAACGCCCACACCCGGGATGTGGATCAGCCATACAGTGGGTAAAGACCCGTCCTTCTTCCATGATGTTACTTAAACTAAAACTAACTAATAACTAAACTAACTACAAGCTAGCTTAATGCTATTACAATAATTAGGTGACCGAAACTTTTACAGGAATATTTGTATTCCTAACATTAAAAGAAACAAAAAAATTTCAAATACAAAAGCAAATGAGAACACTAAATGTTTCAATTGTGGTAAAAAGGGTCATTTTGCAAAAGATTGTTTCTCAAAAACAACCTCAGAACCCTCTTATAAATTCTCAGGAAACAACACTTTCTCAGGGACTAGCAAGTTTCAATAAAAAATGCTCCAGTCTAGTCAGTCTTTTCAAAATAAGTCTAAAAAATTTTCTAAAAAAGATTTTGAAGCTAAATATAAAAAGGCCAAGGCCAAACTTGCTATCCTCGAGTCTGCTCCCTCAGTCTCTCAGTCACCACAAGTTCCCAAACCCTCTCAACTGAAAAACAATGGGCTTATAGCTGAAACCTTGGATTAGGACGTGGAAGAAATGTCTTCTGATGATGAAGAAGCTCATGTCAGTGCCCTGATGGCGCTCTCAGAAGACAACAAGTTGGATGTGGGAAAGAGTCATGCAAGAAATGAAGAGTGGGTGAGCATCACCATGAGAAAGGTAAACATCTTACTTTCTATGGATGATGATTCTGATTGGAAATCTTACTTAGATTATATTAATGTTGATCTTCAGTATGTTGAAGAGCAAAGATTAAACATGTTTTCTAAATATAACAAATTAAGTTTTGAGTTAAATCAGTGTGGAGATGAACTTATTTCTTTAAAACAAACAAAACTTGAAAGCATCACACTACAAATTCAAAATTCAGAACATGTAAAACAAAATCAAGCTCTTCAAGAAGAACTTAAGAAAGAAAAGGCTGTTATATATAAGTGGACTCAGAAAAATCCCAGAGTCTTTGATTCAGTGAGTCTTACACCTAATACAAAGAAAACTGTACTAGGAGAGGATAACCTCACTGAATCATCTGGTGAGAGTCATGGTGAAAAATCCTTCCTACCTGCTGCCATAACCTTTAATGAAGAAATGGAACCAAAATACAGTGACTGGGTCATTAGAGTCAATCCTGTTAATGATCTACCAAACTTCAACACTGGGAAAATTTTGAAACCTGAGGGTCAGGCCATCAATAACATGCTTGGGGTCGCTGATGAGCCCAGTCACACTAAGCCCATCACTGAGTCCTAATCAGATTCTTAATCACAGCTCCCATCACTGAAATAACTTCAGGGAGCTACACCTTGTTCAGACCTTACTCCATTAGTCTATCAACCACATTCTCCCAAGGATAAATCAGGTTTAGGGAGAACTATCCTGAAGAGACCTACCCCTGTTTCCATTGAAGCTCACACACCTTCAGTCTCCTCTAAAGTAAAACCTAACAACACTGACTCAAAATACGATCAGTTAGCAGAACTTGTCAGGAAGTTTAGTGAAAAGATTGAGTCCACTAAAAAGTCTTCTGGGACAAAACCTAAACAACCCTCACCAACTTCCTCAAGTACCTCCAAAACAAAACCCTCATCCGATCCAAACCCCAACAAAGATGTGAACTATGTAACTATACAAATCATAGCACTGATAATTGCTATAGAATTATGTTTTATATGATATGCAAACAAGAGGACCATAGTACCTCTGATCACAAATCACACCTCGCATCTGAAAATGCACATAAGCACTACAAAATACAAAGCCACCAGTATACCTCTCCTTCCAAGCAAAGATTAAAGGCTAAGCCTTTCCTGCCATGTCCTCATTATGGTTTCAATGATCATCTCCCTAATGATTGTATGATGTACCCATGCTGTAACATATATGGAGATCTCTCCCATGATGATTTAGGACATGACAAAGTTATTCAGTAAAACATATATGGAGATCTCTCCCATGCTGAATCTTCCTCAACTTCCAAATGTAAAACATATGGAAGCTCAGTACACTCTACCTCAGACCATGACTCAATAGCCAAATTCAAAAAGGCTATGAGAGCCAAGCCAACCAGAAAGTGAGTAAACAAGTAAAACTAACCCTGTTTACTATTTGTGTAGAAACATACCAGAGATCCTGTTTGGCATCTAGATAGTGGATGCTCAAGGCATATGACTGGTGTGAAGAAATATCTGTACAAATATGTTGAAGAGCTAGGACCCAAAGTTGTATTTGGTGATTACTCATCATGTCCTACTGAAGGTTATGGTTCAATAAACTGTAATGGTATAGTGTTTACAAGAATTGTGATGCTTTATTTTCATCCTGTTTTACATTTATAAATTTCAAATCATAAGGATTAACACATACTAACGGTTAGTGTACCCGGTCATGTCTAGTATGCCTTGAGATAAATCCGAGTGTCGCCCCAAGAGCTGTTGGTCTGGCAAACTAAGGTAAGTACTAAAACGGGTATTAGTGAATAGAGTAAATAGTAACCAAGACATAAAGTAAACAAAAGAGAAAATAAAGATACTAAAGATAAAGATAGGATATTAAGATATTATGGTGAAGCCTAATTCATATATTAGTGTTCTATGTAGTGGGTCCAAGTCGAAAAGAGTCAGTTGGTCATATCATCGGCCCTATCTTGCATCTCATCCTAGTTTCGTCTATTGTAAAGCCAAGAGTTCATCGGTTAAGATACAAGAGTCATTAAGTTCCATGTTTAATAGACTTGTTCTAGTGGAACCCGGCATGGTTAGATCTTAGATTCCCTCTAGCTTTTTAAATATATCCGGTTGGTAGGTGGTCCTAGCGTGAATTCGCACATAAGGAAAGGTAGTACTATGGCTGATTCTTACCAATCCCCACAACCTACCAGTCTAGGGTCCTAGGGTTAATTCACCTAGACTGAATAGATTCAACCAAGCTTACATATTACCGAAATGAAAGAATAACGAACAAGCTAAGATAATGTCTACAAAGATGAATATGAATAAATAACTAAAACCAAATGTTAATAAAGAGAATTCATAAAATTGCGAAACAAAATAGAATTCAAACATGTGTTAGACTAGGTGGTTCCTAGTCTAATGGCACACCATATCTCTAGCCTTCGTGGTCTTCATTCTTCTTCTCAGTCGTTTTCCCCAAACCCTAGTGTAGGTTTGGGGGGAGGAACTTGACCAATTGTGGACGAAAATTCCTTTGGTATTTATAGGGCTCGTCTTTGCTATGGTGTAGTCATATGGTAAGACTACGCCGTAATCTTTGTAATAATCACTACGCCATAACTCCATCACTTGTTACGGGCGTAATCTTCATAAAATCTTTCTTATGCCGTAGTCCAATTATTAACTACGGGCATAACCTTCATAGAATCTTTCTTACGCCGTAGTCCTATTTCTAACTATGGGCGTAAGGCTCATATCTTCAACATTACGCTGTAGTCCAATGACTAACTACGGCGTATTCTTTGGTAATCTCTGTTACGCCATAGCTTAGTGGCTTGCTACGGCGTAGTCTTCACAGAATGGAGTAAATCTTCTAATGGTGTAGTATCATCACTTAACTAGACCGCCGTGTTTGTGTCTTCAATGTAACTTTAAGCTTAATTCCCACTTTTTAGTCTATAAATCGTAAATAATGTACTTTTGCTCATCTTTACCCTGAAACCAAAATAGAGTATATATTCTTCATGTAAGTAGAAAAGATGGGCATTTTAAGGGAGAAATTAACACTTAGATTGGGGGTAAATTTGATGTTATCAAATATCCCCCCACTTAAACTCTACTTGTCCTCAAGTAGACCGTATTAATAATTAAAAGAGCATCCTCTTCATAACTTAGAAGATACAAATTTGAATTAATAAAAGTGCTAGAAATAAAGTTAAGCCGAACACCTCACAAAAGAAGGGAAGAAATTCACTCAACGCTCCCTAATCTAAGTGTTAAATTTCGGGGTGATCTCATAAACGCTCAGTCATAGCAGGTATTCTATCATAAGCTTGGCATTTACACAAAACTCCACAACTAGAGCTAAGGTTGAAATAGTTTTTGTGAAAATAATATTGTTTAGATAATCGTAAGGTTAAGGGTGTAAAATTTTTGCTAAGATACTACGGCAAGGACGACAAAGGCAATGATACATGACCGGAACGCTGGGCAAGACACCACTGACTGCTCGAATCCCTCACCTAAGAATACTTCACAACTAAAAAGGGTAGGTTATGATGTTGACTATTGTAAGGGTAAAGAGGAAAAAGTAATCTCATCTTTCAACCGAGTTGTCACCGAATGCCCTTTTTGCCAGAAAATGCCAATCTTCTGAAGTGTAGTCTCTTGTTAGTGACAAGTGATACAGTTTTTCTTCCAACAATTTTTCCGGTAAAGAGATATATTCCTTCCATGATAAGCTATCTTATTTGGTGCTTATGATTTGCACGCTTTTTTTTCTTTTTTTTTTCTAAAGATGAACTGATAACATTATCCCCCCACTTGAGATTAACTTAGGTGGAGAACATTTGGGGGTCTTCGAGCATACTTGTCTTTCTTGATTCTTGAACTTCAGGCATTTTATGACATTCAGGCAATGGAGATTTCTCAACCAAAAATATAAGATTACAAAATTGAAAAAGTGTAATGGGATAGTATGGTAAGGAAGGGAGGAAATGCAATAAGGTGTATTTGAGGGTATCTTGCACTAAAAGTGAGTGCAAACAAGGGGAATAGATCGAAAAGTCGATGTGACTAATCGAAGGTTTTAAGTGTGTATACTTATGGTTGAAAATCTTAACAAAATTGTTTTCTCAAAAGGTTTCTTCCAAACGTATTATAAAAATACATTACTCATTTATGGTCTCGAAATGATTTAAAAGCCAAGTTCTAAAGTCTACGCTACTACCGGCACACTCAATATTTGGTGGATTTGGGGTAAAATAGTTGGAAATGGAAAGGTTAGATTTCACCATGTAATCAAGGGTTATAGTGTGCTCGGGATTAAATTTATTCTAGTTTAGTAAAAACGTGTCAAAAATTTTCAAAATGGTACGTTTAGTATGTTATGTGAAACTAGAAAAATGAGGAAAAGTACTAATTTAAGGGATAATTTCGTATTCTATTTCCTATCCCCCCTACTTAGTTTGTGCAAAGTCCCTTTTGAACAAAATAAAAATAGAAAAATAGAATAGAAATGAAAATGAAAAACTCCCCTCACATGCTCGCGCTCTCGGGAGTTCTCTAAATAAGTATGCAAAATTTTGGCACTAGCTGCGGCGTAGTTCTATGGACCCTGCTACGCCATAGCTCCAAAATCTGGACAGAATGTCCATTAGTTTCTCCATGGTTGCTACGGCGTAGGTCAAAGACCTGCTACGCCGTAGCAACAGTCTGCAATCAGAATATCCAAGCTAAAAACCTGCATGTTGTCATATCTAATACGAAAATGTAAATATTAGTAGCAAGTCATGTTCTAGCAAAGTTATTACAGACCCTAAAATAGTAACTTGCTTCAAAGATAACGATGGATAAGTATGTATGGGCTAAGATTGATCATTCTTGATCTCGATCTCCCTTCATAGGTGTATCAAATTGAGTGGTGGGGTCATGACCATCTTGAGGTGTATCAAATTGCGTTATTTTCATCTTGTTTTACATTGATAAATCTCGAATCATAAGGATTAACACATACTAACGGGCAGTGTACCCGGTCATGTGTAGTATGCCTTTAGATAAATCCGAGTGTCGTCCCAAGAGCTGTTGGTCTGGCAAACTAAGGTAAGTACTAAAAAGGGTATTAGTGAATAGAGTAAATAGTAACCAAGACATAAAGTAAACAAAAGAGAAAATAAAGATACTAAAGATAAAGATAGGTTATTAAGATATTATGGTGAAGCCTAATTCATATATTAGTGTTCTATGTAGTGGGTGCAAGTCGACAAGAGTCAGTTTGTCATATCATCAGCCCTATCTTGCATCTCATCCTATTCTCGTCTATTGTAAAGCCAAGAGTTCATCGGTTAAGATACAAGAGTCATTAAGTGCCATGTTTAATAGACTTGTTCTAGTGGAACCCGACATGGTCAGATCTTAGATTCCCTCTAGCTTCTTAAATACATCCGGTTGGTAGGTGGTCCTAGGGTTAATTCGCACATAAGGAAAGGTAGTACTATGGCCGATTCTTACCAATCCCCACAACCTACCAGTGTAGGGTTCTAGGGTTAATTCACCTAGACTGAATAGATTCAACCAAGCTTACATATTACCGAAACGAAGGAATAATGAACAAGCTAAGATAACGTCTACAAAGATGAATATTAATAACTAACAAAAACCAAATCTTAATAAAAAGAATTCATAAAATTGCGAAACCAAATAGAATTCGAACATGTGTAAGACTAGGTGGTTCCTAGTCAAATGGCACATCATATCTCTAGCCTTCGTGGTCTTCATTCTTCTTTTGGGTCATTTTCCCCAAACGCTAGTACAGGTTTGGGGGAGAGACTTGACCAATTATGGACGAAAATTCCTTTGGTATTTATAGGGCTCGTCTTTGCTACGGCGTAGTCGTATGGTAAGACTACGCCGTAATCTTTGTAATGATCACTACGCCGTAACTCCATCACTTATTATGGGCGTAATCTTCATAAAATCTTTCTTAACCCGAAGTCTAATTATTAACAACGGATGTAACCAATATAGAATCTTTGTTACGCCGTAGTCCTATTACTAAATACGGGCATAAGGCTCATATCATCAACATTACGCCGTAGTCCAATGACTAACTACGGCGTATTCTTTGGTAATCTCTATTACGTCGTAGCTTAGTGGCTTGCTACGGCGTAGTCTTCATAGAATGGTGTAAATCTTCTAACGGTGTAGTATCATCACTTAACTAGACCGCCGTGTTTGTGTCTTCAATGTAACTTTAAGCTTAATTCCCACTTTTTAGTCAATAAATCGTCAATAACGTACTTTTGATTATCTTTACTCTGAAACCAAAATAGGAAGAAATAAGAGTATATATTCTTCATATAAGTAGAAAAGATGGGCATTTTAATGGAGAAATTAACACTTAGATTGGGGGTAAATTTGATGTTATCAAATTGCTTATGTCAATGGTCTCAAGTACAATCTTATCAGTGTGAGTCAACTATGTGACGCAAAATACATAGTTTAATTTGATGACAAGAGAAGAACCATCTTTAATGCCAACAAAGAAGTTGCGCTGATTGCCCCCATGAGGGATGATGTCTATGTCCTAGATATGTCAACCATTACTTAGTACGGGACTTGCCTCTTCACCAAGGCAAGTGAAACAATCAACTGGCTTTGTTATCAAAGGCTCTCTCATCTCAACTTCAAAAGTATCAACAACCTGGCCAAACAGAACAAAGTTCTTAGCCTTCCATCCCTTGTGTATACCAAAGATAAGCCATGTTCAGCCTGTGAGAAAGGTAAACACCACAGGGCATCATTCACAACAAAACAAAACTTCTCCATCAAAAGCTGCCTTCACCTCCTTCACATGGATCTCTTTGGACCTGCAGTCCAATGTCAATTAACCATGAGAAATACACTCTAGTCATTTTGGATGAATACTCAAGATACACTTAGGTTTACTTCCTGACAAAAAAGAGTCAGGCAGCTGATACCATCATGTCCTTTGTCAGGAACATCGAAAATCAAAATGATGTCAAAGTTAAACAGATTAGAACCGACAATGATACTGAGTTCAAAAACCAAGACCTTAAGTGTTTTTGTGATGAGAAAGACATTTCTTAAAACTTCTCTTCTCCCTATACTCCTGAACAAAATGGAGTAGCTGAAAGAAGGAACATGACACTCATTGAGGCAGCAAGAACAATGTTGAATGGCTCAGTCCTTTCTAAACACATTTGGACTGAGGCAGTCAGAACAACTTGCTATACTCAAAATTGGTCCATTATTGTGAAAAGACACAATAAGACCCCTTATGAGATATTTAAAGGGAGGATTCCTAACATTAGCTACTTTCATGTATTTGGGTGTCCTGTGTTTATTCATAACCGCAAGGATTACTTAGGTAAATTTGATGCCAAAGTTGATGATGGATACTTTCTAGGATACTCTCTTGTCTCCAAAGCCTTAAGGGAGTTTAACACAAGGAGACAACAAACTGAGGAAACCTATCACATAAATGTTGATGAAAGTACTGAATCCATCAGGTTCTCCAACTCCTCAGTTGATGAAATTGGTATTGATGACTCATCAAGATATCCTCCTAATGAGTATCACCCTAAGAGTAATCCCTCTACTCAATACCAAGCTGATGTAGATATCTCATACTACATCATTCCCCATAACCTACCTCAACCAACCATCAGTGAGTTCAATGAAACTCAACAAGTCTCTAATGAGACTACACCCACTGAACCAATTGGTCAGGAACCCTCAAGTCAAATTGTTCACATAGAGGTCACTGAAGATCAAAATCTTGAGGCCCCTCAGGATCCATTTATTGAACCCACTCCTCCACCGAATCAGGCTTCTACAAGTTCTAACTCCTATCCTAGACCTCAGGATAGGTGGACAAAGTCCAAAACAATTGAACTGGTAAATATCATTGGTGAGCCTACTGAAGGCATGCTTACTAGAAGCATGGCTGCTAAACTCAAGGTAGCCTATGCCAATGTATCTCTTTATATTGACTTTCTCTCAAACATTGAGCCTAAGAATGTCAAAGAAGCCCTGAAACATGAAAGTTGGGTTCAGGCCATAAGAGATGAGTTGGAACAATTTGAAAAAATTAATGTCATGACTCTTGTTGAATGCCCCCAGGGTGTTTTTGTCATAGGAATGAAATGGGTCTTCACAAACAAGATTGATGAATGTGGAACAGTCATCAGAAATAAGGCGAGACTTATTTCAAACGGATATAATCAATAGAAAGGTATTGATTATGAGGAAACCTTTGCAACTTTTGCTAGAATGGAAGTCATCAGGATCTTCCTAGCATATGCAAAATATATGAACTTTAAAGTCTACCAAATGGACGTAAAAAGTTCATTCCTGAATGGTAACCTTAAGGAAGATGTATATGTGCAACAACCTGCTGGGTTTGAAAGTAGTGAATTTCCCAACCATGTCTGCAAGCTTAACAAAGACCTTTATGGACTGAAACAAGCAGCCAATGCATGGTATGAAACCCTTTCAGCCTTCCTGATCCAAAAAAAGTTTGTTAGAGGAAAGATAGACAACACACTGTTCATCTATAAAAGAAAAGGAGATGTGATCCTAGTCCAAGTGTATGTTGATGACATTATCTTTGGCTCAATGATGAGGCAAAAAGTGAACCACTTTTAAGGGGTCATTTAAGCCTGAATTCGAGATCATTTGATCAAATATTGCCCTAAATCGTTCCTTTTGTCATTTTAGGTATTTTCAGAGAGAAATCTGGAAAAGGAAGCATTTTGGACGTTTTTGGAGCTTAAAAGTGAAGAAAACGGCAAAGTCTCAATTTTCCTTGCTGGAACAGTACCTGAAGGCGTCAAGACTCTCCACATGATGGCGTCAAGAGTTACAAAAGAGGTGGATGTGGAAAATACACATGACGATGCAGAGAGTTTATAAGCATAGGAGATGACGACATCACCCAAGGCCGTCAAGGTCCAAGTATTAGTGACGACCCAGAGGAAAATCCTACATGACGACGTCAGAAGTAGATCTAGGCAATATGATTTCATTATGGCGGCGAGTTGACATGCATCACAATCCAACACATGACGCCGTCATGCTATGTAATCTATATATAGTTTCCAAATTTCATTCATTAGTGTGCAACTTTGAGGGAATTAACCCTAGTCCAAATTTTATCAACTTTTCAAGGGTTTCAACCCCTTGAATCTTTCATGTTCAATTAAAGATAAGTATCCCTTCAAATAATTCAATATGTCTATGTGTTGTTTGATTATATTTTACGCTTGTCTTCTATTTAACATGCTAGGCTAGATTTCTTTTGTGTTTGCTTAGATGTAGTGAAACCTAGATGTTAATTATGGGTTGATTGTTTGTTTATAGTTGTTACAGATGATTGTATTCGATGTTAGGCTTCAGAAAACAGGCAGACTTCCATTGGTAACTTGCTTGAACGTCTTAAGAAACATGATCGGAGGTGTACTATGATTTTTGGTTGTATTTAATGCGTAGGAGAATTCTAGTGATCCCATGTTAGGAGCTTCTAACGGCTCGACATTGGAGTGAAGTATGATTCTATAGAGTTAGGGAATATTGTACACTGCTCTACGACTAGTATTAAGGAATATGACCCGTCATCCGTGAAATTGTAACAAGCTATCAACCTGTAAAAGATATCTAGGGAGTAATGAAACCTAAGTAAACACAACTTTCCTCATCATTGTTTACACCACATTAGTATAATTAGCTTTATTTTCATTTCTGTTATTTTATTTTGATTGCATTTTAGTTTAATTGCGTTATATGGCTAGCAACTAATTCCACCCAATCCTTCAAAACCCGAAATTTTACTTGCTTTCATAAAATATAAAAATACAAAAAGAATCATCCCTCACCTCTAGACCTAGTTTAGGAGGCTTTCTAATCCTAACGACACTATTCCTGAGTTGAACGATCAATCCCCCGGTACTTGTCACTATACTATACTACAACGATCAGGTACACTGCCTGGTGGGGGTTGTAAGCTTCTCGAGATCCCTTGAGAGCTAAAACCTGGAATGATCCCCACGTATCAAGATTTTGGCGCCGCAGCCCGGGGAGTAGTTATTGTCTAGGTTAGGATTTCTTTTTATTTTTAGGTTTTCTTTAGTCTATCTCATTTCTTCGTGTCTTGTTCGTAACCTTTACCATCCGACATCATGGAAGGTGGTAACCTCTTTGAACCCATCAACCCACCACAACAAAACCACCCACAAAACCCACAACTAGCAAACCAACCTCTTAGGCCCCGAACCTTAGGAGAGTATTCCCTTCCTAGCCGCCAAGGCTATCGAAACACTATTGAGCTCACTCAAGGAGCCAATGTGTCCCCCTTGCGATCCGACACCATCCAGTTGGTGCAAAGCGGATGTGCATTCCATGGACTTCGTTCCGAAGAAACTAATCAATATCTCAAGGATTTCCTTAAAATCGTAGGTTCCATAGACCTTGACGTTACAACTAGAGAGTCGACCCGATAACGCCTATTCCAATTCTCTCTACGTGATCAAGCTAGTCAATGGTTGAACGTTTACCCGCGGGATCCATCACCTCATGGGATGATCTCACCACTCGTTTCCTTGCTCAATTTTTCCCACCGGGGAGAACTACCAAGCTTAGAAATGATATCTTGATGTTCCAACAACATCATGGTGAAACTCTCTATGAAGTATGGACTCTTTTCAAGGACTTACTCCAAAAAGTCCCTCATCATGGCATAGATCTTTGGCTCCAAGTCCAAATCTTCTATGATCATATCGATCTCTCCACAAGGCGAACCATTGACCAATCGGCCGGTGGCAAGCTATGTGATCTAAGTGCGGAAGAATTGTGGGAACTCATAGAAGATCTTGCTCTCTATGACAATGAAAGTTGGAATGATCCCCATGATTTGAACAAAACGATCGTAGGATCATGGAACTTGAGGACCAAGTCAAATTTCTCATGAAATCCTACGAAGCTCCTAAGCCTTCAAGCCAAGTGAACAAGATCACTTCTTCATGCGAATTATGTAGTGGTCCCCATGACACTTGTGATTGCATGGAACTCCCCGGACAAGCTTTTGCGGATTACGCATCCTCACGTACCGACGAAGCGGGAGACAAGTAGTACACTTTCAAACCCGAGCCAAACCCTTACGGTGATTCCTACAACCCTTCTTGGAAAAATCACCCGAACCTTAGTTGGAAACAAAACCAAAACATCCCCCAAAACAATTCTTCCAATCCACCTAATCATTACCAACCAAACAGTCCACCCGCTAACCATACTTTCAACAACAATCCTTCCAATAACTATGGTAGTACCAATAATATTGAAGGATTGATGTCCAAGTTTATGGAATCTCAAGAAGCTCGCATAGCTAAGTTTGAAACCGAATTCAATCAACAACAAACGGAGATGACCAATAAGATTGACAACTTGTTGAAAGCCCTCAACAAACAAGTGCTAACTACACCTAGGAAGGACACTAGGGACACTAATAGCGGAATCCAAATTAAGGGCCCCTCATCATCTAAACAAGTCCACCTTGTCAACATTGTCACCATTAAGCCAATAGATAAGAACATAGAAGAAAGTGACAAGGATGAAGTTGGAATAGGAACCGGGACTAGACATGAGATTAAGGAAGTTGAGGATATTAAGGAAGAAAAGTTAGAGGAAGTAGAGAACGTAGAAGAATACTTTGATAAGTTACCCACCAAGGAAGAACGGGAATATCACAAGGATCTATTCGATGATGCAGAGACACCAAACATCCTTGGTTCACCCCTTATTAAAGTAGGTGATGCCTCTAACATCAACATACCATGCAACATTGGGCATATGCATGTGTGGAAAGCCTATATCGATCCTAGGTCTCCTATAAACATCATGACTAGGACCTATTATAATTGGGTAGTGAAGAAGCAACTTGGGTATAGGATGATGCCCGACATGATTAGGATGAGCAACTTTGTAGGAAGAGTGGAAGGATTACATGTCTTTGTAGGAAACTTCACTTATATTACCGACTTTTTGATAGTAGAGGATACTCGTCCGGTAATAGATGATTGCCTAAGTCAAGTAGTGTTCGGAAAACCGTTTGTTGAGGCCTCTAAGATGAGTTATGACCCGTCCCTAGGGATAGTTAGATTCAAGGAAGAGAACGATGAGATTGCTTACCAAATGCCCTATAAGATTGAAAAACACCGTCTTCTATCAAACATAGAAAAGGAACACAAGCAAACGGTTTACTATAGGAATGATGAGGATAGACGAAGAGGGGTAGATTATGTCATGAATAGAATACTTGGTTTCTTCAAGGAATATTTGCAACTAGGTCCGAAATACAAAACTAAGATTGGAGATGACCTAGAGAATGAGACCGATGATGAGGTCATGTAATTGCCCATGACCTTGAGTCTAGCTACAAGACTCGTAAATAAAGAAAAGCGCTTCTTTGGAGGCAACCCATGTTTTGTGTGTTTTTATTTGTTTGATTGTTATTTGCTTCCGTATGCATGCTTTATTTTATTGTTGGTAGATCATGTTTCAAAATAAATTGTGAAAATACTTTATTTTGTCGTTTGGCTTAGTCTTAACTTCATCCAAAGGTATTTCACAAAAGATAAGTGTAAGGGGAAACCCCAAATATGTTTTTAAGAAACAAAATTGATCATGATTCTTCACAATATTAAATGAACATGTATATTCGTATTTGTTAGAGTCAAATACTTGTATCAAGTCATAATGATGTTTTGCAGGATTTTTCAGGAAGTAGGACATAAGTTTTTCCAGAAATTTTCCAGAAACTTAACATAAAGATTTCTGCAGGTCACTTCTGACGGCGTCAGGAGTTAACTCCTGACGGCGTCATGTGTAAAATTCTAGAAATTTTGCGAGTTTTGTTTTTCTAACGGAGTCTTAAAGTTTTTGTTAATTCTTTAGTTTTATAAACTCCAGGAAATCTGTAAACATTTATTCCACAAGCATTATATCTTAATTTGCTTTCTAGGATTTGTTAGTATATATAGATTGCCGCCGATTTTATGCGAGATTGCCTTGATTGTTTTCTCAGGTTTAATAGGTTATATATGACAAGAAGATGATTTATATTTTTAGAAGGGAAGCTTTGAAGTTTCATTTTCTTGGAGGAAGATCTAACCTTGTTGACACACTATCCACACCGAAGGAATCAGGGGAGTATTTGTTTTCATTCTTTTACCTGTTTTACTTTTACATTCTTTAATTGAACATTGGGGACAATGTTCATCCTAAGTATAAGGGGAGGGTAAATGATGATACCTTATAGAATACAATTGCACTTGAGTTTGTTTGTTTGATGGTAGGTGTGTAATAAAACTAAGAGAAATACTTGTTACTGTAATTTTAGTGCCAAATTTAAAATTTTTTACATCATTTAGGAGTGAAACTTTAGCCTTAACAAGCGTCTCATGGATAGGAGTTGTATGACTAGCACAAAACCGTACCACTCAGAAAAATTTTCCACCCAAATATGTGAGGTTCGCCTTTAAATTTGATAGGAAAAGTATTCATTATTAGTGCTTAGGAGTGTATCGGTAGCATTTAGATTCTAAAACTTGCGTTAGTGATGCATCCCGAGACCGTAGTGAGACTACATTTGTGTGGTAGGATTTACTACATGATAAGAGGCATTAGGATCACCCTTGTGTTTAAACCCGTATCATAATTACTTGACCATTTAAGTCATATTACTTGGCTAGTAAAGTCAATTAATTTTCCCCACACCTTAGCGTTGTACTCATTTTTAGTAGACGAAACCCCTAGTACACCCCTCCGAGCCTATCTTTTCATTTCTAACTTTAAGAATTTTACTTAAAGATAGAATTTGTTACAACCCACCCAAATGTGCAACCAAATCACCTTAGCCTTCCGTGTATGCACTCATCTTTAGTGCATTATTGTTATTTGTTTAAACCCTTAGTTAATTATCTAATTGATTACAGGGTTGCTAAGTTGAGTCATATCTTGTACATATTGCTTTGGGACGATTGGGACTCATGGGTTAAATACTTGTGTTATGGAGTAATGGGGAAGAACATCATATATTACCCCCATACGTGCGTTAATCTTAAAAAGTACTCCAAGTGTTTTGATTGTCTTAATTCGAGTCATTAGATTAGTTTATTGTAAAGTATGTAAAAAGTCAAGTGTAAGGGGAATGTATATTCTCTATGATGTATTATTTTGGATGGTAGGGTAAGAGTGTATGAAAAAAAAAATCGAAAAACTAAGAAAAAGAAAAAAAAAATAGAAAGAGAAAAAAAAAACATACAGACTAGCATCCCGTTTCATTCTATGTTTGTTTTATGTTTTTGTTCTTTTTGCTTTATTATCTTAAGTCGAGTCTAGTCTTGGCTTAGCAACGCCGTATTGTAAAAGTAATTAACCAAGATGATTAACTTGCCACCAGTAAATATCGCCTTTATCCACCAAATCCGTGTTTTTCTATATCCCTACACCTAACGTTATAACCCTTTGAAAGACCTCTTTGATAGTTTATCCTAGGTGCTTACGCCAAGTGGTGGAGGTTTGATCCTTTCCCAAAACTATGGTAATCTATTTCGCTATGATAGGTAGTGAGAGATGTTTTCCATTTCCATATTGTGATATATACTTTATTACACCCGAGAGATGTGAGTATCTAAACACTATTTGTGAGGTGCTAGTGTATAAGTGATGAGTGTGTAAATACTCATCATTTTTTACCGTATTTTAACTGCCAAAACGCGTAAAAACACTCAAGAATGCATCAAAATAATGAAAATATCCCAAAGATCGTGTTTTATATGTTTCAAATGCAAAATGATTGAAAACAAACGAAAAACGAATAAAGTTTGCATTTTTGGCAGTTTCAGTCCCCCAACTTTCAAAAGTTGTCAAAACTAGTCCCTAAGCGTTTATATTAAAAGAGAAATCAACAAATGTCTTTTGGAAATCATAAACTACCAAAAAATGATCATTGGGTAAAAATTTTGGAAATTGTACAACTTTGGTCCATGCAGTTTGGAATTTGGCAAGAGTGACCCCCGGGAATTACACTTTGAAGAAATATGATGAAAGTGACCTTGGGAATTCAAAAGTGACAAGAATGGCCCTTGAATGAAGTTTAAATGTTGGCATAAATGGTCCTTGGAAAAAGCAAAAATTACAACTTCGGTCCTTGGGCTTGAATCACTTGTAAAACCAATCGGACCTTATGTTTAAACTACACCAAACACCAACCCATCAACACTCTTAGCCCAATTACCATCTAAGCCCAAACCCCAGCCTGGTTTATTAATAAAACGCGGGTCAACAAAAAGGTCAAATGGTCAAAACCAAGTTAAACACAACCCTTTACCTCCCTCCCTGTTTTACCCTGTGTGTACACCACCATCACCACCACACAACTGCAACACTCAACCTCCCACCATCAAAAGCACCCCACTCCAGTTCCCCATCCCACTTATACCTCTCCCCTCCTCACAATTTGGTACCTAACACACCCAGCTCATCAATCCACTCAAACTCATTTGGCGCCAAAACTGAATTAAAGATTAGGATTAATTCTACTTTAATTGGGTGATTGGGATTTGTTCGTAGGGTCTTGGATCAGTTTAGGGCTGAGCTGTCTCAGATTGAAGCACAGGAAGAGTGATTCCTACCTACCACGGTTTTAGTATAAATAGTAGGCCATTGTAAGCCCTTAAGGCATCCAATTCCCCTTGTATTCTTCTGTTTTATGTTTAAATTTTCATTGTAATGCTTTTTACTTAAGTTAATTCAAGTAATTTTTAGTTTACAGCAATTTCCAATTTTACCTTAAATTCTCAACTTTTGCTAAGTGTTGGTATCTTATTTCATTAGTGCTAAAAATCAACCTCAGTCACCTTTACAATCGATTTATAAATTTCTTAAATCATTGAATTAAGAAAAACTCAGAAAAGGAAAAAAATATAAGAAAATACAAGAAAATACAAAAAAAATAAAAAATGGTGGAACAAGTTGGTGCAGCAGAGAAAGGCAAAGGAGGGGGCACGGTTTCGAGCTCATGGGAGCATTAGGGGAGTAATTTGGTACTGGTTCTCACTCACTCACACTCTGGATCAACTTGTAAGACTTCATTGTTAGCATAATTCACCATTAATAGTTATGATTGTTGTTTGCCCGTTGTTTTTGCTTATTTAGACTTACTTGATGTTAGCATGCTTTCTATTTCCAGTTTCATAGGCCAGATTAACTAGTTGCTTTATAATCTTCATTTTTTAGTCTCTAAAGGGATGTTTGGTTTAGGATTTTTAGCTGTGATCTGGGTGATCTTTGTTGTTATAAGTTAATGAGACATGCTTCTTTAGGTTAGTTTAGGTTTTTCAAGCTTTAAAATCTAGTGATAGAACAGAAAAAATCAAATTTGAGAATTCAATCAACTAGCAGCCTAACTGTTGATGATTTGGTACTTAACATCTTTGATTTCAATCCTAAATTAGTTTAGACAGCTTGATTTAGTTTTAATTAGGTTTAATACATATTTTTTAATCAATTAGGGGCCTTAGAAACTCACTATAGTCAACTTAGGTTAATATTTCAAAAAGTCAAATGACACATTCAGAAATATGGGACAAACTTCAAAAGGACTTGTAGGGTTCAATTCTGGTTGAAAACAGTTAAGGTTTGTCATTTTGTAACCACTGGTAGCTTGTCTATAAATATCAAAAAGAAAATTTGATTTTGAAGTCCATTTGGCCATTTGAAATTGACCTTAAACATGCCCATTTGACCCTAGTTCTGTCCTGCACTCAGACTTGGTGCGCTTTTCATTTGATGATAGCTTGTTGAATTTTGGGCCATTTGCTTAGTTATTAGTTGTTTTGTACACTCCCCTAGGTAGTCCTTAGGATATAACTTTTAGTTCCCCCTGTTCTGTTTATTTGAAGTGCTTATTCGAGCCGAAAAGTGGCCTTTTGGGTACTGCTGCTACTGCCGTTGTTCTTGTATCTGTTGTTGTTGTCTATTCTTGTTATTGTGGTTATTCAGGTTGTTTATTCTTGTTCTTGTTATATGTGTGGTTGTTCAGTTCTTGTGAGCTTCGTAGCATATTCGAAGCTCACTTAGTTCATTTGTGTTGTGTGGCGTTACAAAAGAAAAGAAGACAAAACTTGGAATAAAAGTGATGATTTTGATTCTTGAATCTGTCATAATTTTTTGAAATGAAAGTAGGATTTGTTGGAATTAGTTGTTTCCAAACGTTGTGTTTGAGTTTGTGTTAGTTAAAAGAAAGCAGGAAAGAAAAGAGAATAAAAAAAAAGGGAAACAAATTTTGTGCAAAAATTAAGGTTCGAACCCTGGACCTCTTGCATACAGAAAAACAAACACCACACTTTACCAATAGCGCCCTTGGGTCTTTTTCGTTATAAGCCTCAACATTAATTCTCTTATATAGTTTCTAGTGTAGTTTGCTTATTTGCTTAGTATTGCTTATTCCAGCTTTTCAATATTACTTTTTCCCAACTTTTTATTTTTCTTAGATTAGTTTTAAGTTAATTTAGTTACCAAAAAATTTTCAGATTTTTCCCTATAGTTTTAGTATTTATTATAATTTAATTAGAGTTAATTAGTTATTAATTCATAATAAATAGAGTTCTTATTGAAAAATTAATTTTCTTTTTTCTAAAATTTTTTTTTGTCATTTAGTGCGTAAGAAAATTATTTGGAAACCCGTAGGACTTGCGTAGCTCTAAATTCACGTTTTTATTTGCGCGTTGACGTTTATTTATAATAAACGTCACGTTTGTGTGAAATTTGTGATTTTTAGGATTCCCGATACCTATTTTTTGTTTCCCGTAGCTTTTTAGGTTATTTTAAATAGTTCTTAGCATTCCTTAGTTCAATTCTCCATTTAGTTTACGTTTATTCAATTTTCGTTCGTTAATTCGTAATTTCCGTTAATTTAACGTACAACAAAACCAAATAACCTTTCCAATCATACAAGATTTTAATCCCAATCTCACTCGAAGCTTTCCATTTACACCTTGTTGGGGTACGACCCGGGAAATCACTTCCCGGTCTCACAATTTGAATATCACTTTCACAAGTTTTGCGAGGTAATCGTTTTCCTAAACGGTTTTATCGTATTACTTCACGTTTATTTGTCTCACGACAAATTAAACCTCACGTTTGTTGATATTTTGATAAATTGTTGTTTGCACACACCAAAACACAACAAATCAAATGGCGCTGCTGCCGGGGAGGCTGTGTGTCGAAAGTCTCGATAAGGTTTAGACGATTAGTCTTGTAGAACCTTCGCAAGAAGTTACGTTTTTATAAAACGTATAAAAAACCAAAAATATTTTTCTTTTGTTTCTAGTATATGTATTATATCTATAAAAGTTAAAGAAAAACACAAAAAGATTTTCCCGTTTCATTGTTTAATAAATGCAACGTTAAAATCTTACCACCGCAAACCAATGCAGAACACCTACCAACTGGGGGTGTGACCATAATAAGTTCCCAAACAAAAGATCAAAACTTGCCTTTGTATCACTTGCGTTTTGGAAAAATTTTAAACGAGAAACACACTTTAAGAGGAGTCGAAACGGTATGTGGCGATCCAACGAACTTCGCCCAGTGAGAGATCTATTCTTCTCTCCCGCTCCTTTGTGTGTTTTTCTTTAGAAGTTAACCTTGCGTACTTTATTATTGGTTTAAGTTCCCTTGTCTTTAAAGTGGTATTGTTTTAATTGATATTTTTGTGGTGCATGCGCACACGTTCGTCTACGTCAACAAGTCCTTTGCAATCGCTAAATAACCTTCCTAGAAGAAGGCGTAATCGACGACGTACCAATCGAATAGTCGAACCCGAGCTTCGTACTATTCCAATCATGGCGGCCGAGCCCACTATGAATGAGCTTCTCCAAGCACCCATCGAGGGTTACGGAGATGCTATCATCATTCCAGCCATCATGGCTGACAATTTCGAGCTTAAGACGGGGTCGATTAACTTAGTCACCTCACGTCAATTCTATGGTTTCGAGAGGGACGATCCTCAAGATCACATTCGATGGTTCAACAAAATCACGTCTACCATCAAATGCAAAAATGTCCCTGAGGAAGCTATCAAACTTCTTCTCTTCCCGTTTTCCCTCGATGGGGCTGCCAAAAATTGGCTAGACAAACAACCCCCTCGATCGATTGAAACGTGGGAAGATTTAGTCAAGAAGTTTGTGAACGAATTCTTTCCTCCATCTAAAACCACCGCCCTCAAGAATGAGATCATGAAATTCATTCAAAAATTTGATGAATCATTCAGTGAGCCATGGGATCGTTACAAGAACATGCTTCGTAAATGTTCTCATCACGGTTTTTCCGAGTTCATGCAACTCGACACTTTCTATAATGGTGTGAGCCAAGTCAATCAAGACTTTCTTAATTCCTCCGCGGGAGGTAATTTCTTGAATCGCACCACCAAAGATGCTTTGATGATCATTGAAAATAAATCTAAGGTCCGCATTCCACGAAGCAAATCGGTTGTTTCACAAATTAATGTTGGTCCTTCTTCCTAATCACCCATGGCTCAATCTAGCACCGATGCTAGACTTGACAAGCTCACGGAAGCTATTCATGCTTTGGTTCTCACCAAAACAAAGAAAGTTTCTTCTCAACCTGCTGAAGTCAAAAAGGTTGACACTTGTGTTACTTGTGGTGGTCCACACGCTTACTACAATTGTACTGCCACCGATGGCAATCCATTTGAAGTAAACGCAATAGCCGGTAGTTCTAATCAAGGAGGTAACCAATACCGTCCTCAAACGGAACCAAATTACCGTGCTAACAACCAAAGTGGTCAACCCGGTTTTTCTCAACCCAATAATCCAAATCGATTCAATCAAAATCAACAACAAGGAAACCCGAATGTTCAAAACCAATTTCAGGCCCCTATGAACCAATATCACAATCAAGGGGGAAATTACAACCAAGGTTATCAAAATCAAGGAAACTTGAATAGAAACCAAGGTTATGGTAATTGCAATCAAGGAAACAATTTTCATGGTAATCAAAACCATGGAAATTTTCAAAATCAAGGTTTCAATCAAAATAACCGAGCTCAAAACTTTCCTCAAAATCAAACCGTTGCTCAACCTCAATCATCAACCGATGAATTGTTGAAGCAATTTATGAAAGCTCAAGAAGAAACTAACAGGTTGTTGATCGGTCAGATTTCTGAACTAAAGAAGTCTTTAAATGATCGACCTTCGGGATCGGGAACGCTACCAAGCAACACGATCGCCAACCCGAAGGGCGATGTAAAGGCGATCACAACCCGTAGTAGAGTTTCTTATGATGGACCCACGATTCCTACTACCTCATCTCCTTCTCCTCCCGAGGTAGTGGAACGTGAACATGAGGCTACAAAGGATAAGGTGCAAATCACAAGTTCACGAAGTACCGCACACGTCCAACCTCATGTTGTCCCAAAAACCAAATCAAAACCGCGAATTGTGTTTGAACCCTCGGAAAATCCCGTTCAACCACAAGCTTCAATACCATATCCTTCGCGTCTAAATGATCAAAGACTCCGCAAGCAAACTAATGATCAAATGAAAAAGTTTATTGAAATTTTTCAAAAATTACACTTCGACATTAGTTTCGCGGATGCTCTTCTCTATATGCCCAAGTTTGCTTCCACTTTCAAGAGTCTTTTAAGTAACAAAGAGAAACTATTTGAACTCACCAAAACTCGTTTAAACGAAAATTGTTTGGCGGTTCTCCTAAAGAAACTTCCCGCAAAATTAGGGGACCCCAGAAAATTTCTCATTCCATGTGATTTCCAAAAGCTTGAGGAATGTTTTGCCTTGGCCGATCTTGGCGCTAGCATAAACCTCATGCCTTTCTCTATTTGGCAAAAACTTTCACCTCCAGAGCTTACACCAACACGAATGACTCTCGAATTAGCAACCCGTTCGGTTACAATTCCAAAGGGTATTGCTGAAGATGTCTTTGTGAAGGTTGGCAAGTTCTATTTTCCTGCCGACTTCGTAGTCGTCGATTTTGATGCCGATCCTCGTGTCCCCCTTATCTTGGGAAGACCATTCTTAAAAACGGCTCGTGCATTAATCGATGTCTTCGAAGGAGAAATGACTCTTAGAGTTGGCGATGAGAAGTTGGTCATAAACATTGAAAACACTTCAAAAGATCTTCTCGAACTTGAACGAGAGGCAATTAACCAAATTGATGTCATCGATGTCGCATGCGATGACTACTTTGAAGAAGTGTTACATGTGCAAGGATCAATCAATCCTTCTAATGATGTCTCTCCCCCCTCTCTTACTCCATTTTTGGGAGGTGACTTCATTTTGGAAGAAATCGAAGCTTGTTTGTCGTGTGATTCTCATGTTGATTACGATTCTATCAATCCCGAGGAAGACATACTTCTCCTCGAGAAGTTGCTTAATGATGATCCATCATCTCTTCCTCTAAAAGATCTTAATAATGTGGAAGTCAAAGATGTTGAAGAAACTGATGACTTCCCTGAAGTCGAACTCAAGGAACTTCCGCCTCATCTCGAGTACGCGTTTTTGGAGGGTGACGATAAGTTTCCCGTCATAATCGCTAAAGACTTGAATAAGGAAAATAAAACCGCTCTTCTCAAGGTTTTAAAGTCACACAAGCGAGCCATTGCTTGGAGACTTTTCGACATCAAGGGTATTAACCCGGAATTTTGTATGCACAAAATTTTGATGGAGGATGACTTTAAACCGGCGGTTCAATAACAAAGACGGGTAAATCCTAAAATTTATGAGGTTATCAAGCAAGAGGTCATTAAACTTCTTGATTCCGGTTTGATTTACCCTATTTCGGATAGTCCTTGGGTGAGTCCCGTTCATTGTGTGCCCAAAAAGGGTGGCATAACGGTTGTCAAAAATGATGATAATGAGTTAATTCCGACTCGATTGGTAACGGGTTGGCGCATTTGCATTGATTATCGAAAATTAAACGACGCCACCCGTAAAGACCACTTTCCATTACCTTTCGTGGATTAAATGCTCGAAAGATTGGCAGGAAACGAATACTATTGTTTCCTTGACAGGTTTTCGGGTTATTTCCAAATTCCCATCGACGCATGCCTTTTGGCCTATGCAATGCTCTGGACACGTTTCAAAGATGCATGATGGCCATTTTTCACGACATGATCAAGAAAACAATGGAGGTGTTCATGGATGATTTTTCGGTCATTGGGAATTCATTTGAATCGTGTCTCTCCAATTTAGACAAAATGCTTCAAAGGTGTGAAGACACCAATCTTAGTCTAAATTGGGAGAAAAGTCATTTCATGGTCAAGGAAGGAATTGTCCTTGGCCATAAGATCTCTAAAAGCGGGATTGAGGTTGACAAGGCTAAAATCGATGTCATTGCCAAACTTCCTCCTCCCACAACCGTAAAAGGTGTTTGGAGTTTTCTCGGTCATGCCGGCTTCTATCGTAGATTCATTCAAGATTTCTCGAAGATAGCTAGGCCTATGACCCGACTTCTTGAAAAAGAAACTCCGTTTGTCTTTTCCGATGAGTGCATCGAAGCTTTTCAAACTCTCAAGAAAAAGCTTACCGAGGCACCAATTCTTGTTGCCCCCGATTGGGACCAACCTTTCGAACTCATGTGTGATGCAAGTGACTTTGCAATAGGTGCGGTCTTGGGGCAACGAAAAACCAAGCATTTTCAGCCGATTCATTATGCAAGCAAAACCTTGACCGAAGCTCAAGCTCACTACACCACAACGGAAAAAGAATTACTAGCCGTGGTGTATGCATTTGAGAAGTTTCGGCCATACTTAATCTTGACTAAATGCATAGTGTACACGAATCACTCGGCTCTCAAATATCTCTTTGCCAAGCAAGATGCAAAGCCGAGATTGCTCCGTTGGGTTCTCCTACTACAAGAGTTTGATATCATCATTCATGACAAGAAAGGAGCCGAGAACCTCGCTGCTGACCATCTTTCCCGATTGGAAAATCCTCATCAAGGTGTCCTCGAGAAAAAGGAAATAAATGAAATGTTTCCTCTTTAGACACTTAATGTGATTTCTTCTCGTGGTGATTCTAGTACCCCATGGTTTGCCAACTTTGCAAACTACCATGCGGCGAATTTTGTTGTCAAAGGGATGTCGTCCCACCAAAAGAACAAATTTTTCAAAGATGTTAATCATTACTTTTGGGACGATCCCTATTTATTCAAAATTTGTGCGGATCAGGTCATTCGTAGGTGTGTTCATGGCCAAGAAGCTATGGAAATTCTTAAGGCTTGTCATAATGGACCCACCGGGGGACATCATGGCCCGAACTACACCACTCGAAAAGTATTTGATTCGGGTTTTTATTGGCCCTCCATTTACAAAGACGCCCATGACTTAGTCAAATCTTGTGACTCATGTCAACATCAAGGAAAGATAACACAACGGGATGAGATGCCACAAAATGTTATCCAAGTTTGTGAAATCTTCGACGTTTGGGGCATAGACTTTATGGGGCCGTTCCCGTCTTCACGAGGGAACAAGTACATACTCGTGGTCGTTGACTATTTGTCAAAATGGGTCGAAGCCAAAGCTCTCCCAACCAACGATGCCCGAGTAGTTGTAAAATTTTTAAAATCTCTATTTGCTAGGTTTGGAACCCCCCGCGCTATAATTAGTGATCGCGGTACTCACTTTTGCAATGACCAATTTGCAAAAGTCATGCTCAAGTATGGTGTAACTCAACGACTTGCTACCGTGTATCACCCACAAACGAGTGGGCAAGTGGAGGTTTCAAACCGTTGTCTTAAAAGAATTCTTGAAAGAACCGTAGGTGAAAACCGTGCCTCTTGGTCGGATAAACTAGATGACGCTCTATGGGCTTTTCGCACGGCTTATAAAACCCCCATCGGGTGTAATCCCTATAAGCTTGTGTATGGAAAAGCATGTCATCTACCGATTGAGCTCGAGCACAAGGCTTATTGGGCTCTTAAGAATGCCAACTTCGATCTTAAGTCCACGGGTGATCATAGGAAGGTTCAACTCAATGAACTTAATGAACTTCGTGATCAAGCATACGAAAACTCTTTAATCTACAAAGAGAAAACTAAGAAGATCCACGACTCAAAAATCAAAAACCGCGTTTTTAACGTTGGTGACCGAGTCCTTCTTTTTAATTCTAGATTGAAGATATTTTCGGGTAAGCTCAAAACCCGCTGGACTGGGTCTTACACCGTTGCCAAAGTTTTTCCATATGGTACCGTCGAGTTGTCTCAAGATGACGGTCCAAACTTCAAAGTAAATGGGCATCGGTTGAAGCATTATTTTGGAGGGGACTTACCACCCATGGTTGTCCCGGACCTCCAAACTTTCTCCATGGACCAATGAATTCGGGGATCGAGTCAAGCTAGCGACTCGATAAACAAAAACAGTAACACCTAAGTGTGGGGGAGTGGCCACCCTCCACAGTTGTTTGCAATGTATATATCATTAAAAAAAATATGAAAAAATGTGTTGTTGTATAAATAAAGTGAAAAATGCAAATGACACTCCCACAATTAGCTTTTAATATTTTCTTCTTACATTCAAAATTTCGGCATAATAGCTGGGACTTTGAATATTGAGGACAATATTCAACTCTAAGTGTGGGGGAGGGGAAAATTCTACGAATTTTATCAAACTATATCGTCTAGTACCCTCGTTTTTGGACAAAATTTTAAAATTTTTTTCACTTTATTTCAAAATTTTTGTGGTAATCAGTCCGCCAAGTCGAACCGACAAAAAGGATTGGCTAATCCAGGAGCAAACGGCTCTTGGTAAAGATAACTCAAAGCCGTTGATGGCTTGCAATTTGCCAAAAATTGTATGGTTCCTCAAGTCCCCATATCCTCAAAAGCTAATGAGTTGGCTAGCCCACAAGATTATGGCTTGTGGTAAAGGCCGTGGAAAATCCATAATTGGTAATCAGCTCACCAAGATGTTGACTATTCCATCAAGAGCTGGCTAGTCCAGGAGCAAACGGCTCTTGGTAAAGACAAATCAAAACCGTTGACAGTTGGTGGTTTGCTGAAAATCACACGGTTATCAGGTGTGCCACAGTTCTTACACCTGGCTACTCCAGAAGTGATGGCTTTTGGTAAAGAGATTTTCAAATCCATCAAGTTTTTCACAAAAGATTGCTAGGGACTAGCAATACTCAAGTGTGGGGGATTGATAAGTGTGTAAATACTCATCATTTTTACCGTATTTTAACTGCCAAAATGCGTGAAAACACTCAAGAATGCATCAAAATAATGAAAATATCCCAAAGATCGTGTTTTATATGTTTCAAATGAAAAGTGATTGAAAACAAACGAAAAATGAACAAAGTTTGCATATTTGGCAGTTTTAGTCCCCCGACTTTCAAAAGTTGTCAAAACTAGTCCCTGAGCGTTTATTTTAAAAGAAAAATCAACAAATGTATTTTGGAAATCATAAACTACCAAAAATGATCTTTGGGTAAAAATTTTGGAAATTGTACAACTTTGGCCCTGCAGTTTGGAATTTGGCAAGAGTGACCCCCGGGAATTACACTTTGAAGAAATATGATGAAAGTGACCTTGGGAATTCAAAAGTGACAAGAATGGCCCTTGAATGAAGTTTAAATGTTGGCAGAAATGGTCCTTGGAAAAAGCAAAAATTACAACTTTGGTCCTTGGGCTTGAATCACTTGTAAAACCAATCGGACCTTATGTTTAAACTACACCAAACACCAACCCACCAACACTCTTACCCCAATTACCATCTAAGCCCAAACCCCAGCCTGGTTTATTAATAAAACGCGGGTCAACAAAAAGGTCAAATGGTCAAAACCAAGTCAAACACAACCCTTTACCTCCCTCCCCATTTTACCCTGTGTGTACATGTCACACCCCCAAAATCGGGTCCAGCGGAAGCATACATGTAGCTGGGGTGTAACTCAATTGGTATCTCGACACAAGATCAAAAATAGTTTGCACTTGAATCATTTTGAATAAAATAGTTAAATCAAATTGTTGAATTTACATTGTTAAAAGTAATGCGGAAGTAGGCCCTTAAAATAGTTTAAAACGGTCCCCAAATGAATAATCAGAGTCTTCTATGACCATGCCATGCCCTGCCAAAACCTCCTGTAGCGTGCCATAGCTTAAAACCTGAAAATACATGCTAAAGTGTCAACACAATGGTTGGTGAGTTCATAGAGTCTTGTGAAAAAGAATGTAATGCATAAAAATGAAGATTTCCCAGCAAAGGCATCGTAAATCCACTCAGTTCCAAGTCCCGCCATAAGAGACTTGTAACCTGTGTGTTTACAACCCACTGCCAAATGTAATATGTTTGTAATAAATCAGTCATAAGATTGTTGCAAAGACATCGTAATTCTGTAGTAATAGTGGTGGAAAAGTATCGTAATTCCATAAGTAATTTTCGTATGTACAATAGCCACAAGTATAAAGTGAACCGACATAAATGTCAAAAATGCTACATTGTCCCTTAAGCTCATGACCCCGAAGCTAGACTTTGTAATGCCCCAACAGAGTGTCTACCAGGCACTCACTTGATAAGACATGAAATGCATTTGTCCCGTTGGAGCAATCCAAACACGAATGGAGGCGTCACCCTCAATAGATCTATTCACTCACTCTCGCTTAGTACTTGAAATTAACGGTCCATGATATTGAAAAGGGGACTTGTTATGAAGTGGTAGTAAGGCAACTTAAGCAATGTATGGAATTTGTAATACTTGGGCATGTACAAAAATAGTTGTTGCAATGTATTCTCCCCCATGGGATTTGAAATCGTATAAAAGTATAACACGAGTATTTAAGCATGTATCTCCCCCAAAGAGTTTGTAAAGTAATTAAACCAGTAAAAGTGGGGCTAAGACTCACCTGAAGCTGATGGTACCATGAACATGTAATGAGCTGAAAAACAAGGCGCGCACACTAGCCGCAACCTAATGTGAATGATGAACGATCTACTTTAGATCATGAAATGATGTTATGAATGTCCATGCACATGATTCTATACCACTCCACTCTTTGGAAAAACACTTGTGTTATCAAAAGTATATAATCCAAGTATTTGGAAAATATTGCTATTAGAAAATATAAATAGCTAGTTATAATATATATATATATATACTTATATATATATAACGTAAGTTTCCATGTTAGCGTTGAAATACTCGGGTTGTAATCCTTGAAATGATGAAAACATACTCGTAATAACTAATACTACGTTAGTTATAAAGCTCGGTACTTGATATTACTTCTAGCTCAAAAATGTACTTCGTAGTTTTTGCGCCAAATTTAATAAAAGCTGTCAATTGTAAAATGGTTTTAGCCGATATTCAAACGAGTATATCTTTGTCGTTACTTGTCCGTTTTACTTGTTCTTTATATCCACGGTTTCGTCTTAGTATGTAGTAATATATTTTGGAAAGCTCGGCTCCTCCGGGTTACGTCTAAAGTCTCTTTTTGTCCAATGAAAAACGTCCAACAGCATACATTTTCAGAAAAATACTTTTCGTCTACAATCTTGCAAAAATCATAACTCCTTCGTTATAGACTCTTTTTAATCCGTTCTTTCGCCTACGGATTCGTTTTTGAAAGTATTTTCTAAAAATTTTGCCAAAGTTTCCTTGGTGTTTACTGATTTTCCAGATTTTTACAAAACGGGACAGCATGTCTAAAATAGGTTCCAAATCAAGTTTCCAAGGTTAAAAACTAATTTCTACCATCACCAAACCTCTTGTAATCACCACATGACTAATCTAATCTTACCATACACCTTCTTAGGGTGCCATGGACTCCTAACCAAGTTATTAGAGCAAGGGGATTCATAACTAAAAAGTTAGGGTTTGTATGTTTCTTTTTAGCCAAAATAAAGTGTGGTATAGCTACTTGTACATGGTTTTTAGCATGATACCTATGTAATACATGTAAAAATAGGATGATCCATGAAAAAATAAAGATGAAAACTTACTTGATAAAATGAGATGATTATTGGATGATTATGCTTGATGTTCTTGTGTTTTTGTTGCTTGATTCTTGATTAGGCTTGTAAAATGAACAACTTTTGTGTTTTACTTCATGAAAAATGATCACTTGATCAATGTATTAATTATGGGTCGTGGTTTTGATGGGAGGAAGGAGATGAGAAGAATTTTTGGATCTTGAAAAAGTGTATGTTATGATTTGTAATTTTTGGTTAAGTGTAGAATTTAGAGGTTTATTAGTTAAATAAGGGTAAGTTAATGCCATGGGTTAAAAAGGGTGTTCTTGGGCTGGTTTTTCAAGGGTAGGAGGGGGGGGGGGGGGTTAGGGTACTTGGGATTTAATTAGGAAACCTTGAAAGAATTTGCACTAGTTAGCGTTTTTAGTTACGATCGGGTATCGGTTTTATTAGAAATAAATATTCACGAAGTATACCGGGATGAAATTAGTTATAAAAATGTTAAAAACATATTAAAAATATGTTGGGTACATTTACTGAGTGATCGGGTGATTAATGTTTAGTTTTAACGAAAACCGTCGTTATTTTCATACGCGTACGTTAAAAATAAAATAAATTTCCAAAATACTGGGTAAATGAATGTTATAACTTTTAAGATGTTAAAATGGATATAAAAATATGTCGGGACCATTGTGGGAATATTTAGATATATTCGTCGTGTATAAACCGGGTGTTAACGTTTATTATAATTACGTATACGTAAAAACGTTAAATGTACTGAATATAGAAATTTGAAAATCCTGAGAGTGGTATAACATGAAAATGCTGTTATGATGATATGCAGACTATCCCCAGTCCGTATGCAGTGTACTTAACACTAATGAAATGAATTCGCACCTAAACCAATCCGGTTACGCGAATTTGAATACCCGTAAACTAAATTTACGATGAAATGAGTAATGCAAGTGAATGATGAAAACTTTTTCGGAAATGAATAGTGTTTAGTGAATAGTAAATTTCCAAAAAGTTTCTCAGAACATCAAACTGACCTCGAAAACGATGAATAGTAAAACGATGAATAGTGTTTTGATGAATAGTGATTTATGAATAGTAAAAAGTCGAAGTTTGGGAAAATGACCTGAAATGGTAAATGACGTGAAATGGTGAGTTGTGACAGTCTTCCCCTCTAAAAGGAACTTCGTCCCGAAGTTCAGTTTATGTTGGTCTCTGAAAACATATTGGTGAAAAGGTGATGATAGTGATGGTGAGAAGGGAAGAGACTGTGACAACTGTGACAAAATGATATTGTGATACAAGAAAATACTGTGATGTAAGTGTATTATGCATAAATGTGAATGTTCATGAAATGAAATGATCAATTTACATGCTTCCAAGCGGCGGTTCATGAGGTGATGAAAAGTATGAATGTTCTGACAATGAGGGTATACACACATGCATGAAACATTTGGAAAATGAGTAAAGGATTCAATCCAGACAGAATTTTATTATAACCATTCTCAGTGTTGCAAAATTCATTTCTGAGTCGGATATAGGTAGTCAGCCTATGTCCCACTATCCCGGGTTGAATATAGGTGACTAGTCTATATTCCACCGAGGTTCCATGAATTTTGAAATACTCAGCTCAGTCATACTAATACTATGTCCTTCACAAATACCAATACGTTCTGAAAGACTAAGGCAGGTGACCAAGCTCGAGGTCAAATGATGAAACTATGCAAGGAAAAAAAAAATAATGCGGTGACATATATGATACATGAGCATGCTTATATGAAAGACAATTATAGTAATCGACTATAATAAATGAATATAATATATATCAGATAATGAGACACAAATCTCATCACCTATGTCAGCAACTAACCACAAATGAGGCTTCAGCTTGGCAGGCAGGCACGTGACGGTCATAGGGTTAAGTTTTCTTGAAAGTAGCTATAGTCTAGGTTTTAAAAAAAACACTTAGTTCGCTATAGCCAAAGCTCTGGTACCAATCTGTCACACCCCCAAAATCGGGTCCAGCGGAAGCATACATGTAGCTGGGGTGTAACTCAATTGGTATCTCGACACAAGATCAAAAATAGTTTGCACTTGAATCATTTTGAATAAAATAGTTAAATCAAATTGTTGAATTTACATTGTTAAAAGTAATGCGGAAGTAGGCCCTTAAAATAGTTTAAAACGGTCCCCAAATGAATAATCAGAGTCTTCTATGACCATGCCATGCCCTGCCAAAACCTCCTGTAGCGTGCCATAGCTTAAAACCTGAAAATACATGCTAAAGTGTCAACACAATGGTTGGTGAGTTCATAGAGTCTTGTGAAAAAGAATGTAATGCATAAAAATGAAGATTTCCCAGCAAAGGCATCGTAAATCCACTCAGTTCCAAGTCCCGCCATAAGAGACTTGTAACCTGTGTGTTTACAACCCACTGCCAAATGTAATATGTTTGTAATAAATCAGTCATAAGATTGTTGCAAAGACATCGTAATTCTGTAGTAATAGTGGTGGAAAAGTATCGTAATTCCATAAGTAATTTTCGTATGTACAATAGCCACAAGTATAAAGTGAACCGACATAAATGTCAAAAATGCTACATTGTCCCTTAAGCTCATGACCCCGAAGCTAGACTTTGTAATGCCCCAACAGAGTGTCTACCAGGCACTCACTTGATAAGACATGAAATGCATTCGTCCCGTTGGAGCAACCCAAACACGAATGGAGGCGTCACCCTCAATAGATCTATTCACTCACTCTCGCTTAGTACTTGAAATTAACGGTCCATGATATTGAAAAGGGGACTTGTTATGAAGTGGTAGTAAGGCAACTTAAGCAATGTATGGAATTTGTAATACTTGGGCATGTACAAAAATAGTTGTTGCAATGTATTCTCCCCCATGGGATTTGAAATCGTATAAAAGTATAACACGAGTATTTAAGCATGTATCTCCCCCAAAGAGTTTGTAAAGTAATTAAACCAGTAAAAGTGGGGCTATGACTCACCTGAAGCTGATGGTACCATGAACATGTAATGAGCTGAAAAACAAGGCGCGCACACTAGCCGCAACCTAATGTGAATGATGAACGATCTACTTTAGATCATGAAATGATGTTATGAATGTCCATGCACATGATTCTATACCACTCTACTCTTTGGAAAAACACTTGTGTTATCAAAAGTATATAATCCAAGTATTTGGAAAATATTGCTATTAGAAAATATAAATAGCTAGTTATAATATATATATATATATACTTATATATATATAACGTAAGTTTCCATGTTAGCGTTGAAATACTCGGGTTGTAATCCTTGAAATGATGAAAACATACTCGTAATAACTAATACTACGTTAGTTATAAAGCTCGGTACTTGATATTACTTCTAGCTCAAAAATGTACTTCGTAGTTTTTGCGCCAAATTTAATAAAAGCTGTCAATTGTAAAATGGTTTTAGCCGATATTCAAACGAGTATATCTTTGTCGTTACTTGTCCGTTTTACTTGTTCTTTATATCCACGGTTTCGTCTTAGTATGTAGTAATATATTTTGGAAAGCTCGGCTCCTCCGGGTTACGTCTAAAGTCTCTTTTTGTCCAATGAAAAACGTCCAACAGCATACATTTTCAGAAAAATACTTTTCGTCTACAATCTTGCAAAAATCATAACTCCTTCGTTATAGACTCTTTTTAATCCGTTCTTTCGCCTACGGATTCGTTTTTGAAAGTATTTTCTAAAAATTTTGCCAAAGTTTCCTTGGTGTTTACTGATTTTCCAGATTTTTACAAAACGGGACAGCATGTCTAAAATAGGTTCCAAATCAAGTTTCCAAGGTTAAAAACTAATTTCTACCATCACCAAACCTCTTGTAATCACAACATGACTAATCTAATCTTACCATACACCTTCTTAGGGTGCCATGGACTCCTAACCAAGTTATTAGAGCAAGGGGATTCATAACTAAAAAGTTAGGGTTTGTATGTTTCTTTTTAGCCAAAATAAAGTGTGGTATAGCTACTTGTACATGGTTTTTAGCATGATACCTATGTAATACATGTAAAAATAGGATGATCCATGAAAAAATAAAGATGAAAACTTACTTGATAAAATGAGATGATTATTGGATGATTATGCTTGATGTTCTTGTGTTTTTGTTGCTTGATTCTTGATTAGGCTTGTAAAATGAACAACTTTTGTGTTTTACTTCATGAAAAATGATCACTTGATCAATGTATTAATTATGGGTCGTGGTTTTGATGGGAGGAAGGAGATGAGAAGAATTTTTGGATCTTGAAAAAGTGTATGTTATGATTTGTAATTTTTGGTTAAGTGTAGAATTTAGAGGTTTATTAGTTAAATAAGGGTAAGTTAATGCCATGGGTTAAAAAGGGTGTTCTTGGGCTGGTTTTTCAAGGGTAGGAGGGGGGGGGGTTAGGGTACTTGGGATTTAATTAGGAAACCTTGAAAGAATTTGCACTAGTTAGCGTTTTTAGTTACGATCGGGTATCGGTTTTATTAGAAATAAATATTCACGAAGTATACCGGGATGAAATTAGTTATAAAAATGTTAAAAACATATTAAAAATATGTTGGGTACATTTACTGAGTGATCGGGTGATTAATGTTTAGTTTTAACGAAAACCGTCGTTATTTTCATACGCGTACGTTAAAAATAAAATAAATTTCCAAAATACTGGGTAAATGAATGTTATAACTTTTAAGATGTTAAAATGGATATAAAAATATGTCGGGACCATTGTGGGAATATTTAGATATATTCGTCGTGTATAAACCGGGTGTTAACGTTTATTATAATTACGTATACGTAAAAACGTTAAATGTACTGAATATAGAAATTTGAAAATCCTGAGAGTGGTATAACATGAAAATGCTGTTATGATGATATGCAGACTATCCCCAGTCCGTATGCAGTGTACTTAACACTAATGAAATGAATTCGCACCTAAACCAATCCGGTTACGCGAATTTGAATACCCGTAAACTAAATTTACGATGAAATGAGTAATGCAAGTGAATGATGAAAACTTTTCCAGAAATGAATAGTGTTTAGTGAATAGTAAATTTCCAAAAAGTTTCTCAGAACATCAAACTGACCTCGAAAACGATGAATAGTAAAACGATGAATAGTGTTTTGATGAATAGTAAAAAGTCGAAGTTTGGGAAAATGACCTGAAATGGTAAATGACGTGAAATGGTGAGTTGTGACAGTACACCACCATCACCACCACACAACTGCAACACTCAACCTCCCACCATCAAAAGCACCCCACTCCAGTTCTCCATCCCACTTATACCTCTCCCCTCCTCACAATTTGGTACCTAACACACCCAGCTCATCAATCCACTCAAAACTCATTTGGCGCCAAAACTGAATTAAAGGTTGGGATTAATTCTACATTAATTAGGTGATTGGGATTTGTTCGCAGGGTCTCCAAGATCACTTTAGGGCTGAGCTGTCTCAGATTGAAGCACAGGAAGAGTGATTCCTACCTACCACGATTTTAGTATAAATAGTAGGCCATTGTAAGCCCTTAAGGCATCCAATTCCCCTTGTATTTTTCTGTTTTATGTTTAAATTTTCATTGTAATGCTTTTTACTTAAGTTAATTCAAGTAATTTTCAGTTTACAGCAATTTCCAATTTTACCTTAAATTCTCAACTTTTGCTAAGTGTTGGTATCTTACTTCATTAGTGCTAAAAATCAACCTCAGTCACCTTTACAATTGATTTATAAAGTTCTTAAATCATTGAGTTAAGAAAAATTCAGAAAAGGAAAAAAATATAAGAAAATACAAAAAAAATAAAAAATGGTGGAACAAGTTGGTGCAGCAGAGAAAGGCAAAGGAGGGGGCATGGTTTAGAGCTCATGGGAGCATTAGGGGAGTAATTTGGTACTAGTTCTCACTCACTCACACTCTGGATCAACTTATAAGACTTCATTGTTAGCATAATTCACCATTAATGGTTATGATTGTTGTTTGCTGGTTATTTTTGCTTATTTAAACTTACTTGATGTTAGCATGCTTTCTATTTCTAGTTTCATAGGCCAGATTAACTAGTTGCTTTATAATCTTCATTTTTTAGTCTCTAAAAGGATGTTTGGTTTAGGAATTTTAGCTGGGATCTGGGTGATCTTTGTTGTTATAAGTTAATGAGACATGCTTCTTTAGGTTAGTTTAGGTTTTCAAGCTTTAAAATCTAGTGATAGAACAGAACAAGTCAACTTTGCAAATTCAATCAACTAGCAGCCTAACTGTTGATGATTTGGTACTTAACATCTTTGATTTCAATCGTAAATTAGTTTAGACAGCTTGATTTAGTTTCAATTAGGTTTAATACATATTTATTAATCAATTAGGGGCCTTAGAAACTCACTATAGTCAACTTAGGTAAATATTTCGAAAGTCAAATGACACATTCAGAAATATGGGACAAACTTCAAAAGGACTTGTAGGGTTCAATTCTGGTTGAAAACAGTTAAGGTTTGTCATTTTGTAACCTCTGGTAGCTTGTCTATAAATATCAAAAAGAAAATTTGATTTTGAAGTCCATTTGGCCATATGAAATTGACCTTAAACATGCCCATTCGACCCTAGTTCTGTCCTGCACTCAGACTTGGTGCGCTTTTCATTTGATGATAGCTTGTTGAATTTTGTTCCATTTCCTTAGTTATTAGCTGTTTTGTACACTCCCCTAGGTAGTCCTTAGGATATAACTTTTAGTTCCCCCTGTTCTGTTTATTTGAAGTGCTTATTCGAGCCTCAAAGTGGCCTTTTGGCTACTGCTGCTACTGCCATTGTTCTTGTATCTGTTGTTGTTGTCTATTCTTGTTATTGTGGTTATTCAGGTTGTTTATTATTGTTCTTGTTATATGTGTCGTTGTTCAGTTCTTGTGAGCTTCGTAGCATATTCGAAGCTCACTTAGTTCATTTGTGTTGTGTGGCGTTACAAAAGAAAAGAAGACAAAACTTGGAATAAAAGTGATGATTTTGATTCTTGAATCTGTCATAATTTTTTGAAATGAAAGTAGGATTTGTTGGAATTAGTTGTTTCCAAACGTTGTGTTTGAGTTTGTGTTAGTAAAAAGAAAGCAGGAAAGAAAAGAGAAAAAAAGGGAAACAAATTTTGTGCAAAAATCAAGGTTCGAACCCTGGACCTCTTCTATACAGACACACAAACACCACACTTTACCAATAGCGCCCTTGGGTATTTTTCGTTATAAGCCTCAACATTAATTCTCTTATATAGTTTCTAGTGTAGTTTGCTTATTTGCTTAGTATTGCTTATTCCAACTTTTCAGTATTACTTTTTCCCAACTTTTTATTTTTCTTAGATTAGTTTTAAGTTAATTTAGTTACCAAAAAAATTTCAGATTTTTCCCTATAGTTTTAGTATTTATTATAATTTAATTAGAGTTAATTAGTTATTAATTCATAATAAATAAAGTTTTAATTGAAAAATTAATTTTCTTTTTTCTAAAATTTGCTTTTGTCATTTAGTGCGTAAGAAAATTATTTGGAAACCCGTAGGACTTGCGTAGCTCTAAATTCACGTTTTTATTTGCGCGTTGACGTTTATTTAGAATAAACGTCACGTTTGTGTGAAATTTGTGATTTTTAGGATTCCCGATACCTATTTTTTGTTTCCCGTAGCATTTTAGGTTATTTTAAATAGTTCTTAGCATTCCTTAGTTCAATTTTCCATTTAGGTTATGTTTATTCAATTTTCGTTCGTTAATTCGTAATTTCCGTTAATTTAACGTACAACAAAACCAAATAACCTTTCCAATCATACAAGATTTTAATCCCAATCTCACTCGAAGCTTTCCATTTACACCTTGTTGGGGTACGACCCGGGAAATCACTTCCCGGTCTCACAATTTGATTATCACTTTTACAAGTTTTGCGAGGTAATCATTTTCCTAAACGATTTTCTCGTATTACTTCATGTTTATTTGTCTCACGACAAATTAAACCTCACGTTTGTTGATTTTTTGAACGTTTTTGGAGCATAAAAGTGAAGAAAACGGCAAAGTCTCGATTATTCTTGCTGGAACAGTACCTGACGGCGTCAAGACTATCCACATGACAGCATCAAGAGTTACAAAAGAGGTGGATGTGGAAAATACACGTGACGATCCAGAGAGTTTTTAAGCATAGGAGATGACGGCATCATCCAAGGCCGTCAAGGTCCAAGTATTAGTGACGGCCCAGAGGAAAATCCTACATGACAGCGTAAGAAGTAGATCTAGGCAATACCATTTCATTATGGCGGCGAGTTGACGGCGTCACAATCCAACACATGACGCCGTCACGCTATGTAATTTATATATAGTTTTCCAAATTTCATTCATTAGTGTGCAACTTTGAGGGAATAAACCCTAGTATGAATTTTATCAGCTTTTCAAGGGTTTCAACCCCTTGAATCTTTCATGTTCAATTAAAGATAAGTATCCCTTCAAATCATTCAATATGTCTATGTGTTGTTTGATTATATCTTACGCTTGTCTTCTATTTAACATGCTAGGCTAGATTTCTTTTGTGTTTGCTTAGATGTAGTGAAACCTAGATGTTAATTATGGGTTGATTTTTTTTATAGTTGTTACAGATGATTGTATTCGATGTTAGGCTTAAGAAAACTAGCAGAATTCCATTGGTTACTTGCTTGAACGTCTTAAGAAACATGATCGGAGGTGTACTACGATTTTTGGTTGTATTTAATGCGTAGGAGAATTCTAATGATCCCATGTTAGGAGCTTCTAACGACTCGACGTAGGAGTGAAGTAGGATCCTATAGAGTTAGGGAATATTTTACACGGCCCTACGACTAGTATTAAGGAATATGACCCGTCATCCATGCAATTGTAACAAGAAATCAACCTGTAAAAGATATCTAGGGAGTAATGAAACCTAAGTAAACACAACTTTCCTCATCATTGTTTACACCACATTAGTATAATTAGCTTTATTTTCATTTCTGATATTTTATTTTGATTGCATCTTAGTTTAATTGGGTTAGTTGGCTAGCAACTAATTCCGCCCACTCCTTCAAAACTCGAGATTTTACTTGCTTTCATAAAATATAAAAATACAAAAAGAATCATCCCTCAACTCTAGACCTAGTTTAGGAGGCTTTCTAATCCTAGCGACACTATTCCTGAGTTGAATGATCTATCCCCCGGAACTTGTCACTATACTATACTACGACGATAAGGTATACTGCCTGGTGGGGGTTGTAAGCTTCTCGAGATCCCTTGAGAGGTAAAACCTGGTGCGATCCCCACGTATTACTCAACAAATTACAAACTTTGTAAACAGTTTTAAAAACTGATGCCACTAAATTTGAAATGAGCATGATGGGTGAACTCACTTACTTTCTTGGGCTACAAATCAAGCAAACTGACAAAGGCATATCCATTTGTCAAGAAAAATACACTAGTAACCTACTGATGAAGTATGAGCTCACTGATTTCTCCTTTGTAAAGACTCCTATGGTTCCTACAAACAATCTTGGTCCTGACCTCATAGGTAAGTTAGTGAACCAAACCCTATACAGAGGGATGATAGGGTCACTGATGTACCTTCTTGCCTCAAAATCTGATATACAATTTACGGTATGCCTATGTGCAAGATATCAGTTTGACCCAAAAGAATCTCATCTCACAGCTATCAAAAGAATCATTAGATACCTGAAGGGTACTCCAAACCTTGGTTTGTACTATGCAAAATGTTCAGGGTTTGATCTCAAAGGGAACACTGACTCTGCTTATACAGGCTGCAATATGGATAGAAAAGTACCTCAGAACCTATCAATTCCTTGGAGGAAAGCTTGTTTGCTGGAGTACAAAGAAATAACAATCAGTAGCCATGGCTTCTGCCAAAGCTGAGTATGTGCTTGCTGTAGGGTGTTGTGTAAATATACTTTGGATGTAGAGTCAACTCAGTAACTATGGCATTAAGTATAGGATGGTGCCCATCTTCTGTGACAACACTAGTGCCATAGCCATTTCCAACAACCCTGTTCTTCATCAAAGAACCAAACATATTGATATCAGGTACCACTTCATCAGGGACCACATTATGAATGGAGATATTGAATTACACTTCATCTCCACTGAATATCAGCTAAGTGATATATTTACAAAACCCTTGGATGAACCCACTTTCACAAGACTGAAAGCTGAATTGGGCATGTTGGATATAGACAATCAGGTCACTGATTGAATATAAACAACCTGGTGTAAATATTTCCTAAGGTCCCTGATCAACATTATCCTTAAGTGAAGTCATGTACATTCTTCACACTGAAACCCTTCTTGATACCAGTCATCTTAATGAAAAGATATTCAGGGGGCCTTAAGAACATCATACGTGACATTTAATGCTTAACTAAATGCCTTAGGTATCTAGTTAGTAAATGTCCCAGGTTGGTAATTGACTTATATTTAATAATAGAATATATGTCTTTTACCTTTCTGGAAACCACTTCTTGGGCCCCCACAACTCCTACTAAAACCCACTAGGCATTTAATGCCTCTCCTCACATAAATATCAAAATGATATTTATGTAGTGACATCATCTCTGCGAAAATGCACTTTTGCAGAGAGGCACAACTGTTCACCTTGACATGGAAAAAAGAGGATGATGGGAAATGTGGCCATTAATGCGGATATCAAACCGTTTTATACCAAAAATTTAAAACCTATATTAAACGGTTTGATATCCATGCCTTTTTCAAAACCCTATAAATACCCCCACAAATAACTACACACACACGCTTTCAAAATCCTTCAAAATTTTTTGCAAATATTTGCACTCAACTGTGTGTGTTATTCCGATTTTAAAAATTAGACCTTTTCAAAAAACAATGGCATCTTCAAAAGTTATCAAATACGCTCCTAACGTGGAATTCCAGATTGAGAGTGTTGATATGACCAAAAACAATGTGGTGGGGAATTTCTCCTATCCTGAAGGCTTTCCGGCCTATATGGGTGTGGTTAAATATGTTCAAAACTGCTTCCTCACCACTACTTTTACCAAAACCCCCTCTGTCATATACCATGACTTACTGAGGGAATTCTGGTGTACATCTGTGGTTGAAAAACCTGATGTCGCTAAGGATGCTATCATCAAGTTCTCAGTAATGAATGAGAAGAAAATGCTCTCCTTCACCTACAAGACCTTTATTAAGGCCACATGCCTTGATTGCACTGAGACCTTTGAGAACTTACCCAAGGCTAATGAAGTGACAACCTTATTGCTGGAACTTGGGCCACATGATACACATAACCCTGATGTGACCCCAGGGGCCCTGTAAGCTAAGGTCCCAGTTGTTAAGACCTGGTTCCCTTCTCCACGGATGATCCTGATGACATTTGTCATTCAGGTCCTTGGGGGTAATAAATCCTCAACTAAGCAATTGAAGGCCACTCAAGCAATGATGGTATTCAATCTCATAGAGGGTAGAAAAATTTACTTTAGAGAATTAATCTTCAAAGACCTCATCACAAACTGACTACAGGGAAATCTAGGCAAAAACTTATGTCTTATCCTAGGTTTATGGCCTGACGTCAAGGGCTTTGAACCTGATGTCTTACACAAGGAAAACTACTCAAAAGACCCTTATGAGGTCACAGATGTCGCCCTGATAACTTATATGTTGACTGCTACTCAGGGCGCTGATGGAATATCACCCATTCCTTCTCCCTCAAAGAAGAAGAAGAAGAAGAAAAAGGGACAAGGGTCCAGGAAGGTGGTCATACCCAGATCACTCGCCACTGGATCCTCTATCTCAAAGCCTGGTAAAAAGAGGCAACCATCGACCTTGACCACTGAGACTACCATTGTTGAGGCCACTTCATTGACCCAAAAATAACCGCCAATGGAGGGCAATGAGAAATCACACTCTGTGTCCTCGGGCAAACCCTCTCCTTCAGGCCCTGCTGACATACACAAGTTAGTGGGGTCAGAAAAAACTCAACCCTCACATCCTGCTAAAGGCTCTGATAAATCACAATCAAAGTCTCAAGGAGTAAATCACAACTCCACTGAGAAGGGGACCCACATCCAATCACATCCCGCTAAATGCTTTGCTAAATCACAACCAAAGAATCAGGGAGTTACGGTCCCTAAATCTTCTATAAGCCAGTACAAGCTTGTTTGAAAGGGGGACATCACCATTCATTCTCCTGATGAGGACATTCGCAAATCAAAGCTTTTATCTGAGGGTACCATAACTCATTCCAAAGACTCAGAGGTAAATATACAACTCGTTGATAGGGAAACAACAAGCATGGTTCCTAAGGATGCCACTAAAAAACACTCATCATTGTCTGAAGGAGTCTCATGGGACAAAGACTTAGGGGGCATGCAACCACCCGCTGATATGGAACCTATACCCCCTTATGGCGATGTGCAATCCTCGGGAACTGACTCCATGGACCAGGCAGAGAAATCTCACTCTGGTCACCTGGAGGGGTCAGGGACTTACCACAACGAAGGCAAAGCCTCATTTGAGGGGGAGCCGGATGGGACTCAGGCACCTTCTCTTGCTGACATGGAATTATTACTGAATGAAGAGTCTGAAGAGGAGGTGTTTGATTTTGAAGAAGATGAAGCTTTGGTTGTTGGGGAAGACATGGATACTGATGAACAAAGACATACTTAAGAGTCTTCCCAGAATCCCGGCATACTGAGCAACCCTCCTCATCTCCTCCTACTGAGGATCAACAATCACCATCTCCTGAACAACAACCATCATCATCATCATCTCACAATATGAAGACAAGTCTAATTCTTGAGGCTCCTCACCATCAGCATCATCAGGCTACCAGCACATTGAAAATTCCAAGCTAGTGACTGCTCAAGTAATTTGGGAGTTACTTGATTGGAATAATGAATGGCTCTACACCAGGCTCGAAGAAACAAACTCAGACCGACATCTTGAGGCTGCAGCCTCTTATTCTGATCTGATGGCCCATGTAGACACATTCATGGCCAAGGTCACTGAAACAAAAGAGGTCACTGAGAAAGGACTCAAGGAAATGCAGACAACTATGGAAAAGTTGGGTGAAGATCAGGGCACTCAGCTTACTTTTCTTTAAAGATGATCATGTTCTTATGACCAAGCTTCTTGAGTTCATGGATTCTCACAAGTCCACCTCTAAAGCTCTCAATGAGCTGCCCGCTTTGTTCAAGCCTATTAACATCTCCTGCATCCAAGCACATCAGGAGGCTGTTAATAAGACTCTTAGTGATCAACAGGTGAAGCTCAATGCCTTGGCTCAAAGCTCTAATGAACTCACCAGGAAGCATAATGAACTGGTCTCTTCCTACACCAGTAGGATTGTCACTTTGACCTCCTCTCAGAACGCAATGGGTTCTGATATTGCTGCACTGAAGACTGAGTCTACAGAGATTAAAGGAATGGTTTTGAATATTTTGAAGTTGCTCAAGTCTGGGTCTTCTCATGCCCCTCCTACTTCAACAGATGCTCCCACTGATGCTCAAGCATCTGTTGAGGGGGAGAAAGTTGTTTAGACTGCACATATCAGGTCGACTCCAACTCCTACTTAAAGACTATTTGGTCAGTTGCGTCCTAAAAGAACATCTTCAGGCTTGACCTAAAAAACAATGATAATCACTGAGGCCTTTCCTATTCAAAGCTTCATGCCACCACCATCCACCTCAGCAATAGCCCTAGCAACTCCCATCTTCACTGAGGCAAGTACAACAACCAACATCCCTCAAGCCACAACTAGTATCCCCCCACCCACTAACAAAGGGAATGGAATTAGGGTTACTGAGGACTCACCTCCAAATTTGGTTCTTGCTCAAAAGGAGGTGCGTCGTAAGCCTGATGCACCTGACATTATTGAAGTGACACTACATAATGGAAAGGTCTTCTGGGGAACAAATGAACAGGTTGCCGCAATCATGGAAGAAGATGACAAACTCAAGGCTGAAATGCTCAATATGTTCGTGATTGAGGAAGTTGCTAAGGAAGAGATCAGGGACACAAACAAATCTATCAAGGATGAAGAGTTCCTCAACATTTATGCCAACCTGATCAAAAAGCACAATGAGAAGGTTAGGGTACTTAATGAAAGAAAGAAAAGGAACTATGATAGGTATGTGTGGACAATGACAAAGACCAGGGGTGAAGGTCCCATCACTGACATCATCATCCATCCCTTTAGGAAGAATGAGCCTATTTGTGCTACAATTCAGAGAGGACCAAGAATACATGAGAAGTGTGTCCAACTGAAACTCTCTGAATTTGGACTCAAGGACTAGGACATGATGGGACCCATACTGAGGAAGAAGAAGAACAAGTGTGTGCCTGAACTCCTTGAAATCCTGACCAAGAAGTATCAGGAACTTGAGATGGTGGCCAAGAGCCTGGGCATTGATCATCAGGCCACACTTGCAAATCAGGGACTGACTATTCTAGAACAACGCCAAACCTTAGGTAAGAAGTGGAAAGCGGTTAAGCTTAAACCTGAACAATATATATCTACTCTTCACTACAACCATGAACCTCCTGCTAGTGTCAAGTTTGCAAATAGCAAGGTAACTAAGGAACTTGAGTATGGTCTCTTATTTCTTGATGAATATGCTTCACCTACCTTTCAAAGGGTAAGTGAGATGCACAAGGTGGAAACTCCTACTCTCCTAGCATACAAACTGATGGCTCGCCATTACAAGAGACCTGAGAACGAGGAGTTCATGTTCCTGATGGAAAAAACGATGAGTGAGCGACCTGACAAGCATGTTTTACTAGAAAAGAAGACCAAGCTTGAACTCATAGGAATGAAGGAAGACTGAGTACTTCACCCTGAGTATTTTGTTTAGATGATAGGACTTTCGTAATATTTGATGAATAAGATGATGGCCCATGTTTAAAAAATTCTTTGTTCCTTATTTATTAGTATCTTCAGTGTAAGACGAAGCCTAATTTGCTCACTTACACTGATCAAACACTTAGGCATAATTTATATCCAAATAGGGGGAGATTGTTGGGTTCACTCAGTACCCAAGTTTGTTAAATAAGAATTTGAACACAAATTAACCTAAGTGTTGGAAAACATTAAACGCAATGAAGTTACTTAGTGAACAGTTGCTCAGTGAGTTACCTTCAGGATGCTTAGGACGAGTCTAAGAATAAAGTCTCTCCATTCAATGAGGCGAAACTCAGTGAGTGGCACCTAAGCCAAAGAAGAAGGTGATGGGTTCAGTGAGGATGATAATAACTCACTGACTCCCCAAGACTCCTCAACAACTAAAGAATTATTGATTGAAGTGAAGAGTGAAGACCTGAAGATTGAATAATGGGCGGGACAAAGCGGGAAATGTTTGAAAGGATTAGTGGGTGTCCTTATCAACCTGAAGTCAAACTTTTCTTGTAAGGCATAAAGTCAGGATGCTGTCATCACTGTCCCTAAGAAAGGCGTATTGTGTTATACCCAAAATAGCCCAATGTAACAGAGAAAAAATATGTAGGTATTTTGTTTTCACTAGCTTAGGTCATCTTTTGTCTTTATCATTATTGTTGAAAATACTTGTGTATAAATAGGAAACATAAGCGAGGAGTAAAAGTAGACAAGTTTGTGCAATTAATGCTTAGACATTCATAAACTACTTTTACTCCTCCAAAGAACAACACAGTCCCTAAGATAGCTCAGTAGGACCTTTAGTTGTCACTCAAACTTAGTTTGAGTTTAGTGAGGAGCCATACCATACTTGTCATTTCAATCCCAAGTGTTATTCCGCAAACACTTGGGTATAATTCTTTGATTAACTTCTAATAAGAATTAAACGTTGAAAAAATATATTGTCTTTTATCTTTACGTTTTATTACTTATTGTTAATTAATTGTATCTTAGTGGATGCCATGGAACTTGGTTAGTTTAACTCTCAGTTAACATTAATCAAGTAAAAGGGACCAACAATTATTATTATTATTATTATTATTATTATTATTATTATTATTATTATTATTATTATTATTATTATTATTATTATTATTATAAACTTTCATTTATTAAAAACATAATAATTTACAGAAAGTTGGAAGGGAGTCTAGACACAAGTTGCGCTCCCACTCCTTTTTGAATACAAAAGCTTAATTTATAAAAGATAAAAATACCACTCTTAGCATTATTGGAGTGACTAACAACAATAGATTTAATACGCGAAAGTGTGTCCAAAGCCTCCGCATCGAATTCCCCGAAAGTAGAGAAAGCAAATAGTATAAACTTGTACCTGTCGTCCTCACATTTTGACGCATACTTCTTTTTTTTCTTCTCCACAGCGGTGTGCAAGGCAACCCCAGGGGCCCATGAAGTCACCCAGGACCAACAAAGGGGGATATTCTAGTCACATCTAGACATGCATCTTTTCCTTTGAGCCAATTGAATAATAACAAATCTATAGGTCATAGCTCATTCCCATCCTCTGAAAGGAACCCCATAGGAGCCTCTTTACGCTCCATGATCCCAACCTTAGAACATACATCAACAAGAATATCACACACTAAATTATGCCTGAACTTCACACCCACTTCACTAGAGCAGTGGACTGCATGATCTCCTCATTTGTCCATACGATGTACATTGCAACTCAGACATAGGCTACCTTCATAGAACATAGGTATAGTAAGCCTATAACACAACATAGAACGGAATTGGCGATGGTTCATCCTCTGTCCCAAGCCTTCAATAGAGATGGTGAAAAGAAAATCCTGTGCATGTGAGCCACGTATACAACTGAGAACAGTCACCTGTCTTGGACTTAGCGAGTACTTAGAAACAAGGTTTTTCTCAATGACACCAAAATAACACTTTGCCAAGGTTTTCATCATTTGGGGGGCAGAAGCGCCATTGGTGATAGAGAGATCGTCTATGTTACAAGTAAAGTTGAAAGTATCAATAGCATGCTGAAAAGAAGAACCATAGGAGATATTATTATTATTATTATTATTATTATTATTATTATTATTATTATTATTATTATTATTGTTGTTGTTGTTGTTGTTGTTGTTGTTGTTGTTGTTGTTGTTGTTGTTGTTGTTGTTGTTGTTGTTGTTGTTGTTGTTGTTGTTGTTGTTGTTGTTTTTTTTTTTTTATTATAACATCACTTTATTGAAAAACAAATAGGATTTTACAAGAAATTAGTGGGGAGCCGAGATACTAACTGAGCCCCCACACCTCTAGCTATAGCAAAACCAATCCTACTAAAAATATGTGGAGCAGCACGTGCTCCAATGTCTTGGGTCATAGAGAATCGTCGAATGCGCTTTAATAAGGTCACTGCATCCTTTTCAAGTTCCCCAAAAGAAGAGAATGAAAAAGGGAGGAACCCATATCCGATATCAGCGCATTTAGCTGCGTACTTGACACGTTTACGTTGTGCGGCTTCAATAACCGCCCGGCCGGGCATAAAATCAACCATATACGAATGCGTCAAAGGTGACGATCCTGTAAGATCAACACAAACATCAAGGCCACCATCCTAAGAGTAAAGTAACATATCGGCTGGACGTAAGGTTTTTTCCCTCTCTCCATGAAGCCCAATATCCACCTCCTTACGAACTGAAACTCCAGACTGAGAACAAATATCAACAAGAACATCACGCACAACATTATGCCGATGTTTAATACCAACTATACCTGCGCACGATACAACATGATCTCCGAAAATATCTACAGGAAAAACCTTAGAACATGCTGAACATGGCATCTGGACAGTAAAAAGAGGAACACCCAACTGATAACACAACACACATCGGTAAGTCCTGGCATTCATAGTTTGTCCCAATCCGGATATCAGTGCCACCCTAAGCCAATCTGACGTGTAATCCTCTTTTAATGAGTTCTATAAAGCCATATGTCTAGAGGATAAATGGAAGGTGGATTCAACCATTTTGGCAACACGTGCGAAATGTATGACTGCCAATTTCTTCATAAGGTTGGGGGCAGCGATCTCACTAGGGTTACTCAAAAGGTTAAATATCCATATTCACATTAAAAGTACACAAAGCATCATCAAAAGAGGGACCAGTAGACACAATACCAGAACTATGAAGAAGCTTATTCTGTAAGCTGGCAGATTGAAGTCTAGAAGCAAGGAAGGCATAGTTCAAGACATCACCTGCAGAATACACACCAAGTCCTCCGAGAGAAAAAGGTAGGGTGGCGAGTCTCCATTGCCAATCACCAAACCCAGGTCCAGAAGCAGTGACAATACGTTCGAAAGAAGAGCGAACTGCTGCATCAAAAGAAACCTGAGCATTCTCAAAGACCCGGGGAGGACATGTGCACATAGAAAAATACAACTTGGAAATACCCGCACATACACGCAGCAGCAACAACTCACACTGGGGATCATTAAGCTTAGCAACAACATCCATAAGTTCAATAGTTTTAGCAACCCTTTTGATAACAAGCGTACTACTAAACTCAAAATCCACACTGGCGGGCCCCCCTAATAATTTAACAGCGTGCGAAGGTCGAGAAATATTAGGGGGAAAAACACCAACATACCTGCTCTTGGAGTCTTCCTTCGGCTAAAAAACCTCAGTTTTATCAACGTTGAGGTGTAAACCACAACTAGGTCCATCTATCATAATCAACTCCAAAACCTTCCCCACAACCAAGGTATCCCCAATAATAGTACCATCATCTAGATACCAAGCTTGAAGAGAAAGAGTAAAGGAGTATCTAATCTTACATGCCAAGGGATGTAACACTAAAGCAAAAAGAAGAGGCCCAAGTGGATCACCCTGTTCCACCCCTTGGTGCGACCATAAAGTATGTTCACCATAATATAATGTAGCAGGACTAGAGTAACAGAATTCCACCCAACGTGAAATAGCCGGAACACGAAGGCGAACTTCTCATAACATAACCGCATGATCCACCATATTGAAAGTGTTTTTAAAGTCCACCAATGATGAGGCGAAAAATGATCCATTTTTAGGGGGTCATTTAAGCCCGGAATTGAATTTATTTGATCAAATATTGCCCTAAATCGTTCCTTTTGTGATTTTAGGTACTTTTGGAGTGAATTCTGGAAAAGGAAGCATTTCTGACGTTTTTGGAGCAGAAAAGTGAAGAAAACGGCAAAGTCTTAATTTTCCTTGCTGGGAACAGTACCTGATGGCATCACCAATTCCTTAATGACGGCGTAAAGAGGAGAACAAGAGGTGAAGAGGATAGAGTCCATGACGGTCCAGAAGGTTTTTGCACTAGGGCGTGACGGCGTCACCATAGGCCGTCACGGTCCCTTTATTCTTGACGGCCCAGAAGAAAAACACTCTTGACGGCTTCAGATCTGGATCTAGGCAATCCAATTTTATTATAGGCGGCAGGTGGATGGCGTCAGAATTTTGTTCTTGACGCCGTCACCTTAGAAAATCTATATATAGTACTTGTAATTTTCATTCAAAGGAGAAGAGAATTTTAGGGACGACTTAAATAAACCCTAGGTCGATTTTCACATTATTTTCAAGGGTTTTCACCCCTTGAATCCTTTCATGTTCAATTAAGATAAGTATCCTTTCAATTCATTCAATATGTCTATGTGTTGTTTGAATATATCTTACGCTTGTCTTGATTGCAACATGCTAGGCTAGATATCTTGTGTGTTTGCTTAGATGTAATGAAACCTAGATGTTGATTATAGGTTGATTGCTTGTTTATAGTTGTAATGGATGAATCATTTCAATGTTAGGCTTAAGAAAACTGGTAGACTTCCATAGTGTAACTTGCTTGAACGTCTTAAGAAGCATGAACCAATGCGTACTAGGTTTTTATGGTTGTATTTAATGCATGAGCGAATTCTAGTGATCCCATGTTAGGAGCTTCTTGCAGGCTCGACATAGGAGTGAAGTAGGAGCTTATAGAGTTGGGGAAGTACATACGCCATCCCACGATTGGTATTAAGGAATATAACCCGTCATCCAGGCAACTGTAACAAACAATTAACTTGTAAAAGATATCTAGGGAGTAATGAAATCTAGGTTAACACAATTCTCACATTTATTGTACACACCACTAGTTTAATTAGCTTTATTTACATTTTTGTTATTTTATTTTGATTGCATCTTAGTTATTGGGTTAGTTGATTAGCAACTAATTCCGCCCACTCTTCCAAAACCCAAGATTTTAATTACTTTTATAAAATTTAAAAATATAAAAAGAATCATCCCTCACCTCTAATCCTAGCGACACTATTCCTGAGTTGAACGATCAATCCCCTGATACTACACTGCCTGGTGGGGGTTGTAAACTTCTCGAGATCCCTTGAGAGGTAAAGCCTGGTGCAATTCCCACGCATCAACCAACAACATTGATAAACCCACATCGCCCCCACGGTCTTCAATCAACCGATTCACAGCATGAAGGATTGCCTCCTTGATGTGTGGGAATTGCACCCGGCTTTACCTCTCAAGGGATCTCGGGAAGCTTACAACCCCCACTAGGTCTAGATGAGAGATGATTCTTTTTGTATTTTTATAAAAGCAATTAAAAATATCGGTTTTTGAAGGAATGGGCGGAATTAGTTGCTAGTCAACTAACCCAATTACTAAGATGCAATCAAAATAAAATACTAAAAATGAAAATAAACTAATTTAACTAGTGGTGTGAGCAATATATGGGAGAATTGTGTTTACTTAGGTTTCACTACTCCCTAGATATCTTTTACAGGTTAATTACTTGTTACAGTTGCGTGGATGATGGATTGTATTCCTTAATACCATTCATGGGGTGGCGTACTTACTTCCCCAATCCTATAAGCTCCTAATTCACTCCTATGTCGAGCCGGCTAAGAAGCTCCTAACATGGGATCACTAGAATTCGCTCATGCATTAAATACAATCATAAAGACCTAGTACACATCGGTTCATGTTTCTTAAGAAGTTCAAGCAAGTTACACAATGGAGATCTGCCAGTTTTCTTAAGCCTAACATTGAAATCATTCATCCATTACAACTATAAACAAGCAATCAACCTATAATCAACATCTAGGTTTCATTACATCTAAGCAAACACATGAAAGATCTAGCCTAGCATGTTAAAATCAAGACAAGCATAAGATATATTCAAACAAAACATAGAAATATTGAATGAATTGAAAGAGGACTTACCTTAATTGAACATGAAAGGTTTCAAGGGGTGAAAACCCTTGAAAATACTGTTACAAACGACCTAGGGTTTATTAGGTTCAACCCTAGTATTCTCCACACAAGTTCCTCTCCTAGTGAATGGAAAATAGAAAAGTATATATAGATTTTTTGAGGTGACGGCGTCAAGAGTAAATGTCTGACGCCGTCATCTCGCCGCCAATAAAATCCTCGTACTGCCTAGATCTGGGTTTGATGCCGTCACGTGTATTCCATCTTCAAGCCGTCACCAAAATAACTCTTGATGCCCTTCTCTTGACGCCTTCATCTTTTCTCTGGGTCATCATGCCGTCACAATTCCCTTCTTGACGCCGTTAGGTACTATTCTCAGCATGGAAAATTAAGTCTTTGCCGTTTTCTTCACTCTTATGCTCCAAAAACGTCCAAAATGTTTCCTTTACCAGAATTCACCCCCAAAGTACCTAAAATCACAAAAGGAACGATTTAGGGCAATATTTGATCAAATAAATTCAATTCCGGGCTTAAATGACCCCCTAAAAACGGTTCATTTTTCGCCTCATCATATACCCTTACACTTGAGATCTGCTTGTCCTCAAGCAAATGCGCTTTTATTCTAGTCAAAATACAAGTTAGAGGTCATTTAACACTAATATAAAAGTAATTACAACAAATAATCCTTCCACTAAAGACCAAAGACAAGCAAGGAGGTCAAATATTAGCACCTGACAAATAGTGTTTAGATACTCACATCTCTCGGGTGTAATAAAGTAATATCACAATATGGAAATGGAAAACATCTCTCACTACCTGTCATAGCAAAATAGATTACCATAGGCTTGGGAAAGGATCAAACCTCCACCACATGACATAAGCACCTAGGATAAACTATCAAAGAGGTCTTTTAAAGGGTTGTAATGTTAGGTGTAGGGATATGGAATACATAGTTTTGTTGGATATAGACAGTCTTTACTGGTGGCGAGTTAATAATCTTGGTTAATTACATGTACAATATGGCGTTGCTAAGCCAAGACCAGACTCGACTTAAGCTAATAAATGAATATACATGTTCACTTAATATTGTGGAGAATCATGATCGAGTTTGGTTCTTAAAAAAAATATTTGGGTTTCCCCTTACACTTATCTTTTACGAAATACCTTTGGATGAAGTTAAGACTAAGCCAAACAACAAAGTAAAGTATTTTCACCATTTTAGTTTTGAAACATGATCTTCCAATAATAAAAATAAAGCATGCATACGGAAACAAATAACAATCAAACAAAAATAAAAATCTCACAAAACATGGGTTGCCTCCAAAGAAGCACTTTTGTTTATTTACGAGTCTTGTAGCTAGACTCAAGGTCATGGGTTACTACGTGATATGGGTGAGTTCCTCATTGAGGACATCTTTGGGATCAAACTTAGGTTTTAACTTCTTATCGGTTTTCTTAGTACGGTATGACCTTTCAAACTTTTCCCCATCCGGATCATACAAAATCATCTTCATATGCCATGATTCGTCACCTTCCTTAGGTGGCTTGTCCCACCTCCATTTACAATTATCCCCCTCTCTTTTCCACTTGTTCATCTCTATATTAATAGGCATTACCCTTAAGAACTCAATCATTTTCCTAAAGACTAGGGGGTCCTCAAAAGGGTCTAGCTCTTCATCTCTAGCTATGAGTTGTTCCACCAAATGTGTCTTATCGATGAAATCTTTTTCTAGATAGAATGGGTGTTGAGGTCCTATAAAGTTTCTTTCTATCCAAGGTCCATATCTAGATGGTCTCCTATTCATCTCTACCCAATGTGGTGTCGGTTGATCCTCACAATCATAGCTATGTTTCTTGACATCATACACCAACCGAGTATCGCCCTCACCTACCGCTATCTTAGACTCATTACAATCTATCATGGCGTTGGCGGTAGCTAAAAATCTTCTTCCTACTGACAATGGGCATGTAGTGTCACTAACCATGTCTAGGACGTGAAAATCCGCTAAGATAGTTAAATTCCCTACGTGAACAACTACATCCTTAATCATCCCAACCGGGTGGGAAATTCTCCCATCCACTAGACCAATTAATACCTCCGTCTCCTCTAACTTTCCTTGCTTGAGAGTGGTGAAAAGGGATAAGGGAATCAAGTTGAGGCTTGACCCTAAATCAGCTAGTGTGTCGAAAGCTTCGGATCTTCCTATGTTACAAGGCAAAACAAATATACCCGGATCATCAAGCTTTTTAGGCAACTTGTTTTGAACGAAGGTGGTCCCATTTTTACCTAGTTAAATTTCTTATATTTCTCTAGGAGGGCACTATAGTAGGGAGCACGGGCTAAGACATCAATGATGGGACGTTCAAGGTGAAGCTCCTTGAATTCATCGTCAAGGTCTTGCGTAGGAGGTGTTTCAACTATGCTTTTGACCGGTTTTATATCGGGTGTTTTATTTGATTGGTCCTTTTGAAGAATTTGGTTTTGTTTGAAACACGTGCTCGTTGATTTAATCGAGTAGTATTGCGGACAAGAAGTGGGTGACGAAACTGATGATATGGAATTAACGTTTAGTTTTGGGTTCTTGACTGTGTCGCTTGGGAGTGCTCCCATTTCTCGGTCATTGAGAACTTTCAACAATGTGTCAATTTTGGTGGTCATCTCGCTTTGCTTTTGTTTGAAATCGGCTTCAAACTTAGATATGCGAGCTTCTTGAGATGCCATAAACTTGGACATCAATCCTTCAAGATTGTTGGTACTACCATAGTTGTTAGAAGGATTGTTGTTGAAAGTACGGTTGGAGGGTGGACCGTTTGGTTGGTAACGATTAGGCGGACTGGAAGAATTGTTTTGGTTTTGTTTCCACCTAAGGTTTGGGTGATTTTTCCAAGAAGGGTTGTAGGAATGACCATAAGGGTTTGGCTCAGGTTTGAAAGTGTACCACTTATCTCCGCTTCATCAGTACGCGAGGATGCAAAGTCCGCAAAAGCTGTTTCGGGGAGTTCCACATAATCACGAGTGTCATGGGGACCACTACATAATTCGCATGAAGAAGTGATTTTATTCACTTGGCTTGAAGGCTTAGGAGCTTCGTAAGATTTCATGAGAAACTTGACTTGGTCCTCAAGTTCCATGATCCTACGGTCGGGAGTGCTAGAGTTGTTCGAAGGCAAAGATATTGCCTTGACCATTTTGTTTAAATCACGGGGATCATTCCAACTTTCGTTGTCATAGAGAGCAAGATCTTCTATGAGTTCCCATGATTGTTCCGCACTTAGATCAAGTAGCTTGCCACCGGCCGATTGGTCAATAGTTCACCTCGTGGAGAGATCGATATGGTCATAGAAGATTTGGACTTGGAGCCAAAGATCTATGCCGTGATGAGGGACTTTTTTGAGTAAGTCCTTGAAACGAGTCCATGCTTCATATAGAGTTTCACCTTGACGTTGTTGGAACATCAAGATATCATTTCTAAGCTTGGTAGTTCTCCCCGGTGGGAAAAATTGAGCAAGGAAACGAGTGGTAAGATCATCCCATGAGGTGATGGATCCGCGGGTAAACGCTCAAGCCATTGACTAGCTTGATCACATAGAGAGAATTGGAATAGGCGTAATTGGGTTGACTTTCTAGTTGTAGCATCAAGGTCTATAGAATCTATGATTTTAAGGAAGTCCTTGAGATGTTGATTTGGATCTTCGGAACGAAGTCCATGGAATGCACATCCGCTTTGCACCAACCGGATGGTGTCGGATCGCAAGGGAGACACATTGGCTCCTTGGGTGAGCTCAATGGTGTTTCGATAGTCTTGGTGGCTAGGTCGGGAGTATTCTCCTAGGGTTCGGGGCCTAAGAGGTTGGTTAGCTAGTGGTGGGTTTTGTGGGTGGTCTTGTTGTGGTGGGTTGATGGGTTCAAAGATGTTACCATCTTCCATGATGTCGGATGGTAAAGAGTTACGAAAAAAAACACGAAGAAATAAGATAGACTAAAGAGAACCTAAAAATAAAAATAAAATCTTACTAGAAAGGAATCTAGCAAGTAGACCTAATAAAAAGAAATTCTAACCTAGATAATAACTATTCCCCGGCAGCGGCGCCAAAAACTTGATGCGTGGGAATTGCACCAGGCTTTACCTCTCAAGGGATCTCGAGAAGCTTACAAACCCCACCAGGCAGTGTACCTGATCGTTGTAGTATAGTATAGTGACAAGTACAAGGGGATTGATCGTTCAACTTAGGAATAGTGTCGCTAGGATTAGAAAACCTAAAGACTAGGTCTAGATGAGGATGATTCTTTTTGTATTTTTATAAAAGCAATTAAAAATCTCGGTTTTTGAAGGAATGGGCGGAATTAGTTGCTAGTCAACTAACCCAATTACTAAGATGCAATCAAAATAAAATACTAAAAATGAAAATAAACTAATTTAACTAGTGGTGTGAGCAATATATGGGAGAATTGTGTTTACTTAGGTTTCACTAATCCCTAGATATCTTTTACAGGTTAATTACTTGTTATAGTTGCGTGGATGATGGATTGTATTCCTTAATACCATTTATGGGGTGGCGTACTTACTTCGCCAATCCTATAAGCTCCTACTTCACTCCTATGTCGAGCCGGCTAAGAAGCTCCTAACATAGGATCACTAGAATTCGCTCATGCATTAAATACAATCATAAAAGCCTAGTACACATCGGTTCATGTTTCTTAAGAAGTTCAAGCAAGTTACACAATGGAGATCTGCCAGTTTTCTTAAGCCTAACATTGAAATCATTCATCCATTACAACTATAAACAAGCAATCAACCTATAATCAACATCTAGGTTTCATTACATCTAAGCAAACACATGAAAGATCTAGCCTAGCATGTTAAAATCAAGACAAGCATAAGATATATTCAAAAACATAGACATATTGAATGAATTGAAAGAGGACTTATCTTAATTGAACATGAAAGGTTTCAAGGGGTGAAAATCCTTGAAAATACTGTTACAAATGACCTAGGGTTTATTAGGTTCAACCCTAGTATTTTCCACACAAGTTCCTCTCCTAATGAATGAAAAATAGAAAGGTATATATAGATTTTGTGAGGTGACTGCTTCAAGAGTAAATGTCTGACACCGTCATCTAGCCTCCAATAAAATCCTCGGACTGCCTAGATCTGGGTTTGACGCCGTCACGTGTAGTCCATCTTCAGACCATCACCAAAATAACTCTTGACGCCCTTCTCTTGACGCCTTTAGGTTTTCTCTGGGTCGTCATGGATTTTACTCCAGACCCGTTTTGTTTTTCTAACGGAGTCTTAAAGTTTTTGTTGAATTATTAGTTTTATAATCTCCAGGAAATCTGCAAACATCATTCCACAAGCATTATATCTTATTTTGTTTTCTAGGATTTAGTAACATATGTAGATTGCCGCCAATTTTATGCGAGGTTGCCTTGTCTGGTTTCTCAAGATTTACAGGTTATGTATGACAAGAAGATGATTATTATTCTAGAAGGGAAGCTTTGATTGTTCATTTTCTTGGAGGAAGATCTATCCTGGCCACCTTATTATCCATACCGAGCGAATCAGGGGAGTATTTGATTTCATTCTTTTACCTGTTTTACTTTTACATTCTTTACTTGAACATTGGGGACAATGTTCATCTTAAGTGTAAGGGGAGGGTAAAATATTGATACCTTACAGATACACTTTCGCTTGAGTTAGTTTGTTTGATAGTAGATGTGTAATAAAACTATGAGAAATACTTGTTAGTGTAATTTTAGCGCCAAATTTAAATTTTTTTACAACATTTAGGAGTGAAACTTTAGCCATAGCAAGCGTCTCATGGATAGGAGATTGTATGACTAGCACATAACTGTACTATTCAGAAACATTTTCCACCCAAATATGTGAGGTTCGCCTTTAGATTTGATAGGAAAAGCATTTACTATTAGTGCTTATGAGTGTGCTGGTAGCATTTAGATTCTAGAACTTGCATTAGTGATGCATCCCGAGACCGCTAGTGAGACTACATTCGTGTTGTAGGATTTACTACATGATAAGAGGCATTAGGATCACCCTTGTGTTAAACCCGTATCATAATTACTTGACCATTTAAGTCATATTACTTGGCTAGTTAAGGCAACTAATTTTTCCCACACCTTAGCGTTGTACTCATTTTTAGTACACGAAACCCCTAGTACACCCCTCTGAGCCTATCTTTTCGTTTCTAACTTTAAGCATTTTACTTAAAGGAAGAATTTGTTACACCTCACTTAAATGTACACCCAAATCTCCTTAGCCTTCCGTGTATGCACTCATTTTTAGTGCATTATTGTTATTTGTTAAACCCTAAGTTAATTATCTAATTGATTACATGGTTGCTAAGTCGAGTCATATCCTTGTACATATTGTTTTGGGACGATTGGGACTCATGGGTAAAGTACTTATTTTATGGAGCAATGGGGAAGAACATCATATATTACCCCCGTATGTGCGTTAATCTTAAAAGTACTCCAAGTGTTTTGATTTTCTTAATTCGAGTCATTAGATTAGTTTATTGTAAAGTATGTAAAAATTCAAGTGTACGGGGAATGCTCATTCCCTATGATGTATTATTTTGGATGGTAGGGTAAGAAAGTATGCACAAAAAAAAAAAAAAAAAAAAAAAAAAAAAAAAAAAAAAAAACCGAAAAAAAAAAATTGAAAAAAAAAATTATGAAAAAAAAGAAAAAGAAAAGAAAAAACATACGGACTACCATCCCTTTTCATTCTATGTTCATTTTATGTTTTTGTTATTTTTGATTTATTAGCTTAAGTCGAGTCTAGTCTTGGCTTAGCAACGCCATATTGTACATGTAATTAACCAAGATTGTTAACTCGCCACCAGTAAAGATTGCCTATATCCAACAAAACCGTGTATTTCATATCCCTACACCTAATGTTACAACCCTTTAAAAGACCTCTTTGATAGTTTATCCTAGGTGCTTACGCCATGTGGTGGAGGTTTGATCCTTTCTCAATCCTACGGTAATCTATTTTGCTATGACAGGTAGTGAGAGATATCTTCCGTTTCCATATTGTGATATAACTTTATTACACCCGAGAGATGTGAGTATCTAAACACTATTTGTGAGGTGCTAGTATATGACCTCCGTGCTTGTCTTTGGTCTTTAGTGGAACGATTATTTGTTGTAATTACTTTTATATTAGTGTTAAATGACCCCTAACTTGTATTTTGATTAGAATAAAAGCGCATTTGCTTGACGACAAGCAAATCTCAAGTGTAAGGGTATATGATGAGGCGAAAAATGAACCACTTTTAGGGGGTCATTTAAGCCCGAAATTGAATTTATTTGATCAAATATTACCCTAAATCGTTCCTTTTGTGATTTTAGGTATTTGGGAGTGAAATCTGGAAAAGGAAGCAATTCAGACGTTTTTGGAGCATAAAAGTGAAGAAAACACCAAAGACTTAATTTTCCATGTTGAGAACAGTGTATGATGGCGTCAAGAATAAAATCATGACGGCGTCAAGTGTAAAAGTGGTGATGACCCAGTACCAACCTGACGGCGTCACAAGAAGGGCGTCAAGAGTTAATTTTGTGACGGCCTACATAAGGAGACCACATGACGGCGTCAGACCCAGATCTAGGCAGTCCGAGGAACTATTTGGCGGCGAGATGATGGCGTCAGACATTTGTTCTTGACGCCGTCACCTTCTAAAATCTATATATAGTTTTCTATTTTTCATTCATTAAAAAGGAACTTGTGTGGAGAAACCCTAGTGCCGAACTTTGTGAACCCTAGCTCGTATTTTACAGTATATTCAAGGGTTTTCACCCCTTGAATCCTTTCATGTGCTATTAAGATAAGTCTTCTCTTAATTCAATCAATATGTCTATGTGTTGGTTGTCTATATCTAATGCTTGTCTTGATTTCAACATGTTAGGCTAGATTTATCTTGTGTTTGCTTAGATCTAATGCAACGTAGATGTTAATTATGTGTTGATTACTTGTTTATGGTTGTATTGGATGAATGATTTCAATGTTAGGCTTAAGAAAACTGGCAGATCTCCATTGTGTAATGATGAGGTGAAAAATGATCCGTTTTTAGGGGGTCATTTAAGCCCGAATTCGAATTTATTTGATCAAATATTGCCCTAAATCGTTCCTTTTGTGATTTTAGGTACTTTGGGAGAGAAATCTGGAAAAGGAAGCAATTCAGACGTTTTTTTTGGAGCATAAAAGTGAAGAAAATGCCAAAGTCTTAATTTTCCATGCTAGGAACAGTAGGTGACGGCGTCAAGAGTAACTGCCTGACGGCGTCAAGAGCAAAATTCCATGACGATCGAGTAAAGATTTGACGGCGTCACGAAGTAGGGCGTCAAGAGTAAAAGTCATGATGGCCTGGAAATGAATATCACTTGACGGCGTCAAATGTAGATCAAGGCAGTCCGAGAATAGTTTTGACGGCGAGGTGACGGCGTCACAATGTTGGTCTTGACGCCGTCAGACCCCTTTTCCTATATATAGTTTTCTAATTTTCACATTGAAAAAGAGAGAAGTTTTGGAGAAACCCTAAGTACGAACTTGGTGCGAATTTTACAGGTTTTTCAAGGGTTCCAAGCCCTTGATACCTTTCATGTGTAATTGAGATAAGTGTTCTTTTAATTCAATCAATATGTCTATGTGTTGGTTGTCTATATCTTGTTCTTGTCTTAATTTCATCACGCTAGGCTAGATCTATCTTGTATTTGCTTGGATCTAATGAAACCTAGATGTTAATTATGTGTTGATTACTTGTTTATACTTGTCTTGGATGAATGATTTATATGTTAGGCTTAAGAAAACTAGCAGATTTCCAATTGGTAACATGCTTGAACGTCTTAAGAAACATGAACCGACGCGCACTAGGTCTTTATTTGTCACAACTCGTAATTTCCGGTCATTTTTCTAAACCTCGACAATTTACTATTCACAAGTTACTATTCATCATTTACTATTCATCGATCACTATTCATCGTTTTCGAGGTCAATTTGATATTCTGAGAAGCGTTCAGAAATTTTACTATTCACTAGACACTATTCATTTCCGGAAGAAAAACCACTATTCACGTGCATTATTCATGTCATCGTAAATTTAGTTTACGAGTGTTCAAATTCGCGTAACCGTATTGGTTCAGGAGCGAATTCATGCATTATTATCAGGGACGTTTCATACGGACTAGAAATAGTCAGCATATCATCATTAGGGCACTTGCATACTATTCCACTCGTAGGATAATTAAATTAATACTTTTGGTACAATTAACGATTTACGTATGTTTATTTTAAATAAACACTAATACGCGAACAATAAATGTGACTAACACGTCCAACACTCCCGACTATGATCCCAATATATTTTTATATTCATTTTTATAATATAAAAATTTTAATATTAATTTACCCGGTATTTTGGATATTTATTTTAATTATTAACTTAAGTTTACTAAAACTTCGACGGTTTTCGTAGAAATTAAACTATAATTATCTAAACACCCAATAATTTTACCCAACCTATTTTTATAATTTTTATAACTTTATTATGACCCGGTTAACTCCGTTAAAATTTATTTTTAGTTAACCCGGTACCCGGTACATTTTAAAACTACCAAATAACACTTAATAATACATTTTACCTCAAAAGTCCTACATTCATCCCCCCCCCTTGACTTTGCCGCCCCCCCCCCCCCCCCCCCCCTCTCCAATCTCTTACACATTTTACTTGTACACTCAAGATTAATTAATACCCTATACTAACTTGTATATAATATTAATAACAATAATACATATCTACTTTACTAAAATCCTTTCTATCTCATTTTTCATTTTGCAAGCAAACACATTTCTCTCTTTTCTCTCTACTCACTCACGGCACAAGGAAGAAAGGAGGAGCAAGACAAAATTATTTTCCAAGATCTTAGTGTATTTTGTAGTCCTTGTTAGAGTTTTGAGATACAAACTCAAGGATTATTAGGTTTTAATCATCCTAACTTCACTAATCTTACAAGTAAGTTTACAAAACTCCTTTCATAATTTTTACAAAGTTATTATTATGTTTATATATTTTTCTTGCAAGATCTTATACATGCATTAACTTATACCACTTTGTTTTTGTAAACTTTTGATCATACAAGCCCTAGAAGTGATTTTTGGTTAGATCCTTGTTAGATCTACTTGGTTTTGATGATTAGGAACCCATGACACCCTAAGAAGGTGTATGGTAGGATTAGATTAGTTTTGTGGTGTTTGAAAATGGTTTGAATGAAGATGGAACTAGATTAGAACCCTAGAAACGATTTTTGAAACCTTTGAAATACCTACTGTCCCTATTTTCATTTCGTGGGAAAATCAGTGGTTGATGGCTAATTTTTGACCAAAGATTTAGAAAATACTTTTAAAAACGAAACTTTAGGCGAAAGAACGGATTAAAACGAGCTTATAACGAAGGAGATATGATTTTTGCAAATTTAACGACGAAAACTATTTTTGTAAAAACTGCTTGCTGTTTGGCAGATTTCGACGGGTAAATAGAGGCATTAAACGTAACCTAGAGGAGCCGAGTTATCAAAAATATACTAGTATATACAAAAACGAATCCGTGGACATAGAGAACAAGGAAAATGAACCTAAAACGACCAAGTTATACGCGTTTTAACATCACCAAAACTATATATATATATATTTGGTCACAAATAGAAATAATAACGTACGTACTAAATGGTATATTTTTCTAGAAACGTTACTAATGACTATATTCTTAACAAATGAATACGTACGACCCAAGAGTATATTTATACGACTTAACGACGTTATTTTAAGGTTTCCGATACGAGGATTATAACGCTAACATTTTCGTACGAGTTAATATGACAAGTTATATACTTCTCTAAATGGACCTATTTTTCCTAAGTATGGAAACTATTTTACCATGACGATAACTAGTATTTCCAAATTACGAGTGGTATGAGTATCATGTGCATGTGCATTCATTTCATTTCGGCTTGATCTAAGTTAGATCATGATTATTCATTTAGGTTGCGGCTAGTGTTCGCGCCTCATTGTCCCGATTTCTTTACCATCGTTGTACCATCTTTGTACTATCACTCCAGGTGAGTTCTCATAGCCCCGTTTTTAGTACTTATTTGATTTTAAATCCCACGGGGGAGAATACATTGCACTATGATTTTTGTACATGCCCAAGTATTAAATTCCGTACATTGCTTAAGTTGCTAGTACTACCACTGCAAGTCCCCTTTATTATCATGAACCGTTAATTATATTGCCAAGCGAGAGTGAGTGGATAGATCTATCGAGGGTGACTCCTCCATTCGTGTTTGGGTTGCTCCATAAGGAAAACGAATGCATTTCATGTCTAATATAGTACGAGTGTCTGGTAAACACTCCTTTGGGGCATATTTTAGTACGTCTAGCTTCGGTGTCATGAGCTTAAGAGACAATGTAAACTTTTTGACAATTTGTCACTTTACTATATACTTGTGGCTTATGTACTTACGAATTACTTATAAACTTATGATTATTCACCAACTTTATGTTGACCGTTTTTCGCAATGTATTTCTCAGGTTATTAAGGTAGCTCATGTTGCATACATTTGGACCTTCATGGAGTCGGGAAGTCGACGTGTCTCACCATATTTTCTGCACTTATGAAACGTTTGATCTGGTTGAACTTATTTTAACTATTTTGGCAAACTCTTTTGGGACCTATGCTTTGTAAACTCTGAATGTTTTAATGATCAAACGCTGTATTTTCTAAACGACACTTTAGGTCGTTCAATATAACTGTAACTATGGTGCTATGACAGTCACCCCCAGGTATTCCATTCCGCTGCCATTCAGGTAAATTAGGGGTGTGACAGATTGGCATCAGAGCTAAGGTTATAGCGAACTAGGATGTATCATGGACCCTAGACTATAACCACATCATCATAGCATCTCATCATTTTATCATAGGTGCATATTCACTATACTTGTTGCTTTACGCACACACTGTTCGAGTTATTCATACCCATACTTATATATATATATATATATATATATATATATATATATATATATATATATATATATATATATATATATATATATATATATATATATATGATCATATTGACCTGGTTCACAAGTGACATGTCTTCAGATACCCAAGCTGTTATCCTTTCGTCGGATTCCGACATTGAAGATGCCTTGTCATCTTCCACTACCATTATACCACCAGCTGTACTTACACCACCATTAGCACTATTGAATTGTCATAAGAGCAAGGTTCTCATTCAGCCTATACATAGAATGCCGTTTGGTAGAGTATTCAGACTTAATTCTAATGGACTTATTAGGATGCTTATTACAAGGGAGATAGCATGTTTTCTTTCCTCCACTAGTAGGACGCTTACTACTCAGGTACTACCACCACCGTCAGTTACTTATTTCACTATTGGTCGTCCCATAGTGCGTACTTCAGCTTTACCTCTTAGATGTCGCGAGATAGCGCGAAAGAGGGTAGTATTCCCTTCACTATTATCACCATTGTCTTCTAACTCATCACTGGAATTTCATCATCATCAATGTTATTCTCATCCTTTAGAATACCACCATTGTCAGTTTCCTTTTCCATTTCCACTTGCCATGAATTAGGTAACACCTTGTGGATAATAACAAGATTACGGACTCAACAGGAACATCCGCAGGTTCCTCAAGAATGGCTTAGAATCTACACTATCTAGGAATTGATCGATGCACAACTTCAGACACTACTCCAGGACTATCTCGACCTTACGATGCCATAAACCTGATTTCACTTAGAAGGACTACAGGAAGTCTTTAGACTAGACTTATATCCTTACTAGCTTTTACTATTACCCTAGCCACGAGAGGTGTGGCATAGTTCGAAGAAACTTGTAGTATTTTGATTGATGAACAAATGGAATCACCAAGTATTGACTCTACTATAGGGGAATGGTTGTACTATCTATGATATTGGTCCATATAGACCGAAACCTTCATGTGTTATATTCATGTGTTATGAATAGGATGATCCTTAGTACCAATAGATTCTCATGGACTCTTATGATTTGATGGAAATAGATTTAAGCAAACCACTCCAAGCATGACGCAAGCCGCTGTTGGACAATTCATTGCCAGGAACGTAACTACCGCCCTCACCAAGGAACTTACTCACGTGGAATTTATGGGTTGTAATCCCTCCTCCTTTAGCGGAAATATAGACACAAAAGAATTTCTCAAATGGTTCGAAGAATTAGAAACAATCTTTCAAAGTGGTGACTGCCGTAAGGAAGACAAAGTTAAGTTCGCCACTTGCACTTTTCAGAAGCATGCCCAGAAATGGTGGACTAAGTATGTCCAAGTAGTAGGAGTTGATGCTGCTTACTCACACTCTTGGGAGAAACTAAAAAGGATGATGAGTTTGAAGTTCTGTGTGAAAAGCGAATTACAAGCAATTGAACAGGAAACACTAAACCTTACCATGGTAGGAGATGATGTTGTTAAGTATACTGCTTCTTTTTATGATTTAGCCCGACTAGGCTCTGCAATGGACGAGCCAGAAAGCTAGAAACTTGAAAGGTACATCGGAGGACTTTCTCCTGAAATTCGTATGTTGGTCAACTCATTGGAACCCGATACCATGCCTAAAGCTATCAGAATGGCGATCGAAGCAAAGGAACGCATAGCTCACCCCAAGATCTTAGGAAGAAAAAGTGACAATAAAAGGAAGTGGAACAACAACCGAGGTGAGAATGCCACACAAGGACCACACAAGAGACAAGGAGTTGCTAAACCTAATGCTACAGGTCTAAAGGAAAAGAATGATTACCTTGGTATTTTACCTAAGTGTGAAGAGTGCCAACATCATCATAACCCAGGCTGTTGCCCAGAACCATGTGACAACTGTAAGAAGGCTACCCACAAAACCAGGGACTGCAGGTTTCCAATTGTGAGGGATAATCAGAAACCACCAATTACATGTTTTGGCTGTGGTGTAGTGGGACACTACAAGAGTGAATGCCCGGAGTTGGGAAACCAGAATTGGAAGAAGAAGTTTATGTTTTAATTATATAAACCTTAGTTTGAGCCCTCTAGGGTTGTACTTTCTTTTGGTACTTTCCATAAGTACGTTGATGTAACCTAGTTATATTAAGCACTTTCCTATCTAATGTAATGACTATCTTTTGTTACCTTTGTGATAACCGTAGCCTTTGTTCATTCCATTTTCTATTGCAATGGCGCAATTTTCAATCATTTAGCAACATTATACCATTGTCTTATTAAGGATTTGACCGATTTCGTAATTGACGGATTAGTAGATTATTACCAATCCATAGTATTTACCCATGTATCCAACAAACCATTCAACGAGTTTTATTTCAAACTATTTTACTACCTTATGGGGAAATTGTTTTACCGAATTTCTAAAATAAGTCGTTTTGTTACCGTACTATAAACTGATTATCGAATATGACACCAAATATTTACTATTATTACGCGAAACAATTTTTATATTACTTTGGAAGGAAATAATTAGTATACCATTTTTAATAACAACGCGTTGAACACCATCTAAAGCTTTTGAGGAAAATAATATTATTTTGACTAAATCAAGCATCGCATCATTAGTCCTCAACTATACATAGCCTGATCACCTATGTATACTTCAGGAAGGATTATGCCATGAAGGGAATAGTTACTTTATAAAGTATTGTTAATAACAATCTTCATCCAAAAGCGTTTTAAACAAATAAACTTTTTTATAAATATTTCTTTCTGACAAATTCTCCCTGGATACTTACCCCACCTGTCACACACTTAGTCATTAAGTTGGACTTTCCATTGACTTCTTTAGGAGAGACTTCCCATATTAAGTACTAGGAGAATTCCTCGATACAAGAAAAACAATAAAAGGGTTACGAAACTACAAACCTAGACTAGAAGTATACACCAAGACAATTTATGACTCAACAACAATTCTAAAATGCCACTGGACCATCCGACCCACCATCTCTGACCTAGTTGTCCAATTTATTATTCAAAGGTACTAGCTAGACTGAGCTACAGGATCAAACACATTGTGAAGGTACGCTAAGCAACACCATGGGAATAAACCAAGCCTCCTAACCGATACTGTAAAGTGTTTTGAGTTAACATGGTCTCATCCATACGCAAACTTCCCTGCAGTGAGTTTACGACAAGAATGATTGATTCGAATTATGGATATCGATATAGATTTCCCTAAAGCATTATGTTCTCAGGAAATTCTAGATAACCTCACCTATACATCGAGAGAGACATCAGACTCAAGAATATCTCCCCAGCTACATGTGAAGACAATACGGAAATTCATCGACATAGTATCAATTGAAACCCTCATATTGCCAACATGATGGTGATTTCAACGATAAACCATCTCAAGACTTAAGTTGGTTGAATACCTAGACTTGTAGTTCTGCCCGATAACCACCAATAGGCACCATCCAATATCAGAAACCGAACGTTAGACATCTATGCATTATGCGAACATTGCCTATCCTACTATTTTATCCTTGATAGTATTTTCACTTTAAGTAAAGTCGATTTAAAATTTGTGTTTATCCAAATCACATATCTCGTAGAAAATAATTTTTGAATTGCCTATTTTGAACAAATACGACCCTTTTAACCAATATTTAGCTAAACCATTGTACAATGGGAAACATATAAACATCACACTTTGGTAAACAGTCCTATTCACAACCTATTTGAAAACCGAATCACCTTTCCTAACTATTGTATTTTGAATCATCAAGAAAGATATTATTTAGTAAACCATTTGCTCCATTTTTCTAAATTCGTTTATTCAGAAAAAGATTTCGACCAAAAACTCAAAAATCGCGAGATAAATTTTGAAAACCAATCACCATGCTACGTCGCTTGTGCATTTAGGGCTTTGTGATTTGACAATAAGGAATATTGGAATATGTGATGAAGGAAATTAGGAGGAACACCATAGAACGATTACAAACGTCAGTAATGGAGACCAAGCACAGTAGGCAAAGAATGACACATGTCTTAGCAATCCATTAGACCAAAACACAAAGAATCAAACATTGTTACCCATATTCTATCTTCTTCGTATAACGCTGTGTTCGAAAGACGTAACGTTGTGGAATTAGTCACAAGATTTATTGTACCTATTTCAATTGTTCCTGATAAAGGTGATCGAATCACCTCAGATTTCTAACAATCATTCTAAGATTTCCTTCGGAACCTCATTAAGATGTAAACACCGCCTATCATCCTCAGATCGATGGTCATAATGAGAGAACGATTCAAACATAGGAAAGTTATACACAGAGTATGAGTGATTGACTCTAGAAATGGTTGGACTAATCATTTACCATAAATCGGATTCTTTTACAACCACAGTTATCGCGCGAGCATAGAGACTACATCAATTGAGGCACTTTATGGTCGAAGTACCAATTACCCGTTTACCAACCGAAATCGGAAAGTTAAATTCACTGGTCTAGAACTAAACCATGGAACAACAAAGGAAATTTCACAAGTCAAGAACCAGTTTCAAGCAACGAGAAACTGGTAGAAGTTAGGTTGGTACATGACGCACATCATACGGATTGGGTATCCTTGAACAAGAAAATTTACTAGATTCACGTGAAAGAACGAACTAAATTGAAAGCTTTGCCTTGGAGAGGCATGATACGATTTTAGTAACACGAAGGATTTAACCTTTAGTATATTGGACCATTTCAGATTCATGTTAGAATCGACCAGCTGACATATAAGATTTGAGTTCTGACAGAGTTCAGCAACATATATTACCCATATTACATTATAAACCTGAAGAAGCACTGATCACCTATTGACGAACCAAACTCGGAAAAAGCCGAACTCACTATTCCAATAGGCATTCATGATATAACCAGAAATTTCCTACAAGTCAAGGATCAATTACAAATTCTATAAGTGGTAAACCGTTAAAACCTCAAGTTGATAGCCAGATTACGTTGAAAGTTCTGCCTAGGAAAGGCATGATATTATTCGGAGAGATTTGGAAAGTTAAAACCGATATACACTGGACCACTTAATAGTTCAGACAGAGTAGGCCTAGTGGCCGTCAGACTTGAGCCTTGTTAAGGAACAGCCGGATTACACAACTATGTTTCTCCTATGCAAATCCCAGGAAATGACTTCAGATTAGTCACTCATAATCCCATTTGGAAGGGAATCCAACCTTGAGACAAACGTAAACTGGGTAAGAGGACCAGTAGAAAGCATGGACCATGAGGTCGAACGGTTGAAGCAAAGTCGAATTCCTATCGTGAAAGTTCGCTGAAATTCTTGAAAAGGACCCGAATTTACTTGGGAACGGGAGGACCAAATGCAACTCAAGTATCCACGTCTTTTTACCAAATGTACTCCAGAGACCAACCAAAACCGAACTTCGGGACGAAGTTCCTGTTAGAAGGGAAGACTGTCACAACTCGTAATTTCCGGTCATTTTTCTAAACCTCGACAATTTACTATTCACAAGTTACTATTCATCATTTACTATTCATCGATCACTATTCATCATTTTCGAGGTCAATTTGATATTCTGAGAAGCGTTCAGAAATTTTACTATTCACTAGACACTATTCATTTCCAGAAGAAAAACCACTATTCACATGCATTATTCATGTCATCATAAATTTAGTTTACGAGTGTTCAAATTCGCGTAACCGTATTGGTTCAGGAGCGAATTCATGCATTATTATCAGGGACGTTTCATACGGACTAGAAATAGTCAGCATATCATCATTAGGGCACTTGCATACTATTCCACTCGTAGGATAATTAAATTAATACTTTTGGTACAATTAACGATTTACGTATGTTTATTTTAAATAAACACTAATACGCGAACAATAAATGTGACTAACACGTCCAACACTCCCGACTATGATCCCAATATATTTTTATATTCATTTTTATAATATAAAAATTTTAATATTAATTTACCCGGTATTTTGGATATTTATTTTAATTATTAACTTAAGTTTACTAAAACTTCGACGGTTTTCGTAGAAATTAAACTATAATTATCTAAACACCCAATAATTTTACCCAACCTATTTTTATAATTTTTATAACTTTATTATGACCCGGTTAACTCCGTTAAAATTTATTTTTAGTTAACCCGGTACCCGGTACATTTTAAAACTACCAAATAACACTTAATAATACATTTTACCTCAAAAGTCCTACATTCATCCCCCCCCCCCCCCCCCCCCCCCTTGACTTTGCCGCCCCCCCCCCCCCCCCTCTCCAATCTCTTACACATTTTACTTGTACACTCAAGATTAATTAATACCCTATACTAACTTGTATATAATATTAATAACAATAATACATATCTACTTTACTAAAATCCTTTCTATCTCATTTTTCATTTTGCAAGCAAACACATTTCTCTCTTTTCTCTCTACTCACTCACGGCACAAGGAAGAAAGGAGGAGCAAGACAAAATTATTTTCCAAGATCTTAGTGTATTTTGTAGTCCTTGTTAGAGTTTTGAGATACAAACTCAAGGATTATTAGGTTTTAATCATCCTAACTTCACTAATCTTACAAGTAAGTTTACAAAACTCCTTTCATAATTTTTACAAAGTTATTATTATGTTTATATATTTTTCTTGCAAGATCTTATACATGCATTAACTTATACCACTTTGTTTTTGTAAACTTTTGATCATACAAGCCCTAGAAGTGATTTTTGGTTAGATCCTTGTTAGATCTACTTGGTTTTGATGATTAGGAACCCATGACACCCTAAGAAGGTGTATGGTAGGATTAGATTAGTTTTGTGGTGTTTGAAAATGGTTTGAATGAAGATGGAACTAGATTAGAACCCTAGAAACGATTTTTGAAACCTTTGAAATACCTACTGTCCCTATTTTCATTTCGTGGGAAAATCAGTGGTTGATGGCTAATTTTTGACCAAAGATTTAGAAAATACTTTTAAAAACGAAACTTTAGGCGAAAGAACGGATTAAAACGAGCTTATAACGAAGGAGATATGATTTTTGCAAATTTAACGACGAAAACTATTTTTGTAAAAACTGCTTGCTGTTTGGCAGATTTCGACGGGTAAATAGAGGCATTAAACGTAACCTAGAGGAGCCGAGTTATCAAAAATATACTAGTATATACAAAAACGAATCCGTGGACATAGAGAACAAGGAAAATGAACCTAAAACGACCAAGTTATACGCGTTTTAACATCACCAAAACTATATATATATATATTTGGTCACAAATAGAAATAATAACGTACGTACTAAATGGTATATTTTTCTAGAAACGTTACTAATGACTATATTCTTAACAAATGAATACGTACGACCCAAGAGTATATTTATACGACTTAACGACGTTATTTTAAGGTTTCCGATACGAGGATTATAACGCTAACATTTTCGTACGAGTTAATATGACAAGTTATATACTTCTCTAAATGGACCTATTTTTCCTAAGTATGGAAACTATTTTACCATGACGATAACTAGTATTTCCAAATTACGAGTGGTATGAGTATCATGTGCATGTGCATTCATTTCATTTCGGCTTGATCTAAGTTAGATCATGATTATTCATTTAGGTTGCGGCTAGTGTTCGCGCCTCATTGTCCCGATTTCTTTACCATCGTTGTACCATCTTTGTACTATCACTCCAGGTGAGTTCTCATAGCCCCGTTTTTAGTACTTATTTGATTTTAAATCCCACGGGGGAGAATACATTGCACTATGATTTTTGTACATGCCCAAGTATTAAATTCCGTACATTGCTTAAGTTGCTAGTACTACCACTGCAAGTCCCCTTTATTATCATGAACCGTTAATTATATTGCCAAGCGAGAGTGAGTGGATAGATCTATCGAGGGTGACTCCTCCATTCGTGTTTGGGTTGCTCCATAAGGAAAACGAATGCATTTCATGTCTAATATAGTACGAGTGTCTGGTAAACACTCCTTTGGGGCATATTTTAGTACGTCTAGCTTCGGTGTCATGAGCTTAAGAGACAATGTAAACTTTTTGACAATTTGTCACTTTACTATATACTTGTGGCTTATGTACTTACGAATTACTTATAAACCTATGATTATTCACCAACTTTATGTTGACCGTTTTTCGCAATGTATTTCTCAGGTTATTAAGGTAGCTCATGTTGCATACATTTGGACCTTCATGGAGTCGCGAAGTCGACGCGTCTCACCATATTTTCTGCACTTATGAAACGTTTGATCTGGTTGAACTTATTTTAACTATTTTGGCAAACTCTTTTGGGACCTATGCTTTGTAAACTCTGAATGTTTTAATGATCAAACGCTGTATTTTCTAAACGACACTTTAGGTCGTTCAATATAACTGTAACTATGGTGCTATGACAGTCACCCCCAGGTATTCCATTCCGCTGCCATTCAGGTAAATTGGGGGGTGTGACATTATTGGTTGTATTTAATGCATGAGCCACTGTTTACAATCCCTATAGTTGTGCTGGGCATGGTATAGGAGGAGATAAGAGCTCATAGAATTGGGGAGATAAGGGCATGGTATTAAGGAATACGATCCGTCATCCATGCAATTATAACAAGTAATTAACGTGTAAAAGATGTCTAGGGAGTAATGAAATCTAAGTAAACACATTTTCTCCACTTATTGCTCACAACTTTAGTATAATTTAGTTTATTTTCATTTCTAGTATTTTATTTTGATTGAATCTTTAGTATTGGGTTAGTTGATTAGCAACTAATTCCGCCCAAATCCTTCAAACCCGAGATTTTTAATTGCTTTCTATAAAATATAAAATACAAAAATAATCATCCCTCACCTTTAGAACTAGTATTTAGGTTTTCTAATCCTAGCGACACTATTCCTAAGCTGAACGATCAATCCCCCGGTACTTGTCACTATACTATACTACAATGATCAGGTACACTGCCTGGTGGGGGTTGTAAGCTTCTCAAGATCCCTTGAGAGGTAAAGCCTAGTGCGATTCCCACGTATCAAGTTTTTGGCGCCGCAGCCCGGGGAATAGTTATTGTCTAGGTTAGAATTTCTTTTTATTAGGTCTACTGTCACACCCCCAAAATACCTGAATGGCAGCGGAATGGAATACCTGGGAGTGACTGCATAGCACCATAGTTTACCGTTATATTGAACGACCTAAAGTGTCGTTTAGAAAATACAGCGTTTGATCATCAAATCATTCAGAGTTTACAAAGCTTAGGTCCCAAAAGAGTTTGCCAAAATAGTTAAAATAAGTTCAACAAGATCAAACGTTTCATAAGTGCAGAAAATATAGTGAGACGCGTCGACTCCGCGACTCCATGAAGGTCCAAATGTATGCAACATGAGCTACCTTAATAACCTGAGAAATACATTGCGAAAACGGTCAACATAAAGTTGGTGAATAATCATAGGTTTATAAGTTAAATCGTATGTACAATAGCCACAAGTAACAGTAAAAGTAAAAGCAAGATGACAATATGCCAAAATGCTACATTGATCTTAAGCTCATGACCCCGAAGCTAGACGTACTAAAATTGGCCCCAAAGGAGTGTTTATCAGGCACTCGTACTAAAATTAGACATGAAATGCATTCGTTTTCCTTATGGAGCAACCCAAACACGAATGGAGGCGTCACCCTCGATAGATCTATCCACTCACTCTCGCTTGACAATATAATTAACGGTCCATGATAATAAAGGGGACTTGAAGTGATAGTACTAACAACTTAAGCAATGTATGGAATTTAATACTTGGGCATGTACAAAAATAATTGTGCAATGTATTCTCCCCCGTGGGATTTAAAATCAAATAAGTACTAAAAACGGGGCTATGAGAACTCACCTGGAGTGATAGTACAAAGATGGTAAAGTAATCGGGACAATGAGGCGCGAACAATAGCCGCAACCTAAATGAATAATCGCGATCTAATTAAGATCAAGCCGTAATGAAATGAATGCACATGCACATGATACCCATACCACTCGTAATTTGGAAATACTAGTTATCGTCATAGTAAAATAGTTTCCATACTTAGGAAAATAAGTCCATATATAGAAGTATATAACTTGTCGTATTATCTCGTATGAAAATGTTAGCGTTAAATTCCTTGTATCGAAAACCTTAAGATAACGTCGTTAAGTCGTATAAATATTCTCTTGGGCCATACGTATTCATTTGTTAAGAATATAGTCCTTAGTATCATTTCTAGAAAATATACCATTTAGTGCGTAAGTTATTATTTTTATTGGTGAGCATATATATATATATATAGTTTGACAATGTTAAAATGGGTATAACTTGGTCGTTTTAAGCTCGTTTTCCTTGTTCTTTATGTCCACGGATTCGTTTTTGTATATACTAATATATTTTTGATAATTCGGCTCCTTTAGGTTACGTTTAACACCTCTTTTTACCCGTTGAAATCTGCCAAACAGCAAGCAGTTTTTATAAAAATAGTTTTCGTCGTTAAATTTGCAAAAATCATATCTCCTTCGTTATAAGCTCGTTTTAATCCGTTCTTTCGCCCAAAGTTTCGTTTTTGAAAGTATTTTCTAAATCTTTGGTCAAAATTTAACCACCATCAACTGATTTTCCCACGAAATAAAAATAAGGACAGTAGGTCAATATGTAGTTTCAAAAACCATTTCTAGGGTTCTAATCTAATTCTAACTTCAATCAAACCACTTTCAATCACCACAAAACTAGTCTAATCCTACCATACACCTTCTTAGGGTGTCATGGGTTCCTAAACATCATAACCAAGTAGATCTAACAAAGATCTAACAATAATCACTTTCTAAGGTTCAAAAGTCAAAAGTTTATAAAATAAAGTGGTATAAGCTATTATATGCATGAGTTCTTGTAAGAAAAGTATATAACCATAGTAATAACTTGTAAAAATTATAAAAATGAGTTTGTTATCTTACTTGAAGGTTTAGGGAGTTTAGATGATGAAAAACCTACTTATCCTTGAGTTTCTATTTCAAAACTCCAACAAGGATGACTAAGTGAACAAGTTTACACCTAGATCTTGGAAAATTTGTTGTTCTTGCTTCTTGATCACCCAAGGTCGATTTAAACAAGAGAGAAAATGAGAGAAAAGAAAGTTTACTTGCACTTGGATGATAATTGTGAGAAAATGGGATGAAATGGTGTAATTTATACTTTGAGACAAAGGTTTGGTGTGCATTAAATTTGGTTGGTGAGTGTTTAGCTCATGAGATGGCTTAGGAGAGGGGGGGGGGGGGGTTCACAAAGGAGGGAAAAGGGGGGGGGGGGGATGTTGGGTGATTTAATTAGAAAGTTAGTGGTAATATTGTGTAGTATTTGGTTAATTTTAGGTGTAATCGGGTACCGGGTTTGTTAGAAATAAATTTTATCAAAGTTATTCGGGACATAATAAAGTCGTAAAAATTGTAAAAATATGTTGGGTACAAATACGGAGAGTTCGGGTGATTATTGTTTAATTTTTATGAAAACCGTCGTTATTAAATTAGACGTACGATATGTAATAAATAAATTTCCAAAATACCGGGTAAATTAATATTATAATTTTTATATTATAAAAATATATTGGGATAATAGTCGGGAGTGTCGGACATGTTAGTCACGTTTATAGTTCGCGTATTAGTGTTTATTTAAAATAAACATACGTAAATCGTTAATTGTACCAAAAGTAATACTTTAGTTATCCTACGAGTGGAATAGTATGCAAGTGCCATAATGATGATATGCAGACTATTTCTAGTCTGTATGAGATGTCCCAATGATAATGCATGAATTCGCACATGAACCAATACGGTTACGCGAATTTAAATACTCGTAAACTAAATTTACGATGACATGAGTAATGCACGTGAATAGTGGTTTTCTCTCGGAAATGAATAGTGTCAAGTGAATAGTAAAATTTCTGAATGTTTCTCGGAATGTCAAATTGACCTCAAAAATGGTGAATAGTGATCGATGAATAGTAAATGATGAATAGTAACTTATGAATAGTAAATTGTCGAGGTTTGGAAAATGACCGGAATTTACGAGTTGTGACAGTCTTCCCTTCTAACAGGAACTTCGTCCCGAAGTTCAGTTTTGGTTGGTCTCTGAAGTATATTTGGTAAAAAGACGTGGATACTTGAGTTGCATTTGGTCTTCCCGTTCCCAAGTAAATTCGGGATCTCTTCAAGAATTCCAGCGAACTTTTACGATAGGAATTCGACTTTGCTTCAACCGTTCGACCTCACGGTCCATGCTTTCTACTGGTTCTCTTACCAAGTTTACGTTTGTCTTTGGGTTGGATTCCTTTCCAAATGGGATTATGAGTGACTAATCTGAAAGTCATTTCCTGGATTTAAATAGGTGAAACATGGTTGTGTAATCCGGTTGTTCTCTAACAAGGCTCAAGTTTGACGACCACTAGGCCTTCTCTGTCTGAAATATTACGTGGTCCAGTGTATATCGGATTTAACTTTCCCAGTTTTCTGAATGATATCATGCCTTTCCTAGGCAGAACTTTCAACATGATCTGGCTACCAATCTTGAAGTTTTAATGGTTTACAACTTATAGAATTTGTAATTGATTCTTGACTTGTAGGAAATTTCTGGTTATTTCATGAATGCCTACTGGAATAGTGAGTTTGGCTTTTTCCGAGTTCGGTTCATCAATAGATGATCAGTGCTTCTTCAGGTTTATAATGTAATATGAGTAATATATGTTGCTGAACTATGTCAGAACTCCAATCTTATATGTCAGTTGGTCGATTCTAAAATGAATCTTAAATGGTCCAATATACTAAAGGTTAAATCCCTCGTGTTACTAAAATCGTATCATGCCTCTCCAAGGCAAAGCTTTCATTTTAGTTCGTTCTTTCACGTGAATCTAGTTAATTTGCTGTTCAAGGATACCCAATCCGTATGATGTGCGTCATGTACCAACCTAACTTCTACCAGTTTCTCGTTGCTTGTAACTGGTTCTTGACTTGTGAAATTTCCTTTGTTGTTCCATGGTTTAGTTCTAGACCAGTAAATTTTAACTTTCCGATTTCGGTCTGTAAACGGGTAATTGGTACTTCGACCATAAAGTGACTCAAATGGTGTAGTCTCTATGCTCGCGCGATAACTATGGTTGTAAAAGAATCCGATTTATGGTAAATGGTTAGTCCAACCATTTCTAGAGTCAATCACTCATACTCTGAGTATAACTTTCCTATGTTTGAATCGTTCTCTCGTTCTGACCATCGGTCTGAGGATGATAGGCGGTGTTTACATCTTAATGAGGTTCCGAAGGAAATCTTAGAATGATTGTTAGAAGTCTGAGGTGATTCAATCACCTTTATCGGGAATAGTTGCAACGGTTACAATGAATCTAGTGATTAATTCTACAACGTTACGTCTTCCGAATTCAGCGTTATTCGAAGAAGATAGAATATGGGTAACACTGTTTGATTCTTTGTGTTTTGGTCTAATGGATTGCTAAGACATGTATCATTCTTTGCCTACTGTGCTTGGTCTCCATTACTGACGTTTGTAATCGTTCTATGGTGTTCCTCCTAAATTCCTTCACCACATATTCCAATATTCCTTACTGTCAAATCACAAAGCCCTAAATGCATAAGCGACGTAGCATGGTGATTGGTTCTCAAAATTTATTTTGCGATTTTTGAGTTTTTGGTCGAAATCCTTTTCTGAATAAACGAATTTAGAAAATGGAGCAAATGGTTTACTAAATAATATCTTTCTTGATGATTCAAAATTCAATAGTTAAGAAATGTGACGCGGTTTTCAAACATGTTGTGAATAGGACTATTTACCAAAGTTTGATGTTTATATATTTCCCATTGTACAATGGTTCAGCTAAATATTGATTAAAAGGATCGTATTTGTTCAAAATAGGCAATTCAAAAATTATTTTCTACAAGATATGTGATTTGTACAAACACATTTTTTAAATCGACTTTACTTAAAGTGAAAATACTAACAAGGATAAAACAGTAGGATAGGTAATGTTCGCATAATGCATAGATGTCTGATGTTCGGTTCCTGATATTGGATGGTGCCTATTGGGGGTTATCGGGCAGAACTACAAGCCTAGGTATTCAACCAACTTAAGTCTTGAGATGGTTTATCGTTGAAATTGCCATCCTGCTGGCAATATGAGGGTTTCAATTGGTACTATGTCGATGAATTACCGTATTGTCTTCACATGTAGCTGGGGAGATATGCTTGGGCCTGATGCCTCTCTTGATGTATAGGTGAGGTTATTTAGAATTTCTTGAGAACACAATGCCTTAGGGGAATCTATATTGATACCCTTAACTCAAATCAATTTTCCTTGGTGAAACTTATTATAGGGAAGTTTGCGTTTCGATGAGGTCATGTTTAATCAAATCGCTCTACAGTATCGATTAGGAGGCTTGGTTTATTCCCATGGTGTTGCTTAGCGTACCTTCACAATGTGTTCGATCCTGTAGCTCAGTCTAGCTAGTACCTTTGAATAAATAAATTGGACAACTAGGTCAGAGATGGTGAGTCGGATGGTCTCGTGGTATCTTAGGATTGTTGTTGAGTTATGAATTTTTCTTGTTATATACTTCTAGTCCTGGTTAGTAGTTCTGTAATCCTTTTATTGTTTTTCTGGTATCGAGGAATCCTACTTGTAATTGATATGGAAAGTCTCTCCTAGAGAAGTCAATGGAACAATCCAACTTAATGGCTATGTGGGGGACAGGTGGGGTAAGTATCCAGGGAGAGTTTGTCAGAAAAAGATACTTATAAAAGAGTTTACTTGTTTAAAACGTTTTTAAATGAAGATTTTTATTAGCAATACTTTAAAAAGTAACTATTTACTTCATGGCATAATCCTTCCTGAAGTATACATAGGTGATCAGGCTATGTATAGTTGAGGACTAATGATGCGATGCTTGATTTAGTCAAAATAATATTACCTTTCCCAAAAGTTTTAGATGGTGTTCAACGCATTCTTATCAAAAATGGTATCCTGATATTTCCTTTCAAAGTAATATAAAAATTGTTTCGCGTAGTACTAGTAAATATTTGGCGTAATATCGGAAAAAAAATCAGTTTATAGAGTGGTAACAAAATAGCATACTTTAGAAATTCTGTAAAACAATTTCCCCATAAGGTAGTAAAATAGTTTGAAACTAATTTCGTTGAATGGTTTATTGGATACACGGGTAAATCCTATGGAATGGTAATAATCTACAAACCTATCAAAGACGAAATCGGCTTAATCTCTAATAAGGCAATGACATAATGTTACGAAACGATTGAAAATTGAACGATTGGGATAGAAAGCGGAGTAAACGAAGGTTATGGTTATCATAGAGGTAACAAAAGATAGTCATTACATTGGATAGGAAAGTGCTTAATACAACTAGGTTACATCAACGTACTTATGGAAAGTACCAAAAGAAAGTACAACCCTAGAGGGCTCAAACTATGGTTTTACAACATGAAATGCCTCTTCCAGTTCCGGTCTCTCAACACCGGGCATTCACTCTTGAAGTGTCCCACTACTCCACATTCACGGCAGATTACCGTAAGTTCCTGATGCTTTGTGAGGGTGGGAGCCTTGCAATCCTTGGTTTTGTGTCCGACCTTTTGGCAGTTTCCACATTGAGAGGGGCAAGATCCTTTGTGATGAAACTAACACTTGTTGCACTCGGGTAATTTACCTACATATCCTTTCTTTTGGCTTGACCCAGCAGCAAAGGTCTCCACCACTTGTTGTATCTTAAATGGTCGTTGAGTAGCATTAGCATCCTGATTACCGACCCATTTTCTCTTGTTGTTATTATTGTCTCCTGATGTCTTGTCGCGAACTATGAGTTCCTTTGCTTCGATTGCCATTTGGACAGCTTCAAACATGGCATTGGGTTCACATGCGATGACCATCCTACGAATTTCAGGAGAAAGTCCTCCGATGTACCCTTCAAGTTTCTTGCTTTCCGGTTCATCCATTGCAGAGCCTAGTCGAGCAAAATCATAAAAATAAGCAGTATACTTGACAACATCATCTCCTTCCATGGTAAGGTTTAGTGTTTCTTGTTCAATTGCTTGTAATTCGCTTTTCACATAGAACTTCAAACTCATCATCCTTTTTAGTTTCTCCCAAGAGTGTGAGTAAGCAGCATCAACTCCTACTACCTGGACATACTTAGTCCACCATTTCTGGGCATGCTTCTGAAAAGTGCAAGTGGCGAACTTAACTTTGTCTTCCTTACGGCAGTCACCACTTTGAAATATTGTTCCTAATTCTTCGAACCATTTGAGAAATTCCTTTGTGTCTATATTTCCGCTAAAGGAGGAGGGATTACAGCCCATAAATTCCACGTGAGTAAGTTCCTTGGTGAGGGCGGTAGTTACGTTCCTGGCAATGGATTGTCCAACAGCAGCTTGCGTCATGCTTGGAGTGGTTTGCTTAAATCTATTTCCATACAATCATAAGAATCCATGAGAATCTATAGGTAATAAAATCATCATATTCATAACTCATGAATAACACATGAAATTTTTTTGTCTACATGGACCGATATCAAAGATAGCACAACCATATCCATATGGTAGAGTCAACACTTGGTGATTCTGTTGAACAACAAACAAACTACCACAAGTTTCTTCGAACTATGCCACACCTCTCATGGCTAGGATAATAGTAAAAGCTAGTAAAGATATAAGTCTAGTCTAGAGACTTCCAGGCGTTGCGGAGGTTCCTGTTGAGTCCGTAATTCTTGGTATTATCCACAAGGCGTTATCTAATTCATGGCAAGTGAAAATGGAAAGGAAACTGACAATGGTGGTATTCTAAAGGATGAGAATAACATTGATGACAATGAAATCCCAGTGTTGAGTTAGGAGATAATGGTGATAATAGTGAATGGAATACTACCCTCTTTCGCGCTATCTCGCGACATCAAAGAGGTAAAGCTGAAGTACGCACTATGGGACAACCAATAGTGTAATAAGTAACCAACGGTGGTGGTAGTACCTAAGTAGCAAGCGTCCTACTAGTGAAGGAAAGAAAACATGCTATCTCCCTTGTAATAAGCATCCTAATAAGTCCATTAAAATTAAGTCTGAATACTCTACCAAACGGCATTCTATGTATAGGCTGAATGAGAACCTTGCTCTTATGACAATTCAATAGTGCTAATGGTGGTGTAAGTACAGCTAGTGGTATAATGGTAGTGGAAGATGACAAGGCATCTTAAATGTCAGAATCCGACGAAAGGATAACAGCGTGGGTATCTGAAGACATGTCACTTGTGAACCAGGTCAATATAATCATATATATATATGTATGGGTATGAATAACTCGTACAGTGTGTGCGTAAAGCAACATGTATAGTGAATATGCACCTATGATGAAAAGATGAGATGCTATGATGATGTGGTTATAGTCTAGGGTCCAAGATACATCCTAGTTCGCTATAACCTTAGCTCTGATGCCAATCTGTCACACCCCCAAAATACCTGAATGGCAGCGGAATGGAATACCTGGGAGTGACTGTCATAGCACCATAGTTTACCATTATATTGAACGACCTAAAGTGTCGTTTAGAAAATATAGCGTTTGATCATCAAATCATTCAGAGTTTACAAAGCTTAGGTCCTAAAAGAGTTTGCCAAAATAGTTAAAATAAGTTCAAAAAGATCAAACGTTTCATAAGTGCAGAAAATATAGTGAGACGCGTCGACTCCGCGACTCCATGAAGGTCCAAATGTATGCAACATGAGCTACCTTAATAACCTGAGAAATACATTGCGAAAACGGTCAACATAAAGTTGGTGAATAATCACAGGTTTATAAGTTAAATCGTATGTACAATAGCCACAAGTAACAGTAAAAGTAAAAGCAAGATGACAATATGCCAAAATGCTACATTGATCTTAAGCTCATGACCCCGAAGCTAGACGTACTAAAATTGGCCCCAAAAGAGTGTTTATCAGGCACTCGTACTAAAATTAGACATGAAATGCATTCGTTTTCCTTATGGAGCAACCCAAACACGAATGGAGGCGTCACCCTCGATAGATCTATCCACTCACTCTCGCTTGGCAATATAATTAACGGTCCATGATAATAAAGGGGACTTGAAGTGATAGTACTAACAACTTAAGCAATGTATGGAATTTAATACTTGGGCATGTACAAAAATAATTGTGCAATGTATTCTCCCCCGTGGGATTTAAAATCAAATAAGTACTAAAAACGGGGCTATGAGAATTCACCTAGAGTGATAGTACAAAGATGGTAAAGTAATCGGGACAATGAGGCGCGAACAATAGCCGCAACCTAAATGAATAATCGCGATCTAATTAAGATCAAGCCGTAATGAAATGAATGCACATGCACATGATACCCATACCACTCGTAATTTGGAAATACTAGTTATCGTCATAGTAAAATAGTTTCCATACTTAGGAAAATAAGTCCATATATAGAAGTATATAACTTGTCGTATTATCTCGTATGAAAATGTTAGCGTTAAATTCCTTGTATCGAAAACCTTAAGATAACGTCGTTAAGTCGTATAAATATTCTCTTGGGCCATACGTATTCATTTGTTAAGAATATAGTCCTTAGTATCATTTCTAGAAAATATACCATTTAGTGCGTAAGTTATTATTTTTATTGGTGAGCATATATATATATATATAGTTTGACAATGTTAAAATGGGTATAACTTGGTCGTTTTAAGCTCGTTTTCCTTGTTCTTTATGTCCACGGATTCGTTTTTGTATATACTAATATATTTTTGATAATTCGGCTCCTTTAGGTTACGTTTAACACCTCTTTTTACCCGTTGAAATCTGCCAAACAGCAAGCAGTTTTTATAAAAATAGTTTTCGTCGTTAAATTTGCAAAAATCATATCTCCTTCGTTATAAGCTCGTTTTAATCCGTTCTTTCGCCCAAAGTTTCGTTTTTGAAAGTATTTTCTAAATCTTTGGTCAAAATTTAACCACCATCAACTGATTTTCCCACGAAATAAAAATAAGGACAGTAGGTCAATATGTAGTTTCAAAAACCATTTCTAGGGTTCTAATCTAGTTCTAACTTCAATCAAACCACTTTCAATCACCACAAAACTAGTCTAATCCTACCATACACCTTCTTAGGGTGTCATGGGTTCCTAAACATCATAACCAAGTAGATCTAACAAAGATCTAACAATAATCACTTTCTAAGGTTCAAAAGTCAAAAGTTTATAAAATAAAGTGGTATAAGCTATTATATGCATGAGTTCTTGTAAGAAAAGTATATAACCATAGTAATAACTTGTAAAAATTATAAAAATGAGTTTGTTAACTTACTTGAAGGTTTAGGGAGTTTAGATGATGAAAAACCTACTAATCCTTGAGTTTCTATTTCAAAACTCCAACAAGGATGACTAAGTGAACAAGTTTACACCTAGATCTTGGAAAATTTGTTGTTCTTGCTTCTTGATCACCCTAGGTCGATTTAAACAAGAGAGAAAATGAGAGAAAAGAAAGTTTACTTGCACTTGGATGATAATTGTGAGAAAATGGGATGAAATGGTGTAATTTATGCTTAGAGACAAAGGTTTGGTGTGCATTAAATTTGGTTGGTGAGTGTTTAGCTCATGAGATGGCTTAGGAGGGGGGGGGGGGTTCACAAAGGAGGGAAAAGGGGGGGGGGGATGTTGGGTGATTTAATTAGAAAGTTAGTGGTAATATTGTGTAATATTTGGTTAATTTTAGGTGTAATCGGGTACCGGGTTTGTTAGAAATAAATTTTATCAAAGTTATTCGGGACATAATAAAGTCGTAAAAATTGAAAAAATATGTTGGGTACAAATACGGAGAGTTCGGGTGATTATTGTTTAATTTTTATGAAAACCGTCGTTATTAAATTAGACGTACGATATGTAATAATTAAATTTCCAAAATACCGGGTAAATTAATATTATAATTTTTATATTATAAAAATGAATATAAAAATATATTGGGATAATAGTCGGGAGTGTCGGACATGTTAGTCACGTTTATAGTTCGCGTATTAGTGTTTATTTAAAATAAACATACGTAAATCGTTAATTGTACCAAAAGTATTACTTTAGTTATCCTACGAGTGGAATAGTATGCAAGTGCCATAATGATGATATGCAAACTATTTCTAGTCTGTATGAGATGTCCCAATGATAATGCATGAATTCGCACATGAACCAATACGGTTACACGAATTTAAATACTCGTAAACTAAATTTACGATGACATGAGTAATGCACGTGAATAGTGGTTTTCTCTCGGAAATGAATAGTGTCAAGTGAATAGTAAAATTTCTGAATGTTTCTCGGAATGTCAAATTGACCTCAAAAACGGTGAATAGTGATCGATGAATAGTAAATGATGAATAGTAACTTGTGAATAGTAAATTGTCGAGGTTTGGAAAATGACCGGAATTTACGAGTTGTGACAGTCTACTTGCTAGATTCCTTTCTAGTAAGATTTTATTTTTATTTTTAGATTTTCTTTAGTCTATCTTATTTCTTTGTGCCTTTGTTCGTAAAATATTTCGATGGATCACAATAACATTGATCGGTTGATTCCTGTTATTCGTGTTTTTCTTCGTAGGATCTTCCAAATGCCCGCCCCACTTCCTTTAGCAGAAAATGAGAACCCACCTAACCTCTCACCCAACCACCACTTTGACAATAATTCTGAGTTAGAAGAGTCTGATCATGATGATGACCGTAGGGCTAGTCCTTTCTACTATTCAGACTCCGATGAGGATCTTGATGATGGTGATGTGATTAATGAGAATAGGATGGAAGAAGAAATAAACCCTCTTAGGTATGTTGACCCCAGAACTAGGATTGAGTGTGATAGTTCATTTAACATGCAATTCCCTTGTAAGATCGGATTTAAGAGCTTTAACGCCTATCTCAACTCATCTCTTCCAATGAATATAATCTCACGTAATGAATACAATAAAATCATGGTAGATGAGTTAGAATACAAAGGAGAAAACATTATTGCTAAAGCAATACCATTGCATGTGTTTGTAGGAAGCTTGGTTTATCTTGTTGAGTTCATGGTTATGGAGAATCTAGGAGAGTTTATTGATAATAAGTTGACCCAAGTTGTGTTTGGAAAACCCTTCAAATGGTTGACCAACCTCGATGAAAAACTCATAGAAGGGCTAATTACATTCTCGGATGGGGATGAAGATTTTGTCTATCAAATGCCCCGCACACACCCTAGGTTCAAAGATTTTTCCATGGAAAAGTGTAGTAGGTATCCGCCCATGGAAATGTTAAGTGAGAATGATAAGAGAAAAGGACTTAAGTACACGCATGAAAAGAATAAAAGATACTATCGCGGATGCTTAGAGTTAGGAGACGAAAATGAGAAAGATGAGGCGACTATTAGATGGCTCACACTTGGTTATGTGAGCATAAGCGATACACGCTAACCCATGACCTTGAGTCTAGCTACAAGACTCGTAAATAAAGAAAAGCACTTCTTGGGTGGCAACCCATGTTTTGTGTGATTTTATTTTATTTTGTTTGTTTGTTATTTGCTTCCGTACGCATGCTTTATATTTATTGTTGGTAGATCATGTTTCTCAATTAAAGAGTGGAAATACTTTACTTTGTTGTTTTGTCCTAGTCTTAACTCCACCTAAAGGTATTTTTGCAAAAGATAAGTGTAAGGGGAAACCCCAAATATGTTTTCAAGAAACAAACCGATCATGATTCTCCACAATATTAAATGAACATGTATATTCGTATTTGTTAGAGTCAAATGCTTGTATTGAGTCATAATGAAGTTTTGCAGGATTTTCCAGGAAGTAGGACCAAGTTTTTCCAGAAATTTTCCGGAAACTTAACATAAGAATTTCTGCAGGTCGCTTCTGACGGCGTCAAGAGTTTACTCTTGACGGCGTCAAGTGTAAAAATCTGGAAATTTTACCGGTTTTGTTTTTCTAATGGAGTCTTATGGTTTTTGTGAATTATTAAGTTTTATAATCTCCAGGAAATCTGCAAACTTCATTCCACAAGCATTATATCTTATCTTGTTTTCTAGGATTTAGTAACTTATATAGGATGCCGCCGATTTTACGCGAGGTTGTTTTGTCTATTTTATCAGGTTTTACAGGTTATGTATGACAAGAAGATGATTTATATTCTGGAAGGGAAGCTTTGATTGTTCATTCTCTTGGAGGAAGATTTAACCTGGCCACCTTATTATCCATACCGAGCGAATCAGGGGAGTATTTGATTTCATTCTTTTTAACTTTTTCACTTTTACATTCTCTACTTGAACATTCGGGACAATGTTCATATTAAGTGTAAGAGGAGGGTAAAAAGATGATACCTTACATATGCACTTTCGCTTGAGTTTGTTTTGTTTAATGGTAGATGTGTAATAAAACTATGAGAAATACTTGTTAGTGCAATTTTAGCTCCAAATTTAAAATTTTTTACAACATTTAGGAGTGAAACTTTAGACATAGCAAGCGTCTCATGGATAGGAGATTGTATGACTAGCACATAACCGTATATTCAGAAAAATTTTCCACCCAAATATGTGAGGTTCGCCTTTAGATTTGATAGGAAAAGCATTTATTATTAGTTCTTATGAGTGTACCGGTAGCATTTAGATTCTAGAACTTGCATTAGTGATGCATCCCGAGACCGCTAGTGAGACTACATTCGTGTGGTAGGATTTACTACATGATAAGAGGCATTAGGATCATCCTTGTGTTAAACCCGTATTATAATTACTTGACCATTTAAGTCATATTACTTAGCTAGTTAAGTCAACTAATTTTCCCACACCCTTAGCGTTGTACTCATTTTTAGTACACGAAACCCCTAGTACACCCCTCCGAGCCTATCTTTTCGTTTCTAACTTTAAGCATTTTACTTAAAGGAAGAATTTGTTACACCCCACTTAAATGTACAACCAAATCGCCTTAGCCTTCCGTGTATGCGCTCATTTTTAGTGTATTTTTGTTATTTGTTAAACCCTAAGTTAACTATCTAATTGATTACATGGTTGCTAAGTCGAGTCATATCTTTGTACATATTGTTTTGGGACGATTGGCACTCATGGGTAAGTACTTATTTTATGGAGTAATGGGGAAGAACAACATATATTACCCACATATATACGTTAATCTTAAAAGTGCTCCAAGTGTTTTGATTTTCTTAATTCGAGTCATTAGATTAGTTAATTGTAAAGTATGTAAAAATTCAAGTGTAAGGGGAGTGTTCATTCCCTATGATGTATTATTTTGGATGGTAGGGTAAGAGTGTATGCAAAAAAAAATAAATAAATAAATAAATCGAAAAAATCAAGAAAAAGAAAAAAAATTAGAAAAAGGAAAAAGAGAAAAAACATACGGACTACCATCCCTTTTCATTCTATGTTTATTTATTTTTCATTTATTAGCTTAAGTCGAGTCTAGTCTTGGCTTAGCAACGCCATATTGTACATGTAATTAACCAAGATTGTTAACTCGCCACCAGTAAAACTTCCTTTATCCAACAAAACCGTGTATTTCATATCCCTACACCTAACGTTACAACCCTTTAAAAGACCTCTTTGATAGTTTATCCTAGGTGCTTACGCCATGTGGTTGAGGTTTGATCCTTTCCCAAGCCTAAGGTAATCTATTTTGCTATGACAGGTAGTGAGAGATATCTTCCGTTTCCATATTGTAATTTACACCTTATTACAGCCGAGAGATGTGAGTATCTAAACACTATTTGTGAGGTGCTAGTGTATGACCTCCGTGCTTGTCTATTGGTCTTTAGTGGAACGATTATTTGTTGTAATTACTTTTATATTAGTGTTAAATGACCCCTAACTTGTATTTTGACTAGAATAAAAGCGCATTTCCTTGAGAACAAGCAAATCTCAAGTGTAAGGGTATATGATGAGGCGAAAAATGATCCATTTTTAGGGGGTCATTTAAGCCCGAATTCGAATTTATTTGATCAAATATTGCCCTAAATCATTCCTTTTGTGATTTTAGGTACTTTGGGAGAGAAATCTGGAAAAGGAAGCAATTCGGACATTTTTTTGGAGCATAAAAGTGAAGAAAACGCCAAAGTCTTAATTTTCCATGCTGGGAACAGTAGGTGACGGCGTCAAGAGTAACTCCCTGACGGCGTCAAGAGCAAAATTCCATGACGATCCAGTAAAGATTTTACGGCGTCACGAAGTAAAGCGTCAAGAGTAAAAGTCATGACGGCCTTGAAATGAATATCACTTGACGGCGTCAAATGTAGATCAAGGCAGTCCGAGAATAGTTTTGGCGGCGAGGTGACGGCGTCACAATGTTGGTCTTGACGCCGTTAGACCCCTTTTCCTGTATATAGTTTTCTAATTTTCACATTGAAAAAGAGAGAAGTTTTGGAGAAACCCTAAGTACGAACTTGGTGCTAATTTTACAGGTTTTTCAAGGGTTCCAAGCCCTTGATACCTTTCATGTGTAATTGAGATAAGTGTTCTTTTAATTCAATCAATATGTCTATGTGTTGGTTGTCTATATCTTGTTCTTGTCTTAATTTCATCATGCTAGGCTAGATCTATCTTGTGTTTGCTTGGATCTAATGAAAACTAGATGTTAATTATGTGTTGATTACTTGTTTATACTTGTCTTGGATGAATGATTTATATGTTAGGCTTAAGAAAACTGGCAGATCTCCAATTGGTAACATGCTTGAATGTCTTAAGAAACATTAACCGACGCGCACTAGGTCTTTATTGGTTGTATTTAATGCATGAGCCACTGTTTACAATCCCTATAGTTGTGCTGGGCATGGTATAGGAGGAGATAAGAGCTCATAGAATTGGGGAGTTAAGTGTGCCACCCCATGAATGGTATTAAGGAATACGATCCATCATCCATGCAATTATAACAAGTAATTAACGTGTAAAAGATGTCTAGGGAGTAGTGAAATCTAAGTAAACACATTTTCTCCACTTATTGCTCACAACTTTAGTATAATTTAGTTTATTTTCATTTCTAGTAATTTATTTTGATTGCATCTTTAGTATTGGGTTAGTTGATTAGCAACTAATTCCGCCCAAATCCTTCAAACCCGAGATTTTTAATTGCTTTCTATAAAATATAAAATACAAAAATAATCATCCCTCACCTTTAGAACTAGTATTTAGGTTTTCTAATCCTAGCGACACTATTCCTAAGCTGAACGATCAATCCCCCGGTACTTGTCACTATACTATACTACAACGATTAGGTACACTGCCTGGTGGGGGTTGTAAGCTTCTCAAGATTCCTTGAGAGGTAAAGCCTGGTACGATTCCCACGTATCAAGTAACATGCTTGAACATCTTAGGAAACATGAACCGATGTGTACTAGGTTTTATTGGTTGTATTTAATGCATGAGTAAATTCTAATGATCCCATGTTAGGAGCTTCTTAGCCGGCTCGACATAGGAGTGAAGTAGGCACTCATAGGATTGGGGAAGTAAGTACGCCACCCCATGAATGGTATTAATGAATACAATCCGTCATCCACGCAACTATAACAAGTAATTAACGTGTAAAAGATATCTAGGGAGTAGTGAAATCTAAGTAAACACATTTCTCCCACATATTGCTCACTACTTTAGTATAATGTAGTTTATTTTCATTTCTAGTGTTTTATTTTGATTGCATCTTAGTATTGTGTTAGTTGACTAACAACTTATTCTGCCCAAATCCATTAAACACGAGATTTTTACTTGCTTTCCTAAAAATATAAAAAATACAAAAAGAATCATCCCTCATCTCTAGACCTAGTCCTTAGGTTTTCTAATCCTAGCGACACTATTCCTAGCTGAACGATCAATCCCCCGGTACTTGTCATTATACTATACTACATCGATCAGGTACACTGCCTGGTGGGAGTTGTAAGCTTCTCGAGATCCCTCGAGAGGTAAAGCCTGGTGCAATCCCTACGCATCACCCACCTCCCGAAACACCCACACCAAATTGCAAACCGTCAAAATAACAATCCAAGGAATGGCCGATCATAGAAGCACAAAACTTGGAGACTAAACGCCTCCAAACAGTCCTAACAGCGATAGGACGGATCCCCCCTCCTGGTTAACCAAATACGTGAGAGGTGCACTAGCAACATACTCACCCAACACCCTTGGGCATTTGCACTCAAGAAAAAGGTTCACCACCTGGGTGATAGATGCGACTAACTCATCAGAGATGGCAACAGCAGCACCGTTTAAACAATCCAAAAGGTGTTGGGTACGCAAACCATCCCTTCCACAAGAAGTACCACGAGGGAAACTCTTAATCATATCAAGAACCATAGCAGGAGACGCCAAAAGGTGATGATGATCAATAGGTATATCTGTCAAAAGGGGGGCACATTAAAAAGGGTGCTTAGCTTTTAGATCCGCAAGAGTAGTATCATCATAAGCCGCAATTCCAGAAGAAGAAAGAACTCTAACAACAGCAGTATAATGGCCATCACAAATCTTCCTCTTACACTGCTTGATATTACGGTCACCCAAGTCCAAGTTTTGCTCAACAATATTAGACCATAAAAGGGGGGGGGGGGTTCAGCTAAAACCTCACGCACAACTTGTAAACTACCACCAGGTGTGCCCCAAGATGAAATGGCATTAACAATATACTCTTCCTGTTGTTGACGCTTGGTAACAGACCTACACTCTTGATCACTCCTCAGGCAAAAGGTTCTAAGCAAACAAAGAGGCAAGACTAACAAACCAACCCAGCAAGAAATGTCATTGATGAGCGCTCAAACACTAATCATTTTTGGTCAAATCTGAACTGCAAAACATACAAAAACACTCAAATATGCATAAAAATACTGAAAATATTCCAAAATTGTGTTTTATATGTTTTAGATGCAAAATGAGTAAAAACATGTGAAAAATGTACAAAGCTTGCAAAATTGGCAGTTTCAGTCCCTCAACTTTCAAAAGTTGGCGAAAATAGTCCCTGAGTAATTATTTGGAAAGAAAAGTCACCAAAGGTCCTTTTGAAATCATAAGTTGTCATATTTAGTCCTCTGGTGAAAAATTTCAAAAGTTTTGAGAATTTACAGGTTTGGTCCCTAGAGTTTCAGAAACTGACAGAATTGGTCCTTGATGAAATACTTTAGGATAAAAAGTCATTTTTGGTCCTTGGGAAGTCACGGGTTGGCATTATTGGTCCTTGGAATGGAAGTTTGAAGAAATTACACTTTGGTCCCTCAAGTTTTCAAAATAGCAGAAAATACCCCTAGAGGTGTAAAATTGGAAAATATTCATTTATGACCCCTGGATTATTGGAACTTGCCAAATATTACCCTTGGAATAACTTCAAACATTTGGCAGAAGTGGTCCTTTGATTTTCAGAATTTGCATCAATGATCCTTGGGCTTTATTACTACTAAACCAAATGGATCCCATGTTTACTAAACACTTAAGCCTTTTAACCACTACCCAATCCAAACGTAAACCCAATATCTTCCCAGGCCCAATCATAACCAAGCCCATCGCATTTTATTTAATAAACTCCCCAGGTCATCCCTTCCCCTTCCTTTCCCCCGCCAAAACAAAACAACACCCTGACAACGATCCCTGCCATGTCCAACAAGATTGTCTCTCCTCCACACTCCAAAATACCTACACTAACCACCCTATAACACCAAATGTTAACCCCCACTTGCTAATAAAATTTCCCCCTCCACTTGCATGTCATCCATCCACACAAACCCTTGGGCGCCAAAAGAAATTATACGGCTGAGATCACCTTAAAACCAAATTGATGGCTGGGATTTGTTGGAAGAAGCACAAGCATCATCTCAGAGTTATTTACACACTCAGAGAAAGCACAAAGGGAAAAAAGACATTATTTTTAGTATAAATAGGGGGTCTTGTATGCCATTTAGGAGTAGTAGGTAAATTAGTCTTAAAAGTAGTTTAGTGTAATTTTTATTTTAGTTCCTAATCTCAGTTGTAATCCTTTTTTTAATTCAATAAAAGTTTCAAACTTGGTTTATGTATATCTGCTTTTCCATATCTGTTTATTTAAATCTGCTTATTATTGTGAAGTTTATGCTTATTTGTTCATGATTAAGGTTTATATATGCTTATATGTTTACTTAGGAATGCTAGGATTTGTTGCCATTATCAGTTGAGGAAAGCTTAAGAACCTTGGCAGTCATGCCCTATTGGGGTGTTTGGCACAATGCTTTTTCTAAAGAAAAAAAAATGATTTTTGTCACTTTCTAAACTTGAATCAGTCACTTCTAGGTATTTTTAGCAGATTTCAATCAAAGCTTTATAGTTTCATGTAGTTCTTAAGTATTTTAACCAAGTTTCTAAATTTTCTTAGTCAAAACTGCTTTTCATTATTTATTAGGATAATTCTTAGTTTTAGCCTTTTAGGTAGAATTTATTGTTTCATTCCAGTTACTAATAGGTTAGAGTAATATTGCATACCCTGTTCCTTGACTTTAGTGGGTCAAAAAAATCACCAAGTTGACCCATTTTGCACTGCTGCTGACTGCAGCCCTTGAGGCCTCCCAAATCCTTTTCATATTCAATTATAGGGTTAGTTATAATATTATTCAAGTTTGGTTTCTGGATTTAGAATCAGTTGGTAGTATATTTTCATCTAGGTGAGCTTGTTGGTCTTTCGCTTGCTTATTGATGGATTGAAACCTCCCCTGCACATCAGAATAGCTTGTTCCAACAGCCCCCCAATGAGGGATTTTTCATCTCCTCATTTTTAGGAATTGGGACCTGGAAATTGATATGTTGATTATCTGTTATCGTGTGTACATGCCCCTAATTTCATTTCATTTTTATGATTTTTATCTACTGCTTATCTAGTGATCCCAAAGTGACCAGTAAAACCACTCATGTGCCCTGCACGAGGGGTGACTGTCCAAACACTGAACTTCACAAAGCTCATTTTGAGCTTGTCAGTTAAGCTCATTGGCTGATTTTTGGACTTTTGAAAAGCTCATAGTTCTAAATTGTTGATGGTGAGCTTGGTTAGGCCTGAGTTGCTTAGCTGCCCGCTGACCCTGCAGGCCTTCTCTTGCAACCCCTTTAGTTCCCTGTAGCTTATTTCCCCCCCCCCCCCCATGGTGCAGGGTAAAGTTAGCTTGTAGGGTGGCTTGTACAAGTCAAGAGTTACCTTCTAAGCTAGTTAGCTTAGAAGAAGAAAATGATGAGATTGACACTGAAATCAAGGATGAAGCACTTCGTGCAACATTATTGAATGTCGATCTCCTCATTTCTAAAATCGATGCTTTCAAAGAGAAACCTATTTCATCTCCTATCCCCATTAAGGATAGTGACATTTTCTCCGATGATCCTATTCCGGAGTTTGAAGCCTTTACTTTCGATCATATGCGAGAGAAGATTAGTGGCGGTACAACTTCTCATTCTCAAATTTCTCTCCCCGAGTACGATTCATTCACTTTTGAGGAGTTCTCCGATAAACTCACTCATATCATATCTCCACCGGAGTATGATAACTTTTACTTTGATCTAGACAAAGATGATCTTTGTGTTCCGAAGCGAAATATTCTCAACCTTGAGAATTTGCTTGATATCAAAATCCCAACCCTCCCTCCCATAATAGGTCTAGATCATATGAGCTTAAATGATGAGATTCATGATACACCAATTATGGATTCTCTTTCTGATGATGATGACTTTATCTTGATTGTCATCAGGATCTTTCTACCCTTCTTCACCTACCAGGTGACTTCTCCTGTTCTTCACTCCTTCGGGAATGAAGACATTATCTTTGACCCCGGCATCACCGATTATAGTTTATACAATCTTAAGCCGGGTACTTATCTCATCGGTGTGGAACTTTCACGTGCTTCAAATGTTTGTCCAAACATCTTGAATGAAAGTCCGATGGAGATTTCTTCTTCCACATCATGCTTCCCCATGAACAAATGAATTCGGGGTCGAGTCAAGCCAGCGACTCGGTAAACAAAAACAGTAGCATGTACTTAGGGTTTTCAACCTAAGTGTGGGGGAGTTACCCTTGCTGTGGTTACAAATAAAGTGAAAAACAAAATTGTGTTTCCACATTTAGCTTGTAATATTGCCCTTTTACATTCTAAGAGTCGGCATAATAGTCGGGACTTTGAATATTGAGGTCAATATTCATTCTAAGTGTGTGTGTGTGTGTGGGGGGGGGGGGGTATTTCGCTATTCTAGCGAATTTTATCACATTTTACTATCTAGTACCCCCGTTTTTGGCCGAAAATTTTTAAAATTTTTCACTCAAGTTTCAAAAATTTTGTGGTTATCAGTCCGCCATGTCTAAATGACAAAAGGATTGGCTAATCCAGGAGCAAACGGCTCTTGGTAAAGATATCTCAAATCCGTTGATGGCTTGCAATTTGCCCAAAATTGTATGGTATCTCAACTCGCCATATCCTAAAAAGTGATAGAGTTGGCTAGCCCGCAAGATTATGACTTGTGGTAAAGGCAGTGGAAAAACCATAATTGGTAATCAGCTCACCAAGATGTTAACTATTCCATCAAGAGTTGGCTAGTCTAGAAGCAAACGGCTTTTGGTAAAGACAAATCAAATCCGTTGACAGCTGGTGGTTTGATTAAAATCACATGGTTATCAAGTGGACCATAGTTCTTACTTGAACTGATACATTTGGCTACTCTAGAAGTAATGGCTTTTGGTAAAGAGATTAAAATCCATTAAGTTTTCAAAACAGTTTATTGCTACAAACTAGCAATAGTTTAGTGTGGGGGATTGATGAGTGCTCAAACACTCATCATTTTTGGTCAAATCTGAACTGCAAAACATGCAAAAACACTCAAATATGCATCAAAATACTGAAAATATTCCAAAATTATGTTTTATATGTTTTAGATGCAAAATGAGTAAAAACAGGTGAAAAATGTACAAAGTTTGCAAAATTGGTAGTTTCAGTCCCTCAACTTTCAAAAATTGGCGAAAATAGTCCCTGAGTACTTATTTGGAAAGAAAAGTCACAAAAGGTCCTTTTGAAATCATAAGTTGTCATATTTAGTCCTCTGGTGAAAATTTTCAAAAGTTTTAAGAATTTACAGGTTTGGTCCTTGGAGTTTCAGAAATTGACAGAATTGGTCCTTGGTGAAATACTTTTGGATAAAAAGTCATTTTTGGTCCTTGGGAAATCACAGGTTGGCAACATTGGTCCTTGGAATGGAAGTTTGAAGAAATTACACTTTGGTCCCTCAAGTTTTCAAAATAGCAGAAAATACCCCCGGAGGTGTTAAATTGGGAAATATTCATTTATGACCCCTGGATTATTGGAACTAGCCACATATTACCCTTGGAATAACTTGAAACATTTGGCAGAAGTGGTCCTTTGATTTTCAGAATTTCCATCAGTGATCCTTGGCTTTATTACTACTAAACCAAATGGATCCCATGTTTACTAAACACTTAACCCTTTTAACCACTACCCAATCCAAACATAAACCCAAAATCTTCCCAGGCCCAATCATAACCAAGCCCATCCCATTTTAATTAATAAACTCCCCAGGTCATCCCTTCCCCTTCCTTTCCCCCGCCAAAACAAAACAACACCCTGACAACCATCCCTGCCATCTCTAACAAGATTGTCTCCCCTCCACTCTCCAACACACCTACACTAACCACCCTATAACACCAAATGTCAACCCCCACTTGCTAATAAACTTTCCCCCTCCACTGCCATGTCATCTATCCACACAAACCCTCGGGCGCCAAAAGAAATTATACGACTGAGATCACCTTAAAACCAAATTGGTGGCTGGGATTTGTTGGAAGAAGCACAAGCATTTGGGAGTAGTAGGTAAATTAGTGTTAAAAGTAGTTTAGTGTAATTTTTATTTTAGTTCCTAATCTCAGTTGTAATCCTTTTTTTAATTCAATAAAAGTTTCAAACTTGGTTCATGTATATCTGCTTTTCTATATCTGTTTATATAAATCTGCTTATTATTGTGAAGTTTATGCTTATTTGTTCATGATTAAGGTTTATATATGCTTATATGTTTACTTAGGAATGCTATGATTTGTTGCAATTATCAGTTGAGGAAAGCTTAAGAACCTAGGCAGTCATGCCCTAATGGGGTGTTTGGCACAATGCTTTTTCCAAAGAAACAAAATGATTTTTGTCACTTTATAAACTTTAATCAGTCACTTCTAGGTATTTTTAGCAGATTTCAATCAAAGCTTTATAGTTTCATGTAGTTCTTAAGTATTTTAACCAAGTTTCTAAATTTTCTTAGTCAAAACTGCTTTTCATTAGTGTCACACCCCGCCGAAGGCGGAAACACGAGGTGCAACATATCAATAATCATCACAAAAGAGATATAGAACAATACCATAATTTATATTAAAGAAAAAGTATATCATTACAACATTGTTATAGCCGACATCGGCTATTTAAGATACATAATTTAGTTCCCAAAAGATAGCTTTGTAATACATAATGATCAGTAGTGATATGTGAAAACTTCATTATGCATAGACTTTGAAGAAAAACTTACTGACGATCACCTGAAATGCATGAGAGAAAACGGGTCAACTATGAAAATAGTTGGTGAGCACACACGTTTTATATAATATGAGAAACCATTAGAGAAAGTTCACAAGCCAAAGGCGTTGTCAAATATTATGTCTTGTAGTCAAGCACTCGCGGTCATAATAAGTCACAATATAAGCACCACATATATAATAATGTATGCCATGCAAAGCCCCTAATTAAATAATATGCGTCCCGTAACATAGTGGACGAGAGGTTGGCCGACCTCTAATAGCGCTATCCATATTACTAATAGGCGTCGAACAATGCGAATGTACGAACAGTACATCATACAACTATTATATACGATTAAGAACACTCCAAACGTGGGAGACTTAGCACGCTCCACCAATAAGGCGAGACTTTAGGGTTAAGAACGCTCCACCAAAAATGGCGAGACTTTAGGGTTAAGAACGCTCCACCAAAAATGGCGAGACTTTTGGTCATAGCACGTACAGTACATTAAGTTCAAAAGTTCAAGTTGAGTTCAAGAGTTCTAAACAAGTTATAAGGTCAAGACAAGTCAAAAGAGTTCATAATAATCAAAGGGTTCAAAACAATGTTCAAAGTGTTCAAGTAATAATTCATGCATCCACCCCAAAGCGATTAAAATAGTTAGAAAAAGGGGTTCGTGAATACTCACCTCAAGCAATAGGTAGTGCGTTACAAGTAGGTGTGCACGGAAAACGATGTGCGATGCTCTAACCACAACCTAATATGAATAGTATGATTTAGGTCGTGAAATGATGTCGTGTATGCAATTTATAAAATTTTATATCACCCATACATGTTTGTTTGTATATTTAGTTATGAAAATATATTTACGTCGATGTTTACTACTAGTAGTTTTAATATATATTTTCAAGTATATGTCGTAGTTTCGATATGAATATTTTGGAAAGTTTACGACTCGACTAAAATAGTTAACCAAAACACTACAACTTTCGTTTAAGTCATTTTAGCTAAAACCGCACCTAAATTGTCTAAAATCCATTTTGAAAAATAAAAACAGGTTACTATTCCCTATTAGAAAAGCTGTCAAAATAATACTCTTCGTCGGTATCTTTGTTAAGTCATAACTTGTTCGTTTTAACACCGTTTTCAAAGTTCTGCCTATCCCCGCGAAGGTATTTATGTATACTAGTATATTTTGAGGTCTCGGAGACTCGGTTAATCTTTTAAAGCTCGGTTTTACTAACTTGAAAATCCATTCAGCAACAATATATTTTTCTGAAAAATAGTTATCGATAATATATATATTTAAAAAATCTCGTATCTTATTCGTTATGAGTCCGATTTTTATGTTCTTTATATCCACAAAAAGCTATTTAAGTAAACTAACACATTTTTAACTTTATAATATGTCAAAACATTTTCGTGGTTACTGTTCATCCGAATTAAATTTTTAACAGCATGCATATATGTTTAATAATCCATTTTTAATCCCTTAAACACAATCAAAACTCCATTCTAGCCTACCCTTCCACCAGTTTCTTCAACAATTTATATAGTTCTAATATAGTAAAATCAATATAATAAAAATGTATAACTTGAAGAAATAATTATAAATCAATATAAACACTTTTGTAACTTTATTTTCTACAAATAAAAAAAAATGGTACAAGACTTATGTATACTCATTTATAAAATTGACTTTTTTAAACATTTACTAACTTGTTGTGATCGTAAAAAAAAATTACAAACATGTAAAAGGGTGATATATGTGTATGAAATAAATGAAATAAGCATTAATTTAACTCAATTTTCTCGACACTACAAGTATACAATAGTGTATAAAATGAGCATGAGATGTTATGTAAGTATAAAAATAAGTATTAAATAGGTATATGGATGCTTACAATAGAGGATGGATGTAGTGTAAGAAACAAGAACCAAGAACACAAAGAACACCTTTAAATAAATCACCCTTTGTAATAACACCTTAGGACCCTAACCAAGTGAACCAAATCCAATATTTTCTTAACCCTTTTCCCTGCTGTCGTGACCTCAAGAGAGAAAGAAAAGAGTTTTATGTTTTGTTGTAGTTGAAATGAGAAGAAAAATGCTAGTGTTTACATAATAAAAGAAAGTAACTTTGCAAAAATATCAAGGGGACAACATAGAGACAAGAACATTAATGGTAGAATGGGAGGTGATGGTGTTGGCGTGAAGTAGAAAAGAAAGCAAAGAAAAATTGTACTTAACTAGATCTTGAAAGATATCTATGAATTATTTGGTGGTTTAAATAATTATAGGATATTGTTGGAAAGTTTTGTATATATATAATAATTTAGATATTATTATTCAGGTATTGAGTTAGTAAGAAATAAATTTTAGTGGAACAAAATTGAGTGTAATAAAGTCATAAAAATTATGAAAGTATATTTTGTATAAGTATCGGGTATATTGTTCGTGCACAAAAATCATGTAAATACGTTTATTTAATAAATGAATATGAATGACTAAAAATGCAAACACAAGCAAGACTCAAAATGAATATGACGATACTGCCAATATGTAAGCTAACTCTAGTCTATATGTTGTGCACCAAATGATGTTTCTCGGTTACGCGACTTAACTCTTAAAGTTATATGTAAGATAAAACTCGTAAAACTCAATTTTTCGAAAAATAGTGAATAGTAAAAACTACGATAATGAATAGTAATTTGTGAATAGTAAATTGTCGAGGTTTGGAAATAAATGTAGACGTGAAAAAATTATGGGTTGTGACATTCTACCAGCCTTAAAAGGAATCTCGTCCTCGAGATTCATTTCGTTCATTCTATAGATGTATGTGATCGTGGTCAAATTTGATGAGGCAACTAAGGTCGAAAACGCTAGGTCTCGGATTATATCAATGTCGTGAACTTGGTAAGAAATGGAAATAAGTCATGCACTCAAGATTAAGGGGTAGTGAAGTGAGGAGGTTGTTCAAAAGAATGTACCCGGCATGTTATAGACCAAAAATAGTTGGTTGAGTGAGCGATACATGAACGATGACAGATGATGTACGGTACAATGACAGTCGTGACATAGAGATCGGGATATGAAGAGAACAAAGACATGCTTAATCTAACGAGGCGTAAGTTAGCAAAGAGAAATCATATACATAAATGCATATATAAGGTACGGTAACACAAACTGAAACATATAAACAGGTTATCCATACCCACCCGACCAATGCAATTTCAGATGACCAGACTCTTTAGACCTGACCAAACATGATCTAAGACTACTACTCCCTTCATTGCATGATTCTTCCTGAATTATACATAGGTGATCAGGCTATGCATACTTGAGGATTAATGATGCAATGTTAAGACTAGTCGACTCGTATGATGTTCGGTGTTTAAGAAAAACGTTATTTTGGTTATAGTTGCGATTTTTATTTTAGAAAAACCAGCATTCTCTATAACCTCTAGCTCTGATACCAATCTGTCACACCCCGCCGAAGGCGGAAACACGAGGTGCAACATATCAATAATCATCACAAAAGAGATATAGAACAATACCATAATTTATATTAAAGAAAAAGTATATCATTACAACATTGTTATAGCCGACATCGGCTATTTAAGATACATAATTTAGTTCCCAAAAGATAGCTTTGTAATACATAATGATCAGTAGTGATATGTGAAAACTTCATTATGCATAGACTTTGAAGAAAAACTTACTGACGATCACCTGAAATGCATGAGAGAAAACGGGTCAACTATGAAAATAGTTGGTGAGCACACACGTTTTATATAATATGAGAAACCATTAGAGAAAGTTCACAAGCCAAAGGCGTTGTCAAATATTATGTCTTGTAGTCAAGCACTCGCGGTCATAATAAGTCACAATATAAGCACCACATATATAATAATGTATGCCATGCAAAGCCCCTAATTAAATAATATGCGTCCCGTAACATAGTGGACGAGAGGTTGGCCGACCTCTAATAGCGCTATCCATATTACTAATAGGCGTCGAACAATGCGAATGTACGAACAGTACATCATACAACTATTATATACGATTAAGAACACTCCAAACGTGGGAGACTTAGCACGCTCCACCAATAAGGCAAGACTTTAGGGTTAAGAACGCTCCACCAAAAATGGCGAGACTTTAGGGTTAAGAACGCTCCACCAAAAATGGCGAGACTTTTGGTCATAGCACGTACAGTACATTAAGTTCAAAAGTTCAAGTTGAGTTCAAGAGTTCTAAACAAGTTATAAGGTCAAGACAAGTCAAAAGAGTTCATAATAATCAAAGGGTTCAAAACAATGTTCAAAGTGTTCAAGTAATAATTCATGCATCCACCCCAAAGCGATTAAAATAGTTAGAAAAAGGGGTTCGTGAATACTCACCTCAAGCAATAGGTAGTGCGTTACAAGTAGGTGTGCACGGAAAACGATGTGCGATGCTCTAACCACAACCTAATATGAATAGTATGATTTAGGTCGTGAAATGATGTCGTGTATGCAATTTATAAAATTTTATATCACCCATACATGTTTGTTTGTATATTTAGTTATGAAAATATATTTACGTCGATGTTTACTACTAGTAGTTTTAATATATATTTTCAAGTATATGTCGTAGTTTCGATATGAATATTTTGGAAAGTTTACGACTCGACTAAAATAGTTAACCAAAACACTACAACTTTCGTTTAAGTCATTTTAGCTAAAACCGCACCTAAATTGTCTAAAATCCATTTTGAAAAATAAAAACAGGTTACTATTCCCTATTAGAAAAGCTGTCAAAATAATACTCTTCGTCGGTATCTTTGTTAAGTCATAACTTGTTCGTTTTAAGACCGTTTTCAAAGTTCTGCCTATCCCCGCGAAGGTATTTATGTATACTAGTATATTTTGAGGTCTCGGAGACTCGGTTAATCTTTTAAAGCTCGGTTTTACTAACTTGAAAATCCATTCAGCAACAATATATTTTTCTGAAAAATAGTTATCGATAATATATATATTTAAAAAATCTCGTATCTTATTCGTTATGAGTCCGATTTTTATGTTCTTTATATCCACAAAAAGCTATTTAAGTAAACTAACACATTTTTAACTTTATAATATGTCAAAACATTTTCGTGGTTACTGTTCATCCGAATTAAATTTTTAACAGCATGCATATATGTTTAATAATCCATTTTTAATCCCTTAAACACAATCAAAACTCCATTCTAGCCTACCCTTCCACCAGTTTCTTCAACAATTTATATAGTTCTAATATAGTAAAATCAATATAATAAAAATGTATAACTTGAAGAAATAATTATAAATCAATATAAACACTTTTGTAACTTTATTTTCTACAAATCAAAAAAAATGGTACAAGACTTATGTATACTCATTTATAAAATTGACTTTTTTAAACATTTACTAACTTGTTGTGATCGTAAAAAAAAATTACAAACATGTAAAAGGGTGATATATGTGTATGAAATAAATGAAATAAGCATTAATTTAACTCAATTTTCTCGACACTACAAGTATACAATAGTGTATAAAATGAGCATGAGATGTTATGTAAGTATAAAAATAAGTATTAAATAGGTATATGGATGCTTACAATAGAGGATGGATGTAGTGTAAGAAACAAGAACCAAGAACACAAAGAACACCTTTAAATAAATCACCCTTTGTAATAACACCTTAGGACCCTAACCAAGTGAACCAAATCCAATATTTTCTTAACCCTTTTCCCTGCTGTCGTGACCTCAAGAGAGAAAGAAAAGAGTTTTATGTTTTGTTGTAGTTGAAATGAGAAGAAAAATGCTAGTGTTTACATAATAAAAGAAAGTAACTTTGCAAAAATATCAAGGGGACAACAAAGAGACAAGAACATTAATGGTAGAATGGGAGGTGATGGTGTTGGCGTGAAGTAGAAAAGAAAGCAAAGAAAAATTGTACTTAACTAGATCTTGAAAGATATCTATGAATTATTTGGTGGTTTAAATAATTATAGGATATTGTTGGAAAGTTTTGTATATATATAATAATTTAGATATTATTATTCAGGTATTGAGTTAGTAAGAAATAAATTTTAGTGGAACAAAATTGAGTGTAATAAAGTCATAAAAATTATGAAAGTATATTTTGTATAAGTATCGGGTATATTGTTCGTGCACAAAAATCATGTAAATACGTTTATTTAATAAATGAATATGAATGACTAAAAATGCAAACACAAGCAAGACTCAAAATGAATATGACGATACTGCCAATATGTAAGCTAACTCTAGTCTATATGTTGTGCACCAAATGATGTTTCTCGGTTACGCGACTTAACTCTTAAAGTTATATGTAAGATAAAACTCGTAAAACTCAATTTTTCGAAAAATAGTGAATAGTAAAAACTACGATAATGAATAGTAATTTGTGAATAGTAAATTGTCGAGGTTTGGAAATAAATGTAGACGTGAAAAAATTATGGGTTGTGACAATTAGTTATTAGGATAATTCTTATTTTTAGCCTTTTAGGTTGAATTTATTGTTTCATTCCAGTTACTAATAGGTTAGAGTAATATTGCATACCCTGTTCCTTGACTTTAGTGGGTCAAAAAAATCACCAAGTTGACCCATTTTGCACTGCTGCTGACTGCAGCCCTTGAGGGCTCCCAAATCCTTTTCATATTCAATTATAGGGTTAGTTATAATATGATTTAAGTTTTGTTTCTGGATTTAGAATCAGTTGGTAGTATATTTTCATCTAGGTGAGCTTATTGGTCTTTCGCTTGCTTATTGATAAGTTGAAACCTCCCATGCACATCAGAATAGCTTGTTCCAACAGCCACCCAATGAGGGATTTTTCATCTCCTCATTTTTAGGAATTGGGACCTGGAAATTGATATGTTGATTATCTGTTATCTTGTGTACATGCCCCTAATTTTATTTCATTTTTATGATTTTTATCTACTGCTTATCTAGTGATCCCAAAGTGACCAGTAAAACCACTCATGTGCCCTGGACTAGGGGTGACTGTCCAAACACTGAACTTCACAAGCTCATTTTGAGCTTTTCAGTTAAGCTCATTGGCTGATTTTTGGACTTTTGAAAAGCTCATAGTTCTAAATTGTTGATGGTGAGCTTGGTTAGGCCTGAGTTGCTTATCTACCCAGCTTATTTGCCCCATCTAAGCAGCCCACTGACCCTGCATGCCTTCTCTTGCAACCCCTTTAGTTCCCTGTAGCTTATTTCCCCCCCCCCCCCCATGGTGCAGGGTAAAGTTAGCTTGTTGGGTGGCTTGTACAAGTCAAGAGTGCTTGGTTGAAGCTACCTGTGAGCTTATTACACTTTCTCTGTGCTCATTAGATTAAGTCTTGATTATTTTTAGCATAGGATTAGTTTCTTAGGAATGCAAGTAAGTTGTCTTTTAATTTGAGCTCATCAGATAGCCTAATTAGATTATTTATGTTTAATTTAGTTTGTTTAGTTAGTACTTTGGTCTTGTTAGCTTATTAGGGTGGTTGTGGCTTATTTAAACTCACTTTAAGCTTGACAGTTAAGCTTTACACAGCTTATCCAATTAAGCTTGTTTGATTTATGTCCCCTGTTAAGCCAATAAGCTGATTCCAGCTTCTTTGTTGTGTTTTACAAAAAAGTTTCTTTACACAAAGTAGTTAGTTTTTAGTGATTAACAACTTTGCTTTTTACACTTTTCAAAAAAATCAAAAATAAAATAAATTGCAAAAAAGTGCAAGAGGTGGGATTCGAACCCTGGTACTCTTGCACCACAAACACAACACCTCACTCTGCTACCACACGTCCTTGGGACTTTTTTCATAATTAACATGCAAATTAAATCCTTTATATACTAATTAGCAAATATAGCTTAAGCTATTAAATGTAGCTTTTTCCAACTTTTATTTTTCCTGTATTACTTATTAGTTAAATTAGTTTTCCAAAAATTTTCATAATTTTCTAAAATAGTTTAGTATTTTTAATAATTATATTTAGTTTAATTAGTATTTAATTAATAATAAATAATTAAAAAGTCTAAAAAATAATTTTCTTTTTTCTAAACTTTTCCTTTATCATTAGGTTCGTAAAAATATAATTTTCATGTCGTAGGGTTAGCGTAGCTCAAATTTCACTTTTTATTTCGCGCACTCGCGTTTATTTTGACTTAAACGCACGTTTTATTTAAATAACTTTTACGTTTTTAAATTTAAGTTATGATGCGTGGGATTGCACCAGGCTTTACCTCTCGAGGGATCTCGAGAAGCTTACAACCCTCACCAGGCAGTGTACCTGATCGTTGTAGTACAGTATAGTGACAAGTACCGAGGGATTGATCGTTCAGCTAGGAATAGTGTCGCTAGGATTAGAAAACCTAAATACTAGTCCTAGAGATGAGGGATGATTCTTTTTGTATTTTTATATTTTTTAGAAAGCAAGTAAAAATCTCGGGTTTGAAGGATTTGGGCGGAATTAGTTGCTAGTCAACTAACCCAATACTAAAGATGCAATCAAAATAAAATACTAAATATGAAAATAAAACTAAATTAAACTAAGGTTATGAGCAATAAGTGGAGAAATGTGTTTACTTAGATTTCACTACTCCCTAGATATCTTTTACACGTTAATTACTTGTTATAGTTGCGTGGATGACGGATTGTATTCCTTAATACCATTCATGGGGTGGCGTACTTAACTCCCCAATCCTATGAGTGTCTACTTCACTCCTATGTCAAGCCGGCTAAGAAGCTCCTAACATGGGATCATTAGAATTTACTCATGCATTAAATACATCCAATAAAACCTAGTACACATCGGTTCATGTTTCCTAAGACGTTCAAGCATGTTACCAATTGGAGATCTGCCAGTTTTCTTAAGCCTAACATTGACATCATTCATCCAATACAACCATAAACAAGTAATCAACACACAATCAACATCTAGGTTTCATAAGATCTAAGCAAACACAAGATAAATCTAGCCTAACATGGTGGAATCAAGACAAGCACAAGATATAGACAACCAACACATAGACATATTGATTGAATTAAAAGAACACTTATCTCAATTACACATGTAAGGGTTCAAGGGCTGAAAACCCTTGAAAAACCTGTAAAATTCGTATGTGGTTCGGCCTTAGGGTTTCTCCAAAACTTGTTCCTTTTATGAATGAAAATTAGAAAACTATATATAGAAAATCGAGTCTGACGGCGTCAAGAACAAAGGGGTGACGCCGTCATCTCGCCGCCAAAAGAATCCTCGAACTGCCTTGATCTACATCTGACGCCGTCATGTATTAAGTGTTTCCAGGCCGTCACATATTTAACTCTTGACGCTCTTCCTTGTGACGCCTTCATTTCTGTACTGGGCCGTCATGCAATTTACTCTTGACGCCATCAGGATGGTACTCTTGACGCCGTCACATACTGTTCCCAGCTTGGAAAATTAAGTCTTTGGCGTTTTCTTCACTTTTACGCTCCAAAAACGTCCGAATTGCTTCCTTTTCCAGATTTCTCTCCCAAAGTACCTAAAATAACAAAAGGAACGATTTAGGGCAATATTTGATCAAATAAATTCAATTCCGGGCTTAAATGACCCCCTAAAAGTGGTTCATTTTTCGCCTCATCATATACCCTTACACTTGAGATTTGCTTGTCCTCAAGCAAATGCGCTTTTATTCTAGTCAAAATACAAGTTAGGGGTCATTTAACACTAATATAAAAGTAATTACAACAAATAATCGTTCCACTAAAGACCAAAGACAAGCACGGAGGTCATACACAAGCACCTCACAAATAGTGTTTAGATACTCACATCTCTCGGGTGTAATAAAGTATAAATTACAATATGGAAATGGAAGATATCTCTCACTACCTGTCATAGCAAAATAGATTACCATAGGCTTGGGAAAGGATCAAACCTCCACCACATGGCGTAAGCACCTAGGATAAACTATCAAAGAGGTCTTTTAAAGGGTTGTAACGTTAGGTGTAGGGATATTAAATACACGGTTTTGTTGGATATAGGCAGTTTTTGCTGGTGGTGAGTTAACAATCTTGGTTAATTACATGTACAATATGGCGTTGCTAAGCCAAGACTAGACTCGAATTAAGCTAATAAATGAAAAATAACAAAAACATAAAATGAACATAGAATGAAAAGGGATGGTATTCCGTATGTTTTTCTTTTCTCTTTTTTTTTTTTTTTTTTTTTTTTTTGCATACACTCTTACCCTACCATCCAAAATAATACATCATAGGGAATAAAAATTCCCCTTACACTTGAATTTTTACATACTTTACAATAAACTAATCTATTGACTCGAATTAAGAAAATTAAAACACTTGGAGTACTTTTAAGATTAACGTACATATGGGGGTAATGTATGATATTCTTCCCCATTACTCCATAAATAAGTACTTTACCCATGAGTCCCAATCGTCCCAAAACAATATGTACAAGGATATGACTCGACTTAGCAACCATGTAATCAATTAGATAATTAACTTAGGGTTTAACAAATAACAATAATGCACTAAAGATGAGCGCATACACGGAAGGCTAAGGCGATTTGGGTGTACATTTAAGTGGGGTGTAACAAATTCTTCCTTTAAGTAAAATGCTTAAAGTTAGAAATGAAAAGATAGTCTCGGAGGGGTGTACTAGGGGTTTCGTGTACTAAAAATGAGTACAACGCTAAGGTGTGGGAAAAATTATTTGACTTAACTAGCCAAGTAATATGACTTAAATGGTCAAGTAATTATGATACGGGTTTAATACAAGGGTGATCCTAATGCCTCTTATCATGTAGTAAATCCTACTACACGAATCTAGTCTCACTAGCGGTCTCGGGATGCATCACTAACGCAAGTTCTAGAATTTAAATGCTACCGGTACACTTATAAGCACTAATAGTAAATGCTTTTCCTATCAAATCTAAAGGCGAACCTCACATATTTGGGTGGAAATTTTTTTTGAATAGTACGGTTATGTGCTAGTCATACAATCTCCTATCAATGAGACGCTTGCTATGGCTAATTTCACTCCTAAATGTTGTAAAAAAAATTTAAATTTGGCGCTAAAATTACACTAACAAGTATTTCTCATAGTTTTATTACACATCAACTATTAAACAAACAAACTCAAGCGAAAGTGTATTTCTAAGGTATCATCATTTTACCCTCCCCTTACACTTAAGATGAACATTGTCCTCAATGTTCAAGTAAAGAATGTAAAAGTGAAATAAGTAAAAAGAATGAAATCAAATACTCCCCTGATTCGCTCGGTATGGATAATAAGGTGGCCAGGTTAAATCTTCCTCCAAGAAAATAAACAATCAAAGCTTCCCTTCCAGAAAAATAAATCATCTTCTTGTCATACATAACCTGTAAATCCTGAGAAAACAGACAAGACAACCTCGCATAAAATCGGCGGTAATCTACATAAGTTACTAAATCCTAGAAAACAAGATAAGGTATAATGCTTGTGGAATGAAGTTTGCAGATTTCCTGGAGATTATAAAACTTAATAATTTAACAAAAACTTTAAAACTCCGATAGAAAAACAAAACCGGTAAAATTTCCAGATTTTTACACGTGACGCCGTCAAGAGAAAACTCGTGACGCCATCAGAAGTGACCTGCAGAAATTCTCATGTTAAGTTTCCAGAAAATTTCTGGAAAAACTTGGTCCTACTTCCTGGAAAATCCTGCAAAACTTCATTATGACTCAATATAAGCATTTGACTCTAACAAATACGAATATACATGTTCACTTAATATTGTGGAGAATCATGATCGGTTTGTTTCTTAAAAACATATTTGGGGTTTCCCCTTACACTTATCTTTTGCAAAAATACCTTTAGGTGGATTTTAGACTAGGCCAAAACAACAAAGTAAAGTATTTCCAATTTTTAGTTTAGAAACATGATCTACCAACAATAAAAATAAAGCATGCATACGGAAGCAAATAACAAACAAACAAAATAAAATCACACAAAATCATGGGTTGCCTCCCAAGAAGTGCTTTTCTTTATTAACGAGTCTTGTAGCTAGACTCAAGGTCAAGGGTTACTACGTGACCTCATCATTGGTTTCACTCTCTAGGTCGTCTTCTAAACCAGTTTTGTATTCCGGACCTAGTTGCAAGCATTCTTTGTAGAAACCAAGCATCCTTGATGAGTGCTCAAACACTCATAATTTTTGGTCAATCTGAACTGCAAAAACATACAAAAACACTCAGTAATGCATCAAAATACTAAAAATATTTCAAGACTGTGTTTTATAAGTTTTAGATGCAAAATGAGTAAAAACAGATGAAAAACGTACAAAGTTTGCAAAATTGGCAGTTTGAGTCCCCCAACTTTCATAAAATTACAAAATTAGTCCCTGGTCATTCAAAATATGGAAAATTATCACCAAAGGTCCTTTTACAATCATAAGTTTTCATATTTAGTCCTTTGGTGAAAAATCTCAAAAGTTTTGGAAATTTTGCAATTTAGTCCCTGGAGTTTCAAACTTTGGCAGATTTGGTCCCTGGTGGGATATTTTAGAAAGAAAAAAATCATTTTTGATCCTTGGGAAGTCACAAAAGTCATTTTTAGTCCTTGGGATGAAAATTTGGGAAATATACATGTTTGGTCCTCGTAGTTTGGATTTTGGCATAATTGGTCCCCGGGTATTTCATTATGGAAAATAATAATTAAAAGACCTTGTACTATTCATTTATGTCATGTTTAACCCTTGTGGCTATTTTCAGAAAATTACATGATCAGTCCCTCAAGTTTGCCAAAATTACAACTTTGGTCCATGTGGTGTTTTGCTAATAAACCAAACGGGTCCTATGTTATTATTACAACCCAAAACCAACAAAATCCAAAACTGATCCAATGCAAACCCCAGCCCACCACACAACTCCTCCAAAGCCCAACTCCGATCAGCCCACCACCAAATTTTAACTCACCCTGTTTTATATTAAATCCGGTCAACACCCCCTTTGACTCCACATCACCTCCTACCTCCCTAGGCCTGCAACTCCATCCATCATCACAAACCCACCTCTTCACCTCTGAAACACTCAATCTCCCCCTTGCCTAACCAAACAAGTACTACAAGCCAAGATTACATCCTTGGCATCAAATAACAAGGAAAAATCCAAATTAAATTTTGGCGGCAAAAATCTTTAAAGGGCCTAGATTGAAAGTTATCATCCAAAGGTCCTTGTTGAAGCTGGGAAAAGACAAGTGGGTCTAAAAAACTCTAATGGTTCAATATAAAAGGAAAAAGGGAGGCCTGGGAGCAGCAGTTAGTTAATTAGGTTTTGGAACATTTAATTAGAAAATTAGTAGTAGTTAAAATGTAACTTTATATTTTAAGTTCAGTTAATTTTAAGCTTTCAAGCTAATATTATGTATTTAGACTTTAAGTTTGTACTCAAATTTCATGTTAATATAAATCTTATTTGCAATTAAATCTCTTGCAATTTATTTTCTGGAATTCAGTTGCTTTGATTATGTTCTTAGCATTCAAACTTTCATAAGTTCATTACTACAGCTCATTGTGAGTCCTAGTTACTAAGGTTCTGCTTGAAAGTGGTATAATAGTATTTCGTCAACCCAAGTCAAGGTTTGCTCATAAGAACTGATTCATGGGTTTCTAATTATTATGCATGGGTAATGGTGATTTTCAAGCCTATCCAAAGATAGGCTTAGGTTGGTGTTTCACCTGTTTCAGTCAGGATTCCAAGATTGTAAGTCTCACTTCAAGTTTCTATTAATTATTGCTCTAATTTTGTAATTACTAGTTATAGTTGTTACAGTTGTTGATTTCTGTATTTTTTTTATGTTCAATACTGGATTAGTGTAAGCTTAAGACTATTTTTCATGGTGTACATTATCATTTTGCTTCACAAATCTTCAATTACAGTTAAGTTAGGGGTGTTTGGTTTAGTATAGTTTGCTGCTATGTTCACTGTGTAAGGGGTATTGGTTAGTTTAGGAACATTACTTAGATTGGATTAGGCTTATGCAAGTTTAGAATCAGTTGGTCAGTTCATCAAAAAGTCAATCTCTTCTTAAATCCCCTTTAGTAGCTTAACTGTTGGGGTTTAGAGGGGGTTCTCTCATTATTTCATTGCATAAGTAGTTTAGGTGTCTTAATTTAGTGTTATTTTAGTTGAATATATCATTTGCAACATCTAGGATTGAATCAAAAGTCATTTTAGTCAACATTCATGTAAAAATGAAAAAGTCAAAATTTTAAGTTCTCAGTTTTTGCAAAATTTCCAAGATTTTTGTAGAATTTAGTATTGGGTTTTAGAGCTTGAAACTTGTTTCCATATGTAGTTCCCCAGCTAGTCTTTAGTGTCTTACATTGGTTATATTTTTAGCAATTTTCTGGTGGGTCCCACATTTGATCAAAGTAGCTTGCAGGGGGAGGTTCTCCCCTGCATCAGCAGACCACTAGTCCAACACCACCATTTGGTGGTGGTTTCCTGGCCACCACAGTGGTCCACAGCCCCACCACTTGGCTCAGTTCAACCCCCCTCCTACCACATTCCATGGTTTGACCTGGTACCCTGTGGACCCCACTTGAATTGACCACAAAGGTCTGTCCCATTTTTAGTCAAGCACCAAGTTTCAAGTGCTTATTTAAGCGCTTTTTTGTTTGCTCTGTGGTACCCTAATTGCTTAATCTTGGTTAACCATGTTCCCTTAACTCATTTATACCAGTTTTAACCTTTGTGGGCCCCACTCAAGCTCATTTGAGCTTATTTGCTTAAAAAGTCAACTGTCAAAGCATTTAAGCTCCATAGTGCTTATTTTTGAGATACAAAAAGTTGTCTTCACAAAAGTTTGTTTTTTTAGGTGTAAATTAGTTTTCAAAAAGAAAAATCAAGAAAAATCAATTTAATTTTAAGTGATAGTTTCTATTTATTGTAATTTAATTTTAATTTTCAGTTTTAAATTTTTATTAAGTACTTAGCTTTTTTATATTTTTCTTAAATTTCTCTTATATTAAAGTATTTTTAATAATTTTCTCAGATTTTTATATAATCATTTGGTAGTTATTACAATTAATATTAGTTTTATTAGAAATTAATTAATAATTAAGTTTAAAAGAGCATAATTAGTTTTTATTAAGTAAGACCTAGTTTTTATATTTTTTATAGCTTTTATATGTTATAAAACATTTTTAGAATTTTTTCTAGAATTTTTACTGTTCATTTTCTATTTTAATAATTTAAAATAGTTTAATTAGGTAATTGATAATTAATTAGTAATTAATTAATATAAAAATCATAAAATGACAAAACTACTTATTTTTAATTTTAAAACTTGTTTTTAGTTATTTTATAATTTTAGAAATTTTATTTTCATTTTTCTAGTGTTAAATTAATATTATATTGTATTTAAGTGTTTTAAATATTAATAATTAGTTTTAATTAGTATTTAACTAATATTAAATAATTAATTAGTGTAAAAATTAATTTTCTTTTTCTAAAAATTTTCTTTTAACCTTATGCTTGTAAAAAAGTCATTTTCACCCCCTGGGGATTTTCAGATTTCAGTTTTCACGTTTTATTTTGTACGTTTACGTTATTTCAAACGTGAACGTACGCGTTTTTAGGTTTTAAACGATTATGAGTTTTCTAATTTTACATACTTGTTAATATAGCTTACTTAAGCTATTTTCTTTTATATTTCAGTAGTGTAATCAATCACAACACACTTATACCCATTTCCGTCCAAATTCACTCGATCACAAACCGTTTTGATACCGTCCACACCTCGTCGGGACATAACGACCCGGAGAAACCACTATACTTCCGCAGAGCATTGACTCTAGACTGTTTGACTTTGTTGACCATTCTTTGGTCAATATAAGTTGACCGTTTGGAGCAAATCAAATTTAGGTGCCGCTGCCGGGGAGGTTGTGCGCGTATTCTAATCGGTTTTACAGATTAGTGAATCTGGATATACACTCATTGTATATTTACCATCCTTTGTTCATATTTTCTTATTATCAAAACAAAACTGTTCCCGAAAAATTTTTAAAATTAGTTTTCAACGAACACGAAAGCACAAAAAGATTTTCTTTCTTACAAAATGTTTTCCAAAAACACCAAAAATATCCATCTTTACCCTCTCACATCTTTGATTCTTCATTCCTTTACCCTCTATCCTTTTGATTCTAACTTCTTACACTTGTCCCGTAATTGATTCTAATGGCATATCTTGATGATGATTTCTTTGAACAAAGGGCCTTTCAGAGAAAAATTGAAAAAATTGTGGCCTTGTCAAATATGTCGAGATGTCCTGTTGATTATGATGGACCATCGATTCATATTCCCTCTCCGGTGAGGGAAATGGAACAAGAAACCGAGGTGACAAAGGACCCTGTACTTCCCTCTAACGATGAAAGTGCGAAATACGTCCAACCTACTGTTCTCCAAAAACCTAAGCTCACAATTGCTCCTAAACTGTCAAGAATTGATCCTAACCTTTCACGGTTTACGGTTAAAAGTTTGTCAAGTAAACGTACAGAGCTTAGGGCAGTGACTGAAAAGAACGACTTACCTCATCTTCATGTTTATCAAGAACCAAAACCCGAGACCATAACGGAAGTGGTGGAAATTCCTAGCTCTAAGAGCACACCACTTGTCCCACCTCCGAATTTTATTCCTTGTGTTGGTTGTGGTGAGCCGCTTTTTGGTTTACCATGTCATTGGTGTACATGTGTACAATTTGATAATGATACTCGAGACGGGAGTTGTTTGTTTTGTGGTTCGAGGAATTCATTTTCTTCTGATCCTAATCAGAACTCATTCAACGACTCTTCAAATTTTTCCAATTACCGATCACATTCATACGAGGAAGAATCATATTATCCAAATCAAAATTATGCTTCGTACCATAATACACCAAACTTTTCGTGTGAATATTGTGGAGGTCCTCACCAAGGTTTTGATTGTCAAAATAGTCAAAATTTCGGTTACGACCAATATCCATACAATTCACCAAACCAGAATCAACAGTCTAACTGTTGTGAGTATTGTGGTGATTCACATTACGGTTCTGATTGTCAATCGGGCAACACGCTTGTCTATGAGCAGTTTCCCGATAACAATTATGACTCAAGCACATACGACTCACAGCCACATCAGTCTTACTGTTGTGAAAACTGTGGAGGTCCTCACTTTAGCTCGGATTGCCAAACAGGGAATCAATTTCCTTGCAACAATTACGACTATTTGTTTCAAGACCAACCTCCACAGCACCAATTGACCCAAGCAACTCCTCAATTCCCGCAAGACCTTTGTGATGAGGTTCTTGAAGCATTTAAAAATTTTAAGGAGGCGTTGGCTACTACATCGTTTCAAGATTCTCGTGAGAAATCAATGGCAGGATTACTTGCTGAAGAACGAGATGCTAGAAACGAATTGAGCATGGAAGAATTACTTGCTGAGCAAAGAGCGGCTAAAATACGTGCCAATCTTTGCTTTGCTGCTCTATATGATGACGATGATGACAGTGATGATGATGAAGATAACATTGTTATTATTCAAAAAGATTCATCAGATTCATCTGTTGTGATTCCTTCCATGGAGAATCAGGGAGAAAATAATGTGACAAAGTCACTAGCCGTTGATCAAATGGAACTTGAAACTTCCATAACTGCTAGTACTTCTAAACTCCCTCAGTCTACTGATATCACACCCGAAGTTCACACTCACTCTCTAAATATGGGGGATGAGCATCTTAGCATTGTTCCTCAAAAGGAATCGGACGAATTCATAAAGTCTAGTGTTGAGAACCTTGTCCCAATCCCAGGAGAGTCACAGGGGACTTTTGATCATGTGTGTGACTTACCTTATCACCCTGAAAATCCAAAAGATCATTTTGAGACTTTCTCTGATTTTAATGATGATTGTACATCTTATGGAGAAGTTGAGTATGAAGAGGCACCATTGCCTCATTCAGATGTTGACCCTCTTATTGAGGAGTTCACAAATGAACTTACTCACATCAATCCACTTCCATTGGGAAGTGATGATGGTCTCCTTGATTTTGAAGCTGATATGGGAGAAACTGAAAATCTTTTAAACTCTAATCCCAACATCGAGCTTAGTACTTCACATGCTGATGAAAATTCTTTATCTTCTGGAGACATCAGTCATGTGGAAGGATTACCTTCTGAGCTAGTTAGCTTAGAAGAAGTGAATGATGAGACTGACACTGAAATCAAGGATGAAGCACTTCGTGCAACATTATTGAATGTCAGTCTCCTCATTGCAAAAATCGAGGCGTTCAAAGAGAAACCTATTTCATCTCCTATCCCCATTAAGGATAGTGACATTTTCTCCGATGATCCTACTCCAGAGTTTGAAGCCTTTACTTTTGATCATATGGGAGAGAAGATTAGTGGCAGTACCACTCCTCATTCTCAAATTTCTCTCCTCAAAAATGATTCATTCACCTTTGAGGAGTTCTCCGGTGAACTCACTCATATCATGACTCCTCCGGAGTATGATAGCCCGGGGGAGATGCACTCAATCATGAGAATTTGCAAATTCCCACCCACCCTCCCGGGATATTTACGAGCTTAACCCTTGAAATCCAAACTCAGGCTACGGAACCTGATCTCGAGGAAGAAAATCTTCTAAAGATTTTCATCATGGTTTTCTTCCTGTTCTTCACCTACCGGGTGACTTCTCCTGTTCTTCACTCCTTCGGGAATGAAGACATTATCTTTGACCCCGGCATCACCGCTTATAGTTTATACTATTTCAAGCTGGGATTATATCTCATCGGTGTGGAACTTTCACGTGCTTCAAATGTTTGTCCAAACATTTTGAATGAAAGTCCGATTGAGATTGTTTCTTCCACATCATGCTCCCCCAAGGACAAATGACTTCGGGGTCGAGTCAAGCTAGCGACTCGGTAAACAAAAACAGTAGCATGCTTATAGGGTTTTCACCTTAAGTGTGGGGGAGTTACCCCACTGTGGTTACAAATGAAGTGAAAAGAAAATGGTGTTTTCCACGCTTAGCTTGTAATGTTGCCCTTTTACGTTCAAAATGTCGGCATAATAGCCGGGACTTTGAATATTGAGGACAATATTCATTCTAAGTGTGGGGGGGGGGGGGGGTATTTCGCTATTCTAGCGAATTTTATCGCATTTTACTATCTAATACCCCTATTTTTTGCCAAAATTTCAAAAAAATTTCACTTGTGCTTCAAAATTTTTGTGGTTATCAGTCCGCCTTGTCTAACCGACAAAAGGATTGGCTAGTCCAGGAGCAAACGGCTCTTGGTAAAGACATCTCAAATCCGTTTATGGCTTGCGATTTGCCCAAAATTGTATGGTACCTCAACTCGCCATATCCCATAAAGCGAATGAGTTGGCTAGCCCGCAAGATTATGACTTGTGGTAAAGGCAGTGAAAAATCCATAATTGGTAATCAGCTCACCAAGATGTTGACTATTCCTTTAAGAGCTGTCTAGTCCTGTTGGGAATTCTGTGAAGTAAGAATTCTGCTGTTGTTTCTGCTGAAAGGATCCTGCTGAAGAGTTGGTTTCTGCTGAAGCAGTGTATCTGCTGAAGACTAGTTTCAGCATTATTAGTTTCTGCAGATATAGTATTTCTGTATTTTATGTAATGTAGTTTGGATATGCATGAGTTTATTTAGGAAGTGATAATGCATATCTTTTAGTAGTAGTTTTAGAATATATGTTTCTTGTGAAACGGTTTAGGGTTCCTTGTGTATAAAAGGAACACATAATTATGTATTGAAGTATTAATTTTTAGAATATATTCTTATTATAATTAAAAGATCCATAGAGGATCAAGAGTTCTTAGTATCGAGCTTGTGTATTGATTCCGCTTTATAAATACAAGTGGCAGAGATTGTCTATTAGTGTGTTACTGATTACAGTGACATTACTAACGATTCTAGAGTGCTCAAGAAGATCTATCAAGGTCTTTCATAGTTTCAACAAGTGGTATCAGAGCCTCGAGAGAGTCTCTGTCATACTAAGAAACACAAATCTTACACCTTTACAATCCAAACAAATCAACAAACATGCCTGGATCTGATGATGATGTTGATACTACACAGAACATTAACACCACTTCTCTTCAACAACTCAACCTCTCCAACAGTAATGCTAAGTTTCCATACATGAAGAATGCTGAAGAATATCATCTGTGGTCCATGAAGATGCAAAACTAGACACAAACATTGATTGGAATCTGTGGGAGGTTGTCAAAAAGGGGAATAGTCTGAAGAAGCATGTTACAGATGCCGATGGAGTTGTTACTATTGTAGGTCCCAAAACTGCTGAAGAGATTCTGGCTGTGCAGAGGGAGAGTAAAGTCAGAACAATTCTGCTCCAAACTATACCAGATGACCACATGGGTGACTTCCATTTTATGGAGGATGCCAAGGACATTTGGATGGCTATAAAAGCAAGATTTGGTGGGAATGAGGAATCAAGAAGGTTGCAGAAGTCTATGCTGAAGCAAAAGTTCCAAGAATTTCAGATAACTGAAGAAGAGGGAATTCATAAGGGTTATGACAGGTTTCATCGAATATTAAGTCAACTTAATCAGTTGAAGGCTAGACCCGATAATGAGGACTGTAATGCTAAATTTCTGAGATCTCTGCCGCCATCTTGGTTACAATTTTGTATTGCTCTCAAGACCAAAGGTGGGTTGGACATGATGTCCTTTGATGACCTCTACAATAGGCTTAAATCCCTTGAGCCTGATGTTAGAAGTCCCATTCGTCCATCCACTCATTCTGCATTTGTTGGTGCCCCTACAAAACCTGTGCATCAAGCCTCAAGTTCATATTCATCAGGAGCATCTTCTCAAACTCATACTCAATCTGCTCCTAAACCAAAATCCAGTAGTGTACTGGAGGATATTATTCATTCATTTATGGCTGAATATGAACATCAGCAGTTTCTTGCTTATGAGGATTTTGAACAGGTAGATCCATTGGAAATGGAGGTGATGCACTTGAAATGGGAGCTTGCAATGATCTCCATGAACATTAAGAGGTTTGAAGCCAAGTCTGGAAGGAAGTTTGGTTTTAATGGAAGAGAAGCAGCAAGGTTTGATAGAAGGAAGGTTAAACGCTACACTTGTGGTCAAGTGGGACATTTTTCAAGAGAATGCAAGGAGAGAAAGGCTACAGATGAAGTTAGATATGGGTCTTATCCAGTGGAAGCAGGGAATAACAAGATTGTACCTTCAAAGGCTATGGTAACTCTGGATCACCAAATTGATTGGGCTGACCATGAACCTGCTGGAGAGGAAGCTTCTACTTCTTCACAAGTGAATCTGCTGGCATTCTCACCTTCAGAAGACAACAAGGAACAAGTCTCCTTGATGGGAATCTCTCAGGTAACCAACTATGTGTTTGGATGTAATGTAAGATACAATGAGCTTAAACAAGAATTTGATGAATTGAAACCAAAGTACAATGAGTATTATATAGAGGTAGAGTCTTATAAAATGGCTTTAAAAACTTTAGAGAAACAAAAAGTCTGGTTTCAAAAGAATCAAGTTAAATATGATGAAAAAATAAGAGTTCTAGAAAGTGATTTAGAGGTTGCTAAGATAGACTTAAAACGTACTGAAAAAGAGAAGTCTGATCTAGAAAAGGAAAAACAAGAATTACAAGCTAAATTAGATAAAGAGATAGCTGGTCGTATGAAATGGCAGGAAGGGGCATCTAATTTAAGTAAATTAATTGATGGTCGCCAATCTGTTAGGTCTAGAAAGGCATTAGGATTTGAGAAATATATAGACCCTGAAGAGTTAACATATCCTGATATGTCTAGTGTTTTTGACCCTGAACCAGCCTTAGCTTATCAAACACCTGTTAAATATGTTAAGGAAGGGGGTATGAATGCTGTACCAGGACCTATAAGAGGGGAACACATGCCTATAGACTTGTCCATACCTATTGACTTTGATGGATCACACCATTTATATGGCAAAAAGTCAACTGACTTGCCATACCCTATTATTAAATCTACTGACTTTGTCTCTTGTTGTGACAGTGACAAGTCTTCTGATGAAGGGTCCACCTCATTTGTCAGCTGTGATTCAAGTGAGAAGTCTGACCTGCCCAAGACCACTCCCAAGACCACCCCCAAGACCATACCAAAAACATCACCCAAGACTCCCCACAAGCCTTCTAGAGTTGCTGCTGATAACAAGACAGTTTCTACTGAAGACTTGTTTTTAAATTCTTTGCATAATAATACTTTTGGTTTTGTTAAAAACAATTCTGTTTGTCATGGTGATTTGAATACTTTTTCATGTTATGGAAATTCTTTTGGTTTGAATAAATCTTCTAAAAGGAAGAAGTGTTTTGTGTGTGGAAGTAAATATCACTTGATTAAGGATTGTACATATCATGAGCAAAGAATGGGTGCATGTGTTAGTCAAAGAAAATCTAGGCAAATGTGGAAGAATGTTAGTGAAATACCCTCTTTTGTTCCATATCAGTAGAAACCCAATTCTGCTGAATCTCATTCTTCATGGAGAAGAACCAGTACTAGACCATATGTTTGACCCACTAGTTCTTTCTTTTATAATGGTTATTGGCCTAATCACTTTGACTCAATGTATAATGGTGGTGGGAAATGGAATACTGCTGTGAAGCCCTCAGCAGGTTGTTCTTGGACAAAGAAGGGACCTAATATGCATTACAGGCCCAAGAACAATGGTGGATCTAAAACATCTACATGGCCTATCACTAATGATCCACAAGGCAGGCTCAAGTCAGCAATGACTTGAGTCTCCAATGTGTACTAATTTTGTATAATTTTTGTTGTTATAGGAACATGCTTTGAAAAGTACTGTAGTTGGTATTGTTGATAGTGGTTGTTCTAGAAGTATGTCAGGGAACAAGGATTAGATGCATGACTTTGAGCCCATAGAAGGAGGAGGCACTGTAACCTTTGGTGGTGGAGATGGCAAAATTACAGGGAAAGGAACCATTAAGACACCCTTGTTAGATTTTGAAAATGTTTATTATGTGAAGAAACTGGAGCATTTTAATCTAATCTCTGTATCACAAATTTGTGACACTAAGAATAAGGTTTTCTTCTCTGAAGATGAGTGTCTTGTACTTTCCAAGGACTTCAAACTCCCAGAAGACACAACTGTATTGCTGAGAGTTCCTAGAACCTTCAACTTATACACATTCAATCTGAATGATGGCAAGCCAGAAGGTGATCTAACATGTTTGGTAGCCAAAGCTTCCCTGGATGAATCTAATAAATGGCATAGAAGAATGGCACATGTGAATTACAAGACCATCAACAAGTTATCCAAACTTGGTCTTGTTAAGGGCCTTCCTTCTAAACTCTTCACCAATGAACACAATTGTATTGCTTGCAACAAGGGAAAGCAACACAGAGCCTCTTACAAAGCAGTCAAAGCTGTGAGCACCATTTCTGAACCTCTTCAGTTGCTGCACATGGATCTCTTTGGTCCAACTCCCATTAGAAGTATTGATCACAAGTACTTCTGCCTGGTTATCACAGATGATTATAGCAGGTTTTGCTAGGTATTCTTTCTCAAAACTAAAGATGAAACAACTCCAATTCTGAAAGAATTCATTATCTTAGTTGAGAACCAGCTGAATAAAAAGGTTAAAGGAATTAGGTGTGACAATGGTACAGAATTCAAAAATGTTGTCTTTATAGAATTTTGTAAGTCTAAGGGGATTAGAAGGGACTATAGTACTCCAAGAACCCTACAACAAAATGGGGTTGCTGAAAGGAAAAATAGAACCCTCATTGAGGCAGCAAGATCAATGCTTGCAGACTCCAAAATACCCACAATGTTTTGGACTGAAGCAGTAAGTACTGCTTGTCATGTCTTGAACAGGGTATCCATCACTAGACTTCATGTCAAGACACCTTATGAACTTCTCACTGGGAAAGTTCCAGACATACATTACCTTAAGCCTTTTGGATGCAAAGTGACTATTTTGAATACTGCTGATATACTGGGTAAGTTTGATGGGAAAGCTGATGAGGGGTATATAGTTGGTTATTCAGCTCATAGCCAGGCATATAGGGTTTATAATCTGAATGCTAAAAAGATTGAAGAGACCCTTAATCTAAGATTTCTTGAAGATCAGCCTAATATCCAGGGACAAGGCCATTCTTAGTATTTTGACCTAGACTATTAGACTGACTATTTGGGTTATACTAGGCATGCTTCTAATCCTGATGCAGGTGTCAAAGATCCAAACTCTAACCCTGCAGGTTCCATGGATGATGACTCAGAATGTGAGTCTGAGCTAGAAGAGAATACCATTGTTGTACCATCTTTTCCACCTAACCATTTTGTAGGTAATCACTCTGCTACTGAACAAGATGATGAGTCACATTATGCAGAGGATCTTGCAAGATTGCAGAAGCAAGAACATGCTGCTACTAAGGAAGCTCAGAAACTCAATGACAAGGTTACACAAGAGACTGAAGCTATTCTACATCAATCAGCACAAGCAGTCAGTGGAAACAAGGATACTGCTAATGATTCTACTGCAGGCACACCTCTTCCCACTGATAAGATCCCAGATACACATTCTGCTACTGCTCACTCTCTGATCTCTAATGAAGTCTCAACAGACTTTGATAAGCCATTTACAAGATTTCCAAGTGCTTCTGATCTTGGGAATTATCGGCCAAAGCCTGGCTTGTTTCACTCAGCTTCTTATGATACTGAGTTTGGGCCTACAGTCACCAACCTTGATGCCAAAATTGATGTTCCACCTACAGCTACAAAAAGGATTCATAATGCACATCCCCTATCAAAGATTATTGGAGATCCTAAAGACCCTGTTAGAACTAGAAGCAATGTCAAGAATACAAAATATGGAGAAGTTGCTTTCATCTCTTATGTCTACAATCAAAAGAGGAACAATCACACAGACTTCAAACATTGTCTGTTTGCCTGCTTTCTTTCTCAGATAGAACCAACTAGTGTTCCTCAAGCACTGGCTGATTCAAGTTGGCTTGAGGCAATGCAAGAGGAGATGCTGCAATTTAAGAATCAGCAGGTTTGGATTTTGGTTCCTCTTCCTGATGGTAAATTTGCCATTGGGACAAAGTGGATTCTATAGAATAAAAGAGATGCACGGGGTATTGTGGTGAAGAACAAAGCAAGACTAGTGGCTCAAGGATTTAGACAAGAGGAAGGCATTGACTATGATGAGGTCTTTGCACCAGTGGCCAGAATTGAAGCTATAAGGATCTTTTTGGCCTATGCCTCTTACATGGGCTTTATGGTTTATCAGATGGGCGTTAAAGGTGCTTTCTTATATGGTGAGATTGAAGAGGAGGTTTATGTGACTCAACCCAAGGGATTTGAAGACCCTGATCATCCTGAGTATGTGTACAAGGTTGTTAAAGCTCTCTATGGACTTCATCAAGCTCCCCGAGCTTGGTATGCTAGACTTTCCACATTTCTTCTGAAGAATGGTTACAGAAGAGGTGCCATTGACAAGACTCTATTCCTCAAGAAAGATTCCAGGGATATTATTCTTGTTCAAGTGTATGTGGATGATATTATTTTTGGTTCAACCAAAGAAGCATGGTGTACAGAGTTTGAAGATCTGATGAAGGGTGAATTTCAGATGAGTGCCATGGGAGAACTCACTTTCTTTTTGGGTTTACAGGTTCAGCAGAAACCTGATGGTATTTTCATACATCAGGAGAAATATGTAAAAGATATGTTGTGCAAGTTTGCTATGGAGAATGTCAGGACTGCCACTACTCCCTATGAGGCTCCCAAACCAAAGAACAATCTTGCTCCTGATCTCCCTGTGAATGTTCCTTTATACAGGTCCATGATTGGTTCTTTGATGTATTTGACTGCCTCAAGACCTGATATTACATTTGCTGTGAGTGCATGTTCAAGACACCAAGTCACTTCACTTACTTCTCATATGAATGCTGTCAAGAAGATTTTTAAGTATCTTAAAGGCCAACCAAACATAGGTCTTTGGTATCCCAAAGAGTCTCCATTTCAGCTAGCAGCTTATAGTGACAGTGACAATGCTGGTGCCAATTTGGATAAAAGATCCACAACTGGAGGTTGCCAATTCCTTTGAAGAAAACTGATTTCTTGGCAATGCAAGAAACAGACCATTGTTGCTACCTCTACTACTGAAGCAGAGTATGTTGCTGCTGCCAATTGTTGTGGACAGGTTCTATGGATTCAGAATCAATTACTGGACTATGGGTATAACTTCATGAATACTACCATTTTCATTGACAATCAAAGTACCATTTGTATTGTTAAAAATCCAGTTTTTCATAATAGAACCAAACATATTGAAATCAGACACCACTTTATAAGGGATGCTTATGAGAAACATTTGGTTAAAGTGGTTAGAATTCACACAGATGAGAATGTGGCTGATTTGTTAAGCAAAGCATTTGATGGACCAAGGTTTCAATATTTGGTGGTCCATATTGGAATGCTTAACCCTTAACTGCAAAGTTTAAGGGGAGGCATAAACCTCAGGGGTGGCATATGCCTCAGGGGAGGATGATGACTGTAAACTTTGTATAATTTGAATAAGTTGTATAATTTCTGAGTTTTTAACACTAACCCTCTAACAGTTTTTGCAAGTTGTTTGGTGTATTTGCTTGTTAGATGTTTGTTTTGCAGATGTTCTGAGAATGTAAGTTTCATGTTAATGTCACCAAGAGCAGAAGTCAAAGGAAAGTGGTCAAAGTGCTGAACATGGTTTCTACTGATAACTTGATAATACTAAAGGTCTACACAGTGGATAAATTTAAATAAGATCTTTTCATTCATTCAAAGAAACAAGTTACAGCTTACATTCAATGTTACAACTGAGTTACAATGACCATTCCTAAACATTTGGCTAATTAAGTACTACTAGCTTCTATCACTTATTACAAAATACTTGAGGCTATGACAAGTACAATGATGAAGCTGAAGATGAAAATGTAAGAAGAAGAGAAGGAAGACTGTGAAGATGCTCATGAATTAAAGTCAAGAAAATACTCAAGAACTTTGTTCCATGGCAACATTCCTCAATCATCTACTTCAGCTTCTCCTTTCCCTTACGTATGATCTCACCCTTCTTGCTCTGTCCAATATGTTCTTGATGTGGAAGACCAGGTCCTGGAGCAGGAAGATCCAACACCAGATTTTGTGATGTTGGAAGAGATGGATCCCTCTTGCTTGATCTTGGTTGGGATCTCTCTGGTGTGGAAGGAGGAAGAAAGGTTGGATCTTCATTTTCTACCTCTGAAGAGTCTTCATCAGAGGTATAGTTGAAGGGAGAGACAAGCTCTCTCTGAGCAGGAATGGGTACATTGCTTGGTTCACCCTTCCTATGAGCATTCCATTGTCTTTCTTGTGCATCCCATCGTTTCTCCAATGCTATTTCAAAGTCAGAACCATCAAGCTCCCATGGATATGGTGGTAAATCTTCTTCTGCTGATGGAGAAGAGGAATTTGGATCTGAGATTTCTGGGTGTGATGACATGATTTTGGTGGAGAATTGGGGTTAATTGAAAAATTAAGGTTTGAAAGATGATTTGGGGTAAATTGATGACTGAGATGTGTTATTTGGGGGTGATTAAATAAGCCAAGTTTAGGCGTTACGATAATTAATGCGAGTTGGGTGGCACAGTAAAATCAAGATATTGACCGAAGATATTTTTACTTTTGGTTGATTCTGCTGATGGTTGACCATTCTTCAGCAGATTTGACTTTCATTTCTGCTGAAGGGTTAATTCAAAATTGGAAGTTTTTGAACTGTTTGTCAGACTTGGTCAATAAGTTGTTCCGATAATTTTGACCACGATTGGGGAACTTCCAAATTTAACCCACTTTGCATATCTTTTACGAATCAAAATTATTTGCTTATCACTCCAAATAAACCCATTATTCTCTGGAGTAATTCATAACCATCTCACACAAGTTCATTCAAATGGCTCAACTTGAATTGAAGGGCGACCATAACAAATATGCTATTCTGAGAAAGGCAAAGGGATATGAAGAATTCGATTTAATGGTGGAATTTCTACAAAGGTCAAAGATTCACTATGCTTTGACACATAGTCCTGATTTGGTGTGTGAATCCTTGGTGAAGCAATTTTGGGCATCTGCTACTAAGAGGTCGGATACAGAGATTGTGGCTGTAATTGATAGTGTAGAATATGTGATGACAGAAGGGTTGATTAGGACAAAGTTTCAGTTGGATGATGAGAATGGTGTATATCATTCCAACACTACAGAGATTCTTGCTGGACTAAGAGAAGCTGGATATCAAAGTACTTATACATCCAAGTGGCACAAGAATCAATTTTGTCCTAAGTGGAGGTATTTGGTGCATCTGCTACTTCAATGTATCAGCAACAAATGTGGTGGATGGAACCAATTCTCTCTGCAATTGGGTTGTGGTATTGTTTGTCTTTCTAAGGGTCAAACTTATAATTTTTCTAGGTTTATTTTTGATAATATGCTAGAAAATATAGATAAGCAACAACATAAGTTCTTAATGTACCCTAGATTCTTACAAATAATTTTAGACATAACCACTGAAGATAGAACCCATGTACCTATTAAAAGCCTAGGTTCTAAGTTGTTTGCCTCAATGAAAACTAATTATACTGGGGAACATCATCATATGTTGGAAGCTATGTTGCCACAAGGCAATGCCAATGTAGTTGAGGGTGATGATGCTGGTAGTATGCTTGCTCCTAATGCTGCTGATGATGGTAATCCATCATCTTCTGGTGTTGCTGCTGATGGTAATCCTTCAGTGGTAATGGAGGAAGAGCCAGCTACAACTGTTGAACCATTACCTGATTCTACTGACTTACCACCACCTATATTTGTACATATGTCACCTAGTCCTACCATTTCACCAGCTCAGGATGCTCCAGCTTAGCAAATTCATGAGTTTGAAGATAACTTTCAGACTCTTGAACCTGAGCTTACTAGACTACCTTCACCCAGTCCTTTGGGAGAGCAAATTAATGAAGGTTCTCCTAATGTTGTACTTGAGTCTGTTTCTCCTGCTGGGTTCAATGAAGCTCCATATACCACTGAGCAATCTGTTGGTAGAGCAGAGGACCCTATTACTCTCACTTTTGTATATGATTCCCTTACCAGGTACATGAAAATGACTGAAGATCTCCAGAAAGAGCTTACTGAGACCAAGATTACTCTTGGTAATGAAATTAAAAGTTTGAAGAGCAAGGTTCAAGATTCGGAGGCACAGCTGAGTAAGCATAAGCAAAGTAAGGATGGAGTGGATTCTGCTGAAGTTGCAAAGGAGGCAAATTTGGATTCTCTTGAGATTCTAGCTGAAGTGGCTAGACAGGCTCATGTTGTTCCTCCTACAGTTGCTGTAGTACCTCAATCTAAACCAAAGATACTAGTCCACAGAAGAAGAAGTACAAGACAGTATTTGGCAAGGAAAGCTGCTGAAACTTCAAAAGTGACTGGTGGTGATCATGATGTGCTGATGACTGAAGCTGTGGATATACTTCAGGAGAAAAAATCATTAAGTAGGGTTGCTGCTGATCAATCTGCTGATAAAGGAAATACATCAGGAGAAGCATACTTTGTTGCAGGGAAAGAATATTTGAATTCTCCTGTTCATCATTCATCTGAGAATCAACAAGTTTCTTCTGATAGAGAGGTTCAAGATGTACATGATGAACCTATGGCAGATGTGAATGTTTCTCATGATGATATTGCTGCAGATAATGTCCCTCATGATGATTTGGATGAGCTTGTAACAGCTGAAGACAGAGCTGGACAAGGAAAACTATTTCAAGAATGGGAAGATTATAAGAAGAGTGCTAATCTAGCTGAGGAAGTACAAGCCAAGTTTGATGCAGAATTAGATACAGTAACTCAAAGATATGTTTCTACCTTATCCATTGAAAGACAAAGGGAATTGGATGCAGCTGTTCTAGAGTTTGATGAGTCAGATTGGCAGCAGATTGGAAAACAAATGCTTGATAATCCTGCTGTAGCTGCTGAAATTATTGGTAAACGGGTAGAGGAGCAAGATTATGAATCTGAGATTGTGAAAGTGTTAAAGATGAGGAAGAAGGTAGCAGATGAATTAAAAGCCAAAGCTAAAAGAGAAAAACCTGTGACTCAAGCACAGCAGAAGGATTATATGAGAACATATGTGAAAAGTCAAAGCAACTCATTATTTAATACTGCTTGGTCTAAGAAACATGTGCGGGGACTTCCATTTGACAAACTAGTTGAGATTTATAACAAGATCAAGGCTAGGAATGACAAAGCTGGAATGGGTGCTTCCAAGAATATTCCTCTCCTCAATGCTGATGCTGTTTCATCTGTGAATATTCATATTGCTGCTGAACAAGTATCTTTACCTGATACTCCTGCTGGTTTATCACATGTTGCTGCTTCTGTGGATAAAGGTAAAGCAAAAGTGATGATATCAGATGCTCCAACTAGAAAGAGAACTAGGAGACAATTGGAGCAGGAAAGATTAGGTGAAGAGACTGCTAGAAGGTTGACTGAGGAACAAGAAGCTGGACAAAAGGCTGAGCTTGCAAGATTTCATGAACTGAAGGTAAGAGAAGTTGAGATTCAAGCTGTTTGAAACAAACAAATAAGGAAGGCTATGGATGAACAATATGCCTCTGCTGCACTTGAATCTTCTCAAGATTCTACTGATGAACAATTGGATACTCCATCAGTAGAAACTAATGCTGCAGAAGTTGAATCTGCTGAAACAGAAGTTCATGATGCAATTTATGTTCCTGGAAGAAGAGGCAAGAGGATGGCTAAAGTCAGATCTTCACATTCCAAACAAAGTCTTATCAATGTGAAGGATTCTGATGCTTCATTTATAAGGGAAGGATCCTCTGATGATTGGCCTGTGGGAACAAGAGATGTATTGGTTAGTTGGAAGTTAAGTAAAAATGGTCAAATTAATAACATTTACAGATTGGATAAAACTTCTATATCCTTTACATTTCTTCAACAGATTCTACATCTTGTGGATCATCAGGATTTGGTAACTCTATATGAGTTAGTTCTTAAGTATTATTCAACTCATACACCTGAAGGATCTGGATTGTATTTTTTGGGTGATCTTCAAGTGTTGTTTGATTCTTCTACTCCCACTAATGCAGGCTATGACATATGGAAGAATAATCAGAGATGGAAAGTTCAAAGTTGGAAGTTCTATTCTATGCCTTATGTTCATGTATTGGAAACTACAACTGGTCTGAGGCTAATTATGGATCTTACCAAAAGATATCCTCTGAAAGTGTCCCTGATGGAGAAAATGTTACAACAAAAGTTGGAAATTCCTCCTGATTCAGCAGGGAATACAAGGTTGTTTGCTAAATCTTTGGTGAACGTTTTCAAACAAAGGATTAAGACTTCCAGAGCTGCATCTGATTAGGGATATCATATTGTATATTTGTTTCTATTTCTATTAAAAAAAAAAGAAAAAAAAAGTAACGTGTTGTTGTATAGTATTTGTATGCAGGTTTGGTTATCAACTTACCTGATGTTGACTATTCCATCATAAAGTTGGCTAGTCCAAAGCGTACAGCTTTGGTAAAGACACATCAAATCTGTTGATAGCTGTAATGGTTTGCTCAAAATCATTGGGTTTTCAACTCACCCATGCTTTGTTGCTGAGTAGTTGAAATGGTTGTCAATTGACCATGGATTTTTCCTATATGGATTCTGAATAATTGGCTAGCCCACATGTATATGGCTTGTGTTAAAGGCAGTGGAAAACCATATTTGGTAATCAGTTAACCAAGATGATTTTCATCAAAATAACTGGCTAGTCCTGAGCAAACGACTACAGGTAAAGACATCTCAAATCCGTTTATAGCTGATGATTTGCTAAAAATCATGTGGTTATCAGTGTACCTTAGAAGACTTGGCTACTCCAGTAGTGATGGCTATTGGTAAAGAGACATCAAATCCATTATTTTCAATGATTCACCTCTCACAGGAGTTAACACACCTGGAAGTGATGAGAATAGTATGAAACTAATTTGTTTTGATGTACATTTGTGATTCGTGGTAAAACACAATATCAATATTATAGTATAGATATAAGCTTAAGAGATCCGCAAAGAAATACGGATAACCCGAGGTCGTAGTCCGTGTGAAGGATGAATGGAATTTCGAATTCCCGATTCGTGAAACGTGTCGTGAAAGTGGTAAAAAGTGATTTTTTATGACATTACACAAATGAAATAGTAAATGAAGCACAAATAATCAACTAAACACGTAATTCAAGTAAGGCAACTAGAAACGTAATGTAAATTCGAAAACGTAAGCTAAAACGGAAAATAAACGTAACCGTATGAAATAAAACGCGACTTTTAAGCTACGCTACTCCTACAGACGTGGAAATAATTTCCAAAAGTTAAAAATGATAAAAGAAAATTTTGAGAAAAAGAAAAACATTTTTTTGACTTTTTATTTATTTTTTATGAATTAAAAACTATTTTTAACTAATTAGAAATTAAAAGAAAATACAAATAAAGTGAGAAAAATGAAAATTTAATTTTGAAAATTATAAAATAACTAAAAAGAAATTTTAAAACTAAAAACTAATTTTTTTTGGCTTTTTTATGTAATTTTTGGAAATTAAAAAGTATTAAAACTAATTAAAAATTCAAAATAAATTCAAATTAATTAAGAAAAATGCAAAATAAATTTCTAAAATTCTAAAATAACTAAAAATAATTTTCCTATATTTTTTTTTGATTTTTCTGGGGTTTTTCTGATTTTTTTGTATTTTTTAGTAATTAAAAAGTATTTAAAAATGATTAAAAATGAAATTTAAATAAGAAAAATATGAAAATTTCAGGAAAAAGCTAAAATAATATTTAAAAGCTAGGAAAAATAGAAAATTTGAAAAATAAGCACTGGAAGTGCTTAATGAGCTAAAACAGCTTATTGAAAAGAGCTTATTTATAAGCACAGTTGACCAATTGACCGAAAACTTGACCCGAATGATTTTTGAACTTATTAAAGCTTGATGGAACAATTTTGAGACCAGATGACACTTAGAAACACAGATAATGATGCAATTAGGCCAAATAAGCAATATGAGAAAGGGCAATAAGCTGAACAGAATAAGCAATAGGCACCAATCAACTGAGATCAACTACTTTGGGTGCAAATGAACTCTAATGAACAACTAAACTCAGGTTATGATCAACTAATCAACATTGCAAGCTTATAAATGAAAACAGATATATGGTTCAACTACTCAACTCGAGAAGCCAAGTAAGCACTACAAATAAGCTGAGAATTCAAAACTTATGGGGGCAAATGATACTCCTACTTACTGAGATCACAAATTCACCTAGAAAACAGATCCTTGTTCCAATTCACTAACCTAAAACAACCCAAGAATGTTGATCAAAAACTGAGTGCAGGGGAATCATAGGCCAAACAGACAACTTCCATAAGCTATTTAGATAAGCAAATAAGCTCCAAATAGCAATTTTCTTTTTGATAATTTTTTACTTACTACCAAACTTTGAAAATCAACAATCCACCAGTATTTCAAACAAAAATTGAACACTAGACAAGCTCACAAATATCTGTAAAAAAACTGAGTATGGAATTGTTTTGACTTTTGAATTTTGCGTATAAGTTGACTAATTCTAAATTCTGATTATCCTAAATGCTTAATTATACTATACTAAACTACTATGCAGCTATAATAAGCTAAATTAACTAGATATGCAACAAAGAGATTTGTTAGACTAGCACTAATTTCAAACAGCAAACTGTTTTGCTGATTCAAGTGTAGTTTTGACTTTTGATGATACATGAATGAACCTAGTGCTTGATCAAACTTACTACTAACTGATATGATAGTTTTGAACCAAGAGCAAATTCTGAAACCACCTCTATATTAGTAAACTACACTGATCCAAACATCCTTACTAGTGACTGTTGCAACCTAAACCTTACTCCACTTGTCCAAAGCAAATCAAATCTTAACCTAAGTGACTAAGATGAATCTGAATACTCCCAATATGCAATAAACACAGATCTCAGATACAACTATAATCAGACAACAGATCCACAAGTTTGACAGATGCAAATAACATGAAACAATGAAACAGAAGAAATTCAAATAACAACTCTATCAAATTTAACTAAGCAACTAATATTATCCAAAATTAACTAAACAAACACCAGCACACAAATCAGCTAAACTATCAATAAGCTAAAAACAAGACAGAATTGGAATTGAATGGGACTTACAAAGCCAATACCCCCTCAGCTCAAACAGAGGGGGTTCACTATGCTTGCCTGTCTTTTGACAGGCCAAGTGGACCTCCTATGGCTGCCTTTACTCCAATATAAGCTTAGCTTATTACAATAAGCTCAAACGTTGACCAGAGTTTGACTATTTGTATTACTTGTAAAATTTTGATAAAACAGTAACTACTCCTTTTAAAAACAGTAGAACAATTATAATAATACTAGATTCAAACTAATTTAAAGTGAATACTGAATATATATATATATATATATATATATATATATATATATATATATATATATATATATATATATATATATATATATATATATTTTTTTTTTTAATTTGATGAACAAAGACTAAAAAGTAATTTGATTAGTATTAATTCTAAACTAAAAAGCAGTTCTAAGAAGCAATAATAATAAGAGTAAAGAGACAATAAGCTGAGAAAACTAGAATTATATTAATCAACAGGAAATCAGTACAATGCTTTTTAAAAGAAATATTACAATGAAAATTTAAATTGACAGCTAAAACAATAAAAACCTACACACCTAAACACTGATGAGGGGGTGTGTTTATATAGGAGCTGAGGGGAGCTTGGGAGATGTTTCTGGATTGCCATGTCACTGATCCTCGCCACTTTTGTGCTTTCTCTTAGTTGATATCAGCCCTTGGATAGCCTTGGTCCCCAATCTTTTCTTTTCATCCGTTGGATTGAATGCTTGAGATGACTGATCCTGCGTGTGTCTTGTGATAGGCCCACGTGTCATTCTCTGCCATCCCTGACGTAGCTGTCAGCTTCTAGAACACCCAATGATTGGGTAATTGTTGGTAATTGAGGGTAATTGTGACGTGGTGAATTTAGGGTTTATGGCTACAGTGAAATCTGGGGAATTAGGGGTAATTTTGGGGCGGGATGCGTTTGGTTTGGGATTTATTATAAAAAGTGTTGACCGGGTAAAGTAAATGGGTTGACCGGGGTGTATTTTGGATCGGGTAAATTAAAAGGTATGGGCTTTTGGGCTTAATTAGATAAGGGTGTGTTGGGTTAGGTTATTGGATAGGATAAATGTGTTATAAAACCAGATTTTTAGTCTAGTGAATATTTAGGACCAAAATTGTAAAAACTAAAAGTGTAAGGACTTAGGCTGCCAAATCTCAATAATACTTTTCCAAGGGCCTTTCTTGACTATTTCAATATCTTGGAGGACCTGAATTGTTGACTCTTGAAATTTATCCTTGAGGGACCATTTTTGTAATTCTCTGAAAGTACAGGGACTGAAATTGTCATTTCTTCTAAACTTTATCCAAGGACCAAATATGTAACTTTGACGAATCTCTGAGGATGAATTTGACTTTTTGAGCTTGGACTTTGACCATTTGACTTCCCCGGCTCCGGCTTTTGACCTTTTTCCATTCTCGTGCTCGTTTTTGTCGGTTTTGCTTTGTTTTCGTTCATTTTTCTCATATCCGTACCTGCACATACACAAATACAAAAACATGCATTCTCTTGGCATTTTTGGTTAGTATTTGGTGTATTTGGTCTGAAATAAGGCCTGAAAAGGATGAGTGATTAAGCACTCATCAAAATCCCCCAGACTAAGGTATTGCCGTGCCCTCACGCAATGTCATCACCTCACCCTTAAAAGATAAATAATTTCAAAACCTCTCTTTACTGACGTTGTAAAGTAGCAATGATGTTCAAAAGAGATAGTAAAATCATTTATTCTAAAAAATGCTCCGTTTTCCGATTTTCATGAACAACTAAAACTACTATTTTTGTACTTTTTCATTTTTATATATGTGACGGTTTGCTTTGACTTTCATTATCAATTCTTATCTGTTGATAACTTTCAGGGTCTACGAGTAGAAACACTTCTCACAGAGAAGAGACCGTACGGATAAAAATCGTCATCCTTGATTTTTCACATGCTCCCAAACTAAGCGTAAAATCGAAATCATTGTTTATCAGAAGTTAGATGCTAACACTGCCCACAAAAGTTACTTGTGTATTACCTCTTGTCCCCAAGTCCTAAGTTGTATCTAAAGATTTTAATTTGTGAGAAATGAATTGCTTCATATTTTCTCGTTTCGATATTTGTTAATCCGATAAGAGCACAAAATTTGAACGCTAAGTAGTTTCCAAACTTTCCCTTGAAAACCCCTGCATACAGAAATCGGGTCCACATGAAGTTCTCTGATTTAACACGATTTGTGGAGGCCCCCTTTTTATTTACGACCGAGACATACCATGTTTGATACCCGAAACGGAAGCTTTTTATTAGGGAAACCTCCGGAGTCGAAGCTCTGCATTTTTGCATAATCATAAGCACTTTAATAATACTTTGGTCCTTAGTCCTTTATTCTTTTACAATCAACGGTTTATGAGCCGCCAAGATGTAAGAGTTTTATTATGACTTTGGATTTCTATCCGCTGCTTTTTTTATAGCTTTGGATTCCTCTGCCTTTTTATTTGGCTTTGGACTATTATTATCGATATTCATAACTATATGCCAAACCCCGAGTCCTACGACCTTTATTAAGATCACAACATCGGCTGCGAACCGGCAAGATGGAATAGTCTATTTTACCGTAACACTGGCAGTACCCCTATGTGTACCAAACCCCCATATGCAGAGATTTTGCTGGGAACGAGAAAAAACTAAGTATTGCCCAAACCGTATACCCTTAATTAATCCTAGACATCTATTATATATATTGGTGACGTTGCTGATGGGAACAAGGAGGCCACAAGTACCTCTCGTGGGTTTTTTAAATCCCAGTAATGCGATCCGTGTATAGCACAAAACTTCTAAATAAACTCTATCATTCCTCGATCTCCGCAAATTTAAAATCCCAAATAATGAGATCCGCGAATGCTTAGCCATAATCTTTTGATTATTTTGGTTAAGGGAGACGAGCTAGGGCTCAACACGCCCGGTCAAGTCGGAACATTTATTTCTACTCTCGCCGGTAGGAAAGTCAAAACAAGGTGTCAAAACTTATTATTCATATCATATATTTTTTCATTTTTCATTTTTCATTTTTCATTATTTATTTATTTATTTATTTGCATAATAAAGCGGTGACAAAAATTAAAATTTTTGGTGGAAAACGGAGTTACATAAGTTAACAGCTCAGACGAAGGTACAGGTCAGATCGAATCGAAGATTCACCCCCCAAGACTAAAGTGAAACATTGTCCTCAATGTTTTAAGGGTAAAGGTAATCCTACGTAAAATCTAAGGCCGTTTATTAAGTATGCCAAGAGATAAACGTTAGTCGATAAGATTTTGGATATGGTGAATTTCCGAAAGAGCAGTGAAGGATGAGACTCGAGTGGAGAGAACGACAAACCACGAGCACGAGAGTCCTCAAACTTCGGGGAAATTCCTGAACATTCATAATCAACAACCACGAAAACACGAGTTTGGAAAGGGTCGCCCCCCTCACGTCACATTATTAAAGAAAATAGAAAATAGAAAATGAAAATGGATAAGCATGGGGTGCCTCCCACGAAGCGCTTGTTTTTGGTCATCGAGTCACATGAGCTTGACTCGATCCCCGAATTTAATCGTCCTTGGGGAAAGTCTGGAGATCCGGGACAACCATGGGTGGTATGTCCCCTCCGAAATAATGTTTAACACGATGACCATTCACCTTAAAATTGGGACCATTAGGTTGAGAAAGTTCAACGATTCCATAAGGAAATACTTGGGTAATGGTGAATGGTCCAGACCAACGGGTTTTTAGTTTGCCCAAGAAAATCTTTAATCGAGAATTGAAAAGAAGGACTCGGTCACCAATATTGAATACGCGATCGTTAATTTTAGCATCATGAATCCTCTTTCTCTTCTCTTTGTAGATCAAAGAATTCTCATAGGCTTGATCACGAAGCTCGATTAATTCATTCAATTGAACTTTACGGTGACCACCCGCGGTTTGAAGGTCAAAATTAGCCTGTTTCAAGGCCCAGTAGGCCTTGTGCTCAAGTTCAAAGGGCAAATGGCAGGCCTTCCCGTAAACCAGCTTGTAAGGAGTGCACCCAATGGGTGTTTTGTAAGCTGTACGGAAGGCCCAAAGTGCATCATCTAATTTATCGGCCCATGAAGCACGATGTTCACCTACGGTCCTTTCTAAAATACGTTTCAAGCCACGATTGGAGACCTCAACTTGACCACTCGTCTGTGGATGATGTGCCGTAGAAAGACGATGTGTGACACCATATTTGAGCATAACTTTTGCGAATTGGTCGTTACAGAAATGGGTCCCACGATCGCTTATAATAGCACGAGGTGCACCAAATCGGGCGAAGAGACTTTTAAGAAATTTCACTACAACTCGGGCGTCATTGGTGGGTAGCGCCTTCGCTTCGACCCATTTAGACAAGTAGTCGACGGCCACGAGTATATATTTGTTACCACGAGAAGACGGGAATGGACCCATGAAATCGATACCCCAGACGTCAAAAATTTCACAGACTTGGATAGCATTTTGAGGCATCTCGTCCTTCTGAGAAATTTTTCCTTGACGCTGGCAAGAATCACATGATTTAACCAACTCATGAGCATCCCGGTAAATCGTCAGCCAGTAGAAGCCGGAATCAAAAACTTTCTTAGCGGTGAAGTTGGCACCATGATGACCCCCCGTGGGTCCATTGTGGCATGCCATAAGAATTTCAGTGGCTTCTTTGCCGTGAACGCACTGCCCGATCACTTGATCCGCACATATCTTAAACAAGTAGGGATCGTCCCAGAAATAATGCTTAACATCTTTGAAGAATTTTTTCTTCTGCTGGAACGACATCCCTTTCCGGATAAAATTCCCCGCATGGTAATTCGCAAAGTCGGCGAACCATGGGGTACTAGAAACACAATGTGATAAACTCCCCAGTGTCTCGAGAGGAAAAGCTTCGTTAATCTCCTTTTTCTCGAAAACACTTTGGTGGGGATTCTCTAAACTTGATAGGTGATCAGCAGCAAGGTTCTCAGCTCCCTTTTTTATCTCGAATTTCAACATTGAATTCTTGAAGGAGAAGAACCCACCGCATTAAGTGTGGCTTAGCATCTTGCTTTGCCATAAGGTACTTAAGAGCCGAATGATCCGTATACACTATGCATTTCTTTAAAAGCAAATAAGGTCGAAACTTTTCAAAAGCGTAAATGACGGCTAACATCTCTTTCTCAGTAGTCATATAATGGTATTGAGCATCGGTCATTGTTTTACTGGCATAGTGTATCAGCTGAAAATGCTTAGACTTGCGTTGCCCCAGGACTGCACCAATGGCATAATTGCTAGCATCGCACATTAGCTCGAAGGGCAAGTTCCAATCGGGGGCAACTAAGATGGGAGCCTCCGTTAACTTCTTTTTAAGAATATTAAATGTTACGATGCATTCATTTGAGAAGATAAACGGAGCATCTTTTTCAAGCAAGTGGGTCAGAGGCCGGGCTATCTTAGAAAAGTCTTGAATGAAACGTCGGTAAAAGCCGGCATGACCGAGAAAACTTCTAATTCCTTTTACGGTGGTGGGATGAGGTAATTTTGAAATAACGTCGACTTTAGCTCTATCGACCTCAATCCCGGATTTCGATATCTTATGGCCGAGGACAATGCCCTCTTTGACCATGAAATGGCATTTCTCCTAATTTAGAACCAAGTTGGTGTCTTCGCACCGTTTCAGCATATTTTCTAAATGGGAAAGACACGATGTGAAAGAATCTCCATAGACCGAGAAATCATCCATGAAAACTTCCATGGTTTTCTCGATCATATATGAGAATATAGACATCATACACCTTTGGAACGTGCCTGGAGCATTGCATAAGCCGAAAGGCATACGACGATAGGCAAACGTACCATAAGGGCAAGTAAAGGTAGTCTTTTCCTGGTCCGGAGGGTCAATAGGTATTTGAAAATAGCCGGAAAATCCATCAAGAATACAATAGAACTCATTTCCCGCTAGGCGTTCTAGCATTTGATCCATAAATGGAAGTGGGAAATGGTCCTTACGAGTCACATCATTCAATTTACGATAATCAATACAAACTCTCCATCCAGTAACAAGACGTGTCGGAATCAATTCATTATCTTCATTTGTAACGATGGTCATTCCACCTTTCTTTGGTACGCAGTGGACCGGGCTATCCCAAGAGCTATCCGAGATTGGATAAATCATTCCGGCATCGAGGAGTTTGATAACTTCCTTTTTAATAACCTCATGAATTTTTGGGTTAACCCGTCGTTGTTGTTGAACGGACGGCTTGTAATTGTCTTCAAGTAAGATCTTATGCGTGCAAAAACGAGGGTCGATACCCTTAATATCAGAAATTTGCCAAGCGATGGCACTCTTATGCTTCCTGAGCACATCTAAGAGACGTTTCTTCTCCTCATCTTTAAGATCTTTAGAAATAATGACGGGAAGTTTGTCGGTTCCTTCCAAAAATGCGTATTCGAGATGAGGAGGTAAATCCTTGAGCTCGGGCTCCGGAGGATTCTCAGTAGACGGCTTAACTTCTTTAACGTCGGCTATTTTAAGGTCAAGCGGAGGGAGGGACGGGTTGGGATCTTCATTTAACAATTTCTCAATCAAAAGTACATCCCCCTCCGGGTCACAATCAGAATGATCAATTTCCGGTGAAATCGAATCATTAGCAAGAAAGGCCTCGATCTCTTCCAAGATAAAATCACTTCCCTCAAACGGAGTAAGGGAAGGGGAAGGATCGGAAATTATCGGTTCAGAAGAATGAGTAGGATTGCCACTCGAAGCATGTTCGGTAAAACCAAGTAACTCATGAGCGTACTCCTTCGTAACTTTGTCGATAACATCGACTCGGTTAACGGAATATTTGTCAGACTCGGAGGAGTACCTCGCGGTTTGATCCAAGTTAAAAGTTACGGCTTCGGTACCAACGTGTAGGGTAATTTCTTCATCGAAAACATCAATCAAAGCATGGCCAGTCCTTAGGAAACCTCTCCCGAGAATGAGAGGTACCCGCAGATCAGCATAAAAATCAACAACGACAAAATCGGCAGGGAAATGGAATTTTCCCACATTAACGAAGACATCCTCGGCTATTCCCATCGGCCGGGAAGTAGTTCGGTCGGCTAGCTCGAGGGTCATGCAAGTCGGAGTTAATTCGGGTAAAGACAACTTCTTCCAGATAGATAACGACATTAGGTTAATGCTAGCGCCAAGATCGGCCAAGGCGAAGCATTGAACCATCCTAGGAAAATTACACGGAATGAGAAATCGACCGGGGTCTTCAAGCTTTTCGGGAAGCTTTTCGAGGATAACTGCCGAGCAATTCTCATTCATCTGGGTTTGTGATATTTCAAACAATTTCTCTGTATTATTCAAAAGACCTTTTAGCATAGAAGCAAATTTAGGCATTAAAAGTATAGCATCCGCGAGACTTATGTCAAAGTGTAATTCTTGAAAAATCTGATAAAACTTTTCCATCTGGTTTTTATCTTTTTCACGGAGCTTTTGTTCATTTAAACGTGACGGATAAGGCAAATTTGTTTTGACGGGAGTTTCTTTCTCAATTTCGTTAACAACTTTATCTTTTCCTTTAGACGTTGGGACCACCGGAGGTTGGATGTTCTCGGTCCTTCCATTATCAGTAGGAATTCCCGTATCCGTTGTCGCCTCGGTTTCACGGTCGACTACCTTGGGAGATGAAGAAGAAGGGGTAGTCGGAGCCGTTGGTCCATCGATTATAACACCACTCCTAGTCGTGATCGCCTTAGCATCGGCCCTCGGGTTAGCGATCGTGTTGCTTGGAAGAGTTCCCAAACCCGAGGGTCGATCATTTAAAGACTTCTCCAATTCGGACATTTGATTGATTAACATTTTATTCATTTCCTCTTGACTTTTCATAAACTGCTTGAGTAATTCATCCGAAGATGACTGATTCATAATTGGATTTTGAAAATTTTGACCACAATTGTTGTTATTGAAACCTTGATTCTGAAAATTCTGATTATAATTCCCATGATTAGTATTTTGAAAATTTCCATGAAAATTCCCTTGATTCGGGCCTTGATTATAATTTCCCCGATTTTGATTTTGAAAACCATGATTTTGATTCTGAAAACCATTATTCGTCCGATTTTGATTAGCATTGTGATTGAATTGATGATTTCGGTTTTGCACATTTTGATTAACTTGATTGACTTGATTAACTTGAGTCGGTTGATTGAAACTGGGTGGTCCAACATAATGATTTGAACGGTAGCTAAGAAGATTTCGGTCACCCTGTGGTTGGTATCCATTACCGCCCATATTGTAGGTTCCCGAAGCAGCATACACATTCTCGTGAGTGAAGCCACCGGTGGCTGTGCATTCAAAATACGAATGAGGACCACCACAAGTCTCACAAACATTGTTGACCATATTAACTTGATGGTTTTTGACTTGATTTTGATTCTGAGACGTTTGGTGCATTCGTAAAACAGCAGTCGATAAATCATCGAGTTTCTTAGTAATTGCGGCTATTTCAGAATTAGACGTAGAAGAATTTTGAGCAACGGTTGTTCTTGACTCATTCCTCTCGGCAGAGGAATCCCAGTAATTGTAATGAGCAGTCATATTCTTAATAAGTTCGTAGCAATCTTCAGGACGTCGTTTCATAAAAGTTCCACCCGCAGCTGCATTGATCGTGTCCCGATGTCGTAAAGTCAAACCATTGTAAAACGTATCGATTATCGTAACAAGAAGCATGTTATGGTTTGGACACCGATGAATAGCAAGATTATAGCGTTCCTAAGATTATAGCAAGATTATGGTTTGGACACCGATGAATAGGGAAGCTGACGGACATTGCTAATATCGTTTCGAAGTTTCGTCACCATCGATGGTGGAAAATATTTCGCCAAGAACTTCGATACCATTTCTTCGAAGGTATGAATCGAGTTCTTGGGAAGATGATCAAACCAAGCGGTGGCATGATGTGTAAGAGAATAGGGGAAGAGAGAAAGACGAAGGGCGTCATCGGAGACCCCATGTTGTTTCATACTTTGGGTGACGGTTAAAAATATGTCGAGATGCTTGTTAGCATCGTCACCCGGTAATCCGTGAAATTGGCAGGAATTCTTGACTTGTTGAATCATATGGTGCTTAAGTCCAAAATCCGTAGCCTCAATATTGAGAGGGGCAATCGGACCGCCTCTACCGTGCATTGTCGGTTGACACAGCTCCTCCATCGTTCTGAGATCGGGAGCTGGTGCATTTTGAACAACACCCACCGGAGGGTGTTGATTGTTGTGGTTGTTTTGTTCCATTTCCATAATGTTAGGGAAACGAACTTTGTGTGTGTGACGTATCAAACTCTCGGGGTTCGATAATAGAGAAATAAGACGTTTAGAAGATGAACGGGTGTTCATACACCACACAAACTCAAATTTTGAAAAATAAAAAGAAAATCAAATTTGAAAAGGAAAATGTTTTTGTATTTTTGTTTTTATAAAGCAAAATTCAAAAACTTAAACTTTTGTTTTTTTTCTTTTTCAAACGTTACGTTAATTGTAAACCGTTTCCCTTAATCTACTCGCGACGGAACGGGAGAGAAGAATGGATCTCTCTTCAGCTTGCAATTTAATGTCAAAGCTTCTGTATTTTCCGCTTATTCGGTTGTAGAATTAAAGTAATCCGTCTAGCAACTAATTTCACGCGTAGTTATATTGAGAAGCTTATTTGGTTTACAACGCCCTTCCTTTCGGTCGAGTCGAGGCTGTAACTTTATTATTTTTTTGGTGTTTTTGAAAACACTTTAGGAAAACTGTTTTTGATTTTTCAATTTTTTTGGTTTTTTATAAAAAATATATACAAGGAAGGTTTCAAAACACAATTTCGAAAAACGAAAACGAAAAATTCACTTCAACCTTCCCCGGCAGCGGCGCCAAAAATTGATTCGTGGTAAAACACAATATCAATATTATAGTATAGATATAAGCTCAAGAGATCCGCAAAGAAATACGGATAACCCGAGGTCGTAGTCCGTGTGAAGGATGAATGGAATTTCGAATTCCCGATTCGTGAAACGTGTCGTGAAAGTGGTAAAAAGTGATTTTTTATGAGATTACACAAATGAAATAGTAAATGAAGCACAAATAATCAACTAAACACGTAATTCAAGTAAGGCAACTAGAAACGTAACGTAAATTCGAAAACGTAAGCTAAAACGGAAAATAAACGTAACCGTACGAAATAAAACGCGACTTTTAAGCTACGCTACTCCTACGGACATGGAAATAATTTTCAAAAGTTAAAAATAATAAAAGAAAATTTTGAGAAAAAGAAAAATATTTTTTTGACTTTTTATTTATTTTTTATGAATTAAAAACTATTTTTAACTAATTAGAAATTAAAAGAAAATACAAATAAAGTGAGAAAAATGAAAATTTAATTTTGAAAATTATAAAATAACTAAAAAGAAATTTTAAAACTAAAAACTAATTTTTTTTGGCTTCTTTATGTAATTTTTGGAAATTAAAAAGTATTAAAACAAATTAAAAATTCAAAATAAATTCAAATTAATTGAGAAAAATGCAAAATAAATTTCTAAAATTCTAAAATAACTAAAAATAATTTTCCTATATTTTGTTTTTGATTTTTCTGGGGTTTTTCTATTTTTTTGTATTTTTTAGTAATTAAAAAGTATTTAAAAATGATTAAAAAGGAAATTTAAATAATAAAAATAGCAAATGAGCTCAGAAAAATATGAAAATTTCAGGGAAAATCTAAAATAATATTTAAAAGCTAGGAAAAATAGAAAATTTGAAAAATAAGCATTGTAAGTGCTTAATGAGCTAAAACAGCTTATTGAAAAGAACTTATTTATAAGCACAGTTGACCAATTGACCTAAAACTTGACCCAAATGATTTTTGAACTTATTAAAGCTTGATGGAACAATTTTGAGACCAGATGACACTTAGAAACACAGATAATGATGCAATTAGGCCAAATAAGCAATATGAGAAAGGGCAATAAGCTGAACAGAATAAGCAATAGGCACCAATCAACTGAGATCAACTACTTTAGGTGCAAATGAACTCTAATGAACAACTAAACTCAGGTTATGATCAACTAATCAACATTGCAAGCTTATAAATGAAAACAGATATATGGTTCAACTACTCAACTTGAGAAGCCAAGTAAGCACTACAAATAAGTTGAGAATTCAAAACTTATGGGGGCAAATGATACTCCTACTTACTGAGATCACAAATTCACCTAGAAAACAGATCCTTGTTCCAATTCACTAACCTAAAAAAACCCAAGAATGTTGATCAAAAACTGAGTGCAGGGGAATCATAGGCCAAACAGACAACTTCCATAAGCTATTTAGATAAGCAAATAAGCTCCAAATAGCAATTTTCTTTTTGATAATTGTTTACTTACTACCAAACTTTGAAAATCAGCAATCCACCAGTATTTCAAACAAAAATAGAACACTAGACAAGCTCACAAAAATCTATCAAAAAACTGAGTATGGAATTGTTTTGACTTTTGAATTTTGAGTATAAGTTGACTAATTCTAAATTCTGATTATCCTAAATGCTTAATTATACTATACTAAACTACTATGCAGCTATAATAAGCTAAATTAACTAGATATGCAACAAAGAGATTTGTTAGACTAGCACTAATTTCAAATAGCAAACTGTTTTGCTGATTCAAGAGTAGTTTTGACTTTTGATGATATATGAATGAACCTAGTGCTTGATCAAACTTACTACTAACTGATATGATAGTTTTGAACCAAGAGCAAATTCTGAAACCACCTCAATATCAGTAAACTACACTGATCCAAACACCCTTACTAGTGACTGTTGCAACCTAAACCTTACTCCACTTGTCCAAAGCAAATCAAATCTTAACCTAAGTGACTAAGATGAATCTGAATACTCCCAATATGCAATAAACACATATCTCAGATACAACTATAATCAGACAACAGATCTACAAGTTTGACAGATGCAAATAACATGAAACAATGAAACAGAAGAAATTCAAATAACAACTCTATCAAATTTAACTAAGCAACTAATATTATCCAAAATTAACTAAACAAACAACAGCACACAAATCAGCTAAACTACCAATAAGCTAAAAATAAGACAGAATTGGAATTGAATGGGACTTACAAAGCCAATACCCCCTCAGCTCAAACAGAGGGGGTTCACTATGCTTGCCTGTCTTTTGACAGGCCAAGTGGACCTCCTTTGGCTGCCTTTACTCCAATATAAGCTTAGCTTATCACAATAAGCTCAAACGTTGACCAGAGTTTGACTATTTGTATTACATGTAAAATTTTGATAAAACAGTAACTACTCCTTTTAAAAACAGTAGAACAATTATAATAATACTAGATTCAAACTAATTTAAAGTGAATACTGAATATATATATATATATATATATATATATATATATATATATATATATATATATATATATATATATTTTAATTTGATGAACAAAGACTAAAAAGTAATTTGATTAGTATTAATTCTAAACTAAAAAGCAGTTCTAATAAGCAATAATAATAAGAGTAAAGAGACAATAAGCTGAGAAAACTTGAATTATATTAATCAACAGGAAATCAGTACAATGCTTTTTAAAAGAAATATTACAATGAAAATTTAAATTGACAACTAAAACAATAAAAACCTATACACCTAAACACTGATGAGGGGGGGGGGGGTTATATAGGAGCTGAGGGGAGCTTGGGAGATGTTTCTGGATTGCCATGTCACTGATCCTCGCCACTTTTGTGCTTTCTCTTAGTTGATATCAGCCCTTGGATAGCCTTGGTCCCCAATCTTTTCTTTTCATCCGTTGGATTGAATGCTTGAGATGACTGATCCTGAGTGTGTCTTGTGATAGGCCCACGTGTCATTCTCTGCCATCCCTGACGTAGCTGTCAGCTTCTAGAACACCCAATGATTGGGTAATTGTTGGTAATTGAGGGTAATTGTGACGTGGTGAATTTAGGGTTTATGGCTACAGTGAAATCTGGGGAATTGGGGGTAATTTTGAGGCGGGATGCGTTTGGTTTGGGATTTATTATAAAAAGTGTTGACCGGGTAAAGTAAATGGGTTGACCGGGGTGTATTTTGGATCGGGTAAATTAAAAGGTATGGGCTTTTGGGCTTAATTAGATAAGGGTGTGTTGGGTCAGGTTATTGGATTGGATAAATGTGTTATAAAACCAGATTTTTAGTCTAGTGAATATTTAGGACCAAAATTGTAAAAACTAAAAGTGTAAGGACTTAGGCTGCCAAATCTCAATAATACTTTTCCAAGGGCCTTTCTTGACTATTTCAATATCTTGGAGGACCTGAATTGTTGACTCTTGAAATTTATCCTTGAGGTACCATTTTTGTAATTCTCTGAAAGTACAGGGACTGGAATGGTCATTTCTTCTAAACTTTATCCAAGGACCAAATATGTAACTTTGACGAATCTCTGAGGATGAATTTGACTTTTTGAGCTTAGACTTTGACCATTTGACTTCCCCGGCTCCGGCTTTTGACCTTTTTCCATTCTCGTGCTTGTTTTTGTCGGTTTTGCTTTGTTTTCGTTCATTTTTCTCATATCCGTACCTGCACATACACAAATACAAAAACATGCATTCTCTTGGCATTTTTGGTTAGTATTTGGTGTATTTGGTCTGAAATAAGGCCTGAAAAGGATGAGTGATTAAGCACTCATCAATTTGGTCATTTGTTGCTGCAAAGAATGGAACTATCATGTATTTGCTGATTATAGAGATTCTGCTGAAGATGATTCTTTGCTGGTGCCATCTTATTACAATCCTCTTGGTATGTTATTTTAAAGATCTATCAAGAATCTTGAACTTAACCAGGTCAAATTCAAGATTAGGGGAGGATTGTTGGGAATTCCGTGAAGTAAGAATTCTGCTGCTGTTTCTGCTGAAAGGATCCTGCTGAAGAGTTGGTTTCTGCTGAAGCAGTGTATCTGCTGAAGACTAGTTTCAGCATTATTAGTTTCTGCGGTATAGTATTTCCGTATTTTATGTAATGTAGTTTGGATATGGATGAGTTTATTTAGGAAGTGATAATGCATATCTTTTAGAAGTAGTTTTAGAATATACGTTTCTTGTGAAACGGTTTAGGGTTCCTTGTGTATAAAAGGAACACACAATTATGTATTGAAGTATTAATTTTTAGAATATACTCTTATTATAATTAAAAGATCCATAGAGGATCAAGAGTTCTTAGTATCGAGCTTGGGTTTTGATTCCGCTTTATAAATACAAGTTGTAGAGATTGTCTATTAGTGTGTTATTGATTACAGTGACATTACTAACGATTCTAGAGTGCTCAAGAAGATCTATCAAGGTCTTTAATAGTTTCAACAAGTGGTATCAGAGCCTCGAGAGAGTCTCTGTCATACTAAGAAACACAAATCTTACACCTTTACAATCTAAAAAATCAACAAACATGCCTGGATCTGATGATGATGTTGATACTACACAGAACATTAACACCACTTCTCTTCAACAACTCTACCTCTCCAACAGTAATGCTAAGTTTCCATACTTGAAGAATGCTGAAGAATATCATCTTTGGTCCATGAAGACGCAGAACTGGATCACAAACATTGATTGGAATCTGTGGGAGGTTGTCAAAAAGGGGAATAGTCTGAAGAAGCATGTTATAGATGCCGATGGAGTTGTTACTATTGTAGGTCCCAAAACTGCTGAAGAGATTCTGGCTGTGCAGAGGGAGAGTAAAGTCAGAACAATTCTGCTCCAAGCTATACCAGATAACCACATGGGTGACTTCCATTTTATGGAGGATGCCAAGGACATTTGGATGGCTATAAAAGCAAGATTTGGTGGGAATGAGGAATCAAGAAGGTTGCAGAAGTCTATGCTGAAGCAAAAGTTCCAAGAATTTCAGATAACTGAAGAAGAGGGAATTCATAAGGGTTATGACAGGTTTCATTGAATATTAAGTCAACTTAATCAGTTGAAGGCTAGACACTGTAATGCTAAATTTCTGAGATCTATGCCGCCATCTTGGTTACAAGTTTGTATTGCTCTCAAGACCAAAGGTGGGTTGGACATGATGTCCTTTGATGACCTCTACAATAGGTTTAAATCCCTTGAGCCTGATGTTAGAAGTCCCATTCGTCCATCCACTCATTCTGCATTTGTTGGTGCCCCTACAAAACCTGTGCATCAAGCCTCAAGTTCATATTCATCAGGAGCATCTTCTCAAACTCATACTCAATCTGCTCCTAAACCAAAATCCAGTAGTGTGCTGGAGGATATTATTCATTCATTTGTGGCTGAATATGAACATCAGCAGTTTCTGCGGATATAGTATTTCCGTATTTTATGTAATGTAGTTTGGATATGCATGAGTTTATTTAGGAAGTGATAATGCATATCTTTTAGAAGTAGTTTTAGAATATACGTTTCTTGTGAAACGGTTTAGGGTTCCTTGTGTATAAAAGGAACACACAATTATGTATTGAAGTATTAATTTTTAGAATATACTCTTATTATAATTAAAAGATCCATAGAGGATCAAGAGTTCTTAGTATCGAGATTGTGTTTTGATTCCGCTTTATAAATACAAGTTGCAGAGATTGTCTATTAGTGTGTTATTGATTACAGTGACATTACTAACGATTCTAGAGTGCTCTAGAAGATCTATCAAGGTCTTTAATAGTTTCAACAATTCCAGAAGCAAACGGCTTTTGGTAAAGACTAATCAAATTCGTTGACAGCTGGTGGTTTGCTCAAAATCACACGGTTATCAGGTGTACCACAGGTGTACCACAGTGCTTTTTTGTTTGCTTTGTGGTACCCTAATTGCTTAATCTTGCTTAACCATGTTCCTTTAACTCATTTATACCAGTTTTAACCTTTGTGGGTCACACTCAAGCTCATTTGAGCTTATTTGCTTAAAAAGTCAACTTTGGTCAACTGTCAAAGCATTTAAGCTCCATAGTGCTTATTTCTGAGATACAAAAAAGTTGTCTTCACAAAAGTTTGTTGTTTTTAGGTGTAAATTAGTTTTCAAAAAGAAAAATCAAGAAAAATCAATTTAATTTTAAGTGATAGTTTCTATTTAATGTAATTTAATTTTAATTTTCATTTTTAAATTTTTATTAAGTACTTAGCTTTTTTATATTTTTCTTAAATTCCTCTTATATTAATGTATTTTTAATAATTTTCTCAGATTTTTATATAATCATTTGGTAGTTATTACAATTAATATTAGTTTTATTAGAAATTAATTAATAATTAAGTTTAAAATAGCATAATTAGTTTTTATTAAGTAAGACCTAGTTTTTATATTTTTTATAGCTTTTATATGTTATAAAACATTTTTAGAATTTTTTCTAGAATTTTTACTGTTCAGTTTCTATTTTTAATAATTTAAAATAGTTTAATTACGTAATTGATAATTAATTAGTAATTAATTAATATAAAAATCAAAAAGACAAAAATACTTATTTTTAATTTTAAAACTTATTTTTAGTTATTTTATAATTTTAGAAATTTTATTTTCATTTTTCTAGTGTTAAACTAATATTATATTGTATTTAAGTGTTTTAAATATTAATAATTAGTTTTAATTAGTATTTAACTAATATTAAATAATTAATTAGTGTAAAAATTAATTTTATTTTTCTAAAAATTTTCTTTTAACCTTAGGCTTGTAAAAAAGTCATTTTCACCCCGTGGGGAGTTTCAGATTTCAGTTTTCACGTTTTATTTTGTACGTTTACGTTATTTCAAACGTGAATGTACGCGTTTTTAGGTTTTAAACGATTCTGAGTTTTCTAGTTTTACGTACTTGTTAATATAGCTTACTTAAGCTATTTTCTTTTATATTTTAATAGTGTAATCAATCACAACTCACTTATACCCATTTCCGTCCAAATTCACCCGATCACAAACCGTTTTGATACCATCCACACCTCGTCGGGACATAACGACCCGGGGAAACCACTATACTTCCGCGGAGCATTGACTCTAGGCTGTTTGACTTTGTTGACCATTCCTTGGTCAATATAAGTTGACCGTTTGGAGCCAATCAATCCTATTCTTTACATACTCTACCCCTCTACGTCTATCCTCATCATTCCTATAATAAGCCGCTTGCTTGTGTTCCTTTTATATATTAGAGAGAAGGCGGTATTGCTCAATTTTGTAGGGCATTAGATAGGCAATCTCATCATTCTCTTCCTTGAATCTAACTATCCCTAAAGTCGGATCATAACTCATCTTAGTGGCTTCAACAAATGGTTTTCCGAATACTACTTGGCTTAGGCAATCATCTATCACCAGACGAGTGTCTTCTACTATCATAAAATCGATCTCATAAATGAAATTGCCTATAATCACATGCAATCCCTTCACTCTTCCTACAAAATTACTTATCAGATTCTTATTGGGCATCATCCTAAAATCAAGTTGCTCCTTCATCACCCAATTATAAGTCCTAGTCATGATGTTTACAGGAGATCTATGATCGATATAAGCTTTCCATACGTGCATATGCCCGATGTTGCATGGTATGTTGATGTTAGAAGGGTCTCCCTTTTTGATAAGGGGTGTGCCAAGGATATATTGTCTCTCGGGACTATCGAATAAATCCTTATGGTATTCCCGTTCTTCCTTGGTGGGCAACTTATCAAAGTACTTCTCTATAGTTTCCACTTCCTCTAACTCCTTTTCCTTATTAACCTCAACTTCCCTACTTTCATCCCTAGTCTCGGTTTCTACTCCAACTTCATCCTTGTCACTTTCTTCTACCTCCTTATCTATTGGCTTAATGGTGACAACATTGACAAAGTGGACATGTTTAGATGATGAGGGGTCCTTAATTTGGATTCCGTTATTGGTGTCCCTAGTGTCCTTCCTAGGTGTGGTTAATGCTTGGTTGTTGAGGGCTTTCAACAAGTTGTCAATCTTGTTGGTCATCTCCGTTTGTTGTTGGTTGAATTCGGTTTCAAACCTAGCTATGCGAGCTTCTTGAGATGCCATGAATTTTGACATCAATCCTTCAAGATTGTTGGTACTACCATAGTTGTTAGAAGGATTGTTGTTGAAAGTATGGTTGGAAGGTGGACCGTTTGGTTGGTAACGATTAGGTGGATTAGAAGAATTGGGTTGATTTAGTTTCCACCTAAGGTTTGGGTGATTTTTCCAAGAGGGGATTTAAGAATCACCGTAAGGGTTTGGCTCGTGTTTGAAAGTGTACCACTTATCTCCCGCTTCGTCGGTACGCGAGGATGCGTAGTCCGCGAAAGCTGTTCCGGGGAGTTCCACACAATCACGAGTGTCATGGGGACCACTACATAATTCGCATGAAGAAGTGATTTTATTCACTTGGTTTGAAGGCTTAGGAGCTTTGTAAGATTTCATGAGAAACTTGACTCGGTCCTCAAGTTCCATGATCCTACGGTCGGGAGTGCTAGAGTTGTTCGAAGGCAAAGATATTGCCTTGACCGTTTTGTTCAAATCACGGGGATCATTCCAACTTTCGTTGTCATAGAGAGCAAGATCTTCTTTGAGTTCCCATGATTGTTCCGTACTTAGATCACGTAGCTTACCACCGGCCGATTGGTCAATGGCTCGCCTCGTGGAGAGATCGATATGGTCATAAAAGATTTGGACTTAGAGCCAAAGATCTATGCCATGATGAGGGACTTTTTGGAGTAAGTCCTTGAAACGAGTCCATGCTTCATAAAGAGATTCATTTTGACGTTGTTGGAACATCAAGATGTCATTTCTAAGCTTAGTAGTTCTCCCCGGTCGGAAAAATTGAGCAAGGAAATGAGTGGTGAGATCATCCCATGTGGTGATGGATCCCGCGGGTAAATGCTCAAGCCATTGACTAGCTTGATCCCGTAGAGAGAATTGGAATAGGCGTAATCGGGTTGTCTCTCTAGTTTCAACATCTAGGTCTATGGAGTCTACGATTTTAAGGAAGTCCTTAAGATGTTGATTTGGATCTTCGGAATGAATTCCATGGAATGCACATCCGCTTTGCACCAAGCGGATGGTGTCGGACCGCAAGGGGGTCACATTGGCTCCGGTGAGCTCAATGGTGTTTCGGTAGCCTTGGTGGCTAGGTCGGGAATACTCTCCTAAGGTTCGGGGCCTAAGAGGTTCTAGTGGTGGGTTTTGTTGTGGTGGGATGACGGGTTCAAAGATTTTCCCATTGTCCATGATGTCGGGTGGTGAAGAGTTACGAACAAAAACACAAAGAAATAAGATAGACTAAATAAACCTAAAAATAAAAATAAAATTAAAATCTTACTAGAAAGGAATCTAGCAAGTAGACCTAATAAAAAGAGATTCTAACCTAGACAATAACTATTCCACGGGCTGCGGTGCCAAAAACTTGATGCGTGGGGATTGCATCAGGCTTTACCTCTCGAGGGATCTTGAGAAGCTCACAACCCCCACCAGGCAGTGTACCTGATCGTTGTATTATAGTATAGTGACAAGTACCGGGGGATTGATCGTTCAGCTAGGAATAGTGTTGCTAGGATTAGAAAACCTGTATACTAGTTCTAGAGATGAGGGATGATTCTTTTTGTATTTTTATATTTTTTAGAAAGCAAGTAAAAATCTCGGGTTTGAAGGATTTGGGCGGAATTAGTTGCTAGTCAACTAACCCAATACTAAAGATGCAATCAAAATAAAATACTAAAAATGAAAATAAAACTAAATTAAACAAAGGTTATGAGCAATAAGTGGAGAAATGTGTTTACTTAGATTTCACTACTCCCTAGATATCTTTTACTCGTTAATTACTTGTTATAGTTGCTTGGATGACAGATTGTATTCCTTAATACCATTCATGGGGTGGCATACTTAACTCCCCAATCCTATGAGTGCCTACTTCACTCCTATGTCGAGCCGGCTAAGAAGCTCCTAACATGGGATCATTAGAATTTACTCATGCATTAAATACAACCAATAAAACCTAGTACACATCGGTTCATGTTTCCTAAGATGTTCAAGCATGTTACCATTTGGAGATCTGCTAGTTTTCTTAAGCCTAACATCGAAATCATTCATCCAATACAACCATAAACAAGTAATCAACACATAATCAACATCTAGGTTTCATTAGATCTAAGCAAACACAAGATAAATCTAGCCTAACATGGTGGAATCAAGACAAGCATAAGATATAGACAACCAACACATAGACATATTGATTGAATTAAAAGAACACTTATCTCAATTACACATGTAAGGGTTCAAGGGCTGAAAACCCTTGAAAAACCTGTAAAATTCGTATGTGGTTCGGCCTTAGGGTTTCTCCAAAACTTGTTCCTTTTATGAATGAAAATTAGAAAACTATATATAGAAAATTGAGTCTGACGGCGTCAAGAACAAAGGGGTGATACCGTCATCTCGCCGTGTATAATTCTAACTATGTTGGAAACATGATTGGTATAGTGTGTGTGTGGTGTTGGATAAGAAAAAAGGAGAGGGGGAAAATAGGAACATTGAGAGAAAAGAGAATGTTAGATTAAGATTGAATGAAGGTCCAACCCTCTCCACATGTGGAGAGGGGTATTTATACTTACAATAAAACGCCCACTCCCGGGCTGTGGATCAGGCATACAGTGGGTGAAGACCCGTCCTTCTTCCACGGTGTTACTTAAACTAATACTAATTAACTAATAAACAAACTAACTACGAGCTAACTTAATGCTATTACAATCATTAGGTGACCGAGACTTTTACAAGAATATTTGTATTCCTAACAATCTCCCCCTAAGCGAGGTCACCTTTGAAATTAAGGTCTTTGGTCTTTAGGCATTATTTAGTCTTTGTAGCTCGTAGGATCTGATTCTTCACTTTTCAACACACTTCATACTTCAAGCAAGCGAACTTGTGATTTGAATTCCTTTGAGATATGTGATCTTTGAGCTTCTTTGAGATCATCAGCCAAAGTAAATCTCCAAGCTCATCCATAGTTGTATTGCCTTCAAGTGATGTAGTGACAAAGGACCATCATGCTCACACCCTTCTGTATCTGGAGACGTTGCATTGGAGTTTGTGAATCAGGAGACTTATTCATCAGAGTTGCAGAAACGTTGTTAGAAGTCTCTCAACATTTTGTTGTAGCGAGTCCATTATCTTCATTGATAGTGTGGAGGATGTATGAGCATGAGGTATGGATTGACCCAATTCAGCTGGAAACTGGAGCCATCAACGCCATCTTTATATGTGTCCCTGAAATAAAACAGTTAGCAATAAAGATAGAGAACGAACATGGCTTTGTCATTCATTCTGCGAGGACAGACTACCCTCCGGTTTTGTGAAAACCGACATGTGATCAGGTAGAATCTCTTTTAAAGAGGACTCTCCTTGACAGGAATTTCCAGCTTGTAGTATAGAATTTTCCAAAGAATCCACTTTGGAATCTTCATACTCAGCATGTTCTCATACCGGAACGTCTCAAAGCAGACAACACGATAGAGTGAATTGGTGAATGAATATTCACGGATTGATGAGAAAAAGATTTATAGAAATCACTCGTGTGTCCTATGATAAACATTTTTGAGACACAATGAGAGTTTTATACTTTGAATCACATTTCCATCAAAAATACTTTTGTTTGAAAGATATTACACAATCAACGTGCTCGAAAATTAGGTTGTGAGCACATTGAATGGTTTTAGCAAAAGTATTCGTCAATCCATATCCTGGAACAAGTTTGATTCAACTTTGAATCGCACCATTGTTGCTTTCCAGTTGTCACTTGATCATTGATCCAAGATGGATCTCACATGTCACCTACCAAGAGCTTGAGTGATGTTCGCTCTAGAAGGATTTCCATCGTCATTGTGAATATTTTCATATCACTCAGATGTTCTGGCAATACCACAAGGATAATGCGTAGGACTCTAAATATTTTATCTTATTTTCCACATTATGTGAAACAATAAGCATATTTGGAATGTGTCCTATCGAGATTTATGGATGATCTCATGGCTCTAGACTCAATAGTGCGTTTTGATCCGCTCCTGGAGACTGGGGAGGCATCTCCTGTTTTAGGTATCAACATGGCTTGCAATGAGCGGTCGATACATTGCAGAGGGTTCCCCGTGAGAATGAAACAAGCTCGTTTAAGATAACTTGAGTGGTTGGGAAGTTTAGTGCAGTGCGTCACTGGGTCCATGACGTCTTGTCTTCAATACTAGTGTTACTTTAGTAACCACTAGTAGATTATGAATTGAACCCAGTTTCTGCCCTAAGGTTGAATATTTGGAGGACTAATTCTTTTCACCCTTTCTCATTTCATTTCTTTTTCATTCTTCAACCCCTTCATTGCTTACCGAGACTTCACCACTAGAACCTTGTTGGGTTTGTTGCAGTCCTAGCTCTATCTCAGTCAGCACTCTTCCCTTTCTCACTTTTCTCCTTTTTTTTCATATCATTCCTAAGGACTTCTAATCTATGTATGGATTGTCCCTGGGAAGATCCTTCTGGTTTTGGTGGATCATGGGAACTTATAACTAACTTTAACCGTCCTTATAACTCCGTGCATTAAAGTAAATGGTCGGTCTTGGGTATTACTTCCACAAACGCCTTTCGCTTTCCCTCAATATGTGCATCGATATTCGAAAGTGTTTAGCACATATGTAGGAGCCTATTATTGAGTCGAAAAGATCACATTTGATTATCAGATTTCTTATTTAAATCACATTCTCTCCCCCGATCAAAAATTTCAAACCTTTCGAGATTTTGATCTCAATTGATTTAAATAATTTAGAAAGCGTTTTGGGAGAGAAATGCGGTCAATTTTAATATTTTCTGATAAAGAGGAACTTTTTCTTGCTCCCCCTCAATCTGTGAGGGAGGTTGATATGTGTCAGATTTGATGAGTTTACAAAAGATTTGAAGTTTTAGCGAAAACTCTTTGAAGATGTACTCATTCTGACACATAATCATCACAACTGTTTTGTTGCTTTTGTACAAAGTGGCGAGTTTTGATGATACATAAAATTTTTGAAAATCATTCTCCCCCTCAATCAATGACAGATGTTTAAAACATAAATATGTTATGTCATTGATTGAGTGAAAAATTTTATCAAAGATTTAGATTCAATTTGATTTTCATTCAAAATCTCATGGTACCACCAAGTTTTGCACATATACTCTCCGGAAAAATCATAGAAGGGAAAGTATTTGGCGATAAAAAGAAGACTTATCTTCTTTATCAAGAAATAATGCACTGAAACGTACATTAGATCGAGGAAACATGGATATAAAGTAATCCATGCCCAGGTGAACTTCACCCAGTAAAAGGAACAACCGTCTTTTTAACGACGTGTTTTCCCCATTTTTAAAAACGGGTTGCTATCTGAAGTAATAGCAAGCCATATTTTTGAAGACCGGGTTGTAGCCTGAAATGACTACAAGCCATAATTTTAAGTCCGGGTTACAGTCTGAAATGATTGCAAGCCATATTTTAAAGAATATTTTGAGAGACGACATGTCTTTCTTTTTTTTTCTTTTTTATTTTTTTTTTATTTTTTTTTATTTTTTATTTTTTTTAAAAAAAACTTTATTAGAAACTGTAAAACTCTTGCTCAAGCATATGTATGATTCCGTGTCATTATTGAATGACATTTGTAGAAACGTACATAATATTGATTACACAAGAGACATGTCGTGAGAAGAATATTTTTGGAATTTTTTTGATTTTTCAGAATTTTATGGTTTTTTTATTTATATATATATTTTTCTATTTTCTTTTTGATTTGATACTTTACAAGGACATGTGAAGCAACCCCTTTACTCCTCTTGATCTTCCTGAAGACAAATGAGATCCTCAGGCGTGAGACTCTTCAAACCAAGGCCTGGGAGAATGAAGTGAAAACGTTCCCTAGAAAGTGCTTTGGTGAAGATATCAGCTAGCTGGAACTCAGTCCTCACGAAGTAAAGTTCCACAATTCCTTTCTCAACTTGCTCCCTGATGAAGTGATGTCGAATGTCAATATGCTTAGTCCTTGAATGCTGGACATTGTTGCAGCAGAGTGCAATTGCACTTTTGTTGTCACAGTACATGGGAATCTTATTGCATATGAAGCCATAGTCAGAGAGTTGAGATCGCATCCATAGGATCTGAGCACAGCATGATGACATAGCAATGTGTTGACATAAATAATGCCTAAAAACATTATTAACATGTTATCAATATCTCTATGTTTTGATTATCACAAGATATAAACTCATAGAACTAAAACTTATGACATAAACAAGTATTTAGTGATTAATATTTTTCTTTACATCCAAATCACTTAAGGTATGAATAAACAAAGTGTTTAGTGTATCTTATGATCAAAGGAAAGTTTAATTAAGCAATTACAAAGTTTATTTAATTATATAAACATATTATATATTTTTGAAAAACACTTTTGGTAATAAAGAAAAATGTTTTATTCATACTAAATATATGAATTCAAATTTTTAACCAAAATCAGTTAGTTTTTCACCAAATAAACTTTCCCCACTAAAAGACAAAGAATCTGGCCGTTTCAGCTGGGCAGCCTCCTTAATTATAAAGGGCGGTCCCCTTAATTTTAAGGGGGCCGGCCATGATTTAAGGGGACCGGCCACGCTCCTCTGTCAGATTCTGTTGCCTATAAATACCACCTTAAACCTGGATTTTTTCCTCACCTTTTGCACTACTAAACTTTCTGATCTAGATCCAATTCTCCATTCTTTTATCCTTTGATCATAAGTATATAAATTCTTTGTTTCAAAGTGATCCAACCTTCATCCTCTCAAGTGTAAGAGAAGAATACTTCTATCTCTCAAGACAAGAAGTATTACAACTTGTTGTGATCTCCACATCCAAGTTGTTGGTGTATCATCAAAGATCTTTTACATTATTCTTTGTGAAGATTGTTGTGAATATTTGATTGTAGATAGTTGTGTTAGATATTGATTGTGTGATTAGATAGTAGCTTGGTGTGAAGAAGATAAGCTAGGTATTAGATTGGTGTGAAGAAGATAGGTGTGGAGTAGTTAGTTGTGAAATAGATAGATTTGAAGAAGTTGTGTAGAAGGTGTGACTTAGGTGTGACATAGTTGTGGTGTGAAAAGCGGTGTGTAGATTGGTGTGTATATTGGTGTGTACGGTTTTCTCTGCCATAAGGGAGCTTGTTGATATAGTGAAGAAAACTCTCGAGTTAGGTGCTCGGGGAGTGGAGTAGGGCAAGGAAGGTGTCCTTGTAGACGAACCACTATAAATCTCTTGTCTCGCGGTTCGATCTTTCCATCTCTTACTTATTTCATTACTTATCATTATTATACTTTGTGTAGTATTTATTGTTTATATCGTACAAGACTTGAGATCACATATTTTCGAATCTAAGTTTTTAAAAGCTAAGCAAAACTCTAAACTAATTTTTTATAACTAAGTTAAAAGACGTAAAACTATTCAACCCCCCCTTCTAGTTTTCCACACAATGTATTCAGCTTCAGTGGAGGAGATAGATGTACTCATTTGTTTCTTTGACGACCAACTAACTAGCTTATTCCCTAAAAACTGTGCACCCCCAGATGTACTGCGACGAGTGTCTTGACATCCCACATGATTAGCATTTGAATATGCTGTGAGAGCCATGGAAGTTTCCTTAGGGTACCAAAGGCTCATGTGGATTATTCCTTTAAGGTATCGAAAGACTCTTTTGACATCTTCCAGATGTTTCTTGGTGGGTTTGGATTGATACCGAGCACAAATGCAAACTGCAAATAGAAGGTCGGGTCTGCTTGTAGTGAGATACATTAGGGAGCCAATCATGCTTCGATACATGGTTTGTTCGACCAGAATTCCCACATCATCTTCGTCAAGTTTCGATCTTTCAATCATAGGAGTATCAACTGAATCACAGGAGTCGAATCCAAATTTCTTCAAAATTTCATTGGCGTATTTGGATTGATTGATGAAGATGCCATTGGGATTTTGAGAAATTTGCAGTCCTAGAAAGAATGACATTTGACCCATCATAGACATTTGGAATTCGGAACTCATCTCATGGGAGAAACGATCACATTCTGTGGGATCAGATGAGGCAAAGATGATGTCATCAACATAGATTTGTACATGTAGAAGGTTTTTGCCCGTTTTACTGGTAAAGAGTGTAGGATCAACAATGCCTTTGGAAAATTTGTTAGCCAAAAGAAATTTAGACAAGGTGTCGTACCACTCCCTAGGGGCTTGTTTAAGCCCATATAGAGCCTTCTTTAATCGATACACATGATTAGGGCATTCTGGATCCACAAAACCTTCGGGTTGAGATACGTACACCACCTCTTTCAGATCTCCATTTAAGAATGCAGTCTTGACATCCATTGATAAACCACCATGTTTTGACTTGCAGCATTTGCGAGAAAGATTCTTATGGCTTCAATTCTAGCAACAGGTGCGAAGGATTCTTCAAAGTCTATACCTTCTTTTTGTCGATATCCTTTTGCCATAAGGCTAGCTTTGTTTTTCAATACATCTCCATGCTCATCAAGTTTAACCTTGAATATCCATTTAAGAGCAATGATCATAGCACACTCTGGAGGTGGTACTAGTTCCCATACATCCAGTCGGTCAAATTCATGAATTTCGTCCACCATTGCAGTGAACCATGAGTGTTTGGACATTGCATCCTTGACGCTTTTTGGTTCAGCTTTAGAAAGGACAGAATTGAAGAAGCACCACAATGCGTCGGTTGCAAGTTGCTTGCGAGTAGATATTGGACGCAAAGGGTTTCCAATAATGTTGTCTATAGGATGATCATTGGTCCATTTTCTAAGGTATTCATGGGTTTGAGAATAGGGAACTGAGGTAGCCGTGTTAGATTCGTCAGAGGATGTTACATCATTTGACGATTCCGAGGCAAAGATGTTAACAAACGGCTCATTATTAGGTGGAGCAAAAGGATTTACTTCAGATGTATTATCTACAGTTTCCGCTCGCTGTACAAGTGAAGGTTGGACATTAGAAGTGCTAACCGATTGACTGATGGTGGGAGCTTCATAATCCCATGACAATGAAGTGGATGGACCGTTATAGTCAACTTGATTATTCACCACCCCATCTGGTGGTTGAACCATTGTAGCTTCAGGAGCATTCATCTGTTGAGGTTCAAAGTATTCATCAAACATTGGGTCAAACAGTTTCTTCCAATCTTCACTTGTAGGAGGTACAAAAGGAGCAGCAGGAATGGGATTATGCACAAGCCTGGAACTAATTGGTCCAGGAGACAAAAGGTTAGGTACGGGTCCAGAACTTGATTGTCCAGGAACCGGTTGCTCAGTCAGCTCATCGAAAGTAACGTGGATTGTTTCCATTATGTCTCTAGTACGTTTGTTGTAGATTCGGTACCCCTTTCGCTCTGGAGCATAGCCAACGAAGAAACCAATGTCGGCCTTGGCCTTGAGTTTCCCAAGGTCTTCACTGTCATTAGTTGGATAGCAAAGTGCACCAAAAACTCAAAGAAATGAAAGATCGGGTTTTCTGCCATGAACCAGTTCATAGGGAGTCTTGCAGTGGAGAGGATGTATCAAGGATCGGTTCTGTGTGTAACATGCGGTGGCAATTGCCTCAGCCCAAAGAAACATAGGAGCTTTGGAGAAGATGAGCATAGTCCTTGCAGCTTCAACTAAGGTGCGATTGCGTCTTTCAACAACTCCATTTTGTTGAGGAGTACGTGGAATGCTCTTTTGTTGACTGATCCCGACACCTTCATAAAATAAAGTAAGTTGTCTGTTCACAAACTCTGTTCCATTATCAGTACGAATGACTCTAACTGTTTTGTTGAGGCGGACTTGCAACATCTTGATGAGTTTGATGATGGTTTCCGGAGCTTCATCTTTTGATCACAGAAATTTTACCCACGTGAATCGAGAGTAATCATCTACAATAACCAGCACATATTTCTTTCCATTGATGCTTTGAATCCTCATTGTTCCACAAAGATCCATGTGAAGAGTATGAAGAACTTCCATGATTAAATTGACAGTTTTGGGTTTATGGGTGTGGTTTTTGCTATTGCCCATTTGATAGGCAGAACACAGATGGTCCTTTTCATACTTAAGTCTGGGCAAACCTCGAACAAGATCCTTACGTGTAAGTTCATTGATGGTACCGAAGTTCAAATGGTTTAAACGACGATGCCACAACCATGATTTGTTCTTGGAGGCTTTAAAGAGCAAACAAATTGGAGAGAACCGTAGCATATCTTCGATGGAGATGATGCAAAGATTAGTGCCCTGACTCCCTTTGAGAAGATCTACACCATCTAATTCTCTAACAAAACAAGCGTGCTTTCTGAAAGCGACTTCGAGATCTGAGTCACAGAATTGACCAACAGAAAATAGATTGTGCCCAAGTCCTTCCACGTAGTAAACTCAGGATATAACACTGTCTCCAAAGACGTAATCACCATAACCCATTATAGATCCAAAATGGTCATTCCCAAATCTAACCGTACCAATAAACTTTTCCACGAAATTCTTGAGCCGCGAGCGATCTCCAGTCATATGTTTTGAGCAGCCAGAGTCCAAATACCAAAGGACGATTTGTACGACCTGCATTTGAAACCAGACAATCGTGGATAACTAAAAAAGCTGGAGCCCCACACACATTTGGGGTCCGTTTGGTTAGCACACACAAATATTGGATTATCATATGTGACAGATATCTCACTAGAGTATTCACATTTTGATGCACTAGAGCTAGGAGTGGTATTCATTGCTTCTATTGGGAACAGTCTACCGGTAGGTCTCCACTTCCTAATAGGCACAACTTTGGAGTTAGTGATCCTAGTCATTGGGCACTTTTCCCTTAGAGTGAATTTCCTTCCAGTAGGTTTCCATTGATAACCAACATTAGAGAACACTTTTCCTGTTTTATTCCAAACTTGTTTTTCCCGTTTAACACTAGAGACATTCATAACTGGAGATTTCATAGTGGATTTAAGAAAGGACACAACACATGCATCATGATTACCATAAAATAAGCATTTGTTACAAGTCTTACAAATAGCATCAGAATTCGAATTAATTACATCATTGTTAACACAAATGTTTGAATCAACTCGATTCCTTTCACTAAGCATAACTTTATTGTTCCTAGATGATTCTTCTACTTCCTTCATAAGTGTACTCTTAGCCGACAAAGTCCTATCATTCTTTGTATTGCACTTAGGCTTTGACTTGCTAGCATTAGATACACCTTTTACTCCTGTAGAAGCAATGACGGGAACATTAGTCTGATTAGTTGCTACTTGTTTACCGGTGATCAAGATGGAGGATTGTGACATGGTTTGGGGAAAATCAAATGTGACATGCTTGTTGCCACTGTTAGGGTGCAATGCAAATGTCCTATCCGACTTGTTATCATTCTTGGGGCATGATCATATAGCATATTCTAATAATTCCTAGGCTCTATTAGTGAGGAAGCACACACCAATAATAACATCATCAAGTGGTTTAGAAATCCTCTCATCTTCAATGGTTTCTCGAAGTATGGCCAGACAATCCTTAAGATTTCTAAGATAGTTGTTATGAACTAACTTATTGTTCCTAAGGGGAAGAGAGACATTCACAGCATCGCACGCATATTTCTTACAAGCATGTACATTGGAAATTGCATGATCACATGAAACGACAGGCATTTTACCCTTCACCATGGTCTTTAGATTCTTAATTTCATTTAACAAAGAAGTGACTCTTTCATTGTTTTGGTCACGTGTTGTTTTAATAGACTCAAACAATTCTTTATAACGTTGTTTAGCGTTAGACATTTCAGCACGAAGCCACTCATTTTCATGTTGTAATTCATTGATAATGCCCTGTTTTTGAAAGTTTTGTGAATCTATCGACTTCTGGTAATTGGTATTGGTCACATCACTTTTGTTCGATTTTAATTGTGCAATTTGGACCTTCAACTTCCGAATCGTGTTTGAGTGAGCTTGAATTACTTCATCCTTTATGGCTAATTCAAAACATTTATCAAACTCAGGAGCATCCGAAGATGTCTTGGCATTTGATATTTTTATGCTTTCTTCTAGATGTTGATATTTTAATTGTAGGTTCAGATTATCAACTTCTAGTTTTGAGAAATTCCTGACCATATTATCATCATCGTCGTTTTGAATTTTTTCAGTAACTTTGTAATTCTCCCCCTCAAGCTCAATTACACGATTCTGGAAGACATTCAAAGTAACCGACATTTCATGGAATTGTCGAGCAGATAGGGCAGAATCGGTAACAGTATAAAACACATCTTTTGCAATGCAGTTAGCAATCAAATTTTCATTCATGATGAGAATGTTTTTCCTGTCAATTTCACTGTATTTGAGATCAATAGCTAATTGGTTACCCTCACTTTCCACTTCATCAAAAACCTTTTAAGGCCCTCAAAATGTTCTTTGAGAAGTTTAAAAAATAGCATAACTTCAGTTAGGTAACACTGTTTTGTTTGCTCAAAACCCCTTTCCCCTTCTGTAATCCCTGTAGGTTTGATTCTTAATTTATAGGTTTTCTCAAAGTCATTGAACAATTAACCTAGCACATACAGCCCAATTAGAGTATTACATTGTGTGGGGAGAGTTAAAGGTACAAGGTACCTAGGTGTGTTTACGGGGTAAGTAGTTGGGTCAGCAATTCTAAACATAGTGCGTGTGTTACCTACAACTCTTTCAGCTTGCATTTTCTCAATGTCAATATTCCAAAACACTTTGTCAGAAAGAATTCTCTTTTGAGGAACAAAAATTGCAGATTGATTGTCATTTGCATAATCATAGTGAAACACAATATTCTTAGCAATGCATTTAGGATCCTTTAAACGTTCAGCAAGTTTTACCCTAGTTCTATCCTCTGCCTCATTGATGTGGTCATAGGAACGTGTATCAGGAGGGGCATGATTAGGTTCAAGCATAGTGTTTGCATCATATAATGCAGGTTGTGCACCTAGACCAATTCTAAGGTATCTTGCTTTGGGTTTGGAGGTATCTTGTTCACTAAATTCATCACTTAGTTTCCTATGGTTTTGCATCATTTGAGCAGATTGAATGGTTTGGCCCTGTGTGTACAACTTATCTTCCAATTTATTTTTCAACATTTTTAGTTTTGAGAAATCATTTAGAAGTTTAGTTTCTTTATCTTTGAATTCTAGTTTGATTGAAGTCAAACCTTTTTAAACCTCTTGTTTTTGTTTGACGGTTTGATCCAATTGGTTCTTTAAAGAAACTAGTTCTCTTTTCAATGATTCTTGTTTGGAATTGTTTTCAGATATGTAAGTACGCAATTGCCATTCCATTTTCTGCTCACGTTCATTTAGCTCAAACTTAGCACGCTGCTCATAAATATTCACTTGATCCTTAAGGGTGTTAATTCTAGTGATCAGGGAATCATCAGGGTTGTATATCGTGTGCTCATGTACCTCATGCTCACTAGAATAAATAGACGGCATGTCACTTGGTACAACTGACGGTCCATTGTCATTCACGTACATTTCATATGGGATATTATTATTATTACCCATATCAGTGACATTTGTGTTGACAATATTCTTGAGTTGTACAGAGTCACATGCCCCCTGTACAGTTGTAGGATTATTCAGATCATGATTAGGAGATGTTGGTACCTCAGAGATAGCAGATGTGATGGATAAATCAGGATGCTGTGAAGAGGATGCAGCAGCAGACAGATTAGCCATGAAAATGGTTTGAGCAGTAGGTTCGTCATCCACGTCTGAGTCAAATGCGTCACACTCTTCAACTTGAAAGATATTTGAGTCATTAAGAGCCATATCCTGAACAGGCTGATCATCCACATCAGCATCAAAGGTGTTCCCATCATTACCAGCCAGAAAGAGCAGAGCTTCTTCATCCAACACTGTCCCATTTTCTTGTGCCTGCATCAACAACATCTTGTCTTTGAAGTACTCAGAGTTTTGAGGACGTTTTGGGAGAGTGCAATTCCTAGCAATATGGCCCAACCCTCTGCAGTTACAGCATTTCGACTGCTTAGCTTGTGCTTGAAGAGCATTCCCGACTCTGTACTGCCCATTCTCTCTACCAGCATTTCTTTGGTTGAAGTTCTGTCTTCCCTGCACATTCTGCACCACCACCCAACCATCTTCAATGACTGCCTGATTACGTGGATTAGATGAGATTCTAAGTTGGTTGTTAGTAGATGGAAGTGCAGCCCTCAACTGTTGGACCAGTAGAGAAACTTGGTTGGAGAGATTATGAATCATCATGTCAGTATGAGAATACCCAGAATCAAGTTGTGTATTCAAAGCAGATGGTGAGGGAGTTGATGATTGACTATTGGTTGGGGTAGACCTGGAGGATGATAGTGATGGTTGAGATTGATCATTAGAGGTTTGATTAGGTTGTTGAACATTGGAAACAAAAGCAAGAGATTCATTTGTCGCAGACGGATTGAGCTTTTCTCGCATTAGCCGATCATAAGCAGCATGTTTCTCATGTTGTTGAAGATATGCATAAAGCTGTTCATGATTGATATGCCTGAGACCTTTGTTGAGCTTAACAGCTGTGACAAACCTCTCCCATTCTGGTGCCATGTTATTCACGAATTTGGAATTAAGCTGTATGTTGGGCATTGTCATCTTGATGGCTCTCATGTCATTGACCAGCTTGTGAAATCTGACGTAATAGTCAGTGATGCTTTCACCTGGATTCATTTTGAAATGCTCAAATTCATCGTATAGCTGAGACTCACGATCTTCTTTAGTTAACTCAGACCCTGCAAGAAGCATTTTGACATTATCCCAGACCGCCTTTGCTTCAGTGTTGTAGTTGATAAGTTCGTAGACATCTTTGGGAAGCCCTTGAATGATGATATTTGGTGCTCTGATGTCTGCATCACAGCGTTTCTTTTCTTCATCAGACAGCTCATTGTAAGTGCGAGGTCTATCGGGACCAAATACGGCCGGTTGTTGATCAGTTGCTTCTGCAACCGTGTCTCTAGTAGTACCCATTTGAAAGGGTCCCTCATCGATGGATTTCAAGATGTTAACCCCATTTTCTTTACCCAGACAATAAAGACGAATCCTTTGTGCCCATGATTCATAGTCAGTTCTGTCCAACATCGGAGGTCGGGTGTCAGACCCCGCAGCTTGAATGTCATCATAAGAAGTCGCCATCACAAAATAGAAATTACCAAACCACAAGGTAGGAGATACTCGCAGTGTAGGGTACTAATCGCAGAAAAACTTAACCGCAACTTAACCTAACCGCAGAGATAGTAACCGCAGACAAGTTAACCACAGTAGATACCAATCGCAGAACACAAATCGCAAGACACAAACCGCAGAGAGTACTAAACCGCAGACAAATTCCAACCGCAAAAAAATCCAGCCGCAACCTGAGCAAACCGCAAACCAGGGATACTAACCGCAGAAAGTACCAAACCGCAGAGACTCCCAACCGCAGAAAAGTTAACCGCAATAGACTAATCGCAGTGACAATGGTCCAAAACTGTCACTATCTTTGCGTTTTGTTTGTATTCCCAAAATAGTAATCGCAGTCAAACTAACCATATATTGTAGAAACTAAACGCAACAAAGCAATGTAACAGTAGACTTAACCGCAGATAAGAAATACTCCCAAAATCACCTCCAAACTTCAAATAGATTAAGGAAATGGTCACACAAACTAAACTACAATGTTCCACAAACACTAATGACCATAAAAGTACATTATTAACATGAATAACAACACTAGAGAAGATCAAACTAAGAGGTTTTACAAGAAAGTTACACCAAACTCACAAAACCACACAAACTACCATCAAATTCGATTCTACAAGGTCCTAAGATGAAACCTTGGCTCTTGATACCAATTGTATAATTCTAACTATGTTGGAAACATGATTGGTATAGTGTGTGTGGCGTTGGATAAGAAAAAAGGAGAGGAGGAAGAGAGGAACCTTGAGAGAAAAGAGAATGTTAGATTAAGATTGAATGAAGGTCTAACCCTCTCTACATGTGGAGAGGGGTATTTATACTTACATTAAAACGCCCACTCTCGGGCTGTGGATCAGGCATACAGTGGGTGAAGACCTGTCCTTCTTCCACGGTGTTACTTAAACTAATACTAATTAACTAATAAACAAACTAACTACGAGCTAACTTAATGCTATTACAATCATTAGGTGACCGAGACTTTTACAGGAATATTTGTATTCCTAACAAGCCGCCAAAAGAATCCTCAGACTGCCTTGATCTACATCTGACGCCGTCATGTATTAAGTGTTTCCAGGCCGTCACATATTTAACTCTTGACGCACTTCCTTGTGACGCCTTCATTTCTGTACTGGGCCGTCATGCAATTTACTCTTGATGCCGTCCGGATGGTACTCTTGACGCCGTCACATACTGTTCGCAGCTTGGAAAATTAAGTCTTTGGCGTTTTCTTCACTTTTATACTCCAAAAACGTCCGAATTGCTTCCTTTTTCTAGATTTCTCTCCCAAAGTACCTAAAATCACAAAAGGAACGATTTAGGACAATATTTGATCAAGTAAATTCAATTCCGGGCTTAAATGACCCCCTAAAAGTGGTTCATTTTTTGCCTCATCAGGTTACGTTAGTAAAAGTAGTTTGTAAAATAAAGAAAAACCAAAAATAAAATAAAAAAGTGATAGCTTCTATTTAAGCCCTTTTGGCTTATTTTTCTGCTTATCTATAAGCAAACTCTAATTTTAAATTTAGATTACGTTTTAGGTTAATTAGGTTTCATGTTATTGTGAATATAGTTTGTTTAAATCGTTCTCATTCGTATTTCCTTAGCGTAATCATTCAAAACCCTTATTACCCCTTTTCTGTCCAAATTCACCCGATCACAAACCCGTTTGATTACCATCACACCTCGCTGGGACATAACGACCCGGGGAAACCCTATACTTCCACGGAGCATTAACTCTAAGCTGTTTGACTTGGTTGACCATTCCTTGGTCAATTTAAGTTGACCGTTTGGAGCCAATCAATCATCAGGCGAACAAACCACCTTATCAAGGGCTCCTTTCAAAACCCTAGAAAACCCCAAACGACATTTAGGAGGGATGGATTTGACAGTACGCAACCTCTTAGAAAGTAGAGTATCAAGGAGATGTAAATCAAAACCACCAAACTCATCATAAACCAAATCCTCAACAAGAGCAACATGAGAAGGGGCCTGAGGTTTGCTGAGATCATACAACACGAACTGAACAACACCATCACCACAATCAGGAGGTGACACTAAATCAGACCCCCCACCATGTCGACACTTAGTCCGGAAAGTATGCATTTAGAAACAACTACCACATAACCACAATCCCATACACTTAAGAGTAACCTCAGCCCTTTCAAAAACAACCAAATCCGACACAAGAGAATGTCTAGTGATAGCCCGCGCCTCCCCATTGAAGTGTCGATCGCGGAGATGTGTGATCAAATAAGTCTTGGTAAGCCCATTTCCGCCCCCATCACGACACCCGCTAAGACCCGCGAAGGGGCAATGGAATCTCACAATAGGCATAGGAAAATAGCACCAACTAAACACCAAAAGTAAAGGCCGAATAAACTCCAAATGAAAATACAAAACAGAAACCTGCTTCACAAAACTGTATGGCGACTGTAGCAGCACTGTAGCAAACAAACAGGTGTTATTATTATTATTATTATTATTATTATTATTATTATTATTATTATTATTATTATTATTATTATTATTATTATTATTATTATTATCATTATTATTATTATTATCATTATTATTATTGTTATTATTATTATTATTGTTATTATTATTATTATTGTTATTATTACTTTTATTATTATTATTATTATTATTATTATTATTATTATTATTATTATTATTATTATTATTATTATTATTATTATTATTATTATTATTACTTTTATTATTATTATTGTTATTGTTATTATTATTATTATTATTATTATTATTATTATTATTATTATTATTATTATTATTATTATTATTATTATTATTATTATTATTTTTATTATTATTTTTATTATTATTTTATTTTTTATTTTTTAGTTATGAAAATCACTTTTATTAGAAACTTATAGGATTTACAAGAAATTAGTGGGGACCCGAGACACGATCTGAGCCCCCACTCCTTTGGCTATAGCAAAGCCAATGCTACTAAAAATATGAACAGCAACACATGTTCCAATGTCTTGAGTCATAGAGAACTTTGGGATTTGCTTCAGTAAGGCCACAACATCCTTCTCAAGTTCCCCAAAAGAAGAGAATGAGAAAGGGAGAAACCCATATCCAATATTTGCGCACTTAGCTTCATACTTAACACGTTTACGTTATGCAGCCTCAATCACCGCACGACCTGGCACAAAATCAACCATACCAGTTTGCGTCAATGGCGATGACCACTATCAGATCAACACAAACATCAAGACCTCAGTCCCAAGAGTAGAGCAACATATCAGCCGGACGTAAGGGGTTGTCCCTTTCTCCAATAAGCCCAATATCTACTTCTTTACGATCCGAAACCCCCGAACGTGAACATATGTCAACAAGAATATCGCGCAACATGTTATGCTGATGTTTAATACCAATAATACCAGCACTAGATACAGCATGGTCCCCATAAATATTCCCCGTAAAGACCCTAGAACAAGCTGAACACGGCATCTGAACAGAGAACAAGCGAACACCTAGCCGATAACATAACACACACCGGTAGGTCCAAGTATTCATAGTCCGCCCCAACCCAAATATCGGAACCACCCTAAGCTAATCCAAAGTGTAGTCCTCCATTTGAGATTTCCATAACGCCATCTGTCGAGTAGATAAGGAAAAAGTGGATTCAACCACATGGGTAACACGTGTGAAACATATATCTGCCAATTTCTTCATGAGTTTGGGGGCAGCGATCTCATTTGGATTACTCAACAGGTCAATCTCCATTTTATCATTAAAAGCACACAAGGCATCATCAAAGGAAGGCCCAAAAGTTACAATACCTGAATATCGGAGGAGCTTAGTTTATAAGCTAGCCGATTGGAGTATCGACGCAAGGAATGCATAGTTCAAGACATCACCTGGAGAGTATACACCAAGCCCCCCAAATGCAAAGGGTAAGGTGGCAAGCTGCCATTGCCAATCCCCAAAACCAGGCCCAAAAGCAGTGGCAATACGCTCAAGAGAAGAACACAGTGCCACATCAAAAGATATCTGACCATGCTCAAAGACCCGAGGAGAACATGTGCGCATAGAAAAATATAACGTGGAAATACCTGCGCAAGCACGAAGGAGCAACAACTCACACTGAGGGTCATTAAGCTTTGCAACAGCACCCATAAGCTCAATTGTTTTAGCAACCCTTTTCATAAAAAGCTCACTACTAAAATCAAATTCCACACTAGCAGGCCCACCCAATAATTTAACACCGTCTGTAGGCCGAGCAATATTAGGTGGGAAAACACCTGCAAGACTACTTCTAGGGTCTTCCTTTGGCCAGAAAACCTCAGTTTTACCAACATTAAGGTGCAAACCGCAACGTGGACCATCCAACATAATAAGCACTAAAGCTTTTCCCACGACCAAAGTATCTCCAATAATAGTGCCATCATCTAGATACCAAGCTTGAAAGGAAAGGCTAATAGAGTCTCTAATCTTGCATACCAGAGGATGTAAAACTAAGGGAAAAAGTAAAGGGCCAAGTGAATCACCTTGTTGCACACCTTGGTGGGACCATAAGGTGTATTCCCCATAATACAATCTTGTTGGGCTGGAGTAGTAAATTTCCACCCAACATGAAATCGCAGGACAATGAAGGCGAACCTCATGTAACATAACCTTGCGATCCACCAAATTGAAGGCATTTTTGAAATCTACCAACAACATCGAAAGACCCACCTCATCTCCACGATCCTCAATCAGTCGATTCATGGCATGAAGAATAGCCTCCCCTCCTCCAGATACCCCAACACTAAACTGTAGGTCATTTAAATAACCATCCAAAGAATGGCCAATCATGGCAGCACTAACCTAAGAAACTAAATGCCTGCAAACAGTCCCCACAGCAATAGGACGGATGCCACCTCCCGGCTTGACTAATAGTGTAAGAGGAGCACTAGCAATGTACTCACTCGACGCCCTGGAGAATTTGCCATCAAGAAAAAGATTAACCACTTGGGTGATAGAAACAACTAACTCATCAAAAATAGGCATGGCAACACCACTTAAACTATCCAAAAGATGTTGGGCACGCAAACCATCCTTACCACAAGAAGTACCACGAGGGAAACTCTTAATCATATCAAGAACCATAGCAGGAGATGCAGTGAGGTGATGATGATCAATAGGTATATGTGACAAAAGAGGAGCAGATTTGAAAAGGGTGCTTAGCTTTTAAGTCCTCAAGAGTAACATCATTGTAAGGAGCAACACCCGAAGAAGAAAGAACTCTGACAGCCGCAGTATAATGGCCATCACAAATCTTTCTCTTACACTACTTAACATTACGCTCACATAAATCTAAGTTTTCCTCATCAATATTAGACCATGATGGGGATGATTTGGCTATAACATCTCTCGCAAGTTGCAAACTACCACCAGGCATGTCCCAAGATCGAATGGCATTAATAATATACTCTTCCTGTCGTTGGCGCTTAATAGCAGACCTACACTCTTGATTGCTCCTCGGGCAAAAGGTTTTAAGAAGACAAAGAGGCAGGACAAACAAACTGACCCAACAAGAAATGTCATCAGATGTGCAGATCACCTTATCAATGGCTCCTTTCCATACCCGAGAGAACCCCAAGCGACACTTAGGAGGGATAGATTTAACAGTATGCAACCCCTTAAAAAATAAAGCATAAATGATGAGGCAAAAAGTGAACCACTTTTAAAGGGTCATTTAAGCCCGAATTCGAGATTATTTGATCAATTATTGCCCTAAATCGTTCCTTTTGTCATTTTAGGTACTTTTGGAGAGAAATCTGGAAAAGGAAGCATTTTGGACGTTTTTGGAGCATAAAAGTGAAGAAAACGGCAAAGTCTTAATTTTCCTTGCTGGGAACAGTACCTGACGGCGTCACAACTTCCTTAAAGACGGCGACAAGAGTGACAAAAGAGGTGGTTGTGGAAAGTACACGTGACGGTCCAAAAGATTTTTAACTATAGGACCTGACGGCGTCACCATGGCCGTCAGGGTCAAAACACAAGTGACGACCCAAAGGAATTCTACACATGACGGTGTCAAAATCAGATCTAGGCAATACGATTTCTATTATGGCGGCGAGTTCACGGCATCACAACTTAATACATGATGCCGTCACCAGTTGTAATCTATGTATAGTTTTCCAAATTTCGTTCATTGGTGTGCAACTTTTGAGGAAAAACCCTAGGCCGAATTTTACAGCTTTTTCAGGGGTTCCAACCCTTTGAATCTTTCATGTTCAATTAGAGATAATTACTCTTTCAAATCATTCAATATGTCAATGTGTTGTTTGATTATATCTTACGCTTGTCTTCTATTTAACATGCTAGACTAGATTCTCTTGTGTTTGCTTAGATGTAGTGAAACCTAGATGTTGATTATGGGTTGATTGTTTGTTTATAGTTGTTACGGATGATTGTATTCGATGCTAGGCTTAAGAAAACTGGCAGACTTCCACTGGTAACTTGCTTGAACATCTTAAGAAACATGATCGGAGGTGTACTATGATTTTTGGTTGTATTTAATGCGTAGGAGAATTATAATGATCCCATGTTAGGAGCTTCTAACGGCTCAACATAGGAGTGAAGTAGGATCCTATAGATTTAGGGAATATTGTACACGGCCCTAAGACTAGTATTAAGGAATATGACCCGTCATCCATGCAATTGTAACAAGCTATCAACCTGTAAAAGATTTCTAGTGAGTAATTAAACCTATGTAAACAAAACTTTCCTCATTATTGTTTCCACCACTAGTATAATTAGTTTAATTTTCATTTCTGTTATTTTACTTTTATTGCATTTGTAGTAAATTGGGTTATTTGGATAGCAACTAATTCCACCCACTCCTTCAAAACCCAAGATTTTACTCGCTTTTATAAAATATAAAAATACAAAAAGAATCGTCCCTCACCTCTAGACCTAGTTTAGGAGGCTTTCTAATCCTAGCGACACTATTCCTGAGTTGAACGATCAATCCCCCAGTACTTGTCACTATACTATACTCCAACGATCAGGTACACTACCTGGTGGGGGTTGTAAGCTTCTCGAGATCCCTTGAGAGGTAAAACCTGTTGCGAGGGTGCAATTCCCACGTATCAATCAAGGAGAGGTAAATCGAAACCACCATGTTGGTTATGCAACACGTTTACAACCTGATCAAGCTGCTCAACTTGTGGCTTTGTAAGGTCATAGAGCACGAACCGAATAACACCATTACCACTATCTGGGGGTGGCACAAAATCAGAACCCTTTCCATAGCGACACTTAGACCGAAAAGTATGTGTTTTGAAACAAAGACCACATAACCATAACCTCATTCGCTTAAGAGTTACCTCAGCCCTCTAAAAAACAATCAAATCACTAAGAAGGGAGTGTTTAGTGATAGCTAGCATCTCACCACTACAATGTCGATCACAAAGGTGTGCGATCAAAGAAGTACTGGTAAGGCCATTTCCACAACCATCGTGACACCCGCTAAGACCCACAAATGGGCAATGGAAACGCGCAACTGACATGCCACCACAAAGTACCAATAAGCCTAGAATAAAATACCACTGTAACAGGAAACACTACAAAACTATTAAAGTAACAAAGCTTGGATGAAACAGCAACAACAAACCATTAAAAATAAAACTGCTTGCAATCCGTTCGCGAGAATGATACCACACTAGAACCACGATATCTTAGCATACCACATTAGTATCCTAAGAACCACGATACCATAACACCATATAACTCTGAACAACGGCAACACAAAACAGCGCAACAACAGATTCACAGTACGTACCACAACAATGAGTCGTATCAATAACCCACAAAATAGGTTCCACGTTACCACTAAACCAGGATACCACAGTGTCACAGGACCACAGAACACCAGTACCAAGATGAAAATGCCACAGATATCTCCACAGATATGATGTATAGTAGCAGCAAATATAATAATGTCATGTAGGGAATCAGTAGAACCACAGAACAATCAAGAACCACGGAGGCCACAGATCCACTAATGGACACAATAGCAACACTATAATGATAAGGGGTAGCAGCACACGAACAGGGAATAGAAAGGTCTCAAAAAATGAAACCCTAAAAAATGAACCAGTCAAAAGAAAACCCTAAAAAAATGAGATACCCAGTTACCGCTTCAAAGATTCGTATATACACCGTGGATCAACAAAGAATGTTGAAAAGGGGTTGCAGGGATGGGCGGGAAGAAGAAGCGAGATCGGGACGATCTCCCATGCGTCCAATCACCCACAGTGAAGGTGAAACCGTTTATTGTTATTATTATTATTATTATTATTATTATTATTATTATTATTATTATTATTATTATTATTATATTATTATTATTATTATTATTATTATTATTATTATTATTATTATTATTATTATTATTATTATTATTATTATTATTATTATTATTATTATTATTATTACTATTAATATATAAGTAAGTAATAATTTTAATTGAAAAGTATTGAATTACAATGTCATTTAAAACTTGCCATCAAATTTGCCATGTAAGTGTAGAGGTGATCTTTGAATTAAGAAAGTGTAGAGGTGAACTTCTTGCATTGAAACAAGCTAAACTTGAGACTGTTACACTTCAAATTCAAAACACTGGACTTGTAAAACAAAATCATGCTCTTCAAGAAGAAATTAAAAAAGAAAAAATCATTATCGAAAGCTTGACAACAATTTTGTCCCTAGTACCAAAAATATGATACTTGGAGAAGATTAACTCACTGAATCCTCTAGTGAAAGTCATAGTAAAAAAGTTTTCTTAATTGCTGGCATATCTTTTGAAAAAGAAATGAAGCCAAAATCCAGTGACTGGGTTGAGAGAATCAACCCAGATAGCAAGTTACCAAACTTCAACACTGAGAGAATTTTGGAACCTGAAAGTCTAGCTATCAAAAGTTTGCTTGGAGTCACTAATGAACTGATAAGGCGAAAAATGAACCACTTTTAGGGGGCCATTTAAGCCCGAATCCGAATTTATTTGATCAAATATTGCCCTAAATCGTTCCTTTTGTGATTTTAGGTACTTGGAGAGTGAATTCTGGAAAAGAAGCCATTTTGGACGTTTTTGGAGCATAAAAGTGAAGAAAACGGCAAAGTCTCAATTTTCCATGCTGGGAACAGTAGGTGACGGCGTCAAGAGTAATTTCCTGACGACGTCAAACCTCAATAATAAAATCCGAGAGTTCATGAAGGCGTCAAGAGTTTTCCTGACGGCGTCAAACCCCAAGAATTAAAATCCGTAGTTGATGACGGCGTTACACACAGGGCGTCAAGAGTAATTTGTGTGACGGCCTAGGCCTTGACGGCGTCAGAAGTAGATCAAGGCCGTCCGAGGAAGTATTTGGCGGCGAGATGACGGCGTCACACCTTTGTTCTTGATCCCGTCATCCTTATTTTCCTATATATAGTTTTCTAGTTTTTCACATTTAAAAAGAGGAGTTTTGGGAGAAACCCTAAATACGATTTTGGTGTAACTTTACAGGTTTTTCAAGGGTTCTAACCCCTTGATACCTTGCATGATTAATCAAGATAAGTGTTCTTCTAATTCAATCAATATGTCTATGTGTTGGTTGTCTATATCTTGTTCTTATCTTAATTCTATCATGTTAGGCTAGATCTCTTTTGTGTTTGCTTAGATCTAATGAAATCTAGATATTGATTATGTGTTGATTACTTGTTTATTCTTGTTTTGGATGAATGATTTATATGTTAGACTTAAGAAAACTGGCAAATCTCCAAATGGTAACATGCTTGAACGTCTTAAGAAACATGAACCGAGGCGCACTAGGTCTTTATTGGTTGTATTTAATGCATGAGCCACTGTTTACAATCCCTATAGTTGTGCTGGGCATGGTGTAGGAGGAGATAAGAGCTCATAGAATTGGGGAGTTATGTGTGCCACCCCATGAATGGTATTAAGGAATACGATCCGTCATCCATGCAATTATAACAAGTAATTAACGTGTAAAAGATATCTAGGGAGTAGTGAAATCTAAGTAAACACATTTTCTCCAATTACTGCTCACAACTTTAGTATAAATTAGTTTATTTTCATTTTTATTATTTTATTTTGATTGCATCTTAGTATTGGGTTAGTTGAATAGCAACTAATTCTGCCCACTCTTCCAAAACCCGAGATTTTACTTGCTTTCATAAAAATATAAAAATACAAAAATAATCATCCCTCACCTTTAGAACTAGTATTTAGGCTTTCTAATCCTAGCGATACTATTCCTAAGCTGAACGATCAATCCCCCGGTACTTGTCACTATACTATACTACAACGATCAGGTACACTGCCTGGTCGGGGTTGTAAGCTTCTCGAGATCCCTCGAGAGGTAAAGCCTGTTGCGATTCCCACGCATCATGAACCCAGTCAAATTGAGTCTTAATTAGAAACACCATTTTCTCACCTAAAAGTCATTCAGCGAGTTGCTTCCAGCTTAGATCTCACTCCCTTGGTTTACCAAGAACACTCTCCAAAAGAAAAGGCATGAATGAGTAAAACAATCTTGAAAAGACCCATCACAATCCCTAACAACGAAGTCTCAGTTTCCACTGAAATCTCCACACCTTTAGTCCTTACTAAAGTAAAAACAGATAACACTTACTCAAAATATGATCAATTAGCTGAACTTGTTAGGAAGTTGAGTGAAAAATTAGAATCAGCTCAAAACCTCCTTTATTTAAGATTAAGGAACCTACACCAGCATCCTCAAGTAACTCCAAACAAAAATCTACGTCAAAACCTCAAAAGAGATGTGAACTATGCAATTACACAAACCACACCACTGATAATTGCTATAGGATACTGTTTTGCATGATAAGTAAACAAGAAATTCATAGGACCTCATAACACAAATCTCATATAGCCTCCTTGAATGCAAAAGCCAACTACAAATCTCACGCTTTCATGTATGCTTCATCAACTAAAAAACTCTAAAACTAAAGGCTAAACCTTTCTAACCATGTCCACACTGTGGGTTCAGTGATCATCAACCTGATGATTTCCTCATGTATCCCTGCTGTGATATATGTGGAGATCCATCTCATGATGCCACTAGACATGACTTGGTCATTCAGACTAGAATAAAAATTACTACAAACTCTTCACTTTCCACTAAATCCTTGACTCCTCCTAAACCAACCAGTCATCTAGGTGTGGTCAATAGGTCAAGCTTAGAAGAGGAGATATCAATTTATGATCCGGTGTAAGCACAGTGTGTTCCCGGTTCGTTATATCCCAACGAGGTTGAAATTGTATTTAGAAAAATGTACAAGGGATTCAGTGATTCAGAAAGTAACCAGATAATGATTTGGATTTGATTATACTAATGAAATGATTGAGATTAACCTAAATTAACAATATTAACAAAATTAGGAAATCAGATACGTAATTGAATCTAAAACGTAAATCAAATTTAAAACAAAACGTAGTTGCGTACTGAAAAAGTGGGAATTAAGCAAAAATAAACTAAATGGGTGAAAACGACTTTTTTACAAACTTTATATTAAAAGAAAATTTTATAAAAAAGAAAATTATTTTTTTGATTTTTTTATTATTTAATACTAATTAAAAACTATTTAATAATTAATTTAAAATAACTTAAATTAAGAAAAATACTAAAATGACTTAGAAAATTATGAAATTTTTTCTAAAACTAATTAACCATCATAGGAATCCTATAAAACTATAAAACGTTTATAAAAATTATAAATAAGCCAATTTAATAATTATTTACTTAATTATTAATTAAAACCTATTTAAACTAATTTAATTATAAAAAAATAACAAATAAACAGTGAAAATTATTTTTCTAAAAATACTTTATGATTTATAAAAGCTAGGAAAAATATAAAAAGGCACTAGTGATTAAAAATAAGCAGTAATGAATTTTTTTTGGTTTATTAATTAAAACTAAATAAAAAAAGAATAATTATTAAAAAATACTAAACCTAAACATAATATTATGAAAATTTTTACACAACTATTTTAATATATCAAGAACTTAAGTAAAATATAAAATTGGAAAATGCTTTTAGAAAAAGCAAAAACATGAGCTAAATGGCTTAAATAGAAGCTATCACTTTTTTTTATATATTTGATTTTTCTTGTTTTTCTTTTACAAAACTATTTTAATACTGAAAATAACTTACTTTGTGAAGACAAAATTATTGGAACTCAAAAATAGGCTGTATACAAGCTTATGAGCTTAACAGATGGCTTATTAAGACAAAACATGGATTTTAAAACTAAATAAGTTATGTAAATAAGCTACAAATGAAACAAAGAAGATAAACAAGCTAACTTGTATTGAGGGTAAGCTAAATAAGCTAAATCTACTTAATAAGTACACAGAAACAAGCTGGAAGATAGAATAAGCAAATCCAATAACAACAAAGAACCAAGCAGGCCAAAAAGGCCAACTGCTGGCCTATGTGGGGCCCACAGGAATGATCAAGGGTCCAAAATAAGAGTTGGTCTAATAAGCTGGACTGGAAGACTTTCCAATAAGCCAATAATCACAGCCTAGGTCTACTAATAAGCTAGGTATGGACTTATGAAAATGGAGGCATACGCTGAGTGACTCAGTGTAAAGGTTTGATCAGAGCAACTAGATGGATAAAATAAGCCAAGGGCAAAAGACCTAGGGTCCAAAATAAGAACAGAAATTAAAAGCTAGCTAATAGGGCTTCTAAATAAGCCAAGAGTCATAGGGTGGGTCCCAGCAATAAGCTTAGTAGAAGCTTATGAAATTGGCTTGTTGTTCATGCTGATGAATCAGCAAAAATGGGGTAAAATTAAGGGCACAAATAAGCTAAGGGCAAGGATACTGAGATCCAAAATAAGCACATAAAGAAAATGTGGCTTAATGAGCTTCTCAAAAAGCTGGTGGTTGGGACCTAGGGTCCACAAATAAGCTCAGGGAGAGCTTATGAAAATTAGTCTGTTGGGACTAATACCTGGTGCAGGGCATATGCCTGCCCGGCAGGTCTAAATAAGCACTCAAATAAGCTACAAGAAAATTTTCTAAAAAAAATATGGATCAACATGTTTAGCTGCCAAACTTTAACTTCCAAAAAGCTCAAGGGTTGATTTTGAAAGATGCAATCATGAAAAATCTTGCAAAAATTGGATTTCCTGAAAACCTTATATCTTGACTTTTTAGGATTTGGATCTAGTTTGACTTTATTGAACTTTGGATGATTCCTAATGACTGATCTTGTTAGTATAAGCTATAAGAAGACTGATTTAAGCTATATTAACTACTAATGTAATGATATGATGAAAACTCGAGCTTAAAATCCTAACAGTTAACACACTAGTAAGATTAAAAGCTAATTTCGATTTTCTTACTAATAACCACTGGTTTTAATGACTTAACTGTCCTATATGAACCTAAGGAAGAATGTATCAAACACAAACAACCACAGAATCTCAATTAAACTCAGTGAGATCAGTAAATCCAAACAACCTATATGAAACTAAATTTTAGGTTTTTAAAGTGTTCTACTGATTTAATCCATGAAACTAGCTTATAAAGGCTTAATATGATTTAGTAAGCTAAAATAAGCACAAAAACATAAGCTTAAACCACAAATACCTAAGATTCTATAAAAGGATAAAATGGCAGTTAAACTAAGATTTTTGAGTACAATGGATTTTAATGAACAAGCACCTAATATTAAGCTACAATCTAACTCAAATACACGTAATAAGCATAAAAAACACAGGGATAAGTAGTGATAAGCACATGAACAGTAATAAGCTAAAAAGTGAGATTTTGCTTACAAATTGTAATCCTGCCAATAACCAAGAACCAAGGAACAAGAACCACACCTAAAGTCTCCCCTCAGACACTAAACTACTGCCATCCAGGATTTACAGTGCTCCAGCCTTTTTCTTTCTTCTTTACATGATTTCTAATTTTTTACCTATTTATTTATATATATATTTTTTATTTTTGGTTTTATGAACTTAAACTGATGTAAAGGCTTTGGAAGCTTAAGAGAGCTTATAAGTGAACTAGTTTGAGCTTAAGGGAACATTAAATAACATCTTACAACAACATTGAGTCATAACTTGAAATTTTTGACTAAAAATGGGACAAACTGAATTTCAAAAGAACACTTCAAATTAAGCTTAAATAAAGTTTATTTATTACTAGAAATGCTGAGTACAAGCTTTTAGAACTAAAGATTACTCTGGAAAATGAAAGTTTAGCTAATTCGACATTACATTAAACTAAGAATATACATGTCTCCTTCCTCTACTTCTACCTCCTTTTACAGTGATCATTTAGGGTTTCCTGAGCTTTTCCACTTCTTATTAAGCCATTGGATTGGCTGGAATTGATCTGAGCCCTTGAAATGGATTTTGGCAGGAAATTTTGGGATTGCAATTTGTCTTTTTCTTTGAAATAGGGGTGGTGTCATTAATTGTGGTTGTTTTGTTAGGTGCAATTGGAGGGGTGGTAGGATGTGATGGTGTTGGTGGGGGTGGTGGATTAGACAGATTTGAAGGTTCAAGTGGTGAGGGTGAGGGTGAGGGAGGGAAGGTATGTTTGACCATGTGATTTTATTAAAACAGGGAAGTGGGTTTGGGCTTAGGCGAGTTGGGCTTGGGAAAGGGTATTGGGTTGTGTTGGTATATGGACTCGATTTGGTTTAGGGTGTTAATAATAATAAGGAGTCCGTTTGGTTTTTACTAGTGAAAAGCACAAGGTCCAATTTTGTAAATTCTGAAAACTGAGGGGGTGGACTTGTGACTTTCCTAGAATTATTACCAGGGTATTACTTGCCACATTTAATTTTCCAAGGACCATTTTTGCAATTTTCCATATTTAAATGTCCAGGGACTATTTTTGCCAAACTTGAAAATTGAAGGACCAATCTTGCAGACTTTTCACCCAAGGACCAATCATGACAATTTTTTAATTCCCAAGGACAATTGTTGATTTTTCTTCTAAATCCAATGCTTAGGGGCCATTTCTGCCAATTTTCAAACTTAAGGGACCATTTCTACCGATTTTGCAAACTTTTGCTCCAAGGACTATTTTTGGCATTTTGTGATTCCACAAGGTGTGGTTTGACAATCTGAGCTAAAAAAATGGTAATTTGCTTCCCCGGCTTTGGCTTTTGACACGTTTTCCAAACTCATGCTCGTTTTTGTCCTTTTTAGCCTGATTGATACCAATTTCTGAAATATCCGTTCCTACATGATTACAAACACAAAAACACAATATCTTTGTCAATTATAGTTAGTTTATGTCTGTTTGGGTCTCAATTTGGCTAGAAAAAAGTGTGTGAATAAGCACACACCAAATCCCCCCAGACTAAGGTATTGTTGTGTCCTCACGCAATGGGATCAATTCACACCCTACGATATAAATAATTTTCATAACTCATTTTACTAATGTTGAAGAAGTAGCAAAATGTTCAAAAGAGAGTACAAAATCATTTATTCTCGAGAACGCTCCATTTTTCAGTTTTTTTCCTATACTACTATTTACGTACTTTTTACACTTATTATGTGACGGGATGTTTGACTTTCATCATTTTTCAATAACGTTTAGGGAGCTGGAAAATTGGGTACCTGTTAGGACCTGTTAAGGGAAAAAATGTACTATGCAATTTTTTTATTTTTTCAAATAATTGTTTTTTGTATTCTAGGGTTCAATATTTAACTTTTTGATACATAAGACGTATAACTGTCATACTCAAACCACCAAAACCAAGTGTTAAACGATAGAATTCATCGTCCCTGATTTCTCACGAGTTCCCATTCTAAGCGTAAAAATGAAATCATAGCAAAAAATGTCATTAGATGATAACACTACTTATAAATGCTAATTGTACAATCCTGCTCCCAAGTCTTATTGTATCTAGACTTTATTAAAGAAATGATTTCTCATTTTCGTTCCAACATGTTTAAAGTTTGATAGATTTAGGCGGATTCAAAAATCATTTAAATTTTAACTCAAAAGGCTCATATGTTTACACCACATTTATTATATTTCCATTTTTCATCATTTTTTTTTCATTTGGCTTTACACATATAACTTGTACCTCAAACATACGGAGCTTCACGGTGAATCTCCCAGACCTAAGCTCCTTTCAGAACAAAGGATGCAATGATCCGCTTGTCGAACCGCAGTTATTTAGGTACTTATGACTTTATTACTTTGCCTCAAGCATACGGAGCTTCACGGTGAATCTCCCAGACCTAAGCGCCTTTCAAAACAAAGTATGCAAGGATCCGCTTGTCGAACCGTAGCTATTTTTGGCATTTATTACGTATTGATGGTGTTATTTATGAACCTCATGTGGTATACAACAAAACGGGGAGTTCCAAGACCTAAACGCCTTTCAGAATAAAGGATCCAAGGCCCATTTAATGCTTATGCCATCACGTAAAGTGAGCGGAAATTTAGAAAACTTTTGAAAACGCGTAATTCTAATTATTTTATTTTTGGGTTTTCAATCTTGCGGGAGCAAGGAACTACAAGGAACCGTTATGACCTCTAAAGAAATCCAAGTATTCTACGTTTAGCATCTAATCACACTAATGACTTTACTATCATTCCTCATTCTCCGCAAATTTAAAATCTCAAATAATGAGATCTACGGATGCTTAGCCTAAAAAGTTTAGGGGACAAGCTAGGGCTCAACACGCCCAGTCAGGTCAAAATTTCTATTCCTACTCTACCCAGCGGAAAGTCAAACAAAGTGTCAAAACTTATTATATTTTTGCAAAAATTTTCAATTTTTTAGTACTTTTTTGGTGAATATTTTCATTTTTTTTGGATTTTTTGAGAAAAACAAAGTTGCATGAGTAAACGGCACATGAAAGGTGCAAGTCAAATCGAAAATACCCCCCCCCCCCCAGACTAAAGTTAAACATTGTCCTCAATGTTTCAAAGTAGAGGGTCATCCTACATTGTATCTAGGGCCGTTTATTAATTATGCCAAAAGATAACGTTAGTTAAGGATATCAGAATTCTTGAACAGTGAAGTATGAGACTTGAGTGAAGTAAGGACAAAACACGAGCACGAGAGCCTTCATGCTTCGGGAAAAATTACTTGTACAAACACAACAACCACAAACAAAAGATGAAGAAGAGGTTGCCCCCTTCTCGTTACTTTCTTAGAAAGAAGATAGAAGTCAGAAACATGGGTGAAAACCCATGTGATTGCTAATGTTTTTGTTCACCGAGTCCCTAGCTTGACTCGATCCCTGAATTCATTAGTTCGTGGGGAAAGTTTGGAGATCCGGGACAACCGTGGGTGGTATGTCCCCTCTAAAGTAGTGCTTCAACCGATGACCATTCACCTTAAAGTTGGGACCGTCAGGTTGAGATAACTCAACGGTTACATAAGGAAACACTTTGATAATAGTGAAAGGTCTAGACCAACGGGTTTCGAGTTTGCCCGAGAAAATCTTCAATCTGGAATTGAAAAGAAGGACTCGATCACCAACGTTGAAAACGCGGTTCTTGATCTTGGAGTTGTGAATCCTCTTTGTCTTTTCTTTGTAGATCAAAAAGTTCTCGTAAGCCTGATCATGAATTTCATTTAACTCATTTAGTTGAACCTTACGGTGATCACCCGCTGTCTAAAGGTCGAAGTTGGCATGTTTCAAGGCCCAATAGGCTTTGTGCTCAAGCTCGATCGGTAGATGACACGCCTTCCCGTATACCAGCTTGTAAGGTGTACACCCGATAGGTGTTTTGTAAGCTGTATGGAAGGCCCAGAGTGTGTCATCTAGTTAATCCGACCAAGAGGCATGGTTTTCACCTATGGTCCTCTCCAGAATTATTTTAATACCACGATTGGAAACCTCCACCTGCCCACTTGTTTGGGGTTGATACGCGGTGGAAAGACGGTGAGTGACACCGTACTTAAGCATCACTTTTGCGAATTGATCATTGCGAAAGTGTGTACCACAATCACTAATTATGGCACATGGAGTTCCGAACCTAGCGAAAAGAGATTTCAAAATTTTCATAACTACTCGGGCGTCGTTGGTGGGTAGAGCCTTTGCTTCAACCCATTTGGACAAGTAATCGACATCCACGAGTATATACTTATTCCTTCGTGAAGATGGGAACGGACCCATAAAGTCAATGCCCCAGATGTCAAATATTTCACAGACTTGGATGGCATTTTGAAGCATCTCATCCTTCTTAGAAATATTCCCGTGACGCTGACAAGCGTCACAGGTTTTGAATAATTCATGAGCATCCTTATAGATCGTGGGCCAGTAGAAACCAGAATCAAACACCTTTTTGGAAGAGTAGTTTGGGCTATGATGTCCCCCCGTGGGTCCATCATGACAAGCTTTAAGAATACCAATGGCTTCTTGGCCATGGACACACCGCCGGATGACTTGATCCGCAGAGATTTTGGATAGATAAGAGTCATCCCAGAAGTAGTGGTTAACATATTTGAAAAACTTTTTCTTCTGTTGGGATGACATACCTTTGACAATGAAGTTACCAGCATGGTAGTTTGCAAAGTCTACAAACCATGGGGTAGTAGAGTCACAACGAGAAGAGATCACATTGAGTGTTTCGAGAGGAAAGGTTTCATTTACTTCCTTTTCTCGAGGACATCTTGGTGAGGGTTCTCTAATCGGGACAAAAGATCAGCCGCTAAGTTCTCAGCTCCTTATTTATCACGGATGATGATATCAAATTCTTATAGGATGAGAACCTATCGGAGCAATCTCGGCTTTGCATCTTGTTTAGCAAAGAGATATTTCAGAGCCGAGTGATCCGTATACACTATGCATTTAGTCAGGATTAAGTATGGCCGAAACTTCTCAAAAGCATACACCATGGCTAATAATTCTTTTCCATTGTGGTGTAGGGAGTCTGAGTTTCAGTCATAGTTTTACTTGCATAATGTATACGCTAAAAGTGTTTCGTTTTTCATTGCCCCAAGACTGCACCTATAGCAAAATCACTTGCATCGCACATGAGCTCAAAAGGCAGGTCCCAATCGGGGGCAACTAGGATGGGTGCTTCAGTAAGCTTGTTCTTTAGAGTTTGAAAAGCTTCAATGCACTCAGGAGAGAAGATGAAAGGAGCATCTTTTTCAAAAAGATGGGTCTTAGGCCGGGCTATTTTGGAGAAATCCTGAATGAATCTCTAATAGAAACCGGCGTGCCCGAGAAAACTCCTAACACCTTTGACAGTAGTGGGAGGAGGCAGTTTAGCTATAACATCAAATTTAGCTCTATCAACCTGAATCCCGCTTTTGGAAATCTTATGGCCGAGGACAATGCACTCTTTGAACATAAAATGACTCTTATCCCAATTTAGACTTAAGTTTGTATCTTCACAACGTCTAACCATGTTTTCTAAATGGGAGAGACATGATTGGAAAGAATACCCAAAGACCGAGAAATCATCCATAAAGACCTCCATAGTTTTCCCGATCATGTCGTGGAATATGGCCATCATACACCTTTAGAACGTGCCTGGAGCATTACATAAGCTAAAAGGCATACATCGATAGGCAAAAGTTCTGTAGGGGCATGTGAATGTGGTCTTTTCTAAATCTTGCGGATCAATGGGAATCTAAAAGTAACCCGAGAAACCATCAAGGAAACAATAGCATTAGTTCCCTGCTAATCTCGCGAGTATTTGGTCAATGAAGGGTAGAGGAAAGTGGTCTTTACGGGTGGCATCATACCGTAACCAGCCGAGTTGGAATCAACTCGTTTTCATCATTTGTGACAACAGTAATGCCTCCCTTTTTTGGAACACAGTGAATAGGAATAACCCAAGGACTATTAAAGATAGGCTAAATCAACCCGGCATCAAGAAGTTTGAGAACCTCTTGTTTGATAACCTCATGAATTTTTGGATTCAATCTTCTATGTTGTTGAACTGCTGGTTTAAAGTCATCCTCCATTAAAATCTTGTGTGTACAAAATTTCGGGTTAATACCCTTGATGTCGGAGAGTTTCCAAGCAATGGCTTGCTTGTGTGACTTTAGAACCTTTATGAGGGCAGCCTTTCCCTCAACACTTACTTTAGCAATTATGATGGGTAATTTATCATTACCCTCCAGAAATGAATATTCAAGATGAGGAGGTAAGTCCTTAAGCTTGACTTCGGGAAATTCATCAATTTTCTCAACATATTTGATTTCCTCTTTATGAAGTTTTTAGGGAAGAACAGGAGGCAGAGAGGGGTCTTTATTTAAGACCTTCTCGAGGAGAAGGATATCCCATTCCGGGTCAATCTCTTGGTTATCAATTCCCTCGGTAATTGAATCAGTTTTGAGAAAGGCCTCTATATCCTCTAAGACGAAGTCACTTCCCTCAAACGCAGTGAGGGAAGGAGAGGAATTAGCAATTATAGGTTGAGAGGAGGGAGTGGGATTGCCACTGAAAGAATTATTGGTGAAACCAAGAAATTCTTGAGAGTACTCTTTCGCAGCAACGTCGATGACACATGCGGTTAATTGACACTGAGTCGTAATTGGAAGAGTACCTTGAAGTTTGATCAAGGTTAAAGGTGATGGCTTCATTACCAACATGTAACGTGATTTCTTCATCAAATACATCAATTAATACACGGCCCGTTCTTAGGAATCTCCTCCCTAAAATGAGAGGAACCCTCGGATCTGCATCGAAATCAACAATCACAAAGTCTGCAGGAAAATGGAACTTTCCTACTTTCACAAATACATCCTCAGCAATGCCGAGGGGACGAGATATGGAATGATCTGCAAGCTTGAGTATCATGCAAGTAGGAGTGATTTCAGGAAGAGAGAGTTTCTTCCAGACTGAGTGAGGCATCAGGTTGATGCTTGCACCAAGATCAGCCAAGGCGAAGCATTCAACCATTCCCAGGAAAATGCAAGGAATGAGCAATTTCCCGGGGTCTCCTAACTTTTTGGGAAGCTGTTTTAAAAGAACTGCAGAGCAGTTTTCATTTAGTGGAGTTTTTGACATCTCAAACAGTTTTTCCTTGTTGCTTAACAAGTTGTTGATTGTTGATGCAAATTTGGGCATCAGAAGAATAGCATCTGCAAAGCTGATATCAAAATGGAGATCTTGAAAAATTTGGAAAAAGTTTTCCATCTGATGATTTGCTTTTTCACGGAGCTTTTGGTCTTGTAAACGTGAAGGATACATAATTGTAGGTTTCGGGTTGGGTTTTGGAATTTCAACGGGATTCTTGGGAGTTTCAAATACGACCTTTGTTTTGGGGGTCGGGACCGGAACAACTGGAGGAGCGACGTCATTGGTACCTCCGTTGTTAGTAGGAAGTACCGTGTCCGTATTAGCCTCAGTTTCACGTTCTGGTCCATTGTATGAGACTCCGCTTTGGGTTGTGATCGCCTTAACATAGCCTCTCGGGTTAGCGATCGTGTTGCTCGGTAGTGTACCTGAGCCCGAGGGTCGTTCATTTAAAGAATTCTTAAGTTCAGAGATTTGGCTGACCAATAACCAATTTGTTTCCTCTTGAGATTTCATGAATTGTTTCAACAATTCATCAGAAGAGGATTGGGTTTGAACAACATATTGATTTTGATTAGGAAAATTTTGAACACGGTTGTTTTGAAAATTTCCTTGATTTTGGTTGTTATTATCCTGAAAATAGTTTCCTGGTTGAAAATTATCCTGATGGAAATTATTACCCTGATTAAAATTACCATGACCTTGATTACGGTTAAATTTTCCTTGGTTTTGAAAACCCTCATTTTGACCAGAATTGAAATTCCCTTGGGTATGGAAACCTTGGTTCATTCGATTTTGGTTCTTATTCTAATTGAAATTTTGGTTTCTATTTTGAGAATTCGGGTTTTGAGATCGATTAAAACTGGCTGGTCCCAGATAATTGTTGGAATGATAGCTCAAGAGATTATTGTCCCCCTGTGGTTGGTGACAGTTACCCCCCGTGTTGTAGGAACCTTGAGCAGCAAATACGTTCTCATGAGTGAAGCCACCGGAGGCTGGGCACTCAGTATATGGACGTGGACCACCACATGTTTCACAACTTTGATTGACAGCTCTGACATGATAATTTTGATTTGTTTGATGAATTCTCAAAATTGCAGTAGACAAATCATCAAGCTTTTTGGTAAATCATTCCTCTCAGTTGAGGAATCCCCGAAATTGTGGTGGGCAGTCATGTTCTTAATCAGATCATAACACTCCTCGGGGGTCCTTTTCATAATGGTCCCACCAGCAGCAGCATTGATCGTGTCACGATGTCAAAGTGTCAAACCATTATAGAAGGTATCTATGATGGTGTGATTAGGAAAATGATTAATTGCAAGCTTATAGCATTCCCATGCCTCAAATAAGGACTTGTCAGGACGCTGTCGGAAGTTGCTGATATCGTTTCTCAATTTCATCACCATGGATGGTGTAAAGTATTTTGCTAGAAATTTTGAAACCATTTCATCAAAACTATGGATCAAATTCTTCGGGAGATGATCAAACTAGGCAGTAGAATGATGAGTGAGAGAGTATGTAAAGAGATATAAGTGAAGGCCGTCTTCGGTGACACCATTCTGCTTCATACTCTGGGTGGCACTAAGAAATTTATCAAGATGCTTGTTTGCATTGTCACCGGGTAAACCGTGGATAGTTGTCAAAATCGCGCCTAAGGCGCGCCTAGGCGCTAAGTCGCACAAGGCGCTAGCCTTGGGGATTTTTTTGACTCGAGGCGCACGACATGCATGACTCCCACAAAAATCGCGCGCCTTGGAGCCTCGGGCGATTTTTGCGCCTTGGGACTTTTTTTTTTCTTTTTTTTTTTTTTTTTTTTTTTTTTTTAAGATATAATGCATGGGCCTTTTAAGTCATAGGTGAGTATTTATATGATTTCTAAATTTAAATTGATTTTATGTTTATTTTATTGATTGAAATTTTCTTTAAGAAGTTATTTTGTTTCATTAAATATTTTTTTACGACATATTATCATGAAAATGTAGCATTGTGCCTTGAATATTAATATATTGCTTGCTTGATATTTTGGGTTAAATTGTGAGCTTTGTTAGATGTAAGCTACAAGTGTAGGACACAAACATATTTAGTCTGATATGGATTTTAATTTCTATATAGGTCATCGAGCAAAAGAGTTGATCCGTTCTAGAAGTGACAACCAATCCATTTTAATATTTATAATGGCAATATGTGTTATGCATTAAGTATTTTAATGTTATTTTGTATTATTTAAGATACATAAATGGTCACATATGTTATAAAAAACTTAATGCTTTTAGTGCGCCTCGCATTCATGAATCCCGCGCCTTGGAATGCGCCTCGACTCGAGGCTCTTTGGCCCCCTTTGCGCCTTAGTGCGCCTTGAGCTTTTCAGAACACTGCGTGGAACTAGCACGAATTCTGGACTTGCCAGATCATGTGGTTCTTGAGTTCAAAGTCCGTGGCTCCAATAGTGTGTGGTGCAATAGGTCCACCTCTCCTGTGCAGGGTTGGCTGACACAACTCCTCCATCATTTGGAGATCGGGAGCTGTTTCATCCTTGGGAGAGTTTGGTGGGGGCGGTGGGGCTTGTCGTCCATTTTTATGATGGGTTCCTTAACAACTACACGTAAATCAGTTACGTTCTTTAAACGATTACGCGTTGTTTGTGAACGAGTGTGCATGCACTAAAAACAAAACCAATTAAAACAAGACCGAGGAAAAACAACAAAGAACTTAAACCAATAATCACAATATGAATGGCTTCTTTGAAAAAGGTACGCCAATTCACAAGGATACAAAGGCAAGTTTTAATCTTTAGTATGGGAACTTATTAATTGTCATACCCCCAGTTGGTAGGTATTTTGTCGAATGTTTCTCGATAATGTCTTTTATGTATTTATTAACAAGAAAACAGAATGTTTTTGGCCTTTTGTGGGTATGTGTGAAAAACTTTTTGGAAATATTTTTGGAATCGATTTGTTAACCGAAATTGTTTCCTTTAAGACTACTCGCAGAGTGGCAGAAAAGAAGAATGATCTCTTTTCAGTTTGCAATTTAATGTCAGAACTTGCCTTTACCACCTGTATAGGTTGTAATCTTAAAGAATACGAAGTAATTTAACTTCACGATTTGTTTCGTTGTTTTTGGTTTTTTTGGTGTTGTTAACACTTTAGGAAAAGTGTTAATGAACTTTTTGATATGATTTTGATTTTTTTACAAAAATTTACAAAGTGGTGAAATTTGTACAAGAAGGGTTTTGAAAATCACTAAATTACTAAACGTTTTTGAAAACACGCAACAACCTTCTCAGCAGCGGCGCCAAAATTTGACTCCTCCCAAATCAACCAGTCAGCCAGGTGTGGTCAACAGGTCAAGCTTAGGAGAGGAGAGATCAATTTATGATCCGGTGTAAGCACAGTGTGTTCCCGGGTCGTTATTTCCCGACAAGGTTGAAATTGTATTTAGGAAAACGTTCAAGGGATTCAGTGATTGGGAAAGTAACCTGATAATGATTTGGATTTGATTATACTAATGAAACAATTGAGATTAAGCTAAATTAACAATATTAACAAAAACAGGATATCAGATACGTAATTGAATCTAAAACGTAAATCAAATTTAAAACAAAACGTGGTTGCGTACTGAAAAAGTGGGAATTAAGCAAAAATAAACTTAAGGGGTGAAAATGACTTTTTTACAAACTTTATATTAAAAGAAAATTTTATAAATAAGAAAATTATTTTTTTTATTATTTAATACTAATTAAAAACTGTTTAATAATTAATTTAAACTAATTTAAATTAAGAAAAATACTAAAATGACTTGGAAAATTATGAAATTTTTTCTAAAACTAATTAACTATCATAATAATCCTATAAAATTAATAAAAGTTTATAAAAATTCTAAATAAACCAATTTAATAATTATTTACTTAATTATTAATTAAAACCTATTTAAACTAATTTAATTATTAAAAAAAATAACAAATAAATAGGGAAATTATGAGAATTTTTCTAAAAATACTTTATGATTTATAAAAGCTAGAAAAAATATAAAAAGGCACTAGTGATTAAAGATAAGAAGTAATGAATTTTATTTTTGGTTTTTTAATTAAAACTAAATAAACTAAGGTTAATTATTAAAAATTACTAAACCTAAAGAGAAAATTATGAAAATTTTTACACAACTATTTTAATATGTCAGGAATTTAAGAAAAATATAAAATTGGAAAATGCTCTTTGAAAAAGTAAAAAAATGAGCCAAATGACTTAAATAGAAGCTATCACTTTTTTTATATTTGATTTTTCTTGTTTTTCTTTTACAAAACTATTTTAATACTGAAAATAAGTTACTTTTGTGAAGACAAACTTATTAGAACTCAAAAATAAGCTGTATACAAGCTTGTGAGTTTAACAGATGGCTTATTAAGACAAAAATTGGATTTTAAAACTAAATAAGCTATGTAAATAAGCTACAAATGAAACAAAGAAGGTAAATAAGCTAACTTGTAGTGAGGGTAAGCTAAATAAGCTAAATCTACTCAATAAGCACATAGAAATAAGGTGGAAGATAGAATAAGCAAATCCAATAACAACTGAGAACTAAACAAGCCAAATAGGCCAACTGCAGGCCTATGTGGGGCCCACAAGAATGATCAAGGGTCCAAAATAAGAGTTGGTCTAATAAGCTGGACTGGAAGGCTTTCCGATAAGCCAATAAGCACACCCTGGGTCCACTAATAAGCTAGGTATGGACTTGTGAAAAAGGAGGCGTACACTGAGTGACTTAGTCTATAGGTTTGATCAGAGCAACAAGATGGTTAAAATAAGCCAAGGGCAAAAGACCTAGGGACCAAAATAAGCATAGAAATTAAAAGCTAGCTAATAGAGTTTCTAAATAAGCCAAGAGTCATAGGGTGGGTCACAGCAATAAGCTTAGTAGGAGCTTATGAAAGTGGCATGTGGTTCCTGCTGATGAATCAGCAGAAATGGGGTAAAATTAAGGGCACAAATAAGCTAAGGGCAATGATACCGAGATCCAAAATAAGCATAGAAATGAAAAGGTATCTTAATGAGCTTCTCAAAAACCCAGGGGTTGGGACCAGGGGTCCAAAAATAAGCTCAGGGAGAGCTTATTAAAATTAGTCTGTTGGGACTAATACCTGGTGCAGGGCATATGCTTGCCCTGCAGGTCTAAATAAGCACACAAATAAGCTATTTGAAAATTTTCAAAAAATAAAACAAAATATGGATCAATAAGTTTAGCTGCCAAAGTTTAACTTCCAAAAAGCTTAAGGGTTGATTTTGAAAGATGCAATTATGAAAAATCTTGCAAAAATTGGATTTCTTGAAAACCTTGTAACTTGACTTTTTAAGATTTGGATCTAGTTTGACTTTATTGAACTTTGGATGATTTCTAATGACTGATCTTGTTATTATAAGCTATAAGAAGACTGTTTTAAGCTATATTAACGACTAATGTAATGATATGATGAAAACTTGAGCTTAAAATCTTAACAGTTAACACATTAGTAAGATTAAAAGATAATTTGACTTTCTCACTAACAACCACTGGTTTTAATGACTTAACTGGCCTATATGAACCTAAAGAAGCATGTATCAAACACAAATAACCACAGAATCTCACTTAAACTCAATGGGATCAGTATCCAAACAACCTTTTATGAAATTGAATTTCAGGTTTTTAAAGTATTCTACTGATTTAATCCATGAAACTGGTTTATAAAGGCATAATATGATTTAGTAAGCTAAAGTAGGCATATAAACATAAGCTTAAACCACAAATACCTAAGATTCTATAGAAAGGCTAAAATGGCAGTTAAACTAAGATTTTTGAGTACAATGGATTTAATTGAACATGCAACTAATATTCAGCTACAATCTAACTCAAATACACCTAATAAGCATAAAAAAACACAGAGATAAGCAGTGATAAGCACATGAACAGTAAGAAGCTAAAAAGTGAGATTTTGCTTACAAATTGCAATCCTGCCAATAACCAATAACCAAGGAACAAGAACCATACCTAAAGTCTCCCCTGAGACACTAAACAACTGCCATCCAGGATTTATAGTGCTCCAGCCTTCTTCCTTCTTCTTTACCTGATTTCTTATTTTCCACCTATTTATTTGTATATATATATATATATATATATATATATATATATATATATATATATATATATATATATATATATGAATTTTTGTTTTTTGTTTTATGAACTTAAATTGATCTGAACCCTTGAAATGGATTTTGGCGAGAAATTTTGGGATTGCAATTTGTCTGTTTCTTTGCAATAGGGGTGGTGGCATTAATTGTGGTTGTTTTATTAGGTGCAATTGGAGGGGTGGTGGGATGTGATGGTGTTGTTGGGGGTGGTGGATTAGACATATTTGTAGGTTCAAGTGGTGAGGATGAGGGACGGAAGGTGTGTTTGACCCTACATTTGACCCCGTGATTTTATTAAAACGGGGAAGTAGGTTTGGGCAAAGGGGAGTTGGGCTTGAAAAAGGGTGTTGGGTAGTGTTGGTATATGGACTGGATTTGGTTTAGGGTGTTAATAATAATGAGTCCATTTGGTTTTTACTAGTGAAAAGCACAAGGACCAATTTTGTAAATTCTGAAAACTGAGGAGGTGGACTTGTGACTTTTCCAAAGTTATTACAAGGGTATTACTTGCCACATTTAATTATCCAAGGACCGTTTTTGTAATTTCCTATATTTGAATGTCCAGGGACTATTTCCACCAAACTTGAAACTTGAAGGACCAATCTTGTAAATTCTTCAACTTTTCACCCAGGGACCAATCATGACAATTTTTGAATTCCCAGGGACCATTGTTCATTTTTCTTCTAAATCCAATGCTCAAGGGCCATTTATGTCAATTTTCAAACTTGAGGGACCATTTCTGGAAGTTTTGCAAACTTTTGCTCCAAGGACTATTTCTGCCATTTTGTGATTCCACAAGGTTTGTTTTGACAATCTGAGCTCAAAAATGGGAATTTGCTTCCCCGGCTTTGGCTTTCGACACGTTTTCCAAACTTGTGCTCGTTTTTTTTTCCTTTTTGGACTGATTTATGCTAATTTCTGAAATATCCGTTCCTGCACGATTACAAACACAAAAACACAATATGTTTGGAAATTATAGCTAGTTTGTGTCTAAATAAGCTAAATCTACTTAATAAGCATACGGAAATAAGCTGGAAGATAGAATAAGCAAATCGAATAAAAACTGAGAACCAAACAGGCCAAAATGGCCAACTACAGGCATATGTGGGGCCCACAAGAATGATCAAGGGTCCAAAATAAGAGTTGGTCTAATAAGCTAGACTGGAAGGCTTTCCAATAAACCAATAAGCACAACCTAGGTCCACTAATAAGCTAGGAATGGACTTCTGAAAATGGAGGCGTACACTGAGTGACTTAGTATACAGGTTTGATCAGAGCAACTAGATGGTTAAAATAAGCCAAGGGCAAAAGACCTAGGGACCAAAATAAGTACATAAATTAAAAGCTAGATAATAGGACTTCTAAATAACCCAAAAGTCATAGGGTGGGTCCCAGCAATAAGCTTAGTAGGAGCTTATGAAAGTGGCATGTGGTTCCTGCTGATGAATTAGTAGAAATGGGGTAAAATTAAGGGCACAAATAAGCTAAAGGCAAGGGCACTGATATCCAAAATATGCACAGAAATGAAAAGGTGGCTTAATGAGCTTCTTAAAAAGCCAGGGGTTGGGACCTGGGGTCATAAATTAGCTCAGGGAGAGCTTATGTAAATTAGTTTGTTGGGACTAATACCCGGTGAAGGGCATATGCTTGCCCTGCAGGTCTAAATAAGCACTCAAATAAGCTATTAGAAAATTTTCTAAAAATAAAACAAAATATGGATTAATAAGTTTAGCTTCCAAAGTTTAACTTCCAAAAAGCTCAAGGGTTGATTTTGAAAGATGCAATTATGAAAAATCTTGCAAAAATTGGATTTCTTGAAAACCTTGTAACTTGACTTTTTAAGATTTGGATCTGGTTTGACTTTATTGAACTTTGGATGATTCCTAATGACTGATCTTGTTATTATAAGCTATAAGAACATTGATTTAAGATATATTAACGACTAATGTAATGATATGATGAAAACTTGAGCTTAAAATCTTAACAGTTAACACACTAGTAAGATTAAAAGCTAATTTGACTTTCTTGTTGGATCGATATACTCTGACCAAACTACTTTGTAGCTTGTAAAGGTTTAATAATATTAAGTAAACTCAACACTATTAATATTGAAACACTGTTTGACCTTGTAAAGTATGCAGAATCTACTAACACAAAGTTTAAGAAGAACTTTTATATTAAACCAAACTTGAACCTGCTTTGTTACACAGATTCACTAACAATCCATAACTATTATCGACTTTGAACAACTCTAAAACATATATCGACTAATACCTCTTAAGGCTCCTTATATAGATAACCTTAAGTCGGTTTACAACATATAACTTGAACGACAAGTCATTATCCCTAACTAATTCTAGAATATTCGTTCAATATTACACATTAATCCTTTAACTAATATTGCACATAAGTCCTTGTATTCTTCAAAGTACTTGAACAATCTTCAATAACCAGTAGTACTTTGACTTTTATCTTCAGCAGTACTTTGACTTTATTCTTCATGCAGCAGTACTTTGACATACAGAAGTACCTTGATCTTTTATATCCCAACAATCCTCACCTAACTTGAACTCCACTTGTTTTATTTCAAGTTTCATTGTTATCTTCGATCTTCAAAATCTTTAATCATTCAGAAATATTGTTTCTTTATCTCTTTATCTTTTATCTATCATGTGTCAAAGTACTCTTTATCAGCATCTTCTTTGCAATAAATCTCCTCAGCTACTCAGCAACATTTTGGTACAATAGTCATCAAATCTTATGAAGTTTCATACTATTCTCATCACTTCCAGGTGTATAAACTCCTGTGAGAGGTGAATCATTGAAAATTAATGGATTTTGATGTCTCTTTACCAAAGCCATTAACTCTGGAGTAGCCAATGTTTTAGGTTAGAACAACCATGGTACATTGATAACCACATGATTTTTAGCAAATCATCAGCTATCAACGGATTTGAGTAGTCTTTACCAAGAGCCGTTTGCTTTTGGACTAGTTAGTTCTTTGATTACAACCATGGTGAACTAATTACCAAAAATGGATTTTCCACAGCCTTTACCACAAGCCATTTTTCCTTGTGGGCTAGCCAACTCTTCACTTTTACAGATATGGTGAGTTGAAACCATACAATTTTTAGTAAATTGTCAACTAAAAACGGATTTATCACATCAGAGTCGTACCCTCATGATGAGTCAAACTCTTTCTTGTCTATTGATGAGGCGAAAAATGAACCACTTTTAGGGGGTCATTTAAGCCCGGAATTGACTTTATTTGATCAAATATTGCCCTAAATCGTTCCTTTTGTGATTTTAGGTACTTTGGGAGTGAAATCTAGAAAAGGAAGCAATTCGGGCGTTTTTGGAGCATAAAAGTGAAGAAAACGCCAAAGTCTTAATTTTCCTTGCTGGGAACAGTAGGTGACGGCGTCAAGAAGGAATTCCTGATGGCGTCAAGAGCAATTTCCATGACGATCCAGTACAGATTTGATGGGTTCATGAAGTAGGGCGTCAAGAGTAAAATGCATGACGGCCTGGAAATGCACAACACATGACGGCGTCAAAAGTAGATCAAGGCAGTCCGAGAAGAGTTTGGGCGGCGAGGTGATGGCGTCACAAGTTGTCTTGACGCCGTCAGACCCTATTTCCTATATATAGTTTTCTAATTTTCACATTAAAAAGAGAGAAGTTTTGGAGAACCCTAAGTACAAACTTGGTGCGAATTTTACAGGTTTTTCAAGGGTTCTAAGCCCTTGATACCTTTCATGTGTAATTGAGATAAGTATTCTTTTAATTCAATCAATATGTCTATGTGTTGGTTGTCTATATCTTGTTCTTGTCTTGATTCCATCATGTTAGGCTAGATCTATCTTGTGTTTGCTTGGATCTAATGAAACCTAGATGTTAATTATGTGTTGATTACTTGTTTATTATTGTCTTGGATGAATGAATTTGATGTTAGGCTTAAGAAAACTGGCAGATCTCCAAATGGTAACATGCTTGAACGTCTTAGGAAACATGAACCGATGTGCACTAGGTCTTTATTGGTTGTATTTAATGCATGAGCCACTGTTTATAATCCCTATGGTTGTGTTGGGCATTGCATAGGAGGAGATAAGAGCTCATAGAATTGGGGAGTTAAGTGCGCCACCCCATGAATGATATTAAGGAATACAATCCGTCATCCATGCAACTATAACAAGTAATTAACGTGTAAAAGATGTCTAGGGAGTAGTGAAATCTAAGTAAACACATTTTCTCCACTTATTGCTCACAACCTTTGTATAATTTAGTTTATTTTCATTTCTAGTATTTTATTTTGATTGCATCTTTAGTATTGGGTTAGTTGACTAGCAACTAATTCCGCCCAAATCCTTCAAACCCGAGATTTTACTTGCTTTCTAAAAAAATATAAAAATACAAAAATAATCATCTCTCACCTTTAGAACTAGTATTTAGGTTTTCTAATCCTAGCAACACTATTCCTAGCTGAACGATCAATCCCCCGGTACTTGTCACTATACTATACTACAACGATCAGGTACACTGCCTGGTGGGGGTTGTAAGCTTCTCAAGATCCCTTGAGAGGTAAGGCCTGGTGCGATTCCCACGTATCAAGTTTTTGGCGCCGCAGCCCGGGGAATAGTTATTGTCTAGGTTAGAATTTCTTTTTATTAGGTCTACTTGCTAGATTCCTTTCTAGTAAGAATTTTTTTTTTTTTTTTTAGGTTTTCTTTAGTCTATCTTATTTCTTTGTGTCTTTGTTCGTAACTCTTCACCACCCGACATCATGGACAATGGGAACATCTTTGAACCCGCCATCCCACCACAACAAAACCCACCACTAGAACCCCTTAGGCCCCAAACCTTAGGAGAGTATTCCCGACCTAGCCACCAAGGCTACCGAAACACCATTGAGCTCACCGGAGCCAATGTGACCCCCTTGCGATCCGACACCATCCGGTTGGTGCAAAGAGGATGTGCATTCCATGGACTTCGTTCCGAAGATCCAAACCAACATCTTAAGGACTTCCTCAAAATCGTAGATTCCATAGACCTAGGTGTTGAAACTAGAGAGACAACCCGATTACGCCTATTCCAATTCTCTCTACGGGATCAAGCTAGTCAATGGCTTGAGCGTTTACCCGCGGGATCCATCACCACATGGGATGATCTCACCACTCATTTCCTTGCTCAATTTTTCCAACCGGGGAGAACTACTAAGCTTAGAAATGACATCTTGATGTTCCAACAACGTCAAAATGAATCTCTTTATGAAGCATGGACTCGTTTCAAGGACTTACTCCAAAAAGTCCCTCATCATGGCATAGATCTTTGGCTCCAAGTCCAAATCTTTTATGACCATATCGACATCTCCACGAGGCGAGCCATTGACCAATCGGCCGGTGGTAAGCTACGTGATCTAAGTGTGGAACAATTATGGGAACTCATAGTAGATCTTGCTCTCTATGACAACGAAAGTTGGAATGATCCCCGTGACTTGAACAAAACGGTCAAGGCAATATCTTTGCCTTCGAACAATTCTAGCACTCCCGACCGTAGGATCATGGAACTTGAGGACCAAGTCAAGTTTCTCATGAAATCTTACGAAGTTCCTAAACCTTCAAGCCAAGTGAACAAAATCACTTCTTCATGCGAATTATGTAGTGGTCCCCACGACACTCGTGATTGTGTGGAACTCCCCGGAACAGCTTTTGCGGACTACGCATCCACGCGTATCGACGAAGCGGGAGATAAGTGGTACACTTTCAAGCCTGAACCAAACACTTACAGTGATTCATACAACCCCTCTTGGAAAAATCACCCAAACCTTAGGTGGAAACCAAATCAACCCAATTCTTCCAATCCGCCTAATCGTTACCAACCAAACGGTCCACCCTCCAACCGTACTTTCAACAACAATCCTTCTAACAACTATGGTAGTACCAACAATCTTGAAGGATTGATGTCAAAGTTTATGGCATCTCAAGAAGCTCGCATAGCTAGGTTCGAAACCGAATTTAACCAACAACAAACGGAGATGACCAACAAGATTGACAACTTGTTGAAAGCCATCAACAACCAAGCGTTAACTACACCTAGGAAGGACACTAGGGACACCAATAACGGAATTCAAATTAAGGACCCCTCATCATCCAAACATGTCCACTTTGTCAATGTTGTCACCATTAAGCCAATAGATAAGGAGATAGAAGAGAGTGACAAGGATGAAGTTAGAGTAGAAGCCGAGACTAAGGATGAGAGTAGGGAAGTTGAGGTTAATAGGGGAAAGGAATTAGATGAGGTAGAGCCTATAGAAAAGTACTTTGATAAGTTACCCACCAAGGAAGAACGGGAATACCATAAGGATTTATTCGATAGTCCCGAGAGACCATATATCCTTGGCAACCCCCTTATCAAAATGGGAGACCCCTCTAACATTAACATACCATGTAATATTGGGCACATGCATATATCGAAAGCTTACATCGACCCTAGATCCCCCGTGAACATCATGACTAGGACTTATTACAATTGGGTGATGAAGAAGCAACTTAATTTTAGGATGATGCCCAATAAGAATCTGATAAGTAATTTTGCAGGAAGAGTGAAGGGATTGCATGTGATTATAGGGAATCTCACCTATGAGATCGATTTTATGATTGTTGAAGACACTCGTCCGGTGATAGATGCTTGCCTAAGCCAAATAATATTTGGAAAACCATTTGTTGAGGCCACTAGGATGAGTTATGATCCGAATTTAGGGATAGTTAGATTTAAGGAAGAGAATGATGAGGTTGCCTATCAAATGCCCTACAAAATTGAGCAATACCACCTTCTCTCTAATTTTGAAAAGGAACACAAGCAAGCGGCTTATTACAGGAATGAGGAGGATAGACGTAGAGGAGTAGAGTATGCAACTAGGTCCGGAATACATAACTGGTTTAGAAGACGACCTAGAGAGGTGGAACCAACGACGAGGTCACGTAGTAACCCATGACCTTGAGTCTAGCTACAAGACTCGTAAATAAAGAAAAGTGCTTCTTGGGAGGCAACCCATGTTTTGTGTGATTTTATTTTTGTTTGTTTGTTAATCGTTTCCGTATGCATGCTTAATTTTTATTGTTGGTAGATCATGTTTCTAAACTAAATAGTGGAAATACTTTACTTTGTTGTTTTGGCCTAGTCTTAACTCCACCTAAAAGTATTTTTGCAAAAGATAAGTGTAAGGGGAAACCCCAAATATGTTTTTAAGAAACAAACCAATCATGATTCTCCATAATATTAAATGAACATGTATATTCGTATTTGTTAGAGTCAAATGCTTGTATTGAGTCCTAATGAAGTTTTGCAGGATTTTCCAGGAAGTAGGACCAAGTTTTTCCTGAAATTTTCCAGAAACTTAACATAAGAATTTCTGCAGGTCACTTCTGACCGCGTCAAGAGTTAACTCTTGACGGCGTCACGTGTAAAAATCTAGAAATTTTACCAGTTTTGTTTTTCTAACGGAGTCTTATGGTTCTTGTGAATTATTAGGTTTTATAATCTCCAGGAAATCTGCAAACTTCATTCCACAAGCATTATATCTTATTTTATTTTCTAGGATTTAGTAACTTATATAGGATGCCGCCGATTTTACGCGAGGTTGTCTTGTTTGTTTTCTTAGGATTTACAGGTTATGTATGACAAGAAGATGATTTATATTCTGGAAGGAAAGCTTTGATTGTTTATTTTCTTGGAGGAAGATTTAACCTGGCCACCTTATTATCCATACCGAGCGAATCAGGGGAGTATTTGATTTCATTCTTTTTACTTTTTCACTTTTACATTCTTTACTTGAACATTGGGGACAATGTTCATCTTAAGTGTAAGGGGAGGGTAAAAAGATGATACCTTACATATGCACTTTCGCTTGAGTTTGTTTTGTTTAATGGTAGATGTGTAATAAAACTATGAGAAATACTTGTTAGTGCAATTTTAGCGCCAAATTTAAATTTTTTTACAACATTTATGAGTGAAACTTTAGCCATAGCAAGCGTCTCATGGATAGGAGATTGTATGACTAGCACATAACCGTATATTCAGAAAAATTTTCCACCCAAATATGTGAGGTTCGCCTTTAGATTTGATAGGAAAAGCATTTACTATTAGTGCTTATGAGTGTACCGGTAGCATTTAGATTCTAGAACTTGCGTTAGTGATGCATCCCGAGACCGCTAGTGAGACTACATTCGTGTAGTAGGATTTACTATATGATAAGAGGCATTAGGATCACCCTTGTGTTAAACCCGTATTATAATTACTTGACCATTTAAGTCATATTACTTGGCTAATCAAGTCAACTAATTTTTCCCACACCCTTAGCGTTGTACTCATTTTTATTACACGAAACCCCTAGTACACCCCTCCGATCCTATCTTTTCGTTTCTAACTTTAAGCATTTTACTTAAAGGAAGAATTTGTTACACCCCACTTAAATGTACAACCAAATCGCCTTAGCCTTCCGTGTATGCGCTCATTTTTAGTGCATTATTGTTATTTGTTAAACCCTAAGTTAACTATCTAATTGATTACATGGTTGCTAAGTCGAGTCATATCCTTGTACGTATTGTTTTGGGACTATTGAGACTCATGGGTAAAGTACTTATTTATGGAGTAATGGGGAAGAACATCATTTATTACCCCGTATGTGCGTTAATCTTAAAAGTGCTCCAAGTGTTTTGATTTTCTTAATTTGAGTCATTAGATTAGTTTATTGTAAAGTATGTAAAAATTCAAGTGTAAGGGGAATTTATAACCCCTATGATGTATTATTTTGGATGGTAGGGTAAGAGTGTATGCAAAAAAAAATAAATAAATAAATAAAAAAAAATCGAAAAATCAAGAAAAAGAAAAAAGAAATAGAAAAAAGAAAAGAGAAAAAAAACATACGGACTACCATCCATTTTCATTCTATGTTCATTTTATGTTTTTGTTATTTTTCATTTATTAGCTTAAGTCGAAGTCTAGTCTTGGCTTAGCAACGCCACATTGTACATGTAATTAACCAAGATTGTTAACTCGCCACCAGTAAAAACTTCCTGTATCCAACAAAACCGTGTATTTCATATCCGTACGCCTAACGTTACAACCCTTTTAAAAGACCTCTTTGATAGTTTATCCTAGGTGCTTACGCCATGTGGTGAGGTTTGATCCTTTCCCAAGCCTATGGTAATCTATTTTGCTATGACAGGTAGTGAGAGATATCTTCCGTTTCCATATTGTAATTTACACTTTATTACACCCGAGAGATGTGAGTATCTAAACACTATTTGTGAGGTGCTAGCATATGACCTCCGTGCTTGTCTGTTGGTCTTTAGTGGAACGATTATTTGTTGTAATTACTTTTATATTAGTGTTAAATGACCCCTAACTTGTATTTTGACTAGAATAAAAGCGCATTTGCTTGAGGACAAGCAAATCTCAAGTGTAAGGGTATATGATGAGGCGAAAAATGACCCACTTTTAGGGGGTCATTTAAGCCCGGAATTGACTTTATTTGATCAAATATTGCCCTAAATCGTTCCTTTTGTGATTTTAGGTACTTTGGGAGTGAAATCTAGAAAAGGAAGCAATTCGGACGTTTTTGAAGCATAAAAGTGAAGAAAACGCCAAAGTCTTAATTTTCCTTGCTGGGAACAGTAGGTGACGGCGTCAAGAAGGAATTCCTGACGGCGTCAAGAGCAATTTCCATGACGATCCAGTACAGATTTGACGGGTTCACGAAGTAGGGCGTCAAGAGTAAAATGCATGACGGCCTGGAAATGCACAACACATGACGGCGTCAAAAGTAGATCAAGGCAGTCCGAGAAGAGTTTGGGCGGCGAGGTGATGGCGTCACAAGTTGTCTTGACGCCGTCAGACCCTATTTCCTATATATAGTTTTCTAATTTTCACATTAAAAAGAGAGAAGTTTTGGAGAAACCCTAAGTACGAACTTGGTGCGAATTTTACAGGTTTTTCAAGGGTTCTAAGCCCTTGATACCTTTCATGTGTAATTGAGATAAGTATTCTTTTAATTCAATCAATATGTCTATGTGTTGGTTGTCTATATCTTGTTCTTTTCTTGATTCCATCATGTTAGGCTAGATCTATCTTGTGTTTGCTTGGATCTAATGAAACCTAGATGTTAATTATGTGTTGATTACTTGTTTATAATTGTCTTGGATGAATGAATTTGATGTTAGGCTTAAGAAAACTGGCAGATCTCCAAATGGTAACATGCTTAAACGTCTTAGGAAACATGAACCGATGTACACTAGGTCTTTATTGGTTGTATTTAATGCATGAGCCACTATTTATAATCCCTATAGTTGTGCTGGGCATGGCATAGGAGGAGATAAGAGCTCATAGAATTGGGGAGTTAAGTGCGCCACCCCATGAATGATATTAAGGAATACAATCCGTCATCCATGCAACTATAAAAAGTAATTAACGTGTAAAAGATGTCTAGGGAGTAGTGAAATCTAAGTAAACACATTTTCTCCACTTATTGCTCACAACCTTAGTATAATTTTGTTTATTTTCATTTCTAGTATTTTATTTTGATTGCATCTTTAGTATTGGGTTAGTTGGCTAGCAACTAATTCCGCCCAAATCCTTCAAACCCAAGATTTTTACTTGCTTTCTAAAAAAATATAAAAATACAAAAATAATCATCTCTCACCTTTAGAACTAGTATTTAGGTTTTCTAATCCTAGCGACACTATTCCTAGCTGAACGATCAATCCCCCGGTACTTGTCACTACACTATACTACAACGATCAGGTACACTACTTGGTGGGGGTTGTAAGCTTCTCAAGATCCCTTGAGAGGTAAAGCCTGGTGCGATTCCCACGTATCATCGGTTAAACATGGTGAGTTGATTACCATTTGTTGTGTAGTATAAATACTAACACAATGTGTTTCTTTTCAAATCCTTTTACTGACTTCACTTTTAAACATCAAAAACATTTTATTTATCTTACAAAGGACTTATACTGGTTTAATGCAGCAAGCAGTACTTTGATAAAGTACTGCTTGTCTTTGTAGTACTTTGAAAAAAATACTTATTATACAAAACAAATCATACCAGTATTTTGCAATATCATTCTTCATACTTAGTCCATCTGATAAATAGCTTAATAACATCCAAAGCTACCTCTAATTCATCTTCAAGTTCCATTCCATGATCCAGCATTCTGAGCATAATTTCTCTAATCAATGGATATCTTCTCTCAGCAAGCATGTGAATCATGGTACCATCTTCCATCTCAAGTGCATGAACTCCTGATGACTCAAAGAATCTCCATCTTGTGATTTCCCAATTCTCTTGATCATTCAACAGAGGATCAACACTTGTTTCTTCAGTTTCCCCGATGGTAATTAAGTCTCCAAGTAAAATTAATCCCACTCCTGATGCTTCAATCTCTGCATAGTATGTCTGCACTTGCATGTATAAATCATATAGATCTTCTCTGGTGATAAAATGCAGAACATCCCATAACATGTTGAATACTGTGAAGCTTTCATCTTCTCTGGTGAACATAAAGTAATTCCCTTCTTCTGATTCAACCACAGAGAATGAGATTATGTTGGACTTCTTTCTAGAGTCTTCAGTCTTCTTATTCTCAAAATCTACTACTCTAAAATAGTTTCTCAGTTCATCAATTGTATCTTCATGTATCATCTTCAGTCTTTTTGAGAATTGATCTTCTTGATCTGCTTTCTTTCTCTTCAATTTTCTTTGCTCAACCTGTTCTTTCCTAATATATTCTAACTTCTTCTCTCTATCAACATCCACGAGTACAATATTTTCTACTTCTTTCCTAATAGACTCTTGTACTTGTTCCCATAATGCTTTCACTTCTGGATACCTCATTTTATGCAAATTCTTGTATCCTCTTCTTTTCAAGAAACTTATCATCTAGTTTCTTTCCTGAGCAATTGTCATAGGCTTCTTTGTAATTGGCTTGTTTAACTCTGCCAAATACTCTGCATCATATTCTGCTTGTTGCTTTCTAGCGAGCTCTGCATCTTCTGCAATCTTAAGTTCTCTAATCTGTGCAAGAGTAAATTTCTTCTTTTTCTTAATATCTTTCTGCTTCATGATCCCTTTCCCTTTGTCTTTGGGATCTAACTCTTCAGATTCAGAAGTACATTCAGCAACTTGTTGTGCAGGCTCAGAAATATGTATACCTCCAACAGATCTATTCCAATTCATCATGATCTGAGCAATTGTTTCATCATCACTTGCAGTATGCACCTTAACTTCTTCTTGCTGTATAAAAGTAGAAGGACCAGCTTCATCTTCAAAATTTATTGTAGAAGGTCCAGCTGCAGTAGTTCCACTTTTATCAATATTCATAGCAGCAGTACCTTGCTCAGCAATACCTTGCAGACCTATATCTTCAGCAACAGTACTTTGAACACCAGTACTTTGAGTTTCAGTACTTTCAATATTCTGTGCATCAATATCTTGCTCAACAACTTCTTGCTCAACATCTTCTTCTTGTACAATGTTTACATCCTCTCAATGTATTTCTCTGGTATAAAAGTCTTTGGCTCTTCAGGATATTGCCAAAGGTGAGCAGCTTCTAAATATAGAATCTCATCATCATCTCTATCCAAATTATCATCTTGATTCCTCCCCAATTTGATATATGATGACTTTCTATGCCTCCTCTTGGACTTAGAAGTCTTCTTGAAAGATTTTGACATTTGCTTTTGAGACTTTTTCTTTTCCTTCACATAAAGCCTAAAATTTTGAACAAGAGGCAAGACAAACTTCTTCAACCTTCTAAACTTCTTTCTTAACTTCTTGATTGCTGCAGCTTGATCATCCATAGTTTTCTTCATCTTCTCCAATTCTTTAGTCAAAGCATAATTACTCATAGCACCTTCAACTCCCTCAACTCCTCCAGGTGTTTGAATCCCACCTGTGGAAGTATAACCATTGGGAGAAGGTACTGGTGTATGCTCTGAAGCAGTATCTTTAGAAGAAGTACTTTGTGGAGAAGTACCTTCAGCAAAAATAGGTTTATCCAAAGAAGCTAGCACTGAGGGAGTCCTTTCACTAGAAGTATCATGCTGAGGTGAAACAATAGGTGGTGTAGGATTATGTACTGATGCAGAATGCTCAGTAGAATGTGCAGAACTAACAGCTTGAGCTACCTCTAACATGTAAGCATTGAGAGGTGTATTTTTACCCAAAAAATTTACTCCCTTGTGGGACATAAAGGTGAACACTTTAGGTGGCATCCTAATTGTGGGTACATAATCCTGAGGTTTTGGTATCCCATCTAATGGATTCTCTAAGAGAAGTAGAACAAATCTAGGATACATCAGAAAAGGGGATCCAGCCTTAATATGTGTGATCATACCATCAAGGATCATGTATGAAAAGTTGAAGGGTTGATTGGTAATAAGGCCAATAAATGTAGAAGCTATAGCATGGCTAAATTTATCCCAAGCAGTACTCTTAGGACTTAAGCAATGGAAAACATGAATGATAAACTTCCAATGAGGACTTAACATTGCTTTCTGAAAAGTAAGCTTATCCAATGGTCCTTCATACCCAATGTCTCTAAGTGCCTTCCAAATCTCTAGTTTAGCAAACAAAACAGAGCCTCCTTCATCTTCAAACAATAGAGCCTCCCTGATTATTGCCTCTGTAACACGAATAGCTCTCCCAGCAACTGTAGCATGTATCACATCCTTTCCATCTTCAACCGCAGACCTTGTCGTAGCCAAAAACTCCTGTATCCAAGATCCAATAACCTCTGGGTTGACTAAGATTGAGTAACAGATGGTGGTTCCAGTGAGAAAATCAATAATCCCATGAAAATCAAGGTTACTTTGCGTTTTCTCAAGATTGGCTATCATGTTGTGTTTGGTGTTGGTTGGTCGATGTGCCATTGTGAGAAGGTTTAGAGAGAATAGTTGTAATCAGTGAATAATATGAATGAGTTTGATGACCAAGAATGGTGGATGGGTACGAGTGAATAATTAATAAAAAGATATGAGGTATATAAGGATAATATACAAAAAATCACGGTTAATAAATAATTTTACCGTTATTTTTGGAAGTGATTATCCCTATATCTTTCGAAAGTTTGTTACCCGCAAATCTGACCGTTGGAACAGTATTCTGACACGTCAGCGTACCCTTTATATCACCAAGCAGTAGGTTCCATAGAAGATGGAGCAGTACTTTCCGTTATAAACCCAAACAGTATGTTGACCTAAGTACTTCCCAAGCAAAATATCTTAATGGTTGACTGTTTGACCAAAATATCTTTGAAAGTCAACTCGAAGTAATTACTATCTCCCCAAATTAATTCCCAAAGCTACCATGGTAAGTAAACTTCAATGAACTTCATTTAATGACCATATACCTTTACTTTGCTATAAAAGCAACTTTACAAACAACAAATTGCATTCATCTCTTCTTTCATTATCAGAACACAAAAACCCTAGTGAAAACAATGAGTCACTTCCCTCTTGTGTACATCTCCTCTGACTCTGATGGCTCTACAGACTCAGAAATAAGCTACTACTCTGATTCTGAGTTTGAAGATCCAGGATGGATGGATTACTTTCCTCCAATGGTGTCATCCTCATCAAAGATGCAGCAAACTCTACCATTACTGATGCAGCAAGTACTACCAACCCGAAGCCTAAGAAGAAAAGGTCTGTCCCTGGTTCATCTCTGGCTAATGAGCTTCCACATGCATTAACTCAAGCCTTGGAATCAGCAATACAAAACATGAAGTGGCCTGCTCTAAGAAAAGAGAAACCACCTAAGCAAGTGCTTGGCCTGGCTTGCCCAAGGAAGCAAACTTCTTTTGATGACAAAAGAAAGACTGCTCAAAAGGGAAAGCAGAGCTATAAGGGCAAGGGAAAAAGGCCTATGGAGTAGGTTGTGTTGTGGTAGTAGTTCGTATGTCTTGTCTGTGTCTGTGTCTATGTATCAACTTTGTTAGGATGGATCTTGTGGAATGGTTGATGTAACTCCTCTTTGAATGATGAATAAGAAACTTTTCTTTTGAATGATACATGTAGCCTCCCCTCTAATAATGACTAACTACTAATGCCTCCCCTCAAAAATAGCTTAATTATTAATCATGCCAATACTCACAACTAAAAAGGTAAATCTTGAAATATCAAAATCCTTTTTGAGTAGGTCTGCTACATTATCATCAGTATGGACTTCAACCACATTGATAAGCCTATGCTCATACCAATCTCAAATAAAATGATGCCTAATCTGAATGTGCTTTGTCTTGGAGTGATAAACTGGATTCTTCACAATACAGATAGTACTCTCATTATCAATGTTGATAGGAGTATTCTTGAAGTTGAACCCATAATCCAAAAGCTGATTTTGCAACAAAAGTACTTGTGCACAACAAGTTGCAGTAGCTACATACTCTGCTTTTGTGGAAGATGTTGCTGCAATTTTTTGCTTTTTGCGTTGCCATGAGACCAATGTACTTCCAAGGTACTGGCATCCTCCAATTGTGGATCTTCTGTCATAGTTATCTCCAGCATAATCACTATCTGAAAAGGCTTGTAGATGGAAAGGTGAGTCCCTAGGATACCATAATCCAAGCTTAGGTTGTTGTCTAAGATACTAAAAATTCTTTTGACAGCATTCAAGTGTGAGACCTTGGGATGAACTTGATGTCTTGCACATAAACACACATCAAAAGTAATATAAGGTCTAGATGCAGTTAAATACATAAGACATCCAATCATAGACCTGTATTATGTGATATCAACATCTTCTCCTTCTTCATCTTTTCCCAAAGGTTTGTTAGTATCCACTTGTGTAGATGTAGGCTTGACAGTTGTGAAATTGAATCTCTTAAGAATATCTGCAACATACTTATCTTGGCAAATATAGATTCCACTACTAGACTGTTGCACTTGAAGTCCCAAGAAGAATGTTAATTCTCCCATTGAACTCATCTGAAACTCTTTCTGCATAAGATCTTCAAATTCCTTCACCATAGATTGCTTAGTAGCACCAAAAATGATATCATCTACATAAACTTGCACAAGCATGATATCCTTCTTATCGCTCTTGATGAACAAAGAATTGTCAATAGCTCATCTCCTATAACCATGTTGTAGTAAAAAATTTGAAAGTCTTTCATACCATGCTATTGGAGCTTGATGAAAGCCATACAGAGCCTTGATAACCTTGTAGACTTTGTTTGGGTGTACAGGATCTTCAAAACTAGGAGGCTGTTTGACATAAACTTCTTCTGTAATTTTGCCATATAGAAAAGCACTTTTAACATCCATTTGGTATACAGGAAATTCCATATAGGATGCAAAAGCCAAAAATAGCCTTATGGCTTCAATCCTTGCCACAGGAGCAAAAACTTCATCATAGTCTGCCCCTTCTTCCTATCTATATCCTTGAGCCACTAACCTTGCCTTATTCTTAAAAATATTCCCTCTTTCATCTCTTTTTACCCTGAAGACCAATTTTGTTCCAATCAGTCTCTTACCATCAGGTAAATCACATAATACCCATACTTCTTGAAGTTTAAACTGTAAGAGTTCTTTTTGCATAGCATCAACCGAACTCTCCTTGGCTAATGCTTGTTTGATATTCTTAGGCTCTTCTTGAGGCAGAAAACAGGCAAATAAACACAACTTCTGATTCTTGTGATTCACCCTATTTTGTTTGTAAATAAAACTAACTAAAGAAGTATGTTGTTGAGACATATTCTTAGCTTTAGTTCTTGTGAGCACTCCTGAAGCTGAGGGTCCAATTATGTTGGGAACAGGATGAGTTTTGTTAATTCTTAGAGTAGGAGTTGGTGAAACTTCAAGATTATCTTCCAAATTAGTTAAGTCAGGATCTTCATTAGAATCTGAAAAAATGCCTTCTTGATCCAATTCATCATCAATGTCTTCTAAGGTAATCTTGTTTGGATCATTCAAATCATCAGTATCTTCTAAGTCAGGCATGTTAGGATCACTTACAGTATCAGTATTGATCCAATTTGAAGTATCTAAAGGTTGAAAAGTACTTTCAAATGGATCAGTAGTACTTTGGGGTAAAGTACTGTCAGTGCCTTTGGCCTTCTTCTTTGCTGCTTCATAGGCGATCCTTTGATCATCTTCATAAGACTTGGCCATTGTTTCTTGAAAAAGCATCCTACTTAGTTCATCTTGAATAGCTTGGTCTTCATCAGATACTGTAGTTTTAGGTGGAGCAGTACTTTGAGGATCAATAGTACTTTTAGGTTCAACAGTACCTTGAGGCTTAGAAGTACTCTTCTTCTCATCATTGACTTTATCATTTGGCTCATCTTCAGATCTTAAATTAACATCATGAACAATGTACTGTGCTCCTTCTTCAGTGGGATCAGCTAGATTTTCTTCCCTTACAGGTACATAATTCATAGATGAAGACAATAAATCAAGATCAAACATCCAATCAGGACCTTTACCTTTAGCGTTTTCATGCTTTTCTAGAAAATCAACATGAAGACATTCTTGAACCTTCTTGGTAGCCCTGTTGAACACTCTGAATCCTTTGCTATTTGTACAATATCCCAATAAGTATCCTTCATCTGACTTCCCATCAAATTTACCCAAATTATCAGCAGTGTTTAAAATAGTCACAGGACATCCAAAAGGTTTCATAAACTTGATACTAGGCTTCTTTCCCATGAGTAACTCATAAGGTGTCTTCATTTGAGGTTTTGACCTTGATACTCTGTTCAACACATAACAAGCAGCACTTACCACTTCAGCCCAGAATGGAACAGGTAATTGGGAATCTGCAAGCATTGTTCTGGCTGCTTCTATTAGAGTTGTGGAGTTCTGGCAATACTGAACTCTCTTTTAATTCCTTTCTTGGCAAAAAGTCATCCATTAGCTGATTCTTGAACTCAGTCCCATTATCACATCTAATGCTTCTAACTTTGAATCTTAACTGATTTTCAAGTGCTATTATGAGATCATGAATAGCATCAAAAGTTTCATCCTTGATGCATAAGAAAAAGACCCAACTAAATCTGCTACAGTCATCTATTACAACCAAACAGTACTTCTTCTTGTTCAAACTTACAACTGAGACAGGTCCAAACAAATCTATGTGCAGCAATTCCAGAAACTCTCTAATAGTTTTCTCTTTAATCTTCTTACAGGAAGCCTTGTGCTGTTTACCCTTTTTACAAGCAAGACATGAGTGATCATTCTTGAATGTTTTAGAAGGTAAACCTCTAACTAAATTTCCTTTGACCAGCTTATTGATGTTCTTGAAATTTTACATGCCCCAATCTTCTATGCCATTGATGTGCTACTTCCATTGTTGCTCTTGCAATCAAGTATGTTGCTCTTTCAGCAGAATTGATATTCTTCAAGTCTATGATGTACACATCATTAGTTCTTGGTGCTCTTAGCATCACCAAGTTTCTATCTTCTAACTTAAAATCAGAAGAAAGTATAAGACATTCTGTGTCTAAGAATAACACAGGGTACTTCTTATCACAAATCTGAGAGACTGACAAAAGATTGAATTTGAGCTCCTCCACATATCTAACATTCTCAAAATCAATGTTTGTTGCCTTGATAGTTCCTTTGCCAGTAATTCTTCCTCCATCAGGATCATTCCCAAATGCAACTTTTCCTCCAAAATAAGCTTTAAAATCTGACAAGAGCTCCTTTTCTCCTATCATACTTCCAGAGCAACCACTATCAACAATAAGATGATCTTTAAGCTCCTCTTTTGGGTTGCCCTGCATATACACGAAAAGGTTTAGTTTCTTTTAGGAACCCAAGCCATTAGTGACTTGTGTTCTCCTTGTGGAGTGACATACTCAAATTCTTTGAGTATGTAATCACCACTGTCTTTGAAAACATGATCAAGAATTAAGGTTTTTGTTTCCAAAACGGTTGGTTTATTATGATCAATTTTCCCTTTTTCACCCTTAACCTCTGAGAGTATTGGTTCTTCCCCAGTAGTACTTTCATTCTTAACCCATTTAGTTGTAACTTTTGGAGTTGGGATCTGTGTTCTAGCATCTTTTCTTGTGTCGAAAGGCCTTCTAGGTTTGTAGTAATTGAATCTCCTAGGTCTTACACTTGAGTATCTGCTAGCAGCACCTTGGTTAGGGAACATTCTATCAGTACTTTGTGAAGGTACTGAGGGTTTGGAGAATGATCTTTTCTGAGTACGGTACCTATAGTCTTTTGAGAAATTGCTATGGTTAAACCTATTTGTGTAATTCCAAACTGGTTTGTTGTCCCTTGGCTTATTCTCCCTGTTACTTTGATTTGCAGACCTGGTCCTTGGGTATTTGCTTAAGTATTCTGAGTGATAATCACAGTCCTTAATCAAGTGGTGAGGACATAGACAACAGACCTTTGGACCAATATCCCCAAATCCCTTTCCATAAGGTTTTCTAAAATTAGCAGTATTTTGAAAGTATTTTCTTGGAGGTACTACTGAGTGATCATCAGTACTTTGAAAAGTGTTTGAAGGTACTGCTTGTTTTGAAAAAATTTTCTCATCAACCTTAGCTGCTTCAACAGGTTTTTCTAAAGTTTCAGGATTAGATTGACTTTTAAGCTTTTTTCTAAACTATATATTATCTACCCCATAACAAGAAACATCTTTTCTAGGTGGTTGAAAGCTACCTGGGGGATTAGGAACTGCATCATATCCCTTGTCTATCTTAAATTCAGGAGGTGTTGGACTAGGGTATTCCTCATCACTAGAAGTCTTTTCATCTAAACTTATGAACTCTTCATCACTAGTGGAGGTATCTACTGTAAGATTTAGTTCCTTACTCTTAAATGGAATACCTTCTGTGCTATCGTTATCAGAGCCTAGGCCAGTTTTAATGTTTGATGTTCTTTGCTTTTCAATAAATTGAACATGTGACAGACCTGATTCATTCCAAACAACAAGTTTTTCTAACAACTTATCTCTCTTAGCAGTAACTTTCTCTAGTTCAAACACCTTACATCCTAGTTTCCATTCAATTAACTTTACTTGGTACTCTTGTTGCTTATATGTTTCAGCCCATGCTACTCCATTGTTTTCATGTGTAGTTATTTTGGCCTCCATTGACTCTAAAGTCAACTGATAGCCAGCTATCTCAGCCCTAGCCCTTTGAAATTTATCTCTTTCAGCTACATATTCACTAAGTAACTTTTGATACATATCATTGCACTTAGAGCATACCTCAGAGCTAGTGGATGAACTTGGTGAAGTAGCTACCATAGCAAGCTGAACAGGATCTTCTTCAAACACCAAACTCCAATCAAAGCTTCCTGGACCATCTATTGACTCCAAAGCAGCATATCTAGGCTCTTCATCAAAAGTTGTGCTCCAGTCTTCCAATGCATCCATTGAATAGGTTACAGGTTCATCATCAAACGCATTGAACCAATCAATCTCTGACAGATTCTCTTGAGCAACCAAAGATTTTGGTTTTGGTTTAGAAATAGGAATCTCTTTTCTTTCAGGCTTGGGTGGTTCAATCATCTTGTTTGCTTGATACTTTGCAAATTTGCATTCCCTTGCAAAGTGACCAGTCCTTTGACAGTTGAAGCACTTAATTTTGGACTTATCAAATGTTATTCCCTGTTTAGCTCTGAAATTGATGTCTTTTCCTGTCTTATTCACATACTTCTTGATCCTTGCAGTGAGCATGGCAACTTGCCATCTGATATCAATTTCTTCCAAAGCATCATCATCTATTTGCAAGACATCCTCTTGATAGGTTATGGGTAAAGATGCTTGTTGAGCAAAGAATGAACATATAACATCATCTGAGGTGGGGGTTGTTGATGGTGATGAAGTGGTAGTGACCATAGTTGTACATGGAACCTTAGTTTCAGTCACAGTACTTTGGACAGGATAAGCAGCACCTTTATTGGAAGTACTGCTTCTGTTTTCAGAAGATACAAAATGTCACAACCCACAATTTCAGGTCATTTTCCCCAACTTCGACATTCTACTATTCACAAATTACTATTCATTTATCACTATTCATCGTTTTACTATTCATCGTTTTTGAGGTCAATTTGACATTCCGAGACACATTCAGAAATTTTACTATTCACTTGACACTATTCATTCCCGAGAAGAAATCACTATTCACGTGCATTACTCATGTCGTCGTAAATTTAGTTTACGAGTGTTCAAATTCGCGTAACCGTATTGGTTCAGGAGCGAATTCATGCATTATTATCAGGGACATTTCATACAGACTAGAAATAGTCTACACATCATCATTAGGGCACTTGCATGCTATTCCACTCGTAGGATAATTAAATTTATACTTTTGGTACAATTAACGATTTACGTAAATGTGTCTAACACGCGAACTATAAATGTGTCTAACATGTCCGACACTCCCGACTATTGTCCCAATATATTTTTATACTCATTTTTATAATATAAAAATTATAATATTAATTTACCCGGTATTTTGGAAATTTATTTATTACGTATCGTACGTTTAACTTAATAACGGCGGTTTTCATAAAAATTAAACGATAATCACCCAAACTCTCCGTACTTGTACCCGACATATTTTCACAATTTTTACGACTTTATTACGTCCCGAATAACTTCAATAAAATTTATTTCTAACAAACCCGGTACCCGATTAAACCTAAAACTAACTTTACTACATAATACTAATCCTAATCTTTTAATTAAACCCAAGGACAAACCCCCCCCCCCCCCCTTTCCCTCCTTTTTGGGCCGGCCAACCCCCCCCCCCCCCCCCCCCCCATGGTCTTAATACATTGCAACCTCACCAACTCAATTTATTGCTCACCAAACTATTGTCTCCTAAGTATAAAATGCATTTTTTTCACCCATTTATCACTAAACTCATTTTTACTAAGCACAAGCAAACTTTTCTCTCATTTTCTTTTGTGGAGTAATCGACCTAGGGTGGTCAAGGATCAAGAACAACAAGTTTTACAAGATCTAGGTATAAACTAGTTCATATAGTCATCCTTGTTGGGGTTTTGAAATAAAAACTCAAGGATTAGTAGGTTTTATCATCCAAACTCCCTAAACCTTCAAGTAAGTTAACAAACTCATTTTTATGATTTTTACAAGTTATTACCATGTTTATATATATTTCTTACAAGAACTCATGCATATAATGGCTTATACCACTTTATTTTGTACATATGTAACTTTGAGCCCTAGAAATGGACACATAAGAAACCCTTGTTAGACCTAGTGGATTGATGATGTTTAAGGACCCATGCCACCCTAAGAAGGTGTATGGTAGGTTTAGACTAGCTTTGTGGTGTTTGAAAGTGGTTTGATTGAGGTTAGAACTAGCTTGGAGACTTGAAAATGGTTTTTGAAACATTTGAAATACCTACTGTCCCTATTTTCATTTCGTGGGAAAATCAGTAGATGGTGGCCAAGTTTTGACCAAAGATTTAGAAAATACATTCAAAAACGAAACTTTAGGCGAAAGAATGGACTAAAACAAGCTTATAACGAAGGAGATATGATTTTTGCAAATTTAACGACGAAAACTACTTTTACAAAAACAGCTTGCTGTTTGGCAGATTTCAATGGGTAAAAAGAGGCTTTAAACGTAACCTAAAGGAGCTGAGCTATCAAAAATATACTAGTATATACAAAGACGAATCCGTGGACATAAAGAACAAGGAAAACGAGCTTAAAACGACCGAGTTATACCCATTTTAACATCGTTAAACTATATATATATATATATGGACACAAATAAAAATAATAACGTACGCGCTAAATGGTATATTTTTCTCAAAACGTTACTAAGGGCTATATTTTTAACGAATGAATACGTATGACCCAAGAGAATACTTATAAGACTTAACGACGTTATTTCAAGGTTTTCGACACAAAGAATTTAACGCTAACATTTTTAATACAAGACAATACGACAAGTTATATACTTCTATATATGGACATATTTTTCCTAAGTATGGAAACTATTTTAATATGACGATAACTAGTATTTCCAAATTACGAGTGGTATGAGCATCATGTGCATGTGCATTCATTTCATTACGGCTTGATCTTAATTAAATCGCGATTATCCATTTAGGTTGCGGCTAGTGTGCGCGCCTCATTGTCCCGACTACTTTTACCTCATTGCACCATCTTTGTACCATCACTTCGAGGTGAGTCTTCATAGCCCCGTTTTAATTACTTATTTGATTTTAAATCCCACGGGGGAGAATACATTGCACAATTATTTTTGTACATGCCCATGTATTACAAATTCCATACATTGCTTAAGTTGCCTTATTACCACGTCTTGACAAGTCCCCTTTATTATCATGGACCGTTAATTTCTAGTACTAAGCGGGAGTGAGTGGATAGATCTATCGAGGGTGACGCCTCCATTCGCGTTGGGTTGCTCCAACGGGACGAATGCATTTCATGTCTTAACGAATTGAGTGCCTGGTAAACACTCTGGTGGGGCATTACTAAGTCTAGCTTCGGGGTCATGAGCTTAAGAGACAATGTAGCTTTTTGACATTCTTGTCGGTTTACTTATTACTTGTGGCTTATGTACTTACGATTTACTTACAAACCTATGATTATTCACAAACTTTATGTTGACCGTTTTCGCAATGTATTTCTCAGGTAACTAAGGCATATTCTCATGGCATGCATGGAATCACTTTGTGTATCAAGGATGATATGGCTCATTCGGACTTTCTTGCACTTATGTTCAAGTGTCGTTTGATTGTATTAAACTTGTTTCCGTAAACTTTTCCAACTTTTGGGACCTATGTCTTTATAACTCTGAATCTTTTGAATGAATCAAACGACGTATTTTTAAAACGACACTTTAGGTCGTTCAATATATCCTGGTTGTGTGCTATGATCCGTTACACCCTCAGGTATTCCATTCCGCTGCCATTCAGGTATTTTGGGGGTGTGACACAAAAGCAATGTTTTGGGGTTTCTGATGTGTGCTTGAACCTGTAGTACCATTCATCTCATGCTCATACACCTTCAGATTGTTGTAGAGATCATCAAAGTCCATTGTGTCCAGCCCTGGTTGTCCTCTGATCATAGTAGCAACTACATGCCATGCTGAAGCTTCTCAAGAACTTCAAATTAGCAGGTTCAACTGATGCCTCAGCATCATATAGTTCTAGCATACTCAGAAGGTTTTGGAATCTTTCATAAGCAGAATCACGACCTTCTCTTTCACCAACAGTGAAAGTTTCAAATTGTTGCTTCAGCAAATTCCTGTGCATCTTCTTGGAAGCATCATTACCTCCAAACTTTTTCTTAATTGCAGCCCATAGTTGTTTGCATCCTTGGCATCATGAAACTTTAATAAGTGCCCATCAGGAATGGCAGAGAGCATTATGTTGAGAGCCTTGGCTTGATTTCTTTTGGTAGTAGCTGGTATGGTTGGTTTAGGTGGTGTTGGTTGTCCAGGGATCTCTACTGGTTCTTCAATTTGCATATTACCATTGACAATCACATCCCATAGTGCATGGTCTGTGATGGCAATGTACTGCCTCATCTTCATGGCCCATAAGTCATATTCTCCCTTCTTAACAGTAGGAATTCTAATAGCAGTTATTGATGGAGCAGGTGCAGCCTCTGTCGAGATCTTGAAGGTTTTGTTCTAGAATCGGTTTAAAGGTTTTTCTTTTTAATCAGAGTTTCCAACACAAGCTCTGATACCACTTGTTGGATCGATATATTCTGACCAAACTACTTTGTAGCTTGAAAAGGTTTAATAATATTAAGTAAACTCAACAATATTATTATTGAAACACTGTTTGACCTTGTAAAGTATGCGGAATCTACTAACACAAAGCTCTAGAAGAACTTTTATATTAAACCAAACTTGAACCTGCTTTGTTACACAGATTCACTAACAATCCCTAACTATTATCGACTTTGAACAACTCTAAAACATATATTGACTAATACCTCTTAAGGATCCTTTTATAGATAACCTTAAGTCGGTTTACAACATATAACTTAAACGACAAGTCATTATCCCTAACTAATTCTAGAATATTCGTTCAATATTACACATTAATCCTTTAACTAATATTGCACATAAGTCCTTGTATTCTTCGAAGTACTTGAACAATCTTCAATAACCAGCAGTACTTTGACTTTTATCTTCGGTAGTACTTTGACTTTATTCTTCATGCAGCAGTACTTTGACATACAGAAGTACCTTGATCTTTTATATCCCAACATTTCTTACTAATAACCACTGGTTTTAATAACTTAACTGGCCTATATGAATCTAAAGAAGCATGTATCAAACACAAACAACCACAGAATCTCACTTAAACTCAGTAAGATCAGTAAATCCAAACAACATTTTATGAAACTGAGTTTTAGGTTTTTAAACTATTCTACTGATTTTATCCATGAAACTGGTTTATAAAGACTTAATATGATTTAGTAAACTAAAGTAGGCACAGAAACAAAAGCCTAAACCACAAATACCTAAGATTCTATAAAAGGCTAAAATGGCAGTTAAACTAACATTTTTGAGTACAATGGATTTAATTGAACAAGCACCTAATATTAAGCTACAATCTAACTAAAATACACCTAATAAGCATAAAAAACACAAAGATAAGCAGTGATAAGCACATGAACAGTAAGAAGCTAAAAAGTGAGATTTTGCTTACAAATTGCAATCCTGCCAACAACCAAGAACCAAGGACCAAGAACCATACCTAAAGTCTCCCCTGAGACACTAAACCACTGCCATCAATGATTTATAGTGCTCCAGCCTTCTACCTTCTTCTTTACCTGATTTCTTATTTTTCACCTATTTATTTGTATATATATATATATATATATATATATATATATATATATATATATATATATATATATACATATATTTGGATTTATGAACATAAACTGATGTAAAGGCTTTGGAAGCTTAAGAGAGCTTATAAGTGAACTAGTTTGAGCTTAAAGGAACACTAAACAACATCTTACAACAACATTGAGTTTTAACTTGAAATTTTGACTAAAAATTGTACAAACTGAATTTCAAAAGAACACTTCAAATCAAGCTTAAATAAAGTTTATTTATTACCAGAAATGCTGAGTACAAGCTTTTAGAACTAAAAATTACACTAGAAAATGAAAGTTAACTAATTCGACATTACATTAAAACTAAAAATCTACATGTCTTCCTCCTCTGCTTCTTCCTCCTTTTATAGTCATCATTTAGGGTTTCCTGAGCTTTCCCACTTCTTTCTAAGCCACTGGATTGGCTGGAATTGATCTGAGCCCTTGAAACGGATTTTGGCAGGAAATTTTAGGATTGCAATTTATCTGTTTCTTTGCAATACGGGGTGGTGGCATTAATTGTGGTTGTCTTGTTAGGTGCAATTGGAGGGGTGGTGGGATGTGATGGTGTTGGTGGGGGTGGTGGATTAGACAGATTTGTAGGTTCAAGTGGTGAGGGTGAGGGAGGGAAGGTGTGTTTGACCCTGTGTTTGACCCTATGACTTTATTAAAATAGGGAAGTGGGTTTAGGCTAAGGGGAGTTGGGCTTGAGAAAGGGTATTGGCTTGTGTTGGTGTATGGACTGGATTTGGTTTAGGGTGTTAATAATAATAAGGAGTCTGTTTGGTTTTTACTAGTGAAAAGCACAAGGACCAATTTTGTAAATTCTGAAAACTGAGGAGGTGGACTTGTGACTTTCCCAAAGTTATTACAAGGGTATTACTTGCCACATTTAATTATCCAATGACCGTTTTTGTAATTTCCCATATTTGCATGTCCATGGACTATTTCTGCCAAACTTGAAACTTGAAGGACCAATCTTGAAAATTCTTCAAACTTTTCACCCAGGGACCAATCATGACAATTTTTGAATTCCTAAGGACCATTGTTCATTTTTCTTCCAAATCCAATGCTTAGGGGCCATTTTTGCTAATTTTCAAACTTGAGGGACCATTTCGGCCAGTTTTGCAACTTTTGCTCCAAGGACTATTTCTGGCATTTTGTGATTCCACAAGGTGTTTTTTGACATTCTGAGCTCAGAAATGGTAATTTGCTTCCCCGACTTTGGCTTTTGACATGTTTTCCAAACTTGTGCTCGTTTTTGTCCTTTTTGGCCTGATTTATGCCAATTTCTAAAATATCCATTCCTACACGATCACAAACACAAAAACACCATATCTTTGGAAATTATGGTTAGTTTGTGTCTAAATAAGCTAAATCTACTCAATAAGCACACATAAATAAGCTGGAAAATAGAATAAGCAAATCCAATAACAACTGAGAACCAAACAGGCCAAAAAGGCCAACTACAGGCCTATGTGGGGCCTACAAGAATGATCAAGGGTCCAAAATAAGAGTTGGTCTAATAAGCTGGACTGGAAGGCTTTCCAATAAGCCAATAAGCACACCCTGGGCCCACTAATAAGGTAAATGGACTTATGAAAATAGAGGCGTACACTGAGTGACTTAGTGTATAGGTTTGATCAGAGCAACTAGATGGTTATAAAAAGCCAAGGGCAAAAGACCTAGGGACCAAAATAAGCACAGAAATTAAAAGCTATCTGATAGGGCTTCTAAATAATCCAAAATTCATACGGTGGGTCCCAGCAATAAACTCAGTAGGAGCTTATGAATGTTGCCTGTGGTTCCTGCTGATGAATCAGCAGAAATGGGGTAAAATTAAGTGCAAAAATAAGCTAAGGGCAAGGATACTGAGATCCAAAATAAGCACAGAAATGAAAAGGTGGCTTAATGAGCTTCTCAAAAAGCCAGGGGTTGGGACCTGGGGTCCACAAATAAGTTCAGGGAGAGCTTATGAAATATAGTCTGTTGGGACTAATACCTGGTGCAGGGCATATGCTTGCCCTGCAGGTCTAAATAAGCACTTAAATAAGCTATTAGAAAATTTTCTAAAAATAAAACAAAATATGGATCAATAAGTTTAGCTACCAAAGTTTAACTTCCAAAAAGCTCAAGGGTTGATTTTGAAAGATGTAATTATGAAAAATCTTGCAAAAATTAGATTTCTTGAAGACCTTGTAACTTGAATTAGTTCGACTTTATTGAACTTTGGATGAGTCCTAAAGAAGCATGTATCAAACATAAACAACCACAGAATCTCACTTAAACTCAGTGAGATCAGTAAATCCAAACAACCTTTTATGAAACTGAATTTTAGGTTTTTAAAGTATTCTAATGATTTAATCCATGAAACTGGTTTATAAAGGCTTAATATGATTTAGTAAGCTAAAATAGGCACAGAAACATAAGTTTAAACCACAAATACCTAAGATTCTATAAAAGGCTAAAATGGCAGTGAAACTAAGATTTTTTAGTACAATGGATTTAATTGAACAAGCACCTAATATTAAACCACAATCTAACTCAAATACACCTAATAAGCATAAAAAAACATAGAGATAAGATGTCATAAGCACATGAACAGTAAGAAGCTAAAAAGTCAGATTTTGCTTACAAATTACAATCCTGCCAATAACCAAGAACCAAGGAATAAGTACCATACCTAAAGTCTCCCCTGAGACACTAAACCACTGCCAACCAGGATTTACACTGCTCCAACCTTCTTCCTTCTTCTTTATTGTTTTCTTATTTTTCACCTAGTTATTTGTATATAAAAAAAATTCATTTTTGTTTTTATGAACTTAAACTGATGTAAAGGCTTTGGAAGCTTAAGAGAGCTTATAAGTGAACTAGTTTGAGCTTAAAGGAACACTAAATAACATCTTACAACAACATTGAGTCTTAACTTGAAATTTTGACTAGAAATTATGCAAACTAAATTTCAAAAGAACACTTCAAATTAAGCTTAAATAAAGTTTATTTATTACTAGAAATGTTGAGTACAAGCTTTTAGAACTAATGATTACACTGGAAAATAAAAGTTAACTAATTCGACATTACATTAAAACTAAGAATATACATGTCTCCCTCCTCTGCTTCTTCCTCCTTTTATAGTGATCATTTAGAGTTTCCTGAGTTTCCCCTTCTTTCTAAGCCATTGGATTGGCTGGAATTGATCTGAGCCCTTGAAATGGATTTTGGCAGGAATTGTTGTTGTTTTGTTAGGTGCAATTGGAGGGGTGGTGGGATGTGATGGTGTTGGTGGGGGTGGTGGATTAGACAGATTTGCAGGTTCAATTGGTGAGGGTGAGGGAGGGAAGGTGTGTTTGACCCTGCGTTTGACCTTGTGATTTTATTAAAACGGTGAAGTGGGTTTGGGATTAGGGGAGTTGGGTTTTAGAAAGGGTATTGGGTTGTGTTGGTATATGGACTAGATTTTGTTTAGGGTGTTAATAATAATAAGGAGTCCGTTTGGTTTTTACTAGTGAAAAGCACAAGGACCAATTTTGTAAATTCTAAAAACTGAGGGGGTGGACTTGTGAATTTCCCAAAGTTATTACAAGGGTATCACTTTCCACATTTAATTATCCAAGGACCATTTTTGCAATTTCCCATATTTGAATATCCAGGGACTATTTCTGCCAAACTTGAATCTTGAAGGACCAATCTTGTAAACTTTCAAACTTTTCACCCAGGGACCAATCATCTTAATTTTTGAATTCCCAAGGACCATTGTTCATTTTTCTTCCAAATCCAATGCTCATGGGCCATTTATGCCAATTTTCAAACTTGAGGGACCATTTCTGCCAGGTTTGCAAACTTTTGCTCCAAGGACTATTTCTGGCATTTTGTGATTCCATAAGGTGTGTTTTGACAATCTGAGCTCAAAAATGGTAATTTGCTTCCTCGACTTTGGCTTTTGACACATTTTCCAAACTTGTGCTCGTTTTTGTCCTATTTGACTGATTTATGCGAATTTCTGAAATATCTGTTCTTGCACGATCACAAATACAAAAACACAATATCTTTGGCAATTATGGTTAGTTTGTGTCTATTTTGGTCTTAATTTGGCCAGAAAAAGGTTTGTGAATAAGCACACACCAATCCTCTTCATCCACCAAATATAAAACATGTAGAAGTACTATCCAATCAACCTATGACCACGAGTTTGTTGTACAATTCAAAAAGGCCAACAAAGCCAAATCCACCAGGAAGTGGGTTAACAAGAAAAATGAACACATTCTATAGTTTGTGTAGAGACACGCAAGGGTACCTGTTTGGCATCTAGACAGTGGATGCTCAAAGAGTATAACTGGTGTGAAGGAATATCTCCACAAATATGTTAAAGAACCTGACCTAAAGTGGATTTGCGGATTACTCATCATGTCTCACTGAAGGTTATGGTTCAATAAACTACAGTGGAATAGTTTTGACTAGAACAGCTTATGTATATGGTTTCAAGTACAGTCTAATCAGTGTCAGTCAACTATGTGATGCTAAGTACATAGTTCAGTTTGATGATAACCAAGGCACTATATTCAATGCTAACAAAGAAGTTTTCTTATAGCCCCTAGAAGAAATGATTTTTATGTGTTAGATATGTCTACACTCACTCAGAATGGAATTTTGTACTTCCTAAAGCCAATGAGACTCTAAATTGGCTTTGGCACAAAAGACTGTCTCATCTGAACTTTAAAAGCATAAACAACCTTGTAAAGCAAAACAAATTTCTCGGCTTACCATCACTTATGTTCTCAAAGAACAAACCATGTTCATCATGTGAAAAAGGAAAACATCACAAATCTTCCTTTAAGACAAAGCAAATAATTTTCCATCAAAAGCTGCCTTCACCTTCTTCACATGGATCTTTTTGGACCTGTTAGTCCAATGTTAATTCATCATGGAAAGTATACCCTGGTCATAGTAGATGAATATTCTAGATACACTTGGGTATACTTTCTCACCAAAAAGTGCCAGGTAGCTGAAACAATCATGTCCATTGTCAAGAACATTAAAAACCAAAATGACATCAAGGTCAACCAAAGCAGAACTAATAATAGAACTAAATTTAAAATCATGACCTTGCTTCTGTGATGAGAAAGGCATATCTCATAACTTCTCTTTTCCTTATACTCCTAAGAAAAATGGTGTTGCAGAAAGGAGGAATAGAGCACTCATTGAGGCAACAAGGACAATGCTGAGTGGAATCGTCCTCTCCAAACACTTTTGGACTGGAGCATTAAAAACTACCTGTTATACACAAAACAGATCCATCATTGTTAAAATGCAAGCAAAACTCCTTATAAGATATTTAAAGGAAGAATTTCTAACATCAACTATTTTCATGTGTTTAGATGTCCAGTGTGCATTCATAACCACAAGGACCATCTGGGTAAATTTGATGCCAAAACTGATGATGGATATTTACTGGGGTACTCCTTTGTCTCCAAAGCCTTCAGGGTCTTCAACACAAGGAGACAACAAACTGAAGAAACATTTCACATAACCTTGGATAAGAGCACTAAAGCCATCATGTTTTCAAACACTTCTATGGAAGAAATTTGGATTGATGACTTATCAAGATATCCTCCTAATGAATATGGATCTGAAAGTAGTTCTTCCACATAGTATCAAGCTGATGCCGATTTCCCATACTACATTATCCCTCATAACCTACCACAACCAACTATAAGTGAATTCATTGAAGCTCAACAATTCACTAATGAGACCACCCACACTGAACCAACAGTTCATGAATCAGAAAACATAAATGTTTAAATTAAACGTTCTGATCCTCAAATTCATGATGTGTCTCAAGCATTAGTCCCTGAACCTACTCCACCTCTCATTCAGGCTTCTTCAGGTTCTAACATTCATCCTAGACCTCAGCATAAATGGACAAAATCTCATGATATTGAACTTGTAAACATTATCGGTGAACCCACTAAAGGAATGCTCACAAGAAGCATGGCTGCTACACTTAAAGCATCCTCAGCAAATGAGTGTCTATTTGTAGACTTTCTATCTGACATTAAGCCTAAGAATGTAAAAGAAGCACTGAAACACCCAAGTTGGGTTCAGGCAATGCAGGATGAACTTGAATAATTGGACAGAAACAAAGTAATGACTTTAGTCGAATGTCCTCAGGATGTCATACTCATTCGTATGAAATGGGTGTTTAGAAATAAAACTTATGAAAATGGAACAGTCATAAAGAATAAGGCTAGACTTGTTGCAATCAGATTTAACTTTTACAATGACGAAGACATCGTGGGGGAAGATAGAGTGGGTGTTCTTTTGTTTCCTTTGACTTTTCTTTATTTATTTTCTAAAACACTCAATTTCCATGAGCATCTGCAAGCAGGGGGAAGAAATGTGCACATCAGGGACGCATAATAGACTCACGTATTCAAGCTTACAATTTTATTACTACCGGAGAGACGTCCGCAGAGATGATCAGTGGTTCAGTTTTGTGACTTTGGTGTAATCATCTCAACTCTCGCAGGTTGTGAATTGTGAAGTAGACTACATACGTGAGAAGATCTTGTTGATTTCTTGCATGTCACCCCTGAACAGAATTTTCGCATTAAGCATAACTGTGATTAAGTGACTAGTTAGATTTGCTTGGTGTGGTTTACTGTGTCATCTACAAATTCCGCTACATACTTAAAACTTCAAAAGTTAGAAGACATGTTAACTACATCAAAGTTTTAAATCTACTGAAGACGGTTGTCAGTTTGGGGGGAAGCTGATTCAGAAACTTTGCTAGAAAGAAGTGTATGAAGAAGCCGCTAAAGTCATACATCATGAATTGGGGGAAGTTAATCCATTTCATGCATATTACATCATTTGCCTACAAGTGAAGATGAAGTTCTCAAGTCGAGGTACAAGATGAAGACAAAGAGCGTCAAGTGCCGTCATCCTCAGCATTTAGAGAGCTTATGAAGACCTTTCTTCATTTGTATTTGTACTTGTAGGAAATGTTGTAAGTAATCCCTTATGTTATACCATTGGCAGAAGATTGTTGGGAATGCTCCTAACACGTTAATGGAACAACATTTACTATCTTGTTTAGCCAAAACACATGGACTTATTATGTAATTTAGTAATAGTTTGATATGTGTTAGGCTATATATACCCCTCCATACTTCCATCGAGGGGTGAGACTCTTAGTGTAATCTTATTCTTTTCATTATCAATAAAAACACAAATTTTTCCTTTCTCTCTCTACTCTCTCTCTCTCTCTAACCATGGAAGGTTTAATCTTCCATTATACTCGACCTCCCGATTCACAATATCAACATAAACACATGATCTTACAGATACAATCCATAAGAGGGCATTTACTATGAGGAAACTTTTGCCCCTGTTGCTAGAATGGAAGCCATCATGATCTTCCTGTCTATGTAACCTACATGAACTTCAAAGTCTACCAAATAGATGTCAAAAGTGCCTTCCTAAATGGAAAACTTAAAGAAGAAGTTTATGTTCAATAGCCTCCTGGATTTGAAAGTAGTGAGTTTCCCGACTATGTTTGCAAACTGGATAAAGCCCTTTTATGGACTGAAACAAGCTCCAAGGGCATGGTATGAAATTCCTTCAGCCTTTCTTATCCAAAACAAGTTTGTCAGAGGGAAGATAGACAACACAGTGTTTATCTATAGGACAAAAGGTGATATCATTCTGGTTCAAGTGTTTGTCGATGACATCATATTTGGCTCCACAGATTACAAAATTTATAGGACAAAAGGTGATATCATTTTGGGAGAACTCACATACTTTCTTGGACTACAAATCAAACATACTAATAGAGGTACCTCCATCAATCAAGAAAAATACACAAGGAACCTACTAAAAAAGTATGAGCTCACTAACTGCTCTTAAGTGAGAACTCCAATGGTTCCTCCCAACAATCTTGCCCCTGACTTGGCAGGAAAGTCAGTGGATCAAACTCAATACAAACGGATGATAAGATCACTGATATTTATCTACATCAAAGTCTAATATTGAATTTTCAGTCTTCCTATGAGAAAGATATGAGTCTAATCCAAGAGAGTCACATCTCACTACTGCTAAGAGAATCATCAAATACCTAAAGGGTACTATAAACCTTGGTTTATACTACCCAAAATGCTCAGGCTTTGATCTTAAAGGTTATTTAGACTCAGACTATGCAGGTTGCAACATGGACAGAAAAAGCACCTTAGGCTCTTGTCAATTTCTTGGAGGAAAACTTGTATGTTGGAGCTCCAAGAAACAACTATCAGTGGCAATGTACTCAGCTTAGGATGAATATGTAGCTGCTACAAGTTGTGCAAATGTACTTTGGATGAAGAGTCAACTCAGTGACTATGACATTCATTACAAGATGGTACCCATCTTTTGTGATAACATAAGTGCAATTGCTATCTCCAATAACCCAGTGCTTTATCCAAGAACCAAACACATTCATATACGATATCACTTCATAAGGACCATATAATGAAAGGAGACATTGAGTTATACTTCAATCCAACTGAATATTAGTTAACTGATATCTTACAAAACCCTTGGATGAACTTACTTTCAGAAGACTGAAAGCAGAACTAGGCATGTTAGATATTCGAAGTCCAGTCACTGAGTAATCAACATCAACATGGTGTAAATATCCTCCACCTTGAATAAAATTGTTCCCTAATTCACAACATATCTTAGTGGGTTACCAAACCAATTCTACCCCACTAATTAACCTATCCTATCCATTTCACATTGAATGAAGAATTCAGGGGCTCATAACATTGGCAATAGACAAATTGAATGCTAAACTAAATGCTTTAAGTATTTAATTAGTAAATGTCCTAGGTAGGTAACTAAACGTATTAAATTAAGAGAATGTTTTTTTGTCTAACTGTCATCCATGTCTTGGGCCCCCACTTAACCTTTCCAATTCCACTTGGCATTAAATGCCCTTTCTCTCAAAGAATATCTTTGAATATTTTATGTGATCATGTCACTCGTGCAAAAGTGTCTTTTGCAGAATTGCGTAACTTTTCACATCAACAGTCGCGAAAAATGGGGGTAAGCGGAGTGGTGGCATTAAATGCGGACCTCAACAGTCCTTCCAAACAATTTTCAAAATTAATCCTTTCGAAATTTGCAAATCACTCCCTCACCACCACTCTATAAATACCCCCCCCCCCCCCAAAAAAAAATTTACAAAAAAACACACACACAAATCCTTTAAGTAAACACTACAAAAATTTTCTTATAAGCAAAGTTGTGTATATTGTCTTAGTTGATTGTCAAAAACTTTTTTCAAAACTGTGTCTCCTGGTTAAGAAGATTCATACTAAGATATCCATCTTTGTATCAAACTCCTTGATAACATATCACTCATTTCACGACAGCAATCAAGTTTGTAGAACTGTAAGGGGGGGGGGGTGAATACGGTTTCCTCGGCTTTTTAGATGTTTAAAAAACTTTAAGCCAAAAGAAAACCAAGTGGTTGTATAATCAATCCAACAACCACTATAGCAACCAAAGTATATAAAGCAAGTAAAGAACACAGTGATATATACTAGTTCAGGATGGGGGGTTTATACCATCCGTACATCCAGTTGCGAATCCGCGACTCCGATACTATTCACTAGTATAATCCTTTCGGTGGACTACAAACCGTTACAATTCACTCCACCGATATTCACCAATATCAATGCTCACAAAGAAGGAGTTACTCACCAACGGTATTTCGCCCTCAGAAACCACTCAAAAGAATCTCACGATTCGACTTAACCTAAGGATCACAAAGATCTCTACCAAGACTTCCACCCGGAAGTATCAAACCCCAACTAGATCCCCAATGATCTAGGCTTGGTCACCAAGACACAAGACATCCCTTACAAAAAATTGTATGAATGAATGAATGTTTGTTCAATAAAGTCCTAACCTAACCTAAAGACTCGATTGTAATAGAAAGGGTATAAGAAAGAAGACCCTCGACACAATCACAAGAGTGGATTAGTTTCTTGTGATTCTTCCCTTGCAAAGATATGTGTTCTTCCAAAGATGTTAGTGTGGCAATCAAGAACACAAGAATAGAGATAGAGAGATTGAGAGATTTGAGAGTGTCTAGAGAGAAAGAATCTAGAGAGAAAGAATAATGGCAAGGGGTGAGGAATACAAGAGGCAAGGGTGGTATTTATAGGCCAAGAACCCAAACTCGGGAAATTTTACCGAGGCCAGCGCGTCACCCGCACATCAACGCGCGGGCAGCGCGCCAGGTGTCTGTAAAACTTTCCCAAGTGTTCGGTGATTGGATCTTATAAATACCTATCCTTGCTAAACCTCCAATTGTACTTCACACTAAACCTTAACATTAATCATTCTAAGGTTTACCAACTCAAATAGCCAATTTGGAAAATCATTTGTGAAGTATTTAAAGAGAAACCAAATTACCAAGGGTTTACAGTGTATATAGGGTAACTTGGAAGGGGTAGAAGTGTATCTCCTCACATGGCATAGAAAAGAGAGAAAGAATATGCCAAGAAATATTCTAATGCTTGGAGGGGAAGAATGTGATGGAGGGTTGAGATAAAATGGTTTGAATTGTATGGCTAGGATCAAAGGGAGCCTCCATTGGTTTTCAAACAATTTGGCATGTGGAGAAATGTGGATGGATGAGATGATCTCATTAGAGATGGATGGCTAAGATCAAACTTGCCTAGGTTAGGATTAAGAAAGGATATTCCAAGGAATATGCTTTGCTTGGGGGGAAAGGAGAAATGAAGGGTTGAGATGGTTTCATTTGAATTGGATGGATGAGATCAAAGGGAGCCTTTTTTGCTTGGGGGGGGGGGGGGAAAGGTTGGATCAATGGTTAGGATTGTTTTGGTTTGAATTCAATGGCTATGATCAAACACATGTGGTGGTATAGGGAAGAGGGATTGGATGGATGGTTGAGATGTGTTTGATTTGAATTCAATAGTTAGGATGAAACCCATGTGATGAAATAGAGATGAGAGGTTGAATGGATGGTTGTGATTTGTTGGAATTTGAAATCAATGGCTAGGATGGGAGGAACCATATTAGGGTTTCAAATAATTGGCATGTGTTTAATATGAAGGGTTGAGATGTGTTGTAAGGGATTGGATGGTTGAGATTTAGTGTGTAAGGGAATATGTAAGGGTGTAAGAGATTGTGTAAGAGAATATTTGATTTGGATATGATTGGATATGATTGGTTTTGTCTTATGTATATATGAGATTAAGAGAAAATTAAGACATAATCTAATTGTCATTAAGAAGAAAAGGTTTAGACAATTAAGATTATAAGTTGAAAAAATCATAGGTTACTTATAGGTTCAAGTAACACAATGTCGAGAATCTATAGTTTCATATCTCGTGACTTTCCACGACTCGACGTTCTCAACTAATACCTTGGTTCAAACAAGTTAAATGCTTTGCCTTGATGTAAAGCATAACCCAAGTGGGAAAGGATGCATTTACGCAAAGTGACATTTGACTTAGTTTGACCAATAAGGGAGTAAACCCGTTACGTAATTAGAGAAGACGTAAGCACGGGATATGAGCATATGGTTGCTTCAACACGATGTTACGTGAGATATACAAGTTCCCTAAGTTTAGAAAAGCCTTGGCTAGAGGCAGTAGTTAGAAAACATGAGTTGGCATTTTCCCGTGAATGGGTGTTCTAAAAATAGAATCTCTCAAATATCAAAACTTGTTTCGAGTGTTCTCAATTAAGCACATAACATATTCATACTTGTATTGAAAGATTCACATTTTTTGGGTAAGGGGAAAGCCGACTTTCAAAATTCACCCGGAACCATACAGACTCTTGGCGCGTCACCCGCGCGTTGACGCGCGGGCAGCGAGCAAGGAGCAGACATTGGTTCCGGCGATATTTAAGCTAACGTTTGTTATTTTATGTGTTTCGATGGTTTATTTGTCATCATTAAAATATAAAGAGATCATGTTGCTCAACAATCTCCCCCTTTTTGATGATGACAAACAAAAACCGAAAGCAAATAAAATTACCAAACTTAGCGAAGACAAAGCGCGCCTTTGGTGTAGCTTGCGTCTTGACCTTTGCCTTGTAATTTGGTGAAGCCATTAACATTACTTGAGTGTTCTTCACACATCATGCTTTCTTTCTCCCCCTTTTGTCGAATCAAAAAGGCGGGACTTTCATTTGAAAATGGTAAGTATCTTATTTCTGTGCTCCCCATTGAACATAGCTCCCCCTATATCGTTGCTCCCCCTTGTTTTAAATATCCATGGGTCAAGAGCCTCACCTTTGCGGTGGCATAGCTACACATAGAAATCACAACATGCAACCAACAAAGAAATCCTCACATGTGAAAGTTCAAAAATGGGTTAGGTTACCATTTGGAGACTTGCAACATAGGTTAGTCCACAAGAATATATGTAAATCATATGAGAGGCATAGATTAATCCAAGTACATAATCATTAGATAAAGACCATAACAAAGTTTTAAGCATGCAACACAAGCACACCTATTATTCAACAACCATAGAGATCCTAGATGAAATACACATAGAGAAATGTCTTAAGAGATCAAACAAACACAAGTTACACAAACACATCAAAGATCCTTGCATGAAATGTAGGTGGCCCAACGGGTGATGAAATTCTTAAGAACCCCGAACTTCGACCGGCTTTCTCGACGTTGATGTTTGGTGGCTTGGTATGTTTTGTAGGCAAGTCGTTCGTGGTTTGGCAAGGAGGCCAGATCTTCAACCACTTCATCCTTACTGATCACATCTTCCGAAGCATTCCATGCCCATTCATCAAACATCTCGTTGACCATAAGTTCCATTCGCCCAATTGGATCCATAGAAGCTTGCTGAGATGTGGAGGCGGCATTAGCTGGAAGCTCAAGGTCGATATCAGAATGATCAAGACTATGAGCATTGAAGTTGGCAAATAGTGGAACCACCATCTCACAATCAGGCCAATCCTCGGCATGGTCATGATGTTCAGCTTTGATGTGTTCAAAAAGTGTGGTGAGGAGCCGAGCATAAGGAATCAATCTCGTGTTGCCTTGAAGCTTATACATTCTTTTGGCCATGAAAGAGGCGAAGTTGAACACTGTGCCGGTCTCAATGCAATAAAGCATGTAACCTACAACAATTGAGACATTTCCTCTAGCTCCCAACTTTACAAACACATTAGAAGTCAAAACATGTTCCCATGCATTGAGCGTGTCACGTAAGTATGATTGAGCCCAATGAGAATCAGCCTCGTCATTGCAATGATATTGAGGCTTGAAGATTGCATTTTGTACCTGAGCCGCATCAATTCTATTCTCTTTAGATGAGTGATAAATTCTGTACTTTCTGAATTCTCTTGTTTCAATAACATCAGTGAAGAGCTTGATGCCGGTAGAGTTGATACCAAGAACTGTTCCGAGCTTCTCCAAAGACCATGTATAGTTATTCCCATACATTTGAAAGTTGAGGGTGAGATCGGCGGGGTTGAAGCGATAAAAGGCATAGAATTCTTGTATGTGACGAGGATCGATGTCGGGAGGCAGTAAAGCAAATGACAAGCAACCCGCATTGGTAAAAGGTTGACGAAGACCACACAAACGGAAGAAGTCAAGGTCACAATGATGACCCTCGTGATAGTTGCATTTTTCAAATGGCTTGTAGTTGTCGACACCACGAGCACAGCGGACCTTTTACAAGTATTGCTTGGTGTCACGTCGTTCACCCATTGTTCCTATCAAAATAACACATGATGTGTTTACATATATATACATATATACCAAAGATAGAAAAAAAAAATAACACCATGTCTGGTGCGTCAACGCGTTGGCAGCCCGCCAGCCTCGTAAAAATTTATGGGTTTCCCTCGAAAATTCAAGATTTCGGAAATTTTTGAAAAAAAGGAGTGAAATAATTACATATAGTTCATGAATAGATTGAAAAACACAAAACCCCTTTGATTAATTTACCCGAAAAATCATGATCCCATTTTGTTTGAAAAGATTCTTAGAAAATTTTGCCATAGTTTCCTTCTTAACTAGCAATTTTCCCATATGTAATGTCACACCCCCCAAAATACCTAAATGGCAGCGGAATGCAATACCTGGGGGTGACTGTCATAGCACCACAGTTACAGTTATATTGAACGACCTAAAGTGTCGTTTTGAAAATACATCGTTTGATTCATTTAAAATATTCAGAGTTATAAAACATAGGTCCCAAAGTCTTGAAAAGTTTACAGAAATAAGTTTAGTACAATCAAACGATAGTTTATAAGTACATGAAAATCCAAAATGAGACGCGTCATCCTTGTTACTCAATGATATGACTACATGCATGTCATGAAGAATATGTCTTAGTTACCTGAAAATACATTGCGAAAACGGTCAACAATAATGTTGGTGAGTAATCATAGGTTTGTAAGTTAAATCGTATGTACATTGGCCACAAGTATAAAGTAAACCGACAAAATGTCAAAAGTAATACATTGGCTCTTAAGCTCATGACCACGAAGCTAGACGTTACTTGGCCCCAAATGAGTGTTTACCAGACACTCTAAATATATTAGACATGAAATGCATTCGTACCTGTTGGAGCAACCCAAACACGAATGGAGGAGTCACCCTCAATAGATCTATTCACTCACTCTCGCTTGTAGATTAATTAACGGTCCATGATAATAAAAGGGGACTTGTCATGACGAGGTAATAAGGCAACTTAAGCAATGTAAGGAATTTAATACTTTGGCATGTACAGAAAAATAAGTAATGCAATGTATTCTCCCCCGTGGGATTTGAAATCAAATATGTAATTGAAAACGGGGCTATGAAAACTCACGTGAAGTGATAGTACAATGTGATGAAATAATCAGGACAACAAGGCGCGAACACTAGCCGCAACCTAATATGAATAATAACGATCTACATTAGATCATGCCGTGATGTAATGAATGCACATGCACATGATACCTATACCACTCGTAACTTGAAAATACTAGTTATTGTCAAAGAAGGTAATTTCCATACTTAAGAAAAATAAGTCCAACTAGAATAATAACAACTTGTCGTAATATATCGTATATAAAAATGTTAGTGTCAATTCCTCGTTTTGAAAACCTTGAAATAACGTCTAGTAGTCGTATAAATAAGCCTTGGGTCGTACGTACTTTATTAGTTTAGAATATAGTTCTTGAACAAGAAATCTCGAAAATATAGTATTTAGTACGTAGTTATATTATTTCTATTAGTGACTATAACTATATATATATATATATATATATACACACACACACACATATATATATATATATATATATATATATATATATATATATATATATATATATATATAGTTTTGACGATTTTAAAACATGTATAACTTTGTCGTTAAGTTCATTTTCCTCGTTCTTTATATCCCCGGATTCGTCTTTACATGTATTAATATATTTTCGATAGCTCGGCTCCTCTAGGTTACGTCTAATGCCTATATTTGTCCGTCGAAAATCGTCCAACAGCATGTAATTTTTCAGAAAAATAGTTTTCGTCAATTAACTTGCAAAAATCATAACTCCTTCGTTATAAGCTAGTTTTAATCCGTTCTTTCGCCCACCGCTTCGTTTTTGAAAGTATTTTCTAAATATTTGGTCAAAAATTATCCATCACCTACTGAGTTTCCCACGTTTTAAAAATATGGACAGTAGGTATTTGTATTGTTTCGAAAACCATTTCTAGGGTTCCAATCTAGTTCTAACTTCAACAAAACCACTTTCAATCACCACAAAACTAGTCTAATCCTACCATACACCTTCTTAGGGTGTCATGGGTTCCTAAACATCATAAATCAGGTGGATCTAACAAGGATCAAACAATAATCTATTTCTAGGGTTCAAAAGTTAGATATGGATAAAATGGAGTGGTATAACTAGCATATGCATGTAGATCTTGTATATAAATCATGTGAACATAATAAGAACTTGGTAAAATTATAAAAAATGAGTTTGACATACTTATTTTGAAGGATTGGTGAGTTTTGGAGATGAAAACCTATAAAACCTTGAGTTTTTTCTTTCAAAACCCTAACAAGGATTACTAAATGATCTTGTTTATGACTTGATCTTGAAAAATTAATGGATTCTTGATCCTTTCTTGTTCTTGGTCATGCATACAAAGGAGAGAAAGAGAGGAATATATTTTTCTTATTTAGATCTTGTGAAATGAGATGAAAAGGTGTAGGTTTATGTTATATATATTCTATTAGACAATCTATGACAAGTTTAATGAGTGAGTAAGATTTTCTAGAATTGGAAGGTGATTGGCATGGGGGGGGGGGGGGCTGCATTTGATGAGAAATGGAAGAAAATGTGGCTTTGTGTAAGAAGTTAGTATATATATTAGGTATTATAATGTCTATATTATTAGTTTTAGGGAATACCGGGTACCGAGTTAACTAAAAATAAATTTTAATGGAGTTAACCAGGACATAATAAAGTCGTAAAAATTGTACAAATATGTTGAGTATAAATATTGAGTGTTTGGATAATTATTGTTTAGATTTTACGAAAACCGTCGTAATTAAATTAAACTTACGATATTAATCAAATAAATTTCCAAAACACCGGGTAAATTAATATTATAATTTTTATATTATTAAAATGAATATAAAAATATATTGGGATCATAGTCGGGAGTGTCGGACATGTTAGTCACATTATTGGTCGCGTGTTAACGTTTATTTAGAAATAAATATACGTAAAAAGTCAAATATATCAAAAGTATTAATTTGAATATACGAGTGGAATAGTATGCAAATGTCATTAGGATGAGATGTAAGCTATTTCTAGACCGTATGAAGTGTCCCTACTGATGATTTCATGATTTCGCAGCTAAACCTGACTGGTTTCACGAATGTAAATATTGATGATGCTCGAATTCGCAGCTTAACCTGACCGGTTACGCGAATTTAATTACCCGTAAACTAAATTTACGATGAAATGAATAAAGTACATGAATAGTGGTTTCTCTTCGGAAATGAATAGTGTCATGTGAATAGTAAATTTTCTGAACGCTTCTCGGAATCTCAAACTGACAACAAAAATGATGAATAGTAAAATGATGAATAGTGATCGGTGATTAGTAACTGATGAATAGTAACTTCCCGAGTTGAATAATAAAATTTCGACATCTGAACAAGGACTTGAAATTACGAATTGTGACGGTCTTCCCCTCTATAAGGAACTTCGTCCCGAAGTTCAGTTTTGGTTGGTCTCTGAAGTATATTCAGTAAAAAGACGTGGATACTTGAGTTGCATTTGGTCTTCCCGTTCCCAAGTATATTCGGGGTCCTTTTCAAGAATTCCAGCGAACTTTCACGATAGGAATTTGACTTTGCTTCAACCGTTCGACCTCACGGTCCATGATTTCTACTGGTTCTCCCACCAGATTTAAGTTTGTCATTGGGTTCGATTCCTTCCAATGGAATCATGAGTCACTAGTCTGAAAGTCGTTTCTCGGAATTTGAAATTATGAAACATGTTTATGTAATCTTGCTACTTTCCAACAAGGCTTAAGTTTGAGGGTTACTGGCCTACTCTGTCTGAAATATTAAATGGTCCAGTGTACATCGAGTTTAACTTCTCGAATTTTTCTAAATGGTATCATGCCTTTCCTTGGCAGAACTTTTAACGTGACCCTACCACCAACTTGAAATTCTAAGGGTTTACAACTTATCGACTTGTAACTGATTCTTGATTTGCAAGAAATTCCAGGTTATTTCATGAGTACTTACAGGAATAGTGAGTTTTGCTTTTTCTGCGTTCGGTCCATCAATAGATGATCAGTGCTTCTTGAGGTTTACAATGTAATATGGGTAATATATGTTGCTGAACTCTGCCAGAACTCAAATTTTTATATGCCAACTGGTCGATTCTAAAATGAATCTTAAATGGTCCAAAATACTAGAGGTTCAATTTCTCGTGTTACCCAAAATTGTCTCATGCCTCTTCAAGGCAAAGCTTTCAACTTAGTTCATTCTCCCACTTGAATTTAGATGGTTTGCTGTTCAGGGATACTCAATCCGCATGATGTGCGTCATGCACCAACCTAACTCCTACCAGTTTCACGTTGCTTGTAACTAGTCCTTGACTTGTGAAATTTCCTTTGTTGTTCCATAGTTTAGTTCTAGACCAGTGAATTTAACTTTCCGATTTCAGTCTGTAAGTGGGTAATTGGTACTTCGACCATAGAGTGCCTCAAATAGTGTAGTCTCTATGCTCGTGCGATAACTATCGTTGCAAACGAAATCTGATTTATGATAAATGGTTAGTCCAACCATTTCCAAAGTCAATCGCTCACTCTCTGAGCATATCCTTCCTTTGTTTGAATTGTCCTCTCAATCTGACCATTGGTCTGAGGATGATATGCGGTGTTTACATCTAAATGGGATTCCGAAGGAAATCTTAAAATGATTGCTAGAAGTCTGAGGTGATTGGATCACCTTTATCAGGAATAATTGAAACTTTATAATGAATCTGGTGACTAATTCTACAACGTTATACTTTTCGAAAAGGGCGTTATGCGAAGAAGATAGAATATGGGTAACATTTTGATTCCTTGTGTTTTGGTCAAATGGGTGCTAAGACACGTGTCTTTCTTTGCCTATTGTGCTTGATCTCCATTACTGACGTTTGTAATCGATCTATGGTGTTCGTCCTAATTTCCTTCATCACACATTCTAATATTCCTTATTGTCAAATCGCAAAACCCTAAATGCATAAGCGATCTTGTAAGGTGATTGGTTTTCAAAATTTATCTCGTGATTGTGAGTTAGAAACATTTTTTTTTCCGAATAAACTAATTTAGAAAATGGAGCAAATGGGTTACTAAGTAATTTCTTTCTTGATGATTCAAAATTCAGTAGTTATAAAAATGTGAAACCGTCTTCAAAATATAGTGAATAGGACTGTTTACCAAAGTTTGATGTTTATTTATTTCTCATTGTACAATGGTTTTGCAAAATATTGACCAAAAAGGATCGTATTTGTTCAAAATAGGCAATTCAAAAGTTATTTTCTATGAGGTATGCGATTTGTATAAATGCAATTTTTAAATCAACTTCATTTAAAAGTGAAAACACTAACAAGGATAAAATAGTAGGATAGGTAATGTTCGCATAAATGCATAGATGCCTAACGTTTAGTTCCTGATATTAGAAAATGCCTATTGGCGATTATCTGGCAAAACTACAAGCCTAGGTATTCAACCAACTTAAGTCCTGAAATGGTTTATCATTGAAATTGTCATCATGTTGGCAAAATAAATGTATCAATTGATACTACGTCAATGAATGTCCATTTTTATTCTCACATGAAGCTGGGGAGATATGCTTGGCCCTGATGCCTCTCTTGATTTATAGGTGAGGTTATCTAGAATTTCTTGAGGACACAACGCTTTAGGGGAATCTATATCGATATCCATAATTTGAATCAATTATTCTTTGCGAAAACTCACTGCAGGGAAGTTTGCGTATGGATGAGTCCATGTTTAATTGAAATGCTTTACAGTATCGGTTAAGAGGCTTGGTTTATCTCTATAGTGTTGCTTAGCGTACCTTCACAATGTGTTCGATCATGTAGCTCAGTCTTGCTAGTATCTTTGAATGATAGAATTGGACAACTAGGTCATAGATGGTGGTTCGGATGGTCTCGTGGCATCTTAGAATTGTTGTTGAGATATAAATAGTCTTGGTGTATACTTCTAGTCTAGGTTAGTAGTTCCGTAACCCTTTTATTGTATTTCTTGTATCGAGTAATTCTCCTAGTACTTGATAAGGAAAGTCTCTCCTAAAGAAGTCAATGGAAAGTCCATCTTAATGGCTAAGTGAGTGACAGGTGAGGTAAGTAACCAGGGGAAAGTTTGTCAGAAAGAGACATTTATAAAAGAGTTTACTTGTTTAAAACGCTGTTACATGAAGATTGTTATTAGAAATACTAAAAAAATAATTATTTACTTCATGGCATAATCCTTCCTGAATTATACATAGGTGGTCAGGCTATGTATAACTGAGGACTAATGATGCGATGCTTGATTTAGTCAAAATAGTATTACTTTTCTCAAAAGTTTTAGATGGTGTTCAACGCATTGTTATTAAAAATGGTATCCTGATATTTCCTTTCAAGTAACATGAAAATTGTTTCGCGTACTAATAGTAAATACTTGGTGCAATAACGGAAAAATCAATTTATAGGGTGGTAATAAAATAGTTTCTTTTAATAATTCCGTAAAACAATTTCCCTGTATGGTAGTAAAATAGCTTGAAGTAAAATTCGTTGAATGGTTTATTGGATACATGGGTGAATCTTATGGTATGGTAATAGTCTACTAACCACTTATTTAAAGAATGTAAGCATCTTAGTTCATAACAGGGCAGTGGTTTATGATTATGAAGTGGTCGAGAATATGGTAGTGATATTGAGAGCGTGAAGGATGAACGTGTCGTTAAGGCATCTACAATTAATTGAAAAGGATAGTCTATGTATGAAAGGATATAGGGCAGAAATTTGGTGCCAATGATTTGAAGTATTCGAGAATTTATACTAGGTAAAATTCGCAGGTTCAAATGTGTAATCCCTCTAGGCATGACTAAAATGTATAAAGAATGGAAATTGTTGTACGGGTGATCTGAGTCAAGTAGGTACCACATCGAATGATGTTTTGATTTGCCATGAATGCAAGCTAAATGTCTGATGGTCAGGTGGAACTTCTCGATATCCTATCATGAAAATGAGGTCTTGTCCCAATGTGACTAAGCTACATCGGTCTCCGAAAAGAATATAAATTTTGTAGAGTAATTGTACCTTGATCTTTTAATCCAACGAACTTATACTAGCGTGAGGGTCTTATTATATGGAATGAGCGAAAAAGGTCGTAATTTGAAGTAGTGGTGTTAAGGCATGGTGTATTAATATTGGCAACCTTTGGTAGAGGTGTTTCTTTCGCATCTAAGGTCAAATAGCAAGTATGTATAGTGGTTGCTTTCGAGATTCGTTCATGAGTTATGCGTGTTCCTTCTTGGAGATATGGTTTCTAAAATTAACAACATTTATTTGAGTGAAACATTGTGAAATTTGGTCATAAATGTATCTTGGAGTAACTTTATTTGAAGTTTGTAATGAATATAGTTATGTAAAAGATGTGATTACGAAATATTTTGTATTTTGATAAAAACAATATCTCATATATATATATATATATATATATATATATATATATATATATATGTCTTTGGAAAAAGGGAGTTCAAGAAGATTGTTGCTTAAACAAAAATGAGTTTTAATCCAACAATTGAAAATCAACAATTTGTCGTACTTCCTAAGATTTGCAAGAAATCTTTTTGTTTGTACAAAAATTTAATTAGACTTTGACTTACTTAAATTGTTATCATCTCCGAAACACGAAAACCAGGGTAGTCACTTTTCTCTTGGTCAACATGACCATTTAATTGTAAAGACATCTTCGTCTTTATTAATCTTATTGTCTTACTCGCATCTTCCTAAAGTTGTAATTATATGTCAAAACTACTAATGTGACCACATTGGTTGGTGGAGTGTTGCTAGAGCGACTAATGATGTAATCATCGGCTTAGAATGTGGTGTAATCAAACTTGATAATGAAGGGAGAGTTGTGATGAGTTCCATTATGATGGTATAATACCGTTCAAAGCATCTTGTTGGTTTATTTTGTTATGGAGGTATGAGTCAATCATATCTAAGATAATATAGAGTCCTTGTGATAGATGCCACCCTTGGGCGATTTGTTGCAATTCTTATTGTGTTTGTAAGGCTTGTGGTATTATTCAGAGTGTATCGTCCAAACACTCGTGGGTAATCTCAAATAATTAGAGATCATCGTCTAACGATGAAGAGTAGTAGGCTGTCAAGCAGTAGGGGCTCTCAAACTCTCACCAACCTCAAACCCATAAGGTGGTGCGTGTGGTATGTCAAATAGTGGTTGCTTCTTAAGCGGCCTGTCATATATGGGTGTAGAGTCTCTGAGATGTGATGGTGATAATAGTAAATGGAATGCTACCCTCTTTCACGCTATCTCGCGACATCTAAGAGGTAAAACTGAAGTACGCACTATGGGACGACCAATAGTGTAATAAGTAGCTAATAGTGGTGGTAGTACCTGAGTAGTAAGTGCCCAAATAGTGAAGGAAAGGAAACATACTATCTTCCTTGCAATAAGTATCCTAATAGGTCCATTAAGATTAAGTCTGAATACTCTATCAAACGGTATTCTATGTATGGGCTGGATGATAGGAAAACCTTGTTCCTATGACAATTCAATGGTGCTAATGGCTGCGTAAGTGTAACTGGTAGTACAATGGTAGTGGAAGATGACAAGGCATCTTCAATGTCAGAATCCGACGAAAGGATAACAGGGTGGGTATCTGAAGACATGTCACTTGTGAACCAGGTCAATATAATTATATATGTATGAGTATGGGTATAAATAACTCGCACAATGTGTGCATGAAACACAATGTATAATGAATATGCACCTATGATGAAATGATGAGATGCTATGATGATGTGGTTATAGTCTAGGGTCCATGATACATCCTAGTTCGCTATAACCTTAGCTCTGATGCTAATCTGTCACACCCCCAAAATACCTGAATGGCAGTGGAATGGAATACCTGGGGGTGACTGTCATAGCACCACAGTTACAGTTATATTGAACGACCTAAAGTGTCGTTTTGAAAATACATCGTTTGATTCATTTAAAATATTCAGAGTTATAAAACATAGGTCCCAAAGTCTTGAAAAGTTTACAGAAATAAGTTTAATACAATCAAACGATAGTTCACAAGTGCATGAAAATCCAAAATGAGACGCTCATCCTTGTTACTCAATGATATGACTCCATGCATGTCATGAAGAATATGTCTTAGTTAGCTGAAAATACATTGCGAAAACGGTCAACAATAATGTTGGTGAGTAATCATAGGTTTGTAAGTTAAATCGTATGTACATTGGCCACAAGTATAAAGTAAACCGACAAAATGTCAAAAGTAATACATTGGCTCTTAAGCTCATGACCCCGAAGCTAGACGTAACTTGGCCCCAAATGAGTGTTTACCAGACACTCTAAATATATTAGACATGAAATGCATTCGTACCTGTTGGAGCAACCCAAGCACGAATGGAGGAGTCACCCTCAATAGATCTATTCACTCACTCTCGCTTGTAGATTAATTAACGGTCCATGATAATAAAAGGGGACTTGTCATGACGTGGTAATAAGGCAACTTAAGCAATGTAAGGAATTTAATACTTTGGCATGTACAGAAAAATAAATAATGCAATGTATTCTCCCCCGAGGGATTTGAAATCAAATATGTAATTGAAAACGGGGCTATGAAAACTCACCTGAAGTGATAGTACAATGTGATGAAATAATCGGGACAACAAGGCGCGAACACTAGCCGCAACCGAATATGAGTAATAACGAGCTACTTTAGATCATGCCGTGATGTTAAGAATGCACATGCACATGATACCTATACCACTCGTAACTTGAAAATACTAGTTATTGTCAAAGTAGGTAATTTCCATACTTAAGAAAAATAAGTCCAACTAGAATAATAAAAACTTGTCGTAATATATCGTATATAAAAATGTTAGTGTTATATTCTTCGTTTTGAAAACCTTGAAATAATGTCTAGTAGTCGCATAAATAAGCCTTGGGTCGTACGTACTTCATTAGTCAAGAATATAGTTCTTGAACAAGAAATCTAGAAAATATAGTATTTAGTACGTAGTTATATTATTTCTATTAGTGACTATAACTATATATATAGTTTTGACGATTTTAAAACATGTATAACTTTGTCGTTAAGTTCATTTTCCACGTTCTTTATATCCCCGGATTCGTCTTTACATGTATTAATATATTTTCGATAGCTCGGCTCCTCTAGGTTACGTCTAATGCCTATATTTGTCCGTCGAAAATCGTCCAACAGCATGTAATTTTTCAGAAAAATAGTTTTCGTCAATTAACTTGCAAAAATCATAACTCCTTCGTTATAAGCTCGTTTTAATCCATTCTTTCGCCCACGGCTTTGTTTTTTAAAGTATTTTATAAATCTTTGGTCAAAAATTATCCATCACCTACTGAGTTTCCCACGTTTTAAAAATATGGACAGTAGGTATTTGTATTGTTTCAAAAACCATTTCTAGGGTTCCAATCTAGTTCTAACTTCAACCAAACCACTTTCAATCACCACAAAACTAGTCTAATCCTACCATAAACCTTCTTAGGGTGTCATGGGTTCCTAAACATCATAAATCAAGTGGATCTAACAAGGATCTAACTATAATCTATTTCTAGGGATCAAAATTTAGATCTTGTATATAAATCATGTGAACATAATAAGAACTTGGTAAAATTATAAAAATGAGTTTGACATACTTACTTTGAAGGATTGGTGAGTTTTGGAGATGAAAACCTATAAAACCTTGAGTTTTTTTTCTTTCAAAACCCTAACAAGGATTACTAAATGATCTTGTTTATGACTTGATCTTGAAAAATTAATGGATTGTTGATCCTTTCTTGTTCTTGGTCGTGCATAGAAAGGAGAGAAAGGGAGGAAGATATTTTTCTTATTTAGATCTTGTGAAATAAGATGAAAAGGTGTAGGTTTATGTTATATATATTCTATTAGACAATCTATGACAAGTTTTAATGAGTGAGTAAGATTTTCAAGACTTGGAAGGTGATTGGCATGGGGGGGGGGGGGGCTGCATTTGATGAGAAATGGAATAAAATGTGGCTTTGTGTAAGAAGTTTGTATATATATTAGGTATTATAATGTATATATTATTAGTTTTAGGGAATACCGGGTACCGAGTTAACTAAAAATAAATTTTAACGGAGTTAACCGGGACATAATAAAGTCATAAAAATTGTAAAAATATGTTGGGTATAAATATTGAGTGTTTGGATAATTATTGTTTAGTTTTTACGAAAACCGTCGTAATTAAATTAAACTTACGATATTAATCAAATAAATTTCCAAAACACCGGGTAAATTAATATTATAATTTTTATATTATTAAAATGAATATAAAAATATATTGGGAACATAGTCGGGAGTGTCGGACATGTTAGTCACATTATTGGTCGCGTGTTAACGTTTATTTAGAAATAAACATACGTAAAAAGTCAAATATATCAAAAGTATTAATTTGAATATCCTACGAGTGGAATAGTATGCACATGTCATTAGGATGAGATGTAAGCTATATCTATGAGATGTAAGCTATTTCTAGACCGTATGAAGTGTCCCTACTGATGATTTCATAAATTCGCAGCTAAGCCTGACTGGTTTCGCGAATGTAAATATTGATGATGCTCGAATTCGCAGTTTAACCTGACCGGTTACGCGAATTTAATTACCCGTAAACTAAATTTACGATGAAATGAATAAAGTACATGAATAGTGGTTTCTCTTCAGAAATGAATAGTGTCATGTGAATAGTAAATTTTATGAACTCTTCTCGGAATCTCAAACTGACAACAAAAATGATGAATAGTGATCGGTGAATAGTGACTGATGAATAGTAACTTCCCGAGATGAATAATGAAATTTCGACATCTGAACAAGGACTTGAAATTACAAATTGTGACATGTAACAAATCAATTGTAAAGATCAAATGAAAGATTTCAATGATATCAAAATTACATATATATATATATATATATATGAGTTCAAGGAGAGAGTAGTGTAGGAAGAAGATGAAAGTGTGTGTGCTAGTGTGTGTGTGATGTTGGCTGCAAACAAGGAAGAGGGGGAGAGGAAAATGAAATTATGGTTTGGTGATAGTGAGATGTGAGTTTGATTTAAGAAGTGGGGGCCCATGAAATCTCAAGTTGACCAATGAGAGTGGCATGTGTGATTCAAGTTATGATAAGAGAAGTGGATAAGATAAGATGAGGTAAAAGATTTATTAAATATGACCCACCCTAAGTATAATGGACAATTCTTTGTTACTGTTGGTTTGAATACAACAAGATGCAATTGAAATATTGAGTACAACTCAAATTCATGGTTAAACTACACTATTCTCGATGTTCAATCATTCCGAGACCTAATCTGAGATAGTTAAAAGTTTCTCGTTTTAGGGGTTTTGTAAGAATATCGGCAACGTTGTCTTCGGAGGCAACTTTTTCCAAAAGGATATTTCCTTTTTGAACGTTATCACATAGGATGTGGTGACGAATTTCAATGTGTTTAGTTCGAGAGTGATGAATGGGATTTTTACTTAGATCAATAGCACCCTTGTTGTCACACAATACAAAAACATCTTGTAAATGGATGTTGTAGTCACTAACCATTTGCTTCATCCACAAAGCTTGATGACAGGCCCTTCCAGCTGTAACATATTCTGCTTCGGTAGTGGATATGGCTAAAGCAGTTTGTCTTTGACATGACCATTGTGTTTGACATTCTCCTACAAAGGTGTATACTCTACTAGTGCTTTTTCTATCAATGTAGTCGCCGGCGTGATCGGAGTCGGTGTAAATACTAATTTCAATACCCGAGGCCATTGGATACCAAACACCTAGGTAAGGTGTGCTCTTTAGGTATCTGAATATCCGTACAACGGCATTCATATGAGATTCCTTGGGGTTATGTTGAAATCTTGCACACAATGATACACTAAACATGATGTTGGGTCTACTAGCGGTTAGGTATAGTAGACATCCTATCATACATCGTTATTTAGAACTATTGATGCGTGGGAACTGCACCAGGCTTTACCTCTCAAGGGATCTCGAGAAGCTTACAACCCCTACCAGGCAGTGTACCTGATCGTTGTAGTATAGTATAGTGACAAGTACCAGGGGATTGATCGTTCAACTTGGGAATAGTGTCGCTAGGATTAGAAAGCCTAAAAACTAGGTCTCGAAGTCAGGGACGATTCTTTTTATATTTTTATATTTTTAGAAAAGGAAATAAAAATCTTGGTTTTTAAATGAGTGGGCGGAATTAGTTGCTAGTCAACTAACCTAATTACTAAGATGCAATCAAAATAAAATAATAAAAATGAAAATAAACTAATTTAAGATAATGGTGTGAGCAATATATGGGAGAATTGTGTTTACTTAGATTTCACTACTCCCTCGATATCTTTTACAGGTTAATTACTTGTTACAGTTGCGTGGATGACGGATTGTATTCCTTAATACCATTAATGGGGTGGCGTACTTACTTCCCCAATCCTATAAGCTCCTACTTCTCTCCTATGTCGAGCCGGCTAAGAAGCTCCTAACATGGGATCACTAGAATTCGCTCATGCATTAAATACAATCATAAAAACCTAGTACACATCAGTTCATGTTTCTTAAGACGTTCAAGCAAGTTAAAAAATGGAGATATGCCAGTTTTCTTAAGCCTAACATTGAAATCATTCATCCATTACAACTATAAACAAGCAATCAACCTATAATCAACATCTAGGTTTCATTACATCTAAGCAAACACATGAAAGATCTAGCCTAGCATGTTATAATCAAGACAAGTATAAGATATATTCAAACAACACATAGACATATTGAATGAATTGAAAGAGGACTTATCTTAATTGAACACGAAAGGTTTCAAGGAGTGAAAACCCTTGAAAATACTGTTACAAATGACCTAGGGTTTATTAGGTTCGACCCTAGTATTCTCCACACAAATTCCTCTTTTTAATGAATGAAAAATAGAAAAGTATATATACATTTTGTGAGGTGACGGCGTCAAGAGTAAATGGCTGACGCCATCATCTCGCCGCTAATAAAATTGTCGGACTGCCTAGATCTGGGTTTGACGCCGTCACGTGTAATCCATCTTCAGGCCGTCACCAAAATAACTCTTGACGCCCTTCTTCTGACGCCTTCAGGTTTTGTCTGGGTCGTCATGGATTTTACTCTTGACGCCGTCATCTATTCCTTCTTGATGCCGTCAGGTACTGTTCTCAGCATGGAAAATTAAGTCTTTGCCGTTTTCTTCACTTTTATGCTCCAAAAACGTCCAATATGCTTCCTTTTCCAGAATTCACTCCCAAAGTACCTAAAATCACAAAAGGAACGATTTAGGGCAGTATTTGATCAAATAAATTCAATTTCGGGCTTAAATGACCCCCTAAAAATGGTTGATTTTTCGCCTCATCATATACCCTTACACTTGAGATCTGCTTGTCCTCAAGCAAATGCGCTTTTATTCTAATCAAAATACAATTTAGGGGTCATTTAACACTAATATAAAAGTAATTACAACAAATAATCGTTCCATTAAAGACCAAAGACAAGCACGGAGGTCATACACTAGCACCTCACAAATAGTGTTTAGATACTCACATCTCTCGGGTGTAATAAAGTAATATCACAATATGGAAATAGAAAACATCTCTCACTACCTGTCATAGCAAAATAGATTACCATAGGCTTGGGAAATGATCAAACCTCTACCACATGGCGTAATCACCTAGAACAAACTATCAAAGAGGTCTTTTAAAGGGTTGTAACGTGTAACAACCGTGGTTTTGGCAGGTCAGTTTGACTGATAGTCTTGACTCGGTTGATATTTGTTTGCTGTGTCCTAGGTGTTTGAATTGATATAAGAGTGTTATAGGTGAGTTTTAGCACTAAATCCCTTTGCGTAAGTGGTTTTATTGTGATTTGGAAAGTTTGGAATTTGGGAAAGTTCATTTTGATCACCTTTGTGGTGCAGAAATGACTTCTGTAGTTTTGGTGTTTTTGTGATTTTGCGTAACAACTTTTCGTTCAAGTATTTGAGTGTTAGCAAGTTACGAGGAGTTTGTTTTTATGAGTTATGTTTCAAAAAGAGTGAGAAATTCTATTTTTGGAAACTTTATTTTTGGAAATGATATTTTTCCGGGTTGTCGTAAAAACAGAGGTTTATCGCGTAAGACGCTAGGATTGGTTACGGGCATTTATAAAATATGAAAACTATGAGGTTTTGAGTTTAATAAATTAATTTAATAAAAAATAAATAAAAACATATATATGTAAGTAAAAATTCGGCTAGAGAGATTTTAGGGGAAAAAGGAAACCCAATTTGAGTCCAAATATGACTCTTATGCCCAAGGAATCCTATCCCAACCCAAACAAGCCCAACCTCCAACCCACATTTACCCCACAAACGACCCAAACCCCCTATTTTCTGTAAATTATGGTCGACCAAGAGAGAAAAAGAAGGAGAAAAAGTTAGGGTTTTGTTTTTGAAGCCAAAATCAAGAATCAAGGTAAAATCTTTAAACCCTATGTTCAATTAATTGATTAATAAATCTAATTCATGTAATATTAAGTATGATGGATTAAGGCTTGTGTTAACTTCTGTAAATTAATGTTATTAAACATGTTGGGATCAATTAATGATAATAGTATGATGATTCGTTAAGAGAATTGAGCGTAAAACATGCTAGTTATTGAGTTAGGGTTTGGACAGATTTGTAAGGCTGTAAAGATGTGAGTGTAAATACCAGATGGTGAGGAGTTAAGTCACAAATTTTAGGTCTAAATTGAAGTATAATGAAAAAGCTTTCCAAAAAGTCCAGCCATGATCGATTTTAAGGTCGGAAATTCGGTCTTTTGATTTTTTTCTTTGTTAAGGTGTCAAAGCTGTGAAACTGGGACAAATTTTGGGTAAACGTTTGAGGGTGTCATATGATTGTAAAAGTGGTATTTTGACTAGGCCTTCTGGAATAGTTAAGTATTAGGTTATATTAGACTACCACGAAAAGGATTCGCGATGAAAACTTGTGGAAGTAATTATTAAAAGTCAAAACTTTTTGGTGTGCGTTCAGATCCGAATTTGAGTAGTTGACAAGTTTGAATTTATTATGAGTATTTCTGTGTGTTATTGGTCCATGGCCTTCTGCGATTAGCTTCTATGCTTATGAGAAACCATGTTGAATTTTTGGTGTGAATTTTTAAGCTTTATTTGTCGTGATTTTATGTGGGTAAATGTACCCAAAAATTATGTGTTTTCTTATTTTAAGAGTGCAAGGGATTTAGTAAGTATTAAGTTATGGTAGTGGTTAGTATGGTGTCTAGGAGATCCATGGTGGGTCATATGAGTCTTAGACATCCATCATATGTGTATTACATGGGTTGTAGCTTTTAGCTTGACCTTGTGTAATGTGAATTATTTTTGTATGCTATAGATTGTGAGTTGTTTTGTGGAAGCTGCGGAGTTTAAGGTGAGTTCATAGTCCCATATTTTTACTTGTTTTAAACTTGGGATGGGAATGATGCTTGTCTTAAATGATTTGATTTACTGTGATTATGTGTATGGTGTTAAAGAGCTTGGACTTATAATGTTATCGTGTGCATGCTATGTGTGATTATTTGCTTGTGTGGAAATCGAGGGTAGAACTGTACCTAAGATGTGAAGGGTAGAAGTGTACACAAGTTGTGAAATTCGAGGGTAGAACTGTACCCGAGATGAGGGTAGAACTGTACCTAAGTGGTGGAATTTATGTGTGATTCGATTAGGAGGATGCTTATCCTGTTGCTCGCGCATGCGACCTAATTGATGTTTATTAGGGTCGGGGGACACGAGCCGTCCTGATGTAACCATTGTGGGGTCGGAGGACACGAGCCATCCTGTTGTAATTATTTTGGGGTCGGAGGACACGAGCCGTCCTATTGGTTTCCTTATGAGTGTTGTTGCCTTTGTGTGTGATTAATGACTTGCAAATGCATGTATCTATATGATAACTATAATTTATTTGTCTAGCTATGTTTTATAATCATAGTGAACTGGTTGCCTTGAGAGTGTTTGAGTCTTAAACCTTTGAATCTCACCAACATTATGTTGACGTTTTAATCAACATTTTCAGGTGAGCTTTCTAAAGATAAGATAGAAGGATGTGGATAGACGAGACCTTAGTTGCATTGGAAGTGGTTTATCATCTATGTTTGGATTTATATTTTGTTTTGGTTATTTTATTTTGGGGTATTGTTACAACACCTTGTGTTTGTACATTGCTCTATTTATGTGCATGTGGATGTTCTCTATGTAGACACCAGGTGTTGTGATGATATCCATGAAGTTACACCCGCACGTTTCCGCCGTGGCGGGGTGTGATAGATTGGTATCAGAGCCTTGGTTATAGAGAATTAGGTGGTTTAGCCTAGACTATAACTTAGGAGTCCCTCATATAGTTGCATTTAGGATCTATGTGTAAGTATAGTATTTTATATGTCTATTTTCCTATATTTATGAGATGTTTTATTGAGTTTCGGACGTCTATTTTATCCCCTATACGTAGTATTGTATATATTGACTTTATTATATCGTCTTCCGTGCGTAAGATGCTTCGTTGGACAACCGTTCTCGTTATTGGATGCGAGAGAGGTGGTAGGATGAAGCGAACTAACCACAAAATCTGAGTTTCCGATAGCATGTATCTATCTTCGGATAAGGAGAGGATGTTTATGGGAAACGTTGGTGGAGAAGAAGTGGAGAGGTTTGGAACCACGACGACTTCTGGAGATGGATCCATTACCAAATACCCTTGGTAGTGTCCTCACTTCACCTAGGAAGGAGATGTAGTTTAGTCTAAACCTCGTGATTTGTATGCGCTTGTGAATTATGTAGAATTGGAAGAAAAGAATAGAGGTGGTTTTACATGTTGTCGTCTACCTCAACGTATAGGAAATAGGAATGAGTGGTTGAGTAAAGATGAAAGGGAGTTAGGATGGAATGGTGTGGATTCGGATCTAGAGTCTATAGCGAGTAGTAAGTTGAATTGATCTGAGTGGGGAGATAAGTGCGAGAGTGTGGTTGAGCCATTATGCGACGTCTTTTGTTTTGTGTATGTTTTGGAATTTGTATATAGTCTTTTTCCGTCAGGAGCCATGTTGGAGCGTGATTACTCTTGGATATTGGATTGACCTCATCCAAGTGATTTTGATTATAGAGTTTACGTGATCAATGGAATTGTTCCATGCGAGATGATTGTTTGCGACGTCTTTCGTTTTTGTTTGCGTGATTGTTTGCATGATGAATTGTCATAGGAGGGAGTACACTTATGAAAGGGGGCATAGATAATTATGGTGGCCAATATAATTATACATGCGTCACAAAACAAGTGGACTTGCAAGTATGATAGCATGGATTGCATGGGGTATTAGGTGTGATGTGATATATGTGCGTTATCATTGAGATGTGTGGTTTTGGAAGTAAGTATGCGTGTGGAATAGGCTTATAACCATGGTCGCGAACATAATTATAAGGGTATCACACACTTGGACTTGTGACCATTATTGCATTGATTGATGTTTGTTGTTATATGTTGTGGTAGATGGTATGTGATATCATGTTGGTGATGGTTGTATGGTTAGAGAAGTATTCTCTTAACCGTTCGGGCAGTCGTTATACGTTGGGGTGTGTAGGTGGTAAGATTCCATCCTACCTATCATAGGTTGATACCTCAATTATCGGTGGGTACTTATATTGTGGTATTTAAGTTGATTCGTTTGCTAGACGCTCCGTTTGTATACCTAATTATTTGGTTGGCATTCCTACTCTTACCATGATGGTATAGATGCCATAATCTTTCTATTTGACGTCGTGAAAGGTGTTGGGTAATCGAATTCGCTTCGGTGGATACTGGTTCATTTCTTTAGTTATTCCTTGCATTCATTCTGCGAATGAATGTTATACTATTCTTCAAGTATTGTTGGTTCGTGACGAGTTGGTGTGGATATTTAATCCTCATTTACACATACCAATTGAAGTTCGTGACATGTTTTGTGACCTTTTAGTATCAGTGTTTTTCTATGATTTTGGTTTGATCGTTGTATGAATGAGTCTTTGCGTTCTTCGCTTGGTTTGCAATGTATTTGCGTGAGAGTTCACTGGTATGAGTTCGTTTGAGGATTATTTTGATTACGAAATTCTTCAATGTCTTCCGCGTTCGATTTAGAGGTTGTGTTAGAGTCTTTATGGCATTTTACAAATTCGTTTTGGGTATTTCAAGGTCGGTTAATGGAAACTAATATTTTTATGGGAAATGAAGTGTGAAAAAAAATGGTTATGTTGATGTATTACATAAAATGGTTTATGTATATTTTATAAAAAAATGTATAAGTTTAAGATATGTTTTGTGAAAAAAAAATGGTGTTCATTTGTTTTTGGGAAGGTCGAGTACGGGAATAAGAACTGTCTATTGTTCTCATTTACCAAACTTGTTATGTATTTGATTCATCGAGTGTTTCTTTCGTTGAGGTACGCTTGTGGATGTTTTATGGTATGTGTATTTTCTTTGTATGGGTTTTCATGAAATATTTTATCCGTGTCTACTTTTATTGGGAAAATTTCTCATTGTGTTTTTCTAGCTTTGATTTTGAGTTTCGTTAATCCGTTAGTCGGTAATTCGTACCCCTTTTGAGTTCATTGATATATGTTTTAGTTTGACCGGTTTCATGGTTTGCGTCGTTTACTTAGGATAGATTGTCGTTTTGATTATCGATTTGTTCGTCGAAGAGGAAGAGGGTGTTTGCCAAGTTGTTCAAGTGAGAGGTTTAGCTTCAAGATGTACGTTCTTCGGATTGCGTGGGCATCGCGGAGATAGAAGATTCATAAGAGGAACTATGTGATGCATGACTTAGAGTTTGGGAGTAGAACTTGGAGACGATGGTTGTATGGAGCAAATAGCGTTATCTTCACAGATCGTTAGAACCGTTAGCATATATTTGACAAGAGGTTAATATATGTTGAAGAGAAGCTGGGTGTTGAATTTTTCAATGACTACGATTGTATTATTCGCTACCATTAAGGAAGAGCGGACATCGTGGTAAGAGCGCTGAGCAGGAGTGAACGAGTGAAACTTAGATGTTTGTGAGCAATGATTATGATAATTCAGTTTGGAGTTAAGAGGATAATATTGACAGCCTAGAGAGAGAGTTTCAAGGATGAGAACATGTAAGAAGAATGATTACTTGGTTTAGACCAGTAAATGGAAAAGAATGAAGATGGACGATTGTACTTTGCGGACCCGCTAATGATTTCATGGGGAGGAAGCTTAAGGACATCGATCATGCAAGGTATAAGATACATCCGAGAATGGATAAGACGTATTATTACCTTAGCAAGTGGTTGATACGCTTGAAGGTGAGTGTTGATGTCAACGATTATTATGGTGATGCAACGGTCAGAGATACTTGGAGATTTTGTTGAGAAGGAATTGGTGAGACATTTCATTTCATGAGTTGGTAGAGAGACGTGGGGTGTCGCTTCAATCAGCTTATATCAAGATGAAATACTTGCTCCGCGAATGTGGTAAATGTTTTATGGAGCCTTGAGATAGCCTATGAAGATGAGTACGACTTATCGTTCTTAAATGAGTAAACTAAGTGAGCGTACAAATCAGGAGATGGATGGTGAGCAGAGAGCATGGGTGTGTTTGATTTTGTATGAAGCCGAGCTATACATTTATCCTTAGGTGAGTTCTCCTATATCAACAAATATCATTCTAATATTGAGTATGTGTCGTGTGAAAAGTTGTATGGAAGGTAATGTAGGTCACCTGTTCTATGGGCAAAGGTTGGAACACGCCAACTAATTGGTCCTGAACTAGAACCTGAGACTACGAATAAGGTTTTCCGATTAAGGAAAGACTTAAGGCAACAAGAGATCGCCAAAAAGAGTCATGCGAATAATTGTTGTAAGCCCTTAGAGTTTGGTGTTGGTGATATTGTAAGGTTAAAAGTATCTCCTTTGAAAGGTGTTGTGCATTTCGGTAAGAAAGGCAAGCTAGCACCGAGATACGTAAGACCATTTGGGATTTACGGAAAGGAATGGAATTGTGGCATACCGGTGGAAGTTAGCTGAGGAATTTAGTAGAGTGCATGATACGTTTCACGTATCTAATTGAAAGAAGTGTTTGGCGGATGCTAGTCTGCATGTGCCATTAGATGAATGTAAGGTTGACAATACTCTTCGTTTTGTCAAGAAACCTATTGATATTATGGATCGAGATGTTGAAGGTTTGAAGTTTGGGTGAGATAGCGTTGGTAAAGCTATGGTGGGATTCTAAGCGTGGTCCTGAGTTTACTTGGGAACGTGAGGATCAGATGTAATTAATATTTGTTTTGTGTGTATCCATTATATGTGGTATTTCCTGCGGTTACCATCTGCATTTTCTTTTGGTTCGATATTATTGTACCTACCTGTGAGAAGTCGTTTTGATCATTGGTGTTATTGATCGGGGAGTGTATCTACTTGTGCGTATCGTTGGAGTGACGGAATGTTTTCTATCGTGTGAATTCGAGTATTTAGTCTGTTCACAATTTTGCGATTCTTTCTCTGTGATTTTATGGTGTGGTATTTATACGGTTAAAAATCCATAAATTTCCTTTTGTTGTTGTGAGTGGTGACTATAGTAGTTGAAATCTCGGGACGCGATTTCCCTAAGTGGAGGATGATGTAACAACCGTGGTTTTGGCAGGTCGGTTTGACTGATAGTCTTGACTCGGTTGATGTTTGTTTGGTGTGTCCTAGGTGTTTGAAGTGATATAAGAGTGTTATAGGTGAGTTTTAGCACTAAATCCCTTTGCGTAAATGGTTTTATTATGATTTGGAAAGTTTGTAATTTGGGAAAGTTCATTTTGATCACCATTGTGGTGTAGAAATGACTTCTGTAGTTTTGGTGTTTTTGTGATTTTGCTTAACAAGTTTTCGTTCAAGTATTTGGGCGTTAGCAAGTTACGAGGAGTTTGTTTTTATGAGTTATGTTTCAAAAAGAGTGAAATTCTATTTTTGGAAACTTTATTTTTATAAATGATATTTTTCCGGGTTGTCGTAAAAACTGAGGTTTATCGCATAAGACGCTGGGATTGATTACGGGCATTTATAAAATATGAAAAGTATGAGGTTTTGAGTGTAATAAATTAATTTAATAAAAATATATATATGTAAGTAAAAATTCGGCTAGAGGGATTTTAGGGGAAAAAGGAAACCCAATTTGAGTCCAAATATGACTCTTATGTCCAAGGAATCCGATACCAACCCAAACAAGCCCAACCTCCAACCCACATTTACCCCACAAACGACCCAAACCCCCTATTTTGTGTAAATTATGGTCAACCAAGAGAGAAAAAGAAGGAGACAAAGTTAGGGTTTTGTTTTTGAAGCCAAAATCAAGAATCAAGGTAAAATCTTTAAACCCTATGTTCAATTAATTGATTAATTAATCTAATTCATGTAATATTAAGTATGATGGATTAGGTTTTGTGTTAACTTCTGTAAATTAATGTTATTAAACATGTTGGGATCAATTAATGATAATAGTATGCTGATTCGTTAAGAGAATTGAGCGTAAAACATGCTAGTTATTGAGTTAGGGTTTGGACAGATTTGTAAGGCTGTAAAGATGTGAGTGTAAATAACAGATGGTGAGGAGTTAAGTCACGAATTTTAGGTCTAAATTGAATTATAATGAAAGAGATTTCCAAAAAGTCCAGCCACGATCGATTTTAAGGTCGGGAAGTCGGTCTTTTGATTTTTCTTTGTTAAGGTGTCAAAGCTGTTAAACCGGGACAGATTTTGGGTAAAAGTTTGAGGGTGTCATGTGGTTGTAAAAGTGGTATTTTGACTAGGCCTTCTGGAATAGTTAAGTATTAGGTTATATTAGACTACCACGAAAAGGATTCGCGATGAAAACTTGTGGAAGTAATTATTAAAAATCAAAACTTTTTGGTGTGCGTTCAGATCCGAATTTGAGTAGTTGACAAGTTTGAATTTATTATGAGTATTTGTGTGTGTTATTGGTCCATGGCCTTCTAGGATTAGCTTCTATGCTCATAAGAGACCATGGTGAATTTTTGGTGTGAGTTTTTAAGCTTTATTTGTCGTGATTTTATGTGGGTGAATGTACCCAAAATTCTGTGTTTTCTGATTTTAAGAGTGCAAGGGATTTAGTGAGTATTAAGTTATGATAGTGGTTAGTATGGTGTCTAGGAGATCCATGGTGGGTCATATGAGTCTTAGACTTCCATCATATGTGTATTACATGGGTTGTACCTTTTAGCTTGACCTTGTGTAATGTGGATTATTTTTGTGTGCTATAGATTGTGAGTTGTTTTTGTGGAAGCAGCGGAGTTTAAGGTGAGTTCATAGTCCCATATTTTTACTTGTTTTAAACTTGGGATGGGAATGATGCTTGTCTTAAATGATTTGATTTTACTGTGATTATGTGTATGGTGTTAAAGAGCTTGGACTTATAATGTTATCGTATGCATGCTTTGTGTGATTATTTTCTTGTGTGGAAATCGAGGGTAGAACTGTACCTGAGACGTGAAGGGTAGAACTGTACCCAAGTTGTGAAAATCGAGGGTAGAACTGTACCCGAGATGAGGGTAGAACTGTACCCAAGTGGTGGAATTTGTGTGTGATTCGATTAGGAGGATACTTATCCTGTTGCTCGCGCATGCGACCTAATTGATGTTTATTGGGGTCGGGGGACACGAGCCGTCCTGATGTAATCATTGTGGGGTCGGAGGACACGAGCCGTCCTGTTGTAATTATTTTGGGGTCGGAGGACGCGAGCCGTCCTATTGATTGCCTTATGAGTGTTGTTGCCTTTGTGTGTGATTAATGACTTGCAAATGCATGTAGCTATATGATAACTATAATTTATTTATCCAGCTATGTTTTATAATTACAGTGAAATGGTTGCCTTGAGAGTGTTTGAGTCTTAAACCTATGAATCACACCAACATGATGTTGATGTTTTAAGCATCATTTTCAGGTGAGCTTTCTAAGTATAAGATAGAAGGATGTGGATAGACGAGACCTTAGTTGCATTAGAAGTGGTTTATCATCTATGTTTGGATTTATGTCTTGTTTTGGTAATTTTATTTTGGGGTATTGTTACAACACTTTGTGTTTGTACATTGCTCTATTTATGTGCATGTAGTTGTTCTCTATGTAGACACCAGGTGTCGTGATGATATCAATGAAGTTACACCCGCGCGGTTCCGCCGTGGCGGGGTGTGACATAATGTTAGGTGTAGGGATATGGAATACACGGTTTTGTTGGTTATAGGCAATCTTTACTAGTGGCGAGTTAATAATCTTGGTTAATTACATGTACAATATGGCACTGCTAAGCCAAGACTAGACTCGACTTAAGCTACTAAATGAAAAATAACAAAAACATAAAATGAACATAGAATGAAACGGGATGGTAGTCCGTATGTTTTTTCTCTTTTTTCTTTTTCCTATTTTTTTTTTTACTTTTTTCGATTTTTTATTTTTATTTTTTTGCATACACTTTTACCCTACCATCTAAAATAATGCATCATAGGGAATGAACATTCCCCTTACACTTGAATTTTTACGTACTTTACAATAAACTAATCTAATGATTCGAATTAAGATAATCAAAACACTTGGATTACTTTTAAGATTAACGTACATATGGGGGTAATAATATGATGTTCTTCCCATTACTCCATAAATTAGTACTTTACCCATGAGTACCAATCGTCCCAAAACAATATGTACAAGGATATGACTCGACTTTGCAACCATGTAATCAATTAGATAATTAACTAAGGGTTTAAACAAATAACAATAATGCACTAAAGATGAGTGCATACATGGAAGGCTATGGCGATTTGGTTGTACATTTAAGTGGGGTGTAACAAATTCTTCCATTAAGTAAGATGTTTAAAGTTAGAAACATAAAGATAGGCTCGGAGGGGTGTACTAGTTGTTTCGTGTACTAAAAATGAGTACAATGCTAAGGGTGTGGGAAAAATTAGTTGACTTAACTAGCCAAGTAATATGACTTAAATAGTCAAGTAATTATGATTCGGGTTTAAACACAATGGTGATCCTAATACCTATTATCATGTAGTAAATCCTACTACACGAATGTAGTCTCACTAGCGGTCTCGGGATGCATCACTAACGCAATTTCTAGAATCTAAATGCTACCGGTACACTAATAAGAACTAATAATAAATGCTTTTCCAATCAAATCTAAAGGCGAACCTCACATATTTGGGTGGAAAATTTTTCTGACTAGTACGGTTTTGTGCTAGTCATACGACTCCTATCCATGAGACGCTTGCTATGGCTAAAGTTTCACACCTAAATGTTGTAAAATATTTTAAATTTGGCGTTAAAATTACACTAACAAGTATTTCTCATAGTTTTATTACACACCTACCATCAAACAAACAAACTCAAGCGAAAATGTATCTGTAAGGTATCATCATTTTACCCTCCCCTTACACATAGGATGAACATTGTCCCCAATGTTCAAGTAAAGAATGTAAAAGTGAAATAAGTAAAAAGAATGAAATCAAGTACTCCCCTGATTCGCTCGGTATGGATAATATGGTAACCAGGTTAGATCTTCCTCCAAGAAAATAAACAATCAAAGCTTCCCTTCCAGAATATAAATCATCTTCTTGTCATATATAACTTGTTAAACCTAAGAAAACAGACAAGGCAACCTTGCATAAAATCGGTGGCAATCTATATATAACAAATCCAAAAAAACAAAATAAGATATAATGCTTGTGGAATGATGTTTGCAGATCTCCTAGAGATTATAAAACTAAAGATTCAACAAAAACTTTAAGACTCCGTTAGAAAAACAAAACTGGTAAAATTTCCTGACGCCGTGACGGCGTCAGGAATTTCTTCCTGACACCGTCAGAAGTGACCTGCAGAAATTCTTATGTTAAGTTTCCGGAAAATTTCTGGAAAAACTTCTTCCTACTTCCTGGAAAATCCTGCAAAACTTCATTATGACTCGATACAAGCATTTGAGTTTAACAAATACGAATATACATGTTCACTTAATATTGTGGAGAATCATGATCGAGTTTGTTTCTTAAAAACATATTTGGGGTTTCCCCTTACACTTATCTTTTGCGAAATACCTTTGGATGAAGTTAAGACTAAGCCAAACAACAAAATAAAGTATTTACACCATTTTAGTTTGAAACATGATCTACCAACAATAAAAATAAAGCATGCATACGGAAGCAAATAACAATCAAACAAAATAAAAATCACACAAAACATGGGTTGCCTCCCAAGAAGTGCTTTTCTTTATTTACGAGTCTTGTAGCTAGACTCAAGGTCATGGGTTACTACGTGACCTCATCGTTGGTTTCACTCCCTAGGTCATCTCCTATATCGGTATCGCTTTCATAGTGCATGTATTTTGGGTCTTCGAACTCAAAGACATCTTTTCGATACTTAGACCCAAGCTTACTAACATCCTTAAAGAATCCACATGATAACTCAGAAGTGTTCTTACATCCTCTCTGAACATCTTCATCACACAAGATAAGTTGAGAACTTTGCCTATCAATCCCATCACAATCGATTTCCTTGAGATCTTTTCTCTTGTATGGCATTTGGTATGAAACCCTCCTAATTCCATCAGCGAAGGTCATGATTCCGTTCCGGTCATCAACTATTAAATTAGTGATTTCACAAAAGGGTGCTCCGAAAACAACCTGCGACAACCTAGGGTCGACATTGTCTTCGATGTTGTCCACGATCATAAATTCCATAGTGAATGCCATATTTCCTACGAATACCTGGATTTCATGATCTCTACCAACCACATTCTCTCCCTTATAAATCATTCCTCATCTGCAGATATTGTTATAATGGAATAGGGACATAAAATTCTTAGGTGAGAACATGTTAATGTAGACATTATCGAAATACTTATGATCGATCATGCAGGGAATCTTGAGATTATTCGGATCACATTGCCTTATCTTCCCCGATCCTCCATTCCTTGATCCATATAGATTCCCCTCTAGGGATGGACGGTACTCGTACACCTCTTCATTATCCCTGCGGAAAATTACCTTCTTGACGCCATTGGTGAATACGGCACTACCATCCTTCTCATCAAGGATTACTCCCGATTCATTGACAAATGGTTTCCCTAGAACAAGGTTGGTTAATGTTAGATTTGTGACAGGGTCTATATAATCGATCACAGTGAGGTCAATGTTGTAGACAAGTTCTCCAATCATGATTGATAAATCTTTTATTACCCTTGTGTTATCGATTCTTTCATACACCGTGCATTCAGGGAAGGCTTCGTGGTATAGGGAAAGGGGGATTATGTTGACAGGGAGGCTAGGATTTATATGACTATTGGTTAAGAGCCTTTTCCTAATAGTGCATGAGATCTTGAAAACTTTAGAGCTGCTTCCCTCAGTCCTATCACTACTCCCACTAGTCATATCCACCAATTTTTTCTCGGGTTCCTCTATAATAGATTTACCCAAAATTGCTGGATTTCTCATATGCTCTTTCGATCTTTCTTTTATTTCATCCAATTTGCTAGACTCTTGCGTGACGGGGTGCTCGAATAAGCTGGTGGGGCTCTTGACCAATTCGTGGTCCAAACTTGAGGTTTCATCCTTAGCTGTATGACCCATATTTCCAGTTGGTTGTTGGTTCTGGTTAGGTGGTGGAGCAGATATTGTGGTGATGGTGTTCATAAAATGGATTGGCTCTAGGGGTTAACAGGGTCCCTTACATCTTTTTCCTTCGGCGACATGTGTTTAAAGAGTTCACTAGGACTTTTTATTTTCACAGGAGAGGTTGGCTGATTCATGATGGTAACGGATTTGACCTCTTCAACTTGAATCGGTTTATTAACAGCGTTCTCTTTAATAGCATTTAATAGATTACAAATCTTGTTATTCATATTGGCTTGCTGTTGTTTAAATTTAGTCTCGAGCATAGAGAGCTGTAGTTCTTGAGATAAGATGAACTTCCGCAAGGCATCTTCATATCCTTGCCTAGGAGTGCTCTGTTAAGGAAAATGCTCGGACCTTTCGAGTGGGGAGGAATCATTGAAGGATACGCTCCGAGTTTGGTATCCTCTGAGGTTGGGCTTATCCTTCCATGCCTCATAGGCCTCGTCAAAGTTTCGAGGAGCTCGACCAACGTGTGACGATGTGAATTCGTTATAAGCACGTTTTGGAAGCTCCATGCAGTTATGAGTTTCATGAGGGCCATTACACAATTTACATGAAGAAGCGATTTTGTTCACTTGGCTTAAAGGCTTAGGAGCTTCGTAAGATTTCATGAGAAACTTGACTCGACCTTCAAGTTCCATGATCCTACGGTCGGGAGTGCTAGAATTGTTCGAAGGTAAAGATATTGCCTTGACCGTTTTGTTCAAATCACGGGGATCATTCCAACTTTCGTTGTCATAGAGAGCAAGATCTTCTATGAGTTCCCATGATTCTTCCGCACTTAGATCATGTAGCTTGCCACTGGCCGATTGGTCAATGGTTTGCCTTGTGGAGAGATCGATATGGTCATAAAAAATTTGGACTTGGAGCCAAAGATTTATGCCATGATGAGGAACGTTTTGGAGTAAGTCCTTGAAACGAGTCCATGCTTCATATAGAGTTTCACCTTGACGTTGTTAGAACATCAAGATATCATTTCTAAGCTTGGTAGTTCTCCCCGGTGGGAAAAATTGAGAAAGGAAACGAGTGGTGAGATCATCCCATGAGGTGATGGATCCCGCGGGTAAACATTCAAGCCATTGACTAGCTTAATCACGTAGAGAGAATTGGAATAGGCGTAATCGGGTTGACTCTCTAGTTGTAGCATCAAGGTCTATAGAATCTACGATTTTAAGGAAGTCCTTGAGATGTTGATTTGGATCTTCGGAACGAAGTCCATGGAATGCACATCCGCTTTCCACCAACCAGATGGTGTCGGATCGCAAGGGAGACACATTGGCTCCTTGGGTGAGCTCAATGGTGTTTCGGTAGCCTTGGTGGCTAGGTTGGGAGTACTCTCCTAGGGTTCGGGCCTAACAGGTTGGTTAGCTAGTGGTGGGTTTTGTGGGTGGTCTTGTTGTGGTGGGTTGATGGGTTCAAATATGTTACCACCTTCCATGATGTCGGATGGTAAAGATTACGAACAAAAACACGAAGAAATGAGATAGACTAAAGAGAATCTAAAAATAAAAATAAAATCTTACTAGAAAGGAATTTAGCAAGTAGACCTAATAAAAAGAAATCCTACCTAGACAATAACTATTCCCCAGGCTGCGGCGCCAAAAACTTGATGTGTGGGAATTGCACCAGGCTTTACCTCTCGAGGGATCTCGAGAAGCTTACAACCCCCACCAGGCAGTGTACCTGATCGTCGTAGTATAGTATAGTGACAAGTATCGGGGGATTGATCGTTCAACTTGGGAATAGTTTTGCTAGGATTAGAAAGCCTAAAAACTAGGTCTAGAGGTGAGGGATGATTCTTTTTGTATTTTTATATTTTTAGAAAAGCAAATAAAAATCTTGGTTTTTAAAGGAGTGGGCGGAATTAGTTGCTAGTCAACTAACCCAATTACTAAGATGCAATCAAAATAAGATAATAAAAATAAAAATAAACTAATTTAAGATAATGGTGTGAGCAATATATGGGAAATTTGTGTTTACTTAGATTTCACTACTCCCTAGATATCTTTTACAAGTTAATTACTTGTTACAGTTGCATGGACGACAAATTATATTCCTTATTACCATTCATGGGGTGGCGTACTTACTTCCCCAATCCTATAAGCTCCTACTTCACTCCTATGTCGAGCCAGCTAAGAAGCTCCTAACATGGAATCATTAGAATTCGCACATGCATTAAATACAATCATAAAAACCTAGTACACATCGGTTCATGTTTCTTAAGACATTCAAGCAAGTTACACAATGGAGATCTGCAAGTTTTCTTAAGCCTAACATTGAAATCATTCATCCATTACAACTATAAACAAGCAATCAACATATAATCAACATCTAGGTTTCATTACATCTAAGCAAACACATGAAAGATCTAGCCTATCATGTTATAATCAAGATAAGCATAAGATATATTCAAACAACACATAGACATATTGAATGAATTGAAAGAGGACTTATCTTAATTGAACATGAAAGGTTTCAAGGGGTGAAAACCCTTGAAAATATTGTTACAAACGACCTAGGGTTTATTAGGTTTGACCCTAGTACTCTCCACACAAGTTCCTCTTTTTAATGAATGAAAAATAGAAAAGTATATATAGATTTTGTGAGATGACAGCGTCAAGAGTAAATGTCTAACGCCGTCATCTCGCCGCCAATAAAATTCTTGGATTGCCTAGATCTGGGTTTGACGCCGTCACGTGTAATCCATCTTTAGGCCGTCACCAAAATAACTCTTGATGCCCTTCTTCTGTCGCCTTCAGGTTTTCTTTGGGTTGTCATGGATTTTGCTCTTGACGCCATCATCTATTCCTTCTTGACGCCGTCAGGTACTGTTCTAAGCATGGAAAATTAAGTCTTCGCCGTTTTCTTCACTTTTATGCTCCAAAAACGTCTAAAATGCTTCCTTTTCCAGAATTCACTCCCAAAGAACCTAAAATCACAAAAGGAACGATTTAGGGCAATATTTGATCAAATAAATTCAATTCCAGGCTTAAATGACCCCCTAAAAACCGTTCATTTTTTGCCTCATCAACTATCAACCGAAATTCCATCCTTATCCAAGGTGAGTTTAAGATCGGTTGCCATTGGTGTTTTGATGGACTTAGCATTTTCAAGATCAAATTTTCTAAGAGACTCTCTTAAATATTTTGATTCTGAGATAAATATGCCATTGTCACTTTGTATAACTTGTAACTTAATTATGGACTTGAGATCTCCTAAGATATTCATATTAAATTTCTCATACATATGCTTTAAAAACTCGTCATGCAATGCTTGGCATGTAGAACCAAAGAAAATATCATCTTCAAAGATTTGAATAACAATTTGATGCTTGTCTTTTGTCTTGAAGAATAACGACTTATTCTTCATGCCTCTTGAATATTTACATTCAACAAGAAAAGATACTACACTATTATGCCATAAATGATTTTCTGTATCAAGTCCATGCAAGACCTTCTTTATTTTAAAAACATGATTGGGTTTTAGAAAGTTAATAAATCCTGGTGGTTGGGAGACATACATTTCACTATTAATTACTTTATTAAAAGCATTTTTGACATTCATTTATTTAAGTTTAATCATGCTACTACATGCATATGAAAGAAGGATGCGCAAAGAGTCTACTTGTGCAACCGGGGCAAAAATTTGATTAATGGGTTTTTTCAATTTGATCAATATCATTTATTACTAACTTAGCTTGATTTTCACAAATTGTTCCATTATCATGCAATGTGCAACTAAAGGACCATTTTAATTCAAAAGGGGTACAAGCATTAGGTAATGGAACTAATTCCCAAACATTGTTGTGTGTGAGTTGTTCTATCTCAATATGCATTGCCATAAGCCAAGTTTCGTTCCTAAAAGCTTCCTCAAAACATTTTGGCTCTATAGTTGATATGAATGCAAATGTATTGTTTTGAGCTTGTGCTATAAAATCATTTCAAAATCATTTTCATCGTTATAATTTGTTATTTCAACTTGATTGGTGTGATTAAAATTTTGATTTTGATCAACGTTTTCACCTAGTTTATCTTCTAATGGCAAGCATGATTCTTCGTTATACCTTACATCAGGTGTCTCAATGATTTTAGAGGTCTCCTTATTATAAACTTTATATGCCTTTGATATATGAGAGTATCCTAGGAATATTCCATTAGTATGAGGTGAGTCATAAGATCGAAAATTATGTAAAATACCATTTTTATCACAAAACTGCCCAAATTGTTCATTTTTATAAAAATTCCCACCGAGGCTAGTTTGAATAGATGTAATAGGACGATCAAGTAGATTTTGTAGGCTTTTTTATAATATTTTGAACTTTTCAAAAACTTCATTTTTAGATTTCAGAAATTTAATCCATGTATACCTTGAGAAATCATCAATAACAACCAAAGAATAGAAATTTCCTTCATAGCTTGGAGTGGTTGATGGACCGAATAAGCCTAGATGAACTAATTCTAAAATTCTTATACTTGAGATGTTATCATTATTAAATTTTTAACTTGCATGGACTTGATTTCCTAATTTACATGCATTGCAAGAATGATAAGCATAATCTAGCTTAGGTAAATTTCTAACTAATGCCTTAGAATTTAACTTAAGAATTACCTTCATGCTTGCATGTCCTAATCTTTTATGACAAAGTGTAGACACATAATCAATAACGTCAATGCAGGATTTAGAAGTTCCTCTAGTGTGTGGTTCACAAGTGTTGATAGTCATACACATGTCTTCTTGGCATACCTATAAAACAAACATGAAACTCAAACTCTCGGTCCCCATTTTCTTATGGGTCCATTGAGGGTAGCATAGAACACTTCCATGTTATACATTCTTGGATCATGGAGCAAGTTACAAAGTATCTTAAGTCCAAATTCGGAGAATATTCTCCAAGGAGTGTCTTGAGAAGAGGGCCTAGAATTTTTTGGTCTTAGAGGCCTTTTGTTTGGGTAGAATTTTTCTTTTCAATTAAACCTCTTTTTCTTTCGAGAAGAGTGTTGACTATGATGCTTGTTTTTAGAATGAGTCTTACGTGTTTTGAGTGTATCATACTTACTATGAGTTATTGGTTTGTAAAATTGTTTCATTTCATTAACACTTAAGATTGGTACTTGGATACCATATGGACTAGGAACATGTGTTTGAGGTATTCTAGGTATAGAATTAGAACAAGCCAAATTTTCATTAACTTTAGTGTCAATTTTTGGCTTCTCAATATTTTCAAATTTTTCAAGATCTTCCTTATCTTGACAAGATACATTATTTCCTATGTTTATGCTACTTTTCTTAAATTTTGAAAAACACATAGCTTCATCTTGAAGTTTAGACACATCATTGTTCAAAAGGTCAACCACATGTGTAAGTTTTTCACAACTTAAGCATGGTTCAACTACCTCTTTTGCTTTGATCTTCTTAATTTCAAGTTCAAGCTCATTTGCTCTACTAGCTAGTTTATTTGTTTCTTGTTGTAAAATGCGTTTCTCTCGAAGTATAGCTTTTATTTGTTTAATCCAATCATTATTAATTCTTATCAGTTCAAGGTTATCTTTTTTCTAATTCTCTAGCATCTAATGTTTTGTTTGAACTAAAGGGATCTAGATGTACCTTTGGAGATCCTAAAGCCATGAAGCATGATTCATTCCTCTCTTTGTTATCTTCATCATTTCTAATACTCCAAGTGTCTTCAAATCCAATCATTGAATTCTCTGTGCATAAATCATCATCATCAATTGTATTCACCCCGAAGAGCACATGGTTCTCTTGAGCCATGGATCTACTCAACTTTACCAAAAATCTTTGTTAGGATTTTAGATTTTTGGAAAAGAAGTTTTTGATTTAAAATGACTTCTCGGGAAGGTTTAAACAATCAAAAACTTGAGTATTCTACTCTGATACCAATTGTAGAACCATACAAGGGGGGGGGGGGTGAATACGGTTTTCTCGGCTTTTTAGATTTAAAATGACTTCTCGTGGGAATCGCAACAGGCTTTACCTCTCGAGGGATCTTGAGAAGCTTACAACCCCCACCAGACAGTGTACCTGATCGTTGTAGTATAGTATAGTGACAAGTACCGGGGGATTGATCGTTCAGCTTAGGAATAGTGTCGCTAGGATTAGAAAGCCTAATTTACTAGTTCTAAAGGTGAGGGATGATTATTTTTGTCTTTTTATGTTTTTTAGAAAGCAAGTAAAATCTCGGGTTTTGGAAGAGTGGGCGGAATTAGTTGCTATTCAACTAACCCAAAACTAATATATAATCAAAATAAAAATACTGAAAATGAAATTAAACTAATTATTACAAAGGTTGTGAGCAGTAATTGGAGAAATTGTGTTTACTTAGACTTCACTACTCCCTAGATATCTTTTACACGTTAATTACTTGTTATAATTGCATGGATGACGGATCGTATTCCTTAATACCATTCATGGGGTGGCATACATAACTCCCCAATTCTATGAGCTCTTATCTCCTCCTACACCATGACCCAGCACAACTATAGGGATTGTAAACAGTGGCTCATGCATTAAATACAACCAATAAAGACATAGTACGCCTCGGTTCATGTTTCTTAAGACGTTCAAGCATGTTACCATTTGGAGATCTGCCAGTTTTCTTAAGCCTAACATATAAAATCATTCATCCAAGACAAGAATAAACAAGTAATCAACACATAATCAACATCTAGGTTTCATTAGATCTAAGTAAACACAAAGGAGATCTAGCCTAGCATAATTGAATTGAGACAAGAACAAGATATAGACAACAAACACATAGACATATTGATTGAATTAGAAGAATACTTATCTCAATTACAATGCAAGGTATCAAGGGTTTGAAACCCTTGAAAAACCTGTAAAAGATGCACCAAATTCGTCTTTAGGGTTTCACCAAAACTTCTCTCTTTTTAATGTAAAAACTAGAAAACTATATATAGGAGAACTGGGCTGACGGCGTCAAGACAACATTGTGACGCCATCACCTCGCCGCCAAATACTTCCTCGGACGGCCTTGATCTACTTATGATGGCCTATGTGACGCCGTCACCAACCACGGTATTTTATTCTTGGCCTTTTTGACGCCGTCAGGATGACTTTTGACGCCGTCATCAACTACGGTATTTTATTCTTGATGTCTGACGCCGTCAAGGCATTACTCTTGACGCCGTCACCTAGTGTTTCCAGCATGGAAAATTGATACTTTGCCGTTTTCTTCACTTTTATGCTCCAAAAACGTCCAAAATGGCTTCTTTTCCAGAATTCACTCTCCAAGTACCTAAAATCACAAAAGGAACGATTTAGGGCAATATTTGATCAAATAAAGTCGGATTCGGGCTTAAATGACCCCCTAAAAACGGATCATTTTTCGCCTCATCATATACCCTTACACTTGAGATTTGCTTGTCCTCAAGCAAATGAGCTTTTATTCTACTCAAAAGACAAGTTAGGGGTCATTTAACACTAACATAAAAGTAATTACAACAAATAATCGTTCCACTAAAGACCAATAGACAAGCACGGAGATCATACACAAGCACCTCACAAATAGTGTTTAGATACTCACATTTCTCGGGTGTAATAAAGTAATATAACATTATGGAAATGGAAGATATCTCTCACTACCTGTCATAGCAAAATAGATTACCATAGGCTTGGGAAAGGATCAAACCTCCACCACATGGCGTAAGCACCTAGAATAAACTAGCAAAGAGGTCTTTTAAAGGGTTGTAACGTTAGGTATAGGGATATGAATTACACGGTTTTGTTGGATAAAGGAAGTTTTACTGGTGGCGAGTTAACAATCTTGGTTAATTACATGTACAATATGGCGTTGCTAAGCCAAGACTAGACTCGACTTAAGCTAATAAATGAAAAATAACAAAAACATAAAATAAACATAGAATGAAACGGGATGGTAGTCCGTATGTTTTTTCTTTTTTTCTTTTTTCTATTTTTTTCTTTTTTTTCTTTTTCTTGTTTTTTCGATTCTTTTTTTTTTTTCTTTTCTTTTTTTTTTCTTTTTTTTTTGTGCATACACTCTTACCCTACCATCCAAAATAATACATCATAGGGGTTGAGAATTCCCCTTACACTTGAATCTTTACATACTTTACAATTAACTAATCTAATGACTCGAATTAAGAAAATCAAAACACTTTGAGCACTTTTAAGATTAACGTACATATGGGGGTAATAAGTGATGTTCTTCCCCATTACTCCATAAAATAAGTACTTACCCATGAGTCCCAATCGTCCCAAAATAATATGTACAAGGATATGACTCGACTTAGCAACCATGTAATCAATTAGAAAGTTAACTTAGGGTTTAACAAATAACAATAATGCACTAAAAATGAGCGCATACACGGAAGGCTAAGGCGATTTGGTTGTACATTTAAGTGGGGTGTAACAAATTCTTCCTTTAAGTAAAATGCTTAAAGTTAGAAACGAAAAGATAGGCTCGGAGGGGTGTACTAGGGGTATCGTGTACTAAAAATGAGTACAACGCTAAGGGTGTGGGAAAAATTAGTTGACTTAACTAGCCAAGTAATATGACTTAAATGGTCAAGTAATCATGATACGGGTTTAACACAAGGGTGATCCTAATGCCTCTTATCATGTAGTAAATCCTACCACACGAATGTAGTCTCACTAGCGGTCTCGAGATGCATCACTAACGCAAGTTCTAGAATCTAAATGCTACCGGTACACTCATAAGCACTAATAGTAAATGCTTTTCCTATCAAATCTAAAGGCGAACCTCACATTTTTGGGTAGAAAATTTTTCTGAATATACGGTTATGTGCTAGTCATACAATCTCCTATCCATGAGACGCTTGCTATGGCTAAAGTTTTACTCCTAAATGTTGTAAAAAATTTTAAATTTGGCGCTAAAATTACACTAACAAGTATTTCTCATAGTTTTATTACACATCTACTATCAAACAAAACAAACTCAAGCGAAAGTGCATATGTAAGGTATCATCTTTTTACCCTCCCCTTACACTTAAGATGAACATTGTCCCCAATGTTCAAGTAAAGAATGTAAAAGTGAAAAAGTAAAGAGAATGAAATCAAATACTCCCCTGATTCGCTCGGTATGGATTTTAGGTTGGCCAGGTTAAATCTTCTTCCAAGAAAACGAACAATCAAAGCTTCCCTTTCAGAATATAAATCATCTCCTTGTCAAACATGACCTATAAATCCTGAGAAAATAGACAAGACAACCTCGCGTAAAATCGGCGGCATCCTATATAAGTTACTAAATCCTAGAAAACAAAGTAAGATATAATGCTTGTGGAATGAAGTTTGCAGATTTCCTGGAGATTATAAAACTTAATAATTCACAAAAACCATAAGACTCTGTTAGAAAAACAAAACCGGTAAAATTTCCAGATTTTTAACTCCTGACGCCATCAAGAGTAATACTCTGACGCCGTCAGAATGGACCTGCAGAAATTCTTATGTTAAGTTTCCGGAAAATTTCTGGAAAAACTTCGTCCTACTTCCTGGAAAATCCTGCAAAACTTCATTATGACTCAATACAAGCATTTGACTCTAACAAATACGAATATACATGTTCATTTAATATTGTGGAGAATCATGATCGGTTTGTTTCTTGAAAACATATTTGGGGTTTCCCCTTACACTTATCTTTTGCAAAAATACTTTTAGGTTGGAGTTAGGACTAGGCCAAACAACATAGTAAAGTATTTCCACATTTTAGTTTAGAAACATGATCAACCAACAATAAAAACAAAGCATGCATACGGAAGCAAATAACAATCAAACAAATAAAATCACACAAAACATGGGTTGCCTCCCAAGAAGCGCTTTTCTTTATTTACAAGTCTTGTAGCTAGACTCAAGGTCATGGGCTATCGTGTATCGCTTATGCTCACATAACCAAGTGTGAGCCATCTAATAGTCGCCTCATCTTTCTTATACTCTTCTCCTAACTCTAAGCACCCGCGATAGTATTTTTTATTCTTTTCGTGCGTGTATTTAAGCTCTTTTCTCTTATCATTCTCACTTAGCATTTCCATGGGCGGATACCTACTACACTTTTCCATGGAAAAATCTTTGAACCTAGGGTGTGCGCGGGGCATTTGATAAACAAAATCTTCATCCCCATCCGAGAATGTAATTAGCCCTTCTATGAGTTTTTCATCGAGGTTGGTCAACCGTTTGAAGGGTTTTCCAAACACAACTTGGGTCAATTTATTATCAATAAACTCTCCTAGATTCTCCATAACCATGAACTCAACAAGATAAACCAAACTTCCTACAAACACATGCATTGATATTGCCTTAGCAATAATGTTTTCCCCTTTGTATTCTAACTCATCTACCGTGATTTTATTGTATTCATTACGTGAGATTATGTTCATTGGAAGAGATGAGTTGAGATAGGCGTTAAAGCTCTTAAATCCAATCTTACAAGGGAATTGCATGTTAAATGAACTATCACACTCAATCCTAGTTCTAGGGTCAACATACCTAAGAGGGTTTATTTCCTCTTCCATTCTATCCTCATTAATCACGTCACCATCATCAAGATCCTCATCGGAGTCTGAATAGTAAAAAGGACTAGCCCTACGATCATCATCATGATCAGACTCTTCTAGCTCAGAATTATTGTCAAAGTGGTGGTTGGGTGAGAGGTCAGGTGGGTTCTCATTTTCTGCTAAAGGAAGTGGGGCGGGCATTGGGAACATCCTACGACGAAAAACACGAATAACAGGAATCAAGCGATTAATGTTATTGTTATCCATCGAAACAATTTACGAACAAAGACACAAAGAAATAAGATAGACTAAAGAAGACCTAACAAATAAAAATAAAATCTTACTAGAAAGGAATCTAGCAAGTAGACCTAATAAAAAGAAATCCTAACCTAGACAATAACTATTCCCCAGGCTGCGGCGCCAAAAACTTGATGCATGGGAATCGTAACAGGCTTTACCTCTCGAGGGATCTCGAGAAGCTTACAGCCCCCACCAGGCAATGTACCTAATCGTTGTAGTATAGTATAGTGACAAGTACCGGGGGATTGATCGTTCAGCTTAGGAATAGTGTCGCTAGGATTAGAAAGCCTAATTTACTAGTTCTAAAGGTAAGGGATGATTATTTTTGTCTTTTTATGTTTTTTAGAAAGCAAGTAAAATCTCGGGTTTTGGAAGAGTGGGCGGAATTAGTTGCTATTCAACTAACCCAAAACTAATATATAATCAAAATAAAAATACTGAAAATGAAATTAAACTAATTATTACAAAGGTTGTGAGCAGTAATTGGAGAAATTGTGTTTACTTAGACTTCACTACTCCCTAGATATCTTTTACACGTTAATTACTTGCTATAATTGCATGGATGACGGATCGTATTCCTTAATACCATTCATGGGGTGGCATACATAACTCCCCAATTCTATGAGCTCTTATCTCCTCCTACACCATGACCCAGCACAACTATAGGGATTGTAAACAGTGGCTCATGCATTAAATACAACCAATAAAGACCTAGTACGCCTCGGTTCATGTTTCTTAAGACGTTCAAGCATGTTACCATTTGGAGATCTGCCAGTTTTCTTAAGCCTAACATATAAAATCATTCATCCAAGACAAGAATAAACAAGTAATCAACACATAATCAACATCTAGGTTTCATTAGATCTAAGCAAACACAAAGGAGATCTAGCCTAGCATAATTGAATTGAGACAAGAACAAGATATAGACAACCAACACATAGACATATTGATTGAATTAGAAGAATACTTATCTCAATTACAATGCAAGGTATCAAGGGTTTGGAACCCTTGAAAAACCTGTAAAAGATGCACCAAATTCGTCTTTAGGGTTTCACCAAAACTTCTCTCTTTTTAATGTAAAAACTAGAAAACTATCTATAGGAGAACTGGGCTGACGGCGTCAAGACAACATTGTGACGCCGTCACCTCGCCGCCAAATACTTCCTCGGATGGCCTTGATCTACTTATGACGGCCTATGTGACGCCGTCACCAACCACGGTATTTTAATCTTGGCCTTTTTTACGCCGTCAGGATGACTTTTGACGCCGTCATCAACTACGGTATTTTATTCTTGATGTCTGACGCCGTCAAGGCATTACTCTTGACGCCGTCACCTAGTGTTTCCAGCATGGAAAATTGATACTTTGCCGTTTTCTTCACTTTTATGCTCCAAAAACGTCCAAAATGGCTTCTTTTCCAGAATTCACTCTCCAAGTACCTAAAATCACAAAATGAACGATTTAGGGCAATATTTGATCAAATAAAGTCGGATTCGGGCTTAAATGACCCCCTAAAAACGGATCATTTTTCGCCTCATCACCTTACAAACAATTGAATGAATGAATGAATGTTCAATCATGTCCTAACCTAACCTAGAGACTCGATTGTAATAGAAAGGGTATAAGAAAGAAGACCCTTGGCACAATCACAAGAGTGGATTAGGTTCTTGTAATTCTTCCCTTGCAAAGATATGTGTTCTTCCAAAGATGTTAGTATGGAAATCAAGAACACAAGATTACAGATAGGGAGATTGAGAGATTTGAGAGTGTTTAGAGAGAAAGAATCTAGAGAGAAAGAATAATGGCAAGGGGTGAGGAATACAATAGGCAAGGGTAGTATTTATAGGCCAAGAACCCAAACTTGAGATATTTGACCAAGGCCAACGTGTCACCCGCGCGTCAACGCGCAGGCAGCGCGTCAGGCGTCTGTGAAACTTTCCCAAGTGTTGGGTGATTGGATCTTATAAATACCTATCCTTGCTAAACCCCCAATTGTACTTCACACTAAACCTTAACATTAATCATTCTAAGGTTTACCAACTTAAATAGCCAATTTGTAAAATCATTTGTGAAGTGTTTAAAGAGAAACCAAATTACCAAGGGTTTAAAGTGTAGATAAGGTAATTTGGAAGGGGTAGAAGTGTATATCCTCACATGGCATAGAAAAGAGAGAAAGAATATGCCAATAAATATTCCAATGCTTGGAGGGGAAGAATGTGATGGAGGGTTGAGATGAAATGGTTTGAATTGTATGGCTAGGATCAAAGGGAGCCTCCCTTGCTTTTCAAACAATTTGGCATGTGGAGAAATGTGGATGGATGAGATGATCTCATTAGATATGGATGGCTAAAATCACACTCGCCTAGGTTAGGGTTAAGAAAGGATATTCCAAGGAATATGCTTTGCTTGGGGGGGAAAGGAGAAATGAAGGGTTGAGATGGTTTCATTTGAATTGGATGGATGAGATCAAAGGGAGCCTCTTTTGCTTGGGGGAAAGGTTGGATCAATGGTTAGGATTGTTTTGGTTTGAATTCAATGGCTATGATCAAACACATGTGGTGGTATAGGGAAGATGGATTGGATGGATGGTTGAGATGTGTTTGATTTGAATTCAATGGTTAGGATGAAACCCATGTGATGAAATAGAGATGAGAGGTTGAATGAATGGTTGTGATTTGTTGTAATTTGAAATCAATGGCTAGGATGGGAGGAGCCATATTAGGGTCTCAAATAATTGGCATGTGTTTAATATGAAGGGTTGAGATGTGTTGTAAGGGATTGGATGGTTGAGATGTAGTGTGCAAGGGAATATGTAAGGGTGTAAGAGATTGTGTAAGAGAATATTTGATTTGGATATGATTGGATATGATTGGTTTTGTCTTATGTATATATGAGATTAAGAGAGAATTAAGACATAATCTAATTGTCATTAAGAAGAAAAGGTTTAGACAATTAAGATTATAAGTTGAGAAAATCATAGGTTACTTATAGGTTCAAGTAACACAATGTCGAGAATCCATAGTTTCATATCTCGTGACTTTCCATGACTCGACGTTCTCAACTAATACCTTGGTTCAAACAAGTTAAGTGCTTTGCCTTGATGTAAAGCATAACCCAAGTGGGAAAGGATGCATTTATGCAAAGTGACCTTTGACTTAGTTTGAACAATAAGGGAGTAAACCCGTTACGTAATTAGAGAAGACATAAGCACGGGATATGAGCATATAGTTGCTTCAATACGATGTTACGTGAGATATACTAGTTCCCTAAGTTTAAAAATGCCTTGGCTAGAGGTGGTAGTTAGAAAACATGAGTTGGCGTTTTCCCGTAAATGGGTGTTCTAAAAATAGAATCTCTCAAATCTCAAAACTCGATTCGAGTGTTCTCAATTAAGCACATAACATATTCATACTTGTATTGAAAGATCCACATTTGTCGGGTAAGGGGAAAGCCGACTTTCAAAATTCGCCCGGAACCATACAGACTCCAGGCGCGTCACCCGCGCGGGCAGCGCTCTAGGAACAGACATTGGCTCTGGCGATTTTTGAGCTAACGTTTGTTATTTATGTATTTCGATGGTTTATTTTCATCATTAAAACATAAAGAGATCGTGTTGCCTCAACAAAGTTGAAATCAACTTGTGACCATGTGGTGTTTGATATTCTGCCATTAAAACCTTAAAATGTTTCTTGACTCAACAATGGCAACAGACCATAGAATTGTGTATGCACCTCAATGGACAAGCATCACTCATAAAGATATCATCTTTCAAACAAACAACGTTGCAAGCAATTTTAACTGTCCAAAGGAAGTGTTAGTCTACAAAGAAATCATCAAGTGTTTGTACAACTGTCCCCCTAAAAATGCCTTTACTAAATGCCCTTCAGTCCTCTACAAACATCTCCTCAGTGAATTTTAGAGCACTGCAGTTGCTTATGACCCAAATCCACCCACTGATGAGTCTAAGCAATGCCCACTCAGAGAATATCCCATCAATTTCTCAGTGATGAACAGCCAAAGGCCATTCACCCTCAACTATGACACCTTCTGTTCATCTGCTGGGTTGGCCTATAAAAAGGTGAGTATTCTCCTCACCCTCACGCTGATGTTGTCAAGGTTGGTCTAGGCAACATTGTCCTAAAAATAAGTGACATGGATAAAATTCAAGTAACCAAAAACTCACTTCCTATGGCTTGGAGAATTCTATTCACCTTTGTGATTCAGGTTCTGGGCAGGAACGACTCATCAACTGAACAGATTAATTCTATTCAAATATTGATGGCCTACAGTCTCATCACTAGGACTGAGATAGACATGAGTGAGATCATTTACATTGATCTTATAACCAAACTCTTGAGTAAGTCTAGGAATACATGCGTGCCTTATCGTAGATTTGTCTCATGTGCTCTTGAAAGGTTGCTGGGTTCCGACTACACTTAGGATGTCAAAATTCGTTTTACTTGAAGCATCCTGAGTCCAAAGAATTTCAAAAAGGACCCTGCCCAAGTCCACCTTATTGCATTGACGGACTACATGATTACTATAATTTATCATGCGGACTCAGGGTCTCCACCTCCCCTTTCTCTATCGAAGAAGGGTTGGAAATCTAAGACTGTAACTCCAGCCTTACCCAAGTTACAGGACTCTGAGGCTTCCAAAGCACAGCCTCTAAAGAGGTAAAGATATCCCAAGCCTACTGAGACACCTAAGGAGGACCAGGCAATACCACCTAAGTCAATAAAGGAGACTGGCGAAACCCTATCATTTTCCTTGGGCTTAAACATAGGGGACAAAGACTCATAAGGAAACAACCCCCCCCCCCCCCCCCCCGTTGATATGGAACCATCACACACCTCCGTTCCTGATGATAGTACTGGCACAAACCCACCAGTATCTGAAGGGACAAGTGGGGATAAAGAATCAAGGGGACAAAAACCAACCGTTGATATAGAACCACCAACCCCCCAAGAAGGTGCATATTCCTCAGGGACTAACCCTAAGGACCAAGCAGAGCAAACCCACTTTGCTAGATTAGAGGGCTCAGGACCTGGCCAAACTAATAAACTTTTCTTGCAATTGAACACTTTGGCTGATGTTGAAGCTTTTATTTTTCTCTCTAAAGATGAGCTAGCCAAAGTAAAGAAAAAGAAGTCTTTAAGCTGGTGAAGACCTGGAATCTGATGCTCCAGACCCTGAACAAGAGCATTAGCCTTTAATACAAAAAATAGTACAGCCTGAAGAGTCTCCCTCTCAAGCAAGCTCTTCATCTAACTATGCTGGATCTTCTTGTCCTGAGATACTAAAGAAGTATGACAACACCTTGCCGCTTACTAAAAGGCAATTGGTGAAATTCTAAGGAAGACTTCAAGTGCTCTCTTCATAGCCATTACAGATGAACAATGGGAAAAACATACTGAAGCAGCTGCCTCTTATGCTGACTTAAGGGCTTCTTTTGAAGAATATCATTTTGACAGTATGGAGCATTGAGCAGTAATGAACCACTCCCTGCTCACTCTGGACATAACTCTCAATGGGTTTCTTACATCCCTAAAAAGTCTTCAACAGAGCATTATGGAAATTCAATCAGCTGTTAAAAATGATCCGGAACTCAATAAGAAAGTTCTTGAGGCTTCTGCAGCGTATATCAAAAACTCTGCTAGTCTCACTGAACTTATCACGGTCATCAATAGCCTTGATATTTCGGGTCTTCTTTCCAACATCAGTACCATCAAGTCCACCCTCAGCTCTCAAGATAAAGCTCTTGTTGAATGGGCAAACTCAACGACATCTATGGCCTAGAATCTTGGGCCTAGACTCACTACCCTTGCAATTACTCAAGTTGATATCTACACTAAGGTATCTACTATAAGGAAGGATATCTCGAAAATCAAATCAATGATGAAGGATTTTATTCAAGCCTACAAAGGTACTTCTCAAGCCCACCCAGCCATGTGCCTACATCAAGAGCTGCTTCCACTGAAGTTCAAGCACCTGTTGAGGGGGAGAAAACTACAACAAAGCCAGCTCCAACAACGGTTCAACAAACTAAGCCTACTCCTGCTCTCACACCAACTCAACAACTCGTCAAGCAGTTGAACCCTCATAAGAAATCCTTCCCTTAATCTAAGGGGGAGAATACATCAACAACCACTATCATGATCAACTCAATAATCCCTCTATCCATTGTTGAAGCTACTGATAAGGATTTATTTAGTACCTTTTTAAAGGGTCATTTAATCCTAAAATCATAAAAATATGATCAAATATTGCCTCAAATAATTTCTTTTTGTATTTTAGGTACTTGGGACGAGAAATCTGGAAATTGGCACTTTTTGGACGTATTTAGACAAAAAAAAATAAAGAGAATGATAAAGTTGCGAAAAACCTGTCAGACTTGGAGATCTGACGGCATCACAAGCTACAACATGACGTTGTCCCTTGTTTATGAAGCTGGATTTTTGGTTCAAGTTTATCAAGTGACACTTCTGAGGAATCGGAAGCTTCTACAACCTGGAGTCACGTGTTAAGCTAGAAAGATATGGCCCAAATTAACAAGGGAAGGCCTCAACATATTCCAGACATTGTCTTAATGGTGACTTACACAAGACAAAACCCTAAACCGAGTTGACGGTGTTATGACTTAAAAGGTGACATCATCACATTTGTAAATCTATATATACTTTCACAATTTTTCATTAATTCTTGTAACACTTTGGAGAGGGAAACCCTAGACGTATTTTACTACTATTGTAAGGGTTTTGCAACCTTTTAACTTCATGTTACAATAAAGATAAGTATTCCCTTCAATCATTCAATATGTCTATGTATTGTTTGATTATGTGTTTATCTTTTCTTTGCTTTAACATGTTAGCTTAAGTTTATTTGTCTTTGCTTAGATCTAGTGAAACCTAGTTATTGAATATTGATTTTTTGTCTCTTTTTTAGTTGATTGCCTCGCGTTAGGCTAATAAAACTGGCTAACCACTTATATGTAACTAGCTTAAACTTCTTAGAAACACAACTATAGAGTGCAATATTGGTTTTTCTCGTTGTATTTATTGCGTGAATTGTAGCTTAAGGTATTTACGGGAGTCTAAGATTCATAAAGTTGGGGACTTCGGCACCTCCCCACGACCAATATTAAGGAATGCAGCACTTCAAGTAAAACAAGGACCTGACAATTCAACAAATCAGTAGGAGATAACTAGGGAATCATTATATCCAAGTGAACACGTTTTCCTCTCATAAGTCACTTTTATTTTTTGTTTTAATTAGTTTTATTTAATTTTGTAATTAATAGTTTTGGGTTAGTTGACTAGCAACTAATTTTGCCCATTCCTTCAAAACCGAGATTTTTAATCACTTTCTAAAAAATACAAAAACACAAAAAGAATCAACCTTCACTTCTAGACCTATCTCCTCATACATCTTGACCTAATGACACTATTCCCTTTGAGAATGATCAATCCCCCATACTTACCTATATTACACTACAACGGTTAGGTACAAGGCCTAGGAGATTGTAAAACTTCTTTGTGAAGGTTAAAAACCCCGCATCAAGTTTTTTGCGCAGCTGCCGGTGAATCGTTATAGTTTATGATCAATTTCTATCTTGTTTAGGTCTACTCACTAGATTCCAGTCAAGTGAGATTTTATTTTCTTTTTATTAGCTTTCTTGTAATCTATCTTTTCTTCATGTCATCTGTTTTGTAAATCCTTCGTTTTGCATAATGGTAAACGAAGATCTCAATAATCTTTGACAAATGTGCGAGATATTGGAACCTCACATAGAGTTTCACATCTCGAGGGATCTGAAGAAGTTTTGCAATCTTCCAGGCAGTATATCTGATCGTTGTAGTGTAGTATAGGTATATCTAGGGATTGATCGTTCTCTAAGGGAATAGTGTCATTAGGTTGAAGTGTATGTCGAGATAAGTCTAAAGGTGAGGGATGATTCTTTTTGTATTTTTTATTTTTTAGCAAGTAAAAATCTCGATTTTGAAGGAAAGGGCGGAATTAGTTGCTATTCAACTAACCCAAAAACTACTTTTATAAAACAAAAATTAAAATAACAAGAAAAGTAATTGTGGTGAACTTCTTATGGTGAGACGACCATGTTTATTTATATTTCACTACTCCGTAATATCTTTTATTGAATTGTTTAATTGTCACGTCGTTTGTTATAGTTGAAGTGTTGTATTCTGTGAAGGATCTAAACACACGCCTTGTGCTAGATAGATACTTTGAGTATATGCCAACTAGCAAGCAAAATTTACTAGTTAACCCCTAAAAGATATTGTATGTGGAATGTATGAGTGTATATAAGAAACAATGAAACAGAAACACTGTATATTCACCACCAAAACAAGCTTCAATATTATTTGAATAATACGATTGATCTTTACTATCACTAGGGTTACAACCTTGAAGCTATTCTATGTATTCGTATATTTCATCTATATTTTTCTCTTAACCTAGAAGCTCCTTTTATAACACAAAAGGAGTCTTGTACAAGATAACTATACCAGAACAATATACGGATCATTCTAAACACATAAAATATCCATGCAATCCATTCTATAATTATCTTGAAGGCATCTTCACATTTTATCATAATCTCATAACCAGTACTAACTTTCTGTGCTGAGCAGTACAAACTAAGTGTGTACTGTAAGTGTAAACTTCCAACAGTTAAGTATAATTCCCAACAATCTTCCCCTGAACTTATGATTCCTCTGCAAATTCACAAGTTTCTATAATTATACTTTACTTATTAGAATTAAAGGGAATTCTTCCAAACACTTAACACCTTTTTTTCTTCTTGCTTTGTGGTTCACTGTCAAACTCATTACATATCTTAGTTAGCACTTGACCACTTATACTTAGAATGAGATTTTGAACAGCTTCAGTTTCTTCTTCAAATGGAAGCTTTGTAAACATTATTCTAATCAATACTTCTTTACATTATGGATACTGCAACTCTGCAAGCATAAATAAATCAACTCCACCTTTAGGTGATAAATGGTGAACATTGCATGAGTTATAAAATTTTCATGAGATAGTTTGATCTTGACTTGGAAAGTTCCAATACACATCTATAGGATCTGGATCATATAACCTTTTAAGCTTCATCCAAAGTTCTTGTTCTTTTACATCATCTTTCTTGACTTCTTTGAGTTTCAATTGAACCAGCTTCCATAATGTATCTAAATCTTCTCTATCACAAGATTTCACTAATGTTTCAATGTTCTTGTAATATTCAGACTTTCCATAAGCTCTAATTATCTTCCAAGCTTTACCAAACTTATCTCTATTGATTTTCCAATCCACAATTCTTGCTGGAAACAGATTAAATACATAGCTTCTTCTTGTGTTTCAGCATTCTTATTAACATTATTCTTCTCCATCTCGATTGATACGTGGGAATCGCACCAGGCTTTACCTCTCGAGGGATCTCGAGAAGCTTACAACCCCCACCAGGCAGTGTACCTGATCGTTGTAGTATAGTATAGTGACAAGTACTAGGGGATTGATCGTTCAACTTAGGAATAGTGTCGCTAGGATTAGGAAGCCTAAAACCTAGATCTAGAGGTCAGGGATGATTCTTTTTGTATTTTTTATATTTTATGAAAGCAATTAAAATATCGGGTTTTTGGAAGATTGGACGGAATTAATTGCTAATCAACTAACCCAATAACTAAGATGCAATCAAAATAAAATAACAGAAATGAAAATAATACTAATTAAACTAGTGGTGTGAACAATAATGGAGAGAATTGTGTTTACTTAGGTTTCATTACTCCCTAGATATCTTTTACAGGTTGATAGTTTGTTACAATTGCGTGGATGACGCGTTATATTCCTTAATACCATTCGTGGGGTGGCGTACCTACTTCCCCAACTCAATAAGCTCCTACTTCACTCCTATATCGAGCCTGCAACAAGCTCCTAACATGGGATCATTAGAATTCGCTCATGCATTAAATACAACCATAATAACCTAGTACGCATTGGTTCATGTTTCTTAAGACGTTCAAGCATGTTACCTATGGAAGTCTGCCAGTATTCTTAAGCCTAACATCAAAATCATTCATCCGTAACAACTATAAACAAACAATCAACCCATAATCAACATCTAGGTTTCACTACATCTAAGCAAACACACAAGAGATCTAGCCTAGCATGTTAAATTCAAGACAAGCATAAGATATATTCAAACAACACATAGAAATATTGAATGAATTGAAAGGATACTTATCTCAATTGAACATGAAAGGTTTCAAAGGGTAAAAACCCTTGAAAGAACAGTAAAATTTGGCTAGGGTTTCTCCAAATTTATCCCCTCTTAAGTTACATCTATTGAATGAAAATTGCAAAACTATATATATATTGTATAAGGTGACGGCGTCAAGAAGGAATATCTGACGCCGTCAACTCGCCACCCATAATGAAATCGGACTGCCTAGATCCAAGTTTGACGCCATCATGTGTAATTTAGTTGTAGGCCGTGATCATATCTTGAACCATGACGGCCAAGCTTGACGTCGTCACGATTTCTCTGGATCGTCACCACTTCCACCTCTTGTTTACTCTTGACACCGTCACATAAAGCCTCTTGACGCCGTCAGGTATTGTTCCCAGCAAGGAAATTAAGACTTTGCCGTTTTCTTCACTTTTATGCTCCAAAAACGTCCAAAATGACCCCCTAAAAAGGCACATTTAGGGCAATATTTGATCAATTAAATTCAAATCCGGGCTTAAATGACCCCCTAAAAACGGCTCATTTTTCGCCTCATCAAATACCCTTACACTTGAGATTTGCTTGTCCTCAAGCAAATGCGCTTTTATTCTAATCAAAATAAAAGTTAGGGGTCATTTAACACTAATATAAAAGTAATTACAACAAATAATCGTTCCACTAAAGACCAAAGATAAGCACGGAGGTCATACACTAGCACCTCACAAATAGTGTTTAATTAGATACTCACATCTCTCAGGTGTAATAAAGTATATATTACAATATGGAAATGGAAAACATCTCTCACTACCTGCCATAGCAAAATAGATTACCATAGGCTTGGGAAAGGATCAAACCTCCACAACATGGCGTAAGCACCAAGGATAAACTATCAAAGAGGTCTTTTAAAGGGTTATAACGTTAGGTGTAGGGATATGGAATACACGGTTGTGTTGGATAAAGGCAATCTTTACTGGTGGCGAGTTAATCATCTTGGTTAATTACATGTACAATAAGGCGTTGCTAAGCCAAGACTAGACTCGACTTAAGCTAATAAATGAAAAATAAACATAGAATGAGACGGGATGGTAGTCCGTATGTTTTTTTTCTCTTCTCTTTTCTATTTTTTTTTCTTTTTCTTTTAATTTTTTTGATTTTTTTTATTGAATACACTCTTACCTTACCATCCAAAATAATACATCATAGGGAATGAACATTCCCCTTACACTTGAATTTTTACATATTTTACAATAAACTAATCTAATGACTCGAATCAAGATAATTAAAACACTTGGAGTACTTTTAAGATTAATGCACAAATGGGAGTAATAATATGATGTTCTTCCCCATTACTCTATAACATAAGTACTTTACCCATGAGTCCCAATCGTCCCAAAACAATATGTACAAGGATATGACTCGACTTAGCAACCATGTAATCAATTATATAATTAACTAAGGGTTTAAACAAATAACAATAATGCACTAAAGATGAGTGCATACACGGAAGGCTAAGGCAATTTGGGTGTACATTTAAGTGGGTTGTAACAAATTCTTCCTTTAAGTAAGATGCTTAAAGTTAGAAACGAAAAGATAGGCTCGGAGGGGCGTACTAGGGGTTTCGTGTACTAAAAATGAGTACAACACTAAGGTGTGGGAAAAATTAGTTGACTTTACTAGCCAAATAATATGACTTAAATGGTCAAGTAATTATGATACGGGTTTAACACAAGGGTAATCCTAATGCCTCTTATCATGTAGTAAATCCTACTACATGAATGTAGTCTCGCTAGCGGTCTCGGGATGCATCACTAACGCAAGTTCTAGAATCTAAATGCTACCGGTACACTCATAAGCACTAATAGTAAATGCTTTTCCTATCAAATCTAAAGACGAACCTCACATATTTGGGTGAAAATTTTTTCTGAATAGTACGGTTTCATGCTAGTCATATAACTCCTATCCTTGAGACGCTTGCTAAGGCTAAAGTTTTACTCTTAAATGTTGTAAAAAAATTTAAATTTGGCGCTAAAATTACACTAACAAGTATTTCTCTTAGTTTTATTACATACCTACCATCAAACAAACAAACTCAAGTGAAAGTGTATCCTATAAGGTATCATCATTTACCCTCCCCTTACACTTAGGATGAACATTTTCCCCAATGTTCAATTAAAGAATGCAAAAGTAAAATAGGTAAAAGAATGAAAACAAATACTCCCCTGATTCGTTCGGTGTGGATAGTGCGGTAACAAGGTTAGATCTTCCTCCAAGAAAATGAACAATCAAAGCTTCCCTTCTAGAAATGTAAATCATCTTCTTGTCATATATAACCTGTGAAACCTGAGAAAACGAACAAGCCAACCTCGCGTAAAATCGGCGGCAATCTATATATACTAAAAAATCCTAGAAAACAAATTAAGATATAATGCTTGTGTAATAAATGTTTGCAGATTTCCTGGAGTTTATAAAACTAAAAAATTAACAAAAACTTCAAGACTCCGTTAGAAAAACAAAACTAGCAAAATTTCCAGAATTTTACACATGACGCCGTCAGGAGTTAACTCATGACGCCGTCAGAAGTTACCTGCAGAAATCTTTACGTTAAGTTTCTGGAAAAACTTATGTCCTACTTCCTGAAAAATCATGCAAAACATCATTATGACTCGATACAAGTATTTGACTCTAACAAATACTAATACACATGTCCATTTAATATTGTGGAGAATCATGATCAATTTCGTTCTTAGAAACAAATTTGGGGTTTCCCCTTACACTTATCTTTTGTGAAATACCTTTGTATGAAGTTAAGATGAAGTTAAACGACAAAATAAAGCATTTTCACAATTTTAGTTTTGAAACATGATCTACCAACAATAAAAATAAAGCATCCATACGGAAGCAAATAACAATCAAACAAATAGAAATCACCCAAAACATGGGTTGCCTCCCAAGAAGCGCTTTTCTCTATTTTACGAGTCTTGTAGCTAGACTCAAGGTCATGGGTGATTACGTGACCTCATCATTGGTGTCATTGTCTAGGTCATCTCCTATATTAGTTTTGTATTCCATACCTAGTTGCAAGCAATCTTTGTAGAAACCAAGTATTTTATTCATAACATATTCTACTCCTCTACGTCTATCCTCATTATTACTATAGTAAACCGCTTGTTTGTGTTCCTTTTCTATGTTTGATAGTAGGCGGTATTGTTCAATCTTATAGGGCATTTGGTAAGAAATCCCATCATTCTCTTTCTTGAATCTAACTATCCCTAGAGTCGGATCATAACTCATCTTATAGACCTCAACAAACGGTTTCCCGAACACTACTTGACTTAGGCAATCATTTATCACCGGACGAGTATCCTCCACTATCACAAAGTCGGTCACATAAGTGAAGTTTCCTACAATTACATGCAATCCTTTCACTCTTCCTACAAAGTTGCTTATCAAATTCGTATTGAGCATCATCCTATAACCAAGTTGCTTCTTCATTACCCAATTATAATAAGTCCTAGTCATGATGTTTATAGGAGACCTAGGATCGATATAAGCTTTCCATACATGCATATGCCCAATGTTGCATGGTATGTTGATGTTAGAGGGATCACCTACTTTAACAAGGGGTGAACCAAGGATATATGGTGTCTCCGGATCATCGAATAAATCCTTGTGATATTCCCGTTCTTCCTTGGTGGGCAACTTATCAAAGTACTCTTCTACGTTTTCTACTTCCTCTAACTTTTCTCCCTTATTATCCTCAACTTCCTTAATTTCATCCCTAGTCTCAGTTTCTATTCCAACTTCATCCTTGTCACTCTCTTCTATATTTTTATCTTTTGGCTTAATAGTGACAACGTTGACAAAGTGGACGTGTTTGGATGACGAGGGGTCCTTAATTTGGATTCCGCTATTGGTGTCCCTAGTGTCCTTTCTAGGTGTAGTTAGCGCTTAGTTGTTGAGGGCTTTCAACAAGTTGTCAATCTTACTGGTCATCTCTGTTTGTTGTTGATTGAATTCGGTTTCAAACTTAGCTATGCGAGCTTCTTGAGATGCCATAAACTTGGACATCAATCCTTCAAGATTATTAGTACTACCATAGTTGTTGGAATGATTGTTGTTGAAAGTACGATTGGAGGGAGGACCGTTTGGTTGGTAAAGATTAGGCGGATTAGAAGAATTGTTTAGGTTTTGTTTCCACCTAAGGTTCGGGTGATTTTTCCAAGAAGGGTTGTAGGAATCATCGTAAGGGTTTGGCTCGGGTTTGAAAGTGTACCACTTATCTCCCGCTTCGTCGTTACGTGAGGATGCATAGTCCGCAAAAGCTGTTCCGGGGAGTTCCACGCAATCACGAGTGTCATGGGGACCACTACATAATTCGCATGAAGAAGTAATTTTGTTTACTTGGCTTGAAGGCTTAGGAGTTTCGTAAGATTTCATGAGAAACTTGACTTGGTCCTCAAGTTCCATGATCCAACGGTCGGGAGTACTAGAATTGTTCGAAGGCAAAGATATTGCCTTGACCATTTTATTCAAATCACGGGGATCATTCCAACTTTCGTTGTCATAGAGAGCAAGATCTTCTATGAGTTCCCATGATTCTTCCGCACTTAGATCACGTAGCTTACCACCGGCCGATTGGTCAATGGTTTGCCTTGTAGAGAGATCGATATGGTCATAGAAGATTTGGACTTGGAGCCAAAGATCTATGCCATGATGAGGGACTTTTTGGAGTAAGTCCTTGAAACGAGTCCATGCTTCATATATAGTTTCACCTTCACGTTGTTGGAACATCAAGATATCATTTCTAAGCTTGGTAGTTCTCCCCGGTGGGAAAAATTGAGCAAGGAAACGAGTGGTGAGATCATCCCATTAGATGATGGATCCCGCGGTAAACGTTCAAGCCATTGACTAGCTTAATCACGTAGAGAGAATTGGAATAGGCGTAATCGGGTTGACTCTCTAGTTGTAACGTCAAGGTCTATAGAATCTACGATTTTAAGGAAATCCTTGAGATGTTGATTAGGATCTTCGAAACGAAGTCCATGGAATGCACATCCGCTTTGCACCGATCGGATGGTGTCGGAGCGCAAGGGGGAAACATTGGCTCCTTGGGTGAGCTCAATAGTGATTCGATAATGGATGGGAATACTCTCCTATGGTTCGGGGCCTAAGAGGTTGGTTTGCTAGTGGTGGGTTTTGTCGTTGGTTTTGTTGTGGTGGGTTGATGGGTTCAAAGATGTTACCACCTTTCATGATGTCGGATGGTAAAGGTTACGAACAAAGACACGAAGAAATAAGATAGACTAAAGAAAACCTAAAAATAAAAATAAAATCTTACTATAAAGGAATCTAGCAAGTAGATCTAATAAAAAGAAATCCTAACCTAGACAATAACTATTCCCCAGGCTGCGGCGCCAAAAACATGATACGTGGGAATCGTACCAGGCTTTACTTCTCGAGGGATCTCGAGAAGCTTACAACCCCCACCAGGCAGTGTACCTGATCGTTGTAGTATAGTGTAGTGAAAAGTACCGGGGGATTGATCGTTCAACTTAGGAATAGTGTCGCTATGATTAGGAAGCCTAAAAACTAGATCTAGAGTTGAGGGATGATTCTTTTTGTATTTTTTATATTTTATGAAAGCAATTAAAATCTTGGGTTTTTGGAAGAGTGGCGGAATTAGTTGCTTATCAACTAACCCAATAACTAAGATGCAATCAAAATAAAATAACAGAAATGAAAAGAATGCTAATTAAACTAGTGGTGTGAACAATAATGAGGAGAATTGTGTTTACTTAGGTTTCATTACTCCCTAGATATCTTTTACAGGTTGATAGTTTGTTACAATTGTGTGGATGACGGGTTAAATTCCTTAATACCATTCGTGGGGTGGCGTACGTACTTCCCCAACTCTATAAGCTCCTACTTCACTCCTATGTCGAGCCTGCAAGAAGCTCCTTACATAGGATCATTTGAATTCGCTCATGCATTAAATACTACTATAATAACCTAGTACGCATTGGTGCATGTTTCTTAAGACGTTCATGCACGTTACCTATGGAAGTCTGCCAGTTTTCTTAAACCTAACATCGAAATCATTCATCCGTAACAACTATAAACAAACAATCAACCCATAATCAACATCTAGGTTTCATAGATCTAAGTAAACACACAAGAGATCTAGCCTAGCATGTTAAATTCAAGACAAGCGTAAGATATATTCAAACAACACATGGACATATTGAATGAATTAAAAGGATACTTATCACAATTGAACATGAAAGGTTTCAAAGGGTAAAAACCCTTGATAGAATAGTAAAATTCGTGCTAGGGTTTCTCCAAAGTTATCCCCTCTTAAGTTACATCTATTGAATGAAAATTGCAAAACTATACATAGATTTTACAAGGTGATGGCGTCAAGAAGGAATATCTGACGCCGTCAACTCGCCGCCCATAATGAGATCGGATTGCCTAGATCCAAGTTTGACGCCGTCATGTGTAATTTAGTTATAGGCCGTCACCATATCATGAACCATGACGGCCAAGCTTGACGCCGTCACAATTTCTCTGGATCGTCACCACTTCCACCTCTTGTTTACTCTTAACGTCGTCACATAAAGCCTCTTGACGCCATCAGGTTCTGTTCCCAGCAAGGAAAATTAAGACTTTGCCGTTTTCTTTACTTTTATGCTCCAAAAACGTCCAAAATGCTTCCTTTTCCAGAATTCACTCCAAAGGTACCTAAAATCATAAAAGGAACGATTTAGGGCAATATTTGATCAAATAAATTCAAATCCGGCCTTAAAAGACCCCCTAAAAACGGCTCATTTTTCGCCTCATCATCGATTCTTTCTTTTTCATCAACCTTTTCTTTGTAAAAAGTAGCAGTGCTTTCTTGATCATCAAAGAAACCTGCTTCATCTTCTTCAAAATCTTTAAGAATACATTAAATTTTCCTCTTCTGAATCTTTGACTCCATATTCCTCTTTTATGACTCTATTTTCTTCCCCTGTTTGGAAGAATTTCGCAAAGCCACATGAAAATCATCTGAATCTGAGGAAGAAGAAGAATCAATTAAAGATTCCTTATTGACTTGCAACTGCTTAACTTGATCTTGCAACTCTCTACAAAGCAGCTTTGTTTTCTTGTGATCAACTTCCAAATCAGAAACTTTGGAAGCAAAAGTAACATAAAGATCCATCAATTCAGAAAGTTGCATATTGTCCTTAACACTTCCAGCTGTGTAACCTGCTATGAGAGGTGCATCATTGGACATTAGCTGAGTTTTATCCCTAGAGTGACTAGGTTTTACTCCTGAGCCTTCAGAAACCAAGTTAACCATGATTATGAAGAACAATTTGGCTGTGAAGAAAAGAGAGGTCGATTATGATTAAGAAGATAATTGGGATGATATACTTATACTGTTAGGGTATATGAATTTTTGCTCAAGAAAGAATTGTCTCTGAGAATATAAATGTAGAAACAATATATTCTTCCACGAAAAACTCTAAAAGTATAGAAACAAAAGATTTTCCCAATTATGTTGTCCCAAAATCATTTACTGAGTCAACAGTTTGAAGTTGAACATTAACATGACAAACTTTAACTCAGCAGGACAAATTATTTAGAAAAAGTTTCAAAGAGCAATGTAAAAATTTGTCATAAAAACATGATTGCTCATATATAGTTTTGAGTAAACTATCAGCTATAAACGGATTTGACTTGTCTTTACCAACAACCGTTTGCTTTAGACTAGCCAACTCTCGTATTATAAGAGTATGGTGAGTTGATAACCATATAGTTTTTGGTAAACTATCAACCATGAACGAATTTGCGTAGTTTTTACCAGGAGTCGTTTGCTCTAGACTAGTCAGTTCTTAAGTGGTTTAGACATGGTGAACTGATTACCGTTTGTTATGTGTGAAAAATCACACATTGCAAATCTTAGCAAACTTCAACTCAATGCCATTCATAATGCTGATATTCCCTGTGAATTTTAGTCCAAAACCAAGAAAATACAAAGCAAAGTATGTTTTCTTTGATAGTTATGAGCATTAACTAACATCTCAACATAAGCAGTACCAAAAATACTTCCAACGGTACAATCTTGAAAATGCATGTTATTGATAATACAATCCGTACGAATCCACATTCTTTTGGAAATAACACTTAGACATCAGAATTTTATGGATTGAGAATTCTAATACCTGCAACCAAGTATTGAAACCTCCCCTCATCAAAACCTTTAATTGATAAGTCAGCATAGTTGACATAAATATGAATTTTGACAACCTGAACTAACTTTTTCTCATTACAATCCCTGATAAAATGATGTCTAATTTCAATATGTTTTGTTTTAGAATGTTGAACTCAATTTTTAATTATGCACATTGTACTGTTATTATCAATATAAATAATGGTGTTCATAAAATTGTACCCATAATCAAGCTGTTGGTTTTGAAGCCATAATACTTGAGCACAACAACTAGCATCAACCACATACTCTGCTTCAGTTGTTGAAGTAGCCACCATTATTTGCTTTTTGCACTGCCATGAGATCAACCTGCATCCAAGAAACTGACATCCACCAGTTGTTGATTTTCTATCCTAACTTGCTCTAGCATAATCACTGTCTGAATATGAGACTAATTCTATAGGGGATTCTCTTGGATACCATAATCCTAACTGAGGATGACCCATAAGATATCTAGAAATTCTCTTCACAGCAGTCAAGTGAGATATCTTAGGAGTAACTTGAAACCTTGCACAAGCACACATTGCAAACATGATGTCTGGTCTTGATGAAGTAAGATACATCAAGGACCCTATCATAGATATATAAGTGTGAACATCAACATCTTAACCACTATCATCCTTCAACATCAATGTTGTATCTTTATCTGAAGGAGCGCTAGTTATTTTTTGCATCAGCAAATTGAAACTTTCTTAATATATCAGCCACATATTTGTCTTCACTAATAAAGATTTCATCTGGTCTTTGCTGTACTTGGAGTCCCAAAAAGAAAGTAAGTTCTCCCATAGAACTCAGCTAAAACTCTTCTTTCAACAGTTTCTCAAATTCTTTGCACATCTCTTGCTTTGTAGACCTAAAGATGATATCATCAATATATACTTGAACCAATATGATATCACCCTTGTCTTTCATGATGAACAAAGTCTGATCAATCTTTCCTCTATTGAATCCATTATTCAAAAGATAAGCAGCTAGAGTTTCATACCACTTCTTTGGAGCTTGATGTAAACCATAAAGAGCTTTTACTACCTTATACACCTTGTTTGGATGATTTGGATCTTCAAAGCCTGGAGATTGTGCAACATATACTTTTTCTTTAATTTGACCATAAGGAAATGCACTTTTCACATCCATTTGATATATACAGTAAAGCCCATATAAGAAGCATAAGCTAGAAATAGTCTTATTGCCTCTGTTCTAGCTAGTGGTGCAAAAATTCTTCATAATCTATGCCTTCATCCTCTATATATCCCTGTGCCACAGGCCTAGCCTTGTTCCTGATTACTATTCCTCTTTCATCTCTTTTATTTTTGAACACCCATTTGGTTCCAATTACCTTCATGCCATTTGGTAAACCACAAAGCACCCAAGCTTTCTAAATTTTAATTTGAAGCAGTTCTTTTTGCATTGCTTCTACCCAGCTTGAGTCTTCTAATACTTTTAATACATTTGCTGGTTTAATTTGTGACAGAAAGCACATAAATAGACATTAATTCTTGTCTTCATGGTTTTTGGAATTTTAAATTTCACTAACAAATCCATAATGATGTGGTCCTTGTAGCTACTTTCTTGTTCTAACAGGTGTATTGATATTACCAATGGCATTATCAAGAGGATGCTCCTTGTTGATTTTTCCAAGAGAATTGAGAGGAACCTCATATGTAATAGGCATATTGTGAAGTCCTCCTCCAAACACATCAAATGGATCATGTAGAGTTGTAGGAGTAGCTGGTGGATTCTGAGAATTCAAACTTGATCCACCAGTACTAACATTTGCATCACCAGTACTAACTCCATTTGTACTGCATTTAGGAACATCCTTATTCTGAGAATCCTGAGCATCTGAATTCTTTTTAGCAGCATCACCTTCTGGTAGCGTAGGGATTGCACCAGGCTTTACCTAATCGATGTAGTATAGTATAATGACAAGTACCGGGGGATTGATCGTTCAGCTAGGAATAGTGTGGCTAGGATTAGAAAACCTAAAGACTAGTTCTAGAGATGAGGGATGATTCTTTTTGTATTTTTATATTTTTTAGACAGCAAGTAAAAATCTCGGGTTTGAAGGAGTTTGGCGGAATTAGTTGCTAGTCAACTAACCCAATGCTAAAGATGCAATCAAAATAAAATACTAAAAATGAAAATAAACTATATTAAACTAGAGTTGTGTGCAATATGTGGGAGAAATGTGTTTACTTAGATTTCACTACTCCCTAGATATCTTTTACACGTTAATTACTTGTTATAGTTGCGTGGATGACGGATTGTCTTCCTTGATACCATTCATTGGGTGGCGTACTTACTTCCCCAATCCTATGAGTGCCTACTTCACTCCTATGTCGAGCCGGCTAAGAAGCTCCTAACATGGGATCATTAGAATTTACTCATGCATTAAATACAACCAATAAAACCTAGTACACATTGGTTCATGTTTCCTAAGACGTTCAAGCATGTTACACAATGGAGATCTGCCAGTTTTCTTAAGCCTAACATTGAAATCATTCATCCAATACAACCATAAACAAGTAATCAACACATAATTAACATCTAGGTTTCATTAGATCTAAGCAAACATAAGATAGATCTAGCCTAGCATGTTGAAATCAAGACAAGCAAAAGATATAATCAACAACACATAGATATATTGATTGAATTAAAGAGAAGACTTATCTCAATAGCACATGAAAGGATTCAAGGGGTGAAAACCCTTGAAAACACTGTAAAATATGAGATAAGGTTTACAAAGCTCGGCCCTAGGTTTCTCCACACAAGTTCCTCTCCACACAAGTCATCTCGCCACCAAATAGTTCCTCGGACTACCTAGATCTTGGTCTGACGCCATCATGTAGTCCCCTTATGCAGGCCGTCACAAAATTTAGTCTTGACGCCCTTGTTATGATGTCGTCAGGTTTGCACTGGGTCGTCACCACTTTTACTCTTGATGCCGTCAGGGTTTTCCTCTTGACGCCGTCAGGTACTGTTCTCAGCTTGGAAAATTAAGTCTTTGGCGTTTTCTTCACTTTTATGCTCCAAAAACGTCCAAATTGCTTCCTTTTCCATAATTCACTCCCAAAGTACCTAAAATCACAAAAGGAACGATTTAGGGCAATATTTGATCAAATAAATTCAATTCCGGGCTTAAGTGACCCCCTAAAAGTGGTTCATTTTTTGCCTCATAATATACCCTTACACTTGAGATTTGCTTGTCCTCAAGCAAATGCGCTTTAATTCTAATCAAAATACAAGTTAGGGGTCATTTAACACTAATATAAAAGTAATTACTACAAATAATCATTCCACTAAAGACCAAAAACAAGCACGGAGGTCATACACTAACACCTCACAAATAGTGTTTAGATACTCACATCTCTCGGGTGTAATAAAGTAATATCACAATATGGAAACGGAAAATATCTCTCACTACCTGTCATAGCAAAATAGATTACCACAGGCTTGGGAAAAGATCAAACCTCCACCACATGGCGTAAGCACCTAGGATAAACTATCAAAGAGGTCATTTTAAAGGGTTGTAACGTTAGGTGTAGGGATATGGAATACACGGTTTTATTGGATATAGGCAGTCTTTACTGGTGGCGAGTTAACAATCTTGGTTAATTACATGTACAATATGGCGTTGCTAAGCCAAGACTAGACTCGACTTAAGCTAAAAAATGGATGGTAGTCCGTATGTTTTTTCTCTTTTCTTTTTCTATTTTTTTTATTTTTCTTAATTTTTTCTATTTTTTTTTATTTTTTTTTTTGCATACACTCTTACCTTACCATCCAAAATAATACATCATAGGGAATGAACATTCCCCTTACACTTGAATTTTTACATACTTTACAATAAACTAATCTAATGACTCGAATTAAAAAAATTAAAACACTTGGAGTACTTTTAAGATTAACGCACATACGGGGGTAATATATGATGTTCTTCCCTATTACTCCATAAAGTAATTACATTACCCATGAGTCTCAATCGTCCCAAAACAATATGTACAAGGATATGACTCGACTTAGCAACCATGTAATCAATTAGATAGTTAACTTAGGGTTTAACAAATAACAATTATGCACTAAGGATGAGTGCATACACGGAAGGCTAAGGCGATTTGGGTGTACATTTAAGTGGGGTGTAACAAATTCTATCTTTAAGTAAAATGCTTAAAGTTAGAAATGAAAAGATAGGCTTGGAGGGGTGTACTGGGGGTTTCGTGTACTAAAAATGAGTATAACGCTAAGGTGTGGGAAAAATTAGTTGACTTAACTAGCCAAGTAATATGACTTAAATGGTCAAGTAATTATGATACGGGTTTAACACAAGGGTGATCCTAATGCCTCTTATCATGTAGTAAATCCTACTACACGAATGTAGTCTCACTAGCGGTCTCGGGATGCATCACTAACGCAAGTTCTAGAATCTAAATGTTATCGGTACACTCATAGAAATGCTTTTCCTATCAAATCTAAAGGCGAACCTCACATATTTGGGTGGAAAATTTTTGTGAATGATACGGTTTTGTGCTAGTCATACAATCTCCTATCCATGAGACGCTTGCTATTGCTAAAGTTCCACTCCTGAATGTTGTAAAAAATTTTAAATTTGGTGCTAAAATTACACTAACAAGTATTTCTCATAGTTTTATTACACATCTACTATCAAACAAACAAACTCAAACGAAAGTGTATTTGTAAGGTATCATCATTTTAACCTCCCCTTACACTTAGGATGAACATTGTCCCCAATGTTCAAGTAAAGAATGTAAAAGTGAAATAAGTAAAACAAATGAAATCAAATACTCCCCTGATTCGCTCGGTATGGATAATAAGGTGGCTAGGTTAGATCTTGCTCCAAAAAAATGAACAATAAAAGCTTCCCTTCCAGAATATAAATCATCTTCTTGTCATACATAACCTGTAAATCCTGAGAAAACAGACAAGGCAACCTCGCATAAAATCGGTGGCAATCTACATATGTTAATAAATCCTAGAAAACAAAATAAAATATAATGCTTGTGGAATGATGTTTGCAGATTTCCTGGAGATTATAAAACTAATAATTCAACAAAAACTTTAAGACTCCGTTAGAAAAACAAAACTGGTAAAATTTATAGATTTTTACACGTGACGCCGTCAGGAGTTAACTCGTGACGCCGTCAGAAGTGACCTGCAGAAATTCTTATGTTAAGTTTCCAGAAAATTTCTGGAAAAACTCTGTCCTACTTCCTGGAAAATCCTGCAAAATATCATTATGAGTCGATACAAGCATTTGACTCTAACAAATACGAATATACATGTTCACTTAATATTGTGGGGAATCATGATCGGTTTTGTTTCTTAAAAACACATTTGGGGTTTCCCCTTACACTTATCTTTTGCAAAAATACCTTTGGATGAAGTTAAGACTAGGCCAAACAACAAAGTAAAGTATTTCCACTATTTTAGTTTTGAAACATGATCTACCAACAATAAAAATAAAGCATGCATACGGAAGCAAATAACAAACAAACAAAATAAAAATCACACAAAACATGGGTTGCCTCCCAAGAAGCGCTTTTCTTTATTTATGAGTCTTGTAGCTAGACTCAAGGTCATGGGTTACCTTGTGTCGCTTATGCTCACATAACCAAGCGTGAGCCATCTAATGGTCACCTCATCTTTCTTATAATTATCTCCTAGCTCTAAACGTCCGCGATAGTACCTTTTATTCTTTTCATGAGTATATTTAAGAACTTTTCTCTTATCATTCTCACTTAGCATTTCTATGGGCGGATACCTACTACACTTCTGCATGGAAATATCCTTGAACCTAGGGTGTACACGGGGCATTTGGTAGACAAAATCTTCATCCCCATCCGAGAATGTAATTAACCCTTCCATAAGTTTTTCATCGAGGTTGGTCAACCTTTTGAAAGGTCTTCCAAACACAACTTGGGTCAACTTACTATCAATAAATTCTCCTAGATTCTCCATAACCATGAAATCTACAAGATAAGGAAAGCTTCCTACAAACACATGCAATGATATTGCCCTAGCAATAATATAAATTCCTTTGTATTCTAACTCATCTACCATGATTTTATTATATTCATTACGCGAGATTATGTTCATTGGGAGAGATGAGTTAAGGTAGGCAATAAAGCTCCTAAATCCGATCTTACAAGGAAATTGCATATTGAATGAACTATCACTCTCAATCCTTGTTCTAGGGTCGACATACCTAAGAGGGTTCACTTCCTCTTCCATCCTATTCTCATTAACTACATCACAATCACCTAGGTCCTCATCGGAGTCTGAATAGTAAAAAGGACTAGCCCTATGGTCATCATCATGGTCAGACTCCTCTAACTCAGAATTATTGTCAAAGTGGTGGTTAGGCGAGAGGTCAGGTGGGTTCTCATTTTCCACTAAAGGGATTGGGGCGGGCATTTGGAAAATTCTACGACGAAAAACACGAATAACAGGAATCAAACGATCAATGTTATTGTTATCCATCGAGACAGTTCACGGACAAAGGAAACAAAGAAATAAGATAGACTAAAGAGAACCTAAAAATAAAAAATAAAATCTTTCTAGAAAGGAATCTAGCAAGTAGACCTAATAAAAAGATATTCTAACCTAGACAATAACTATTCCCCAGGCTGCGGTGCCAAAAACTTGATAGCGTAGGGATTGCACCAAGCTTTACCTCTCAAGGGATCTCGAGAAGCCTACAACCCCCACCAGGCAGTGTACCTGATCGATGTAGTATAGTATAATGACAAGTACCGGGGGATTGATCGTTCAGCTAGGAATAGTGTCGTTAGGATTAGTAAACCTAAAGACTAGGTCTAGAGATGAGGGATGATTCTTTTTGTATTTTTATATTTTTTAGAAAGTAAGTAAAAATCTCGGGTTTGAAGGAGTTTGACGGAATTAGTTGCTAGTCAACTAACCCAATACTAAAGATGCAACCAAAATAAAATACTAAAAATGAAAATAAACTATATTAAACTAGAGTTGTGAGCAATATGTGGGAGAAATGTGTTTACTTAGATTTCACTACTCCCTAGATATCTTTTACACGTTAATTACTTGTTATAGTTGCATGGATGACGGATTGTATTCCTTAATACCATTCATGGGGTGGCGTACTTACTTCCCCAATCCTATGAGTGCCTAGTTCTCTCCTATGTCGAGCCGGATAAGATGCTCCTAACATGGGATCATTAGAATTTACTCTTGCATTAAATACAACCAATAAAACCTAGTACTCATCAGTTTATGTTTCCTAAGACGTTCAAGCATGTTACACAATGGAGATCTGCCAGTTTTCTTAAGCCTAACATTGAAATCATTCATCCAATACAACCATAAACAAGTAATTAACACATAATTAACATCTAGGTTTCATTAGATGCAAGCAAACACAAGATAGATCTAGCCTAGCATGTTGAAAGCAAGACAAGCAAAATATATAATCAACCAACACATAGACATATTGATTGAATTAAAGAGAAGACTTATCTCAATAGCACATGAAAGGATTCAAGGGGTGAAAACCCTTGAAATCACTGTAAAATATGAGCTAGGTGTCACAACTCGTAAATTCCGGTAATTTTCCAAACTTTGATAATCTACTATTCATCAGTTACTATTCATCAATCACTATTCATCGTTTTACTATTCATCATTTTTTAGGTCAATTTGATATTCTGAGAAGCGTTCAGAAATTTTACTATTCACTTGACACTATTCATTTCTGAGAGAAAACCACTATTCATGTGCATTACTCATGTCATCGTAAATTTAGTTTACGAGTATTCAAATTCGCGTAACCGTATTGGTTCAGGAGCGAATTCATGCATTATCATTGGGACACATCGTACGTACTAGAAATAGTCTTCATATTATCATTATGGCACTTGCAAACTATTCCACTCGTAGGGCAATTAAATTAATACTTTTGGTATAATTTACTTTTACGTATAATTATTTCTAAATAAACGTTAACAAGCAATCAATAATGTGAATAACACGTCCGACACTCCCGACTATGATCCTAATATATTTTTATATTCATTTTAATAATATAAAAATTATATTATTAATTTACCTGGTGTTTTGAAACCAATTGCTATATTTTCCGGTAAACGACTATAATTACGTCGAATCACGATATTTCAACCCAACAATTATTTTAATACCCGATTCTCATCAGGAATATAATTTTATAATTTTTACAACTTCGTCATACTTTATTTCATCTAGTTACGATTTATTTTTAGTTAACTCGGTACCCGATAACACCCAATGTACCAATTTAAACTAACAAATGCACATGTTTATTGGACAAGATCATTTAATTACCACAAAACACTCTTTTTTCTTCCATTATTGCCGCCCCCCCCCCCCCCCCCTAGCCCCTAATGCATGTGCTACTTAATTTAACTAAGACCATAAAGACCAAAAGAAAATATCTACCTTCCATTTTCTTTCATTATATACATTCCAAGTAAACTAGAAAACTCATTTTTCTCTTCCTCCTCTCCACCATGATCGGCCAAGAAATGAAACCAAGAAGAAACCATCAATTTTTGAAGTCTAAGTTATAATCAAGTCTTGATTGTATTCCTAGTTAGGATTTTGAAATAAAAATCCCTAGGTTAATTACAAATTTTCATCCAAATCATCTCAAATCTTTCAAGTAAGTGTATGAAACTCATTTTTATAATTTTACCAAGCTTTTATAATACTCATATGATTTATATACAAGATCTACATGCATATGTTATTTATACCACTCCATTTTATACATATCTAACTTTTGAGCCATAGAAATAGATTATAGTTAGATCCTTGTTAGATCCACATGATTTTTGATATTTAGGAACCCATGACACCCTAAGAAGGTGTATGGTAAGATTAGACTAGATTTGTGGTGATTGAAAGTGGTTTGGTTGAAGTTGAAACAAGTTTGAAACTAGGAAAATGATTTTTGAAACTATATAAATACCTACTGTCCTTATTTTGAAAACGTGGGAAACTCAGTAACTCAGGGGATATTTTTGAACAAAGATTTAGAAAATACTTTCAAAAACGAAGCCGTGGGCGAAAGAACGGATTAAAACGAGCTTATAACGAAGGAGATATGATTTTTGTAAATTTAACGACGAAAACTATTTTCTGAAAAACTGCATGCTGATTGACAGTTTTCCACAGGCAAATAGAGGCGTTAAATGTAACCTAGAGGAGCCGAGCTATCGAAAATATATTAGTATATACTAAAACGAATCCGTGGATATAAAGAACGAGTAAAATGAGCTTAAAACGACCAAGTTATACATGTTTTAAAATCGTCAAAACTATATATATATATATATATATATATATATATATATATATATATATATATATATAGTCACTACTAGAAAATAATATAACTACGTACTAAATAATATATTTTCTAGATTTCTTATTCAAGGAGTTTATTTTTAATTAACGAAATACGTACGACTCAAGATTTATTATAAGGTTTTCAAGACGAGGAATATAATACTAACATTTTTATACGATATACTACGACAAGTTATATACTTCTATATTTAGACTTATTTTCCTAAGTATGGAAACTATTTTACTTTGACAATAACTAGTATTTCCAAGTTACGAGTGGTATAGGCATCATGTGCACGTGCATTCATTTCATCACGTCATGATCTAAGGTAGATCGTTATTACTCATATTAGGTTGCGGTTAGAGATCGTGCCTCCTTTCAGTGTATCCATTCTTGTCATCGTAGCTATCGCTCCAGGTGAGTCATAGCCCCTACTTTTTCAATTGTTTTGGTAAATTCTTTGGGGGAGAATACATGCTCGTTTTACTTAAACGCACTACTTGTTTTACCTGGTTGATTACTCAAAGATTTCCAGCTTTGTCTAAATATATATTTGATCACCTGCATTAATTGGTATGTTTGATTTTCCTATATTTCATGGGATTGATTATCCTTGTTTATATGACCTCATAGTCACCAATTGTTCCTATATGTTCCTTGTAATATTGTGGTATTCCCCACTTGGCTGTGATGTCAAACGTATTGTGGTATTCCCCACTTGGCTGTGATGTCAAACGTAATATTACTGTTTTCCTACTTGACTGATTTATCATATGACCTCCTTGTAATATTGTGGTATTCCCCACTTGGCTGCGATGTCAAACGTAATATTGTGGTATTCCCCACTTGGCTGTGATGTCAAACGTATTGTGGTATTCCCCACTTGGCTGTGATGTCAAACGTAATATTGTGGTATTCCCCACTTGACTGAATGTCAAACGTAATATTAATGTTTCCTTACTTGACTGAATTAAGATGCCTTTGCATCAACCTTATAACGGGTTTTCCCGCTTGACTGATTTATCATATGGCCTCATTGACTGAATTATTTATGTAGCCGTTTTGCTATATTTATCAGGGAATTTGGATACCAGTATTACTTTTGTTCACGTAGACTTTAACACATTTGGCAGTGGGTTGTAAACACACAGGTTACAAGTCTCTTATGGCGGGACTTGCAACTGAGTGGATTTACAATGCCTTTGCTGGGCGATCATTTCTCTATAGGCATTATTTGTTAAACAAACTCTATGAACTCACCAACCTCGTGTTGACACTTTAGCATGTATTTTCAGGTTTTAACCAATGGCACGCTACTGGAGGTTTTGGCAGGGCATGGCATGGTCATAGAAGACTCTGATTATTCATTTGGGGACCATTTTAAACCATTTTAAGGGCCTACTTCCGCACTACTTTTAAAATGTAAATTCAACATTTATGACTTAACTATTTTATTCTATATAATTGAAGTAAAAGCCATTTTTGTACTTATGTTGTGATACCGATTGAGTTACACCCCAGCTACACGTATGCTTCCGCTGGACCCGATTTTGGGGGTGTGACACTAGGGTTTACAAAGTTCGGCCCTAGGTTTCTCCAAACAAGTTCCTCTCTAATGAATGAAAATATAGAGTTTAGTAGGTGACGGCGTCAAGAACAAATGTCTGATGTCGTCATCTCGCCACCAAATAGTTCCTCAGACTGCCTAGATCTGGGTCTGACGCCGTCATGTAGTCCCCTTATGCAGGCCGTCACAATATTTAGTCTTGACGCCCTTGTTATGACGTCGTCAGGTTTGCACTGGGTCGTCACCACTTTTACTCTTGACGCCGTCATGGTTTTCCTCTTGACGTCGTCAGGTACTGTTCTCAGCTTGGAAAATTAAGTCTTTGGCGTTTTCTTCACTTTTATGCTCCAAAAACGTCCAAATTGCTTCCTTTTCCATAATTCACTCCCAAAGTACCTAAAATCACAAAAGGAACGATTTAGGGCAATATTTGATCAAATAAATTCAATTCCGGGCTTAAGTGACCCCTTAAAAGTGGTTCATTTTTCGCCTCAGCATATATCCTTACACTTGAGATTTGCTTGTCCTCAAACAAATGCGCTTTATTCTAATCAAAATACAAGTTAGGGGTCATTTAACACTAATATAAAAGTAATTACAACAAATAATCGTTCCACTAAAGACCAAAAACAAGCACGGAGGTCATACACTAACACCTCACACATAGTGTTTAGATACTTACATCTCTCGGGTGTAATAAAGTAATATCACAATATGGAAATGGAAAATATCTCTCACTACCTGTCATAGCAAAATAGATTACCATAGGCTTGGGAAAGGATCAAACCTCCACCACATGGCGTAAGCACCTAGGATAAACTATCAAAGAGGTCTTTTTAAAGGGTTGTAATGTTAGGTGTAGGGATATGGAATACACGGTTTTGTTGGATATAGGCAGTCTTTACTAGTGGCGAGTTAAGAATCTTGATTAATTACATGTACAATATGGCGTTGCTAAGCCAAGACTAGACTCGACTTAAGCTAATAATTGAAAAATAACAAAAACATAAATTGAACATAGAATGAAAAGGGATGGTAGTCCGTATGTTTTTTCTCTTTTCTTTTTCTATTTTTTTTTTCTTAATTTTTTTGATTTTTTTTTTTTTTTTTTTTGCATACACTCTTACCCTACCATCCAAAATAATACATCATAGGGAATGAACATTCCCCTTTCACTTGAATTTTTACATACTTTACAATAAACTAATCTAATGACTCGAATTAAGAAAATTAAAACACTTGGAGTACTTTTAACATTAACGCACATACGGGGGTAATATATGATGTTCTTCCCCATTACTCCATAAAATAAGTACTTTACCCATGAGTCCCAATCGTCCCAAAACAATATGTACAAGGATATGACTCGACTTAGCAACCATGTAATCAATTATATAGTTAACTTAGGGTTTAACAAATAACAATAATGCACTAAGGATGAGTGCATACACGGAAGGCTAAGGCGATTTGGGTGTACATTTAAGTGGGGTGTAACAAATTCTATCTTTAAGTAAAATGCTTAAAGTTAGAAATGAAAAGATAGGCTCGGAGGGGTGTACTGGGGGTTTCGTGTACTAAAAATGAGTATAACGCTAAGGTGTGGGAAAAATTAGTTGACTTAACTAGCCAAGTAATATGACTTAAATGGTCAAGTAATTATGATACTGGTTTAACACAAGGGTGATCCTAATGCCTCTTATCATGTAGTAAATCCTGCTACATGAATGTAGTCTCACTAGCAGTCTCGGGATGCATCACTAACGCAAGTTCTAGAATCTAAATGCTACCGGTACACTCATAAGTGTAACACCCCCAAAATATCGCAGTGCAAGACTGTGTCATAGGGGTGCTACTTCATAATACAAAGTTCAAGGTATAGAAAACGTACTCTCAATGAGACGTTTTGAAAAGTTACCATTCGATTAATAAATTCCGAGTTACAAACTTGAGTTCCATAATACAATACATAAGAGTTTTAAGACATATCGAATGGTAAAGATAAAAGCATAAGTCTTCAAAACATGCCAAGCGACTCTATGCTCCATGCAACAACTTATCATCTTACAGACCTGAGACAAACATGCTAAAGTGTCAACACAATGGTTGGTGAGTTCATAGAGTTTGTCTTAAAATAGTTGAAAAGTCTTTAAAGAATATTCGCACAGCAAAGGCATCGTGAATCCACTCAGTTGCAATTCCCGCCATAAGAGACTTGCAACCTGTGTGTTCACAACCCACTACTAACATATAGTATGATTTCGATATATGTTTAAAACTACACATCATGTTTAAGAGTATAAAAGTATAGCATAGCATATGAGTAAAATTGTCTTTAGTAAAAGAGAAAGCAAGTAGTTTAAGCATGTATCTCCCCAAAAGAGTTTAAAACAAGTATGAAAAGAGTAGGGGCTATGACTCACCTTAAGCTTAAGTGATGTGAAATGAAAGTGGTAGTCGAATAGCGAAAGTCACTAAGAGCAGCCTATAATAGAACGTTGCGACTTAGGTTTGGAGTAACGTCTAAGAATACGAAGAATTTCCTATATATGTCTTGCAATATGTTCATGATGTAGTACTTAGTATATAGTGTAAGTCTTTGAATATAAATGGTTTATGAAACATGTATAGGTTGTATATCTCTTACTACCGTTCGGGCCGACATAATTCAGAAGTCATGGAGTAAACGTTCGAGGAGCCAGGACACTTTAATTCGTAAATCCACAACTCATCTCGACAGCTTACTTAATGAACTCCTCACATGAGGCTCCCTACTATTGTAGTATTTGATAACAAATATATAAGTTTTGATCCGAAAAGTTACATGTCCAATATTTGAATAAACTTAGGAAAGTCTATTTTTACATGAAGATTGTTATTAGGGTAAGTTTCATCAGTCATGGTTCTTTTAGATGAAGTAGATCTAAATTGTTTGTTCAAGTTATCGTCAACTCCTTGTTTCATGTTTTCGCCTAAGTAAGTTTATATGGTCATTTAGTCATGGCTTCGCCGTGACCTTGGTCATTGTACCATGGTCTTGAGACTCAACCCTGGCTTTAGCCATGGTTGTGGTCTTGGCTTTAGGTCATTAGACCTCTTGGTCTTAGTAAATCATAACTATTATATAGTGACTTTGGTCTAAAATGGGCTGTTAAGAATTTGAAGAAAATTATCACTCGGGAAGCGTTTTCAGGGCTCGAGCTTCTTTGTTCCTGAACGAAAACGTTGTTCCGGACAACTTTCGTGTTTTAACTTTTTGATGAATCGGAACAGAAGGGTGACTTTCAAAATGGCAGAATGCAAAACAGTAGGTATCGGCACTTTCGGCGTTTTGGTTTTGCTAACTTCAAATGGTCATAACTTTTGACTCGGGTACTCGTTTTGGGTGATTCAAATTGCTATGCTTTCCTTGTTAAGTCATCTACTACAATATGTAACTGTCTAATATCATTTATATAATGTTTTGGTCGTGGTTCTCCATAAAAATCACTAGTTTGCTTGTTTACTTGTCATAAGTTAACATATGTATACCAATACTTGTTTTATCCATTTTTAAACCTCATGAACACAATAACAAGAACATATATAGCATGAAAGGAACACAAAGAGTATGAAAATGATAATTAAGCAAGGAGTATGTTAGGGGTTGCTTGCAACTTATGAAGAAACTAACTAGAACCAAGATCGAAACCAAGAACCACTACTTAATCTTCCAACACCTTTCCAACCATAGCCATGCTTCCAAACCAAAAACCCTATCTTATAATCCTTTGATAAATACTAATCTAACATAAAAACAACCTTGAGTAAAAATCTTCACTAGGAACACTTGGAAATTTGATGAGTTTTTGTGGTGATTTTATAGAGTTTTATGGTTGAAAGGTGTTAAGGATCAACTAGGAACTATGACTTGAACTTGTGAAGGATTGAATGAGCAAGATCAATGATCAAAATGGTGTATTTGGATGGTTTTGGGTCGTTGGTATTGAAGGAGAAAGGAAGAGAATGAGCTCTCTATTATACTAAAAATGAGGAGGTTACAATGTTGACTTGTCAACCCATGGTGAACAAGTTTCGGTATGTGTTAACATCTTAAGGCTACAAGGCTTGAGATTAAGACACATGGGTGATGAATCCCCCCCCCCCTAAGTTGGTTCATGAACTTGGGGAACAAGTGTGGACATTTGATGATATTATCCAAGCTAATGGAGCTAGTTTTGACTCCGTAAAATGCAAACCGTAAGTTGTTAAGTCACGAAACGTAAAACCGGGTATCCTAAAAATATGAAACTTGAAAGTATGGTTAAACATGTCAATATACTCCATAATAAAATATAAAATGAGTGGTAGGTTCTATTGGGTTGTTCAAACCCTGCTAAAACTGGAAACACGGGTCTAAAACGTGTAATACGTAAAACGTACGAAAGTTGCGTGAAATTGAGAAAAGTAAAATGTAACTTTTTTTAATAGGATACTATTGACTTAAAATGATTTATAATGTCTAGGCTGGGCTCAGTCTAGTGTCGGTTGTTATTTAATGTCTTTTAGACATAAAACCGTAAGCCTAAAAATCAAGAAATGACTTGTAAAATCAAGGAATGATTTTTGGTCAAAGGAGGATGGAAAAATATGTTGAATTTTTCTAATAAGTTGAAAACTCAAATCTTCTTAGAAACGCGGTGTAGGTATAGGCTAAGGTTACGGCTGAGTAAAAACGTTTAAAAACGAGAATTCCTGTTTCTCACGGCCGAGACTTATTTTGGTCATGTTTTTCTCAGTCATGATAAATTCTCTAATTAATCATGAGAGTACTAAACATTTTTTTGATGTAGGGTCACTTAACGCGGTCGAGTTTCGTTGTGCGTAGAATTTTTGAACGACGTTTTACCCTAAAACGTGTAATTCCGTGTAATTACTTAATAACTTTCACGAAAATGATCTGATGAGTGTCAAACTTTTAATTTGCCATGGAAATGATTTATCACTCAAGGCCAAGAAACAAAAATCAATTTTCGGGAAAATTTCGGGAAAAATGAATAGTAAAAGTGAATAGTAAAATTTTCCGGGAATAGTAATTAACCTGAAATTGCGAATTGTTACAGTCTCTACCCCTTAAGGAGAACTTCGTCCCGAAGTTCAGTTGATGTTAACTACTTACGGTGTGTCTAAAAGAATTCGGGATTTCAGGATCTCTAAAATAGTGGTGTTCACTCTGATTTGTCTAAGGTTCTGGTTAAGGAGTTGTATCGGCTACAATTAAGCCCACTTATTTATAACTCATTACTTACATAAAGAAGCGTCCAAATTTATGTAAGTAAGGGATCATAAACTTATGGTTCGGTGATTTACAATTACTTTATTTAAATGAAGAGGCGTCCCAATCCATTTAAATAAGGAGATTCTAAATCATCTTACTTAAGAATTTCCGACACAAAATCCGCCTTCTGAGGCTGATAGTAAGATAATCAAGTCATCAAATCCCTAAAGCTAAGCAATAATATTATTTAACTCAAATCTTGTGTCTCATCAAACAAGAACTGTCACAAGATTAAGTTAAATAATTAGTTATTACTGAGCTCCATGTTTTTAGTGACTCGGCTAATCTCTGGGGTTCCTTATAATACTAAAGTCACATCATCTAACAGCGTGGAACTAAACCAACAACTACAAAAAAAAAAACGTATGTGTATGTAGTGTGTGTAAGGCAAATAAAGAGGAGAGTCTTAACGTATATAGCAATTATAGTCTAGGCACTAAATGCAACCTAGTTCTCTATAACCAAGGCTCTGGTACCAATCTGTAACACCCCCAAAACTTCACAGCGAAAGACTGTGTCATAGGGGTGCTACTTCATAATACAAAGTACAAGGTATAGAAAACGTACTCTAAATGAGACGTTTTGAAAAGTTACCATTCGATTAATAAATTCCGAGTTACAAACTTGAGTTCCAAAATACAATACATAAGAGTTTTAAGACATATCGAATGGTAAAGATAAAAGCATAAGTCTTCAAAACATGCCAAGCGACTCTATGCTCCATGCAACATCTTAACATCTTACAGACCTGAGACAAACATGCTAAAGTGTCAACACAATGGTTGGTGAGTTCATAGAGTTTGTCTTAAAACAGTTGAAAAGTCTTTAAAGAATATTCGCACAGCAAAGGCATCGTGAATCCACTCAGTTGCAATTCCCGCCATAAGAGACTTGCAACCTGTGTGTTCACAACCCACTACTAACATATAGTATGATTTCGATATATGTGTATACGATATATGCACGCTTAATGTAAAGTATCACTGCCTACTGAACCTCTTGACAAGAATAAGCACAAATGCTTCATAAGAATAAGCACAAATGCTTCATAGTGGATTATATTCACCCAAGGCCAGGAATATATGGCAATGGTGGGGGCGTCAGCCCGATAGTACTATCAATACCTCTCCATCGGCTCCATCCAGGAGTTAAACAGTAGTTAAAGAATATAGCGCATAGAATAGGTTTAACACATTAAGGCACATATCGTAATAAAACTACACATCATGTTTAAGAGTATAAAAGTATAGCATAGCATATGAGTAAAATTGTCTTTAGTAAAAGAGAAAGCAAGTAGTTTAAGCATGTATCTCCCCAAAAGAGTTTAAAACAAGTATGAAAAGAGTAGGGGCTATGACTCACCTTAAGCTTAAGTGATGTGAAATGAAAGTGGCAGTCGAATAGCGAAAGTCACTAAGAGCAGCCTATAATAGAATGTTGCGACTTAGGTTTGGAGTAACGTCTAAGAATATGAAGAATTGCCTATATATGTCTTGCAATATGTTCATGATGTAGTACGTAGTATATAGTATAAGTCTTTGAATATAAATGGTTTATGAAACATGTATAGGTTGTATATCTCTTACTACCGTTCGGGCCGACATAATTCAGAAGTCATGGAGTAAACGTTCGAGGAGCCAGGACACTTTAATTCGTAAATCCACAACTCATCTCGATGGCTTACTTAATGAACTCCTCACATGAGGCTCCCTACTATTGTAGTATTTGATAACAAATATATAAGCTTTGATCCGAAAAGTTACATGTCCAATATTTGAATAAACTTAGGAAAGTCTATTTTTACATGAAGATTGTTATTAGGGTAAGTTTCATCAGTCTTGTATGACAATTTCTTTGTAATATCTCAAGGTTCTTTTAGATGAAGTAGATCCAAATTGTTTGTTCAAGTTATCGTCAACTCCTTGTTTCATGTTTTCGCCTAAGTAAGTTTATATGGTCATTTAGTCATGGCTTCGCCGTGACCTTGGTCATTGTACCATGGTCTTGAGACTCAACCTTGGCTTTAGCCATGGTTGTGGTCTTGGCTTTAGGTCATTAGACCTCTTGGTCTTAGTAAATCATAACTATTATATAGTGACTTTGGTTTAAAATGGGCTGTTAAGAATTTGAAGAAAATTATCACCCGGAAAGCGTTTTCAGGGCTCAAGCTTCTTTCTACCTGAACGAAAATGTCGTTCCAGACAACTTTCGTGTTTTAACTTTTTCATGAATCGGACCAGAAGGGTGACTTTCACAATGGCAGAATGCAAAACAGTAGGTATCGGCAGTTTCGGCGTTTTGGTTTTGCTAACTTCAAATGGTCATAACTTTTGACTCGGGTACTCGTTTTGGGTGATTCAAATTGCTATGTTTTCCTTGTTAAGTCCTCTACTACAATATACTGTCTAATATCATTTATATAATGTTTTGGTCATGGTTCTCCATAAAAATCACTAGTTTGCTTGTTTACTTGTCATAAGTTAACATATGTATACCAATACTTGTTTTATCCATGTTTAAACATCATGAACACAATAACAAGAACATATATAGCATGAAAGGAACACAAAGAGTATGAAAATGATAATTAAGCAAGGAGTATGTTAGGGTTTGCTTACAACTTGTGAAGAAACTAACTAGAACCAAGATCAAAACCAATAACCACTACTTAATCTTCCAAAACCTTTCCAACCATAGCCATGCTTCCATACCAAAAACCCTATCTTATAATTCTTTGATAAATACTAATCTAACATAAAAACAACCTTGAGTAAAAATCTTCACTAGGAACACTTGGAAATTTGATGAGTTTTTGTGGTGATTTTATAGAGTTTTATGGTTGAAAGGTGTTAAGGATCAACTAGGAACTATGACTTGAACTTGTGAAGGATTGAATGAGCAAGATCAATGATCAAAATGGTGTATTTGGATGGTTTTGGGTCGTTGGTATTGAAGGAGAAAGGAAGAGAATGAGCTCTCTTTTATATTAAAAATGAGGAGGTTACAATGTTGACTTGTCAACCCTTGGTGAACAAGTTTGGGTATGTGTTAACATCTTAAGGCTACAAGGCTTGAGATTAAGACACATGGGTGATGAATCCCCCCCCCCCTAAGTCGGTTCATGAACTTGGGGAACAAGTGTGGACATTTGATGATATTATCCAAGCTTGTGGAGCTAGTTTTGACTCCGTAAAATGCAAACCGTAAGTTGTTAAGTCACGAAACGTAAAACCGGGTATCCTAAAAATATGAATCTTGAAAGTATGGTTAAACATGTCAATATACTCCATAATAAAATATAAAATGAGTGGTAGGTTCTATTGGGTTGCTCAAACCCTGCTAAAACTGGAAACACGGGTCTAAAACGCGTAATACATAAAACGTACGAAAGTTGTGTAAAATTGAGAAAAGTAAAATGTAACTTTTTTTAATAGGATACTAATGACTTAAAATGATTTATAATATCTAGGCTGGGCTCAGTCTAGTGTCGGTTGGTATTTATTGTCTTTTAGACATAAAACCGTAAGCCTAAAAATCAAGAAATGACTTGTAAAATCAAGGAATGATTTTTGGTCAAAGGAGGAGGGAAAAATATGTTGACTTTTTCTAATAAGTTGAAAACTCAAATCGTCTTAGAAATGCGGTGTAGGTATAGGCTAAGGTTACGGCTGAGTAAAAACGTTTAAAAACGAGAATTCCTGTTTCTCACGGCCGAGGCTTATTTTGGTCATGTTTTTCTCAGTCATGATTAATTCTCTAATTAATCATGAGAGTACTAAACATTTTTCTGATGTGGGGTCACTTAACGCGGTCGAGTTTCGTTGTGCGTAGAATTTTTGAATGACGTTTTACCCTAAAACGTGTAATTCCTTAATAACTGTCACGAAAATGATCTGATGAGTGTCAAACTTTTAATTTTTCATGGAAATGATTTATCACTCGAGGCCAAGAAACAAAAATCAAATTTCGGGAAAAATGAATAGTAAAAGTGAATAGTAAAATTTTCTGGGAATAGTATTTAAACCTGAAATTGCGAATTGTTACAATAAGCAATAATAGTAAATGTTTGTCCTATCAAATCTAAAGGCGAACCTCACATATTTAGGTGGAAAGTTTTGCTGAATGATACAGTTTTGTGCTTGTCATACAATCTCCTATCCATGAGACGCTTGCTATGGCTAAAGTTTCACTCCTAAATGTTGTAAAAAAATTTAAATTTGGCGCTAAAATTACAGTAACAAGTATTTCTCATAGTTTTATTACACATCTACTATCAAACAAACAAACTCAAACGAAAGTGTATTTGTAAGGTATCATCATTTTAACCTCCCCTTACATTTAGGGTGAACACTGTCCCCAATGTTCAAGTATAGAATGTAAAAGTGAAATAAGTAAAACAAATGAAATCAAATACTCCCCTGATTCGCTTGGTATAGATAATAAGGTGGCTAGGTTAGATCTTGCTCCAAGAAAATGAACAATTAAAGCTTCCCTTCCAGAATATAAATCATCTTCTGGTCATACATAATCTGTAAGTCCTGAGAAAACAGACAAGGCAACCTCACATAAAATCGGCGGCAATCTACATATGTTAATATGTCCGAGAATACAAAATAAGATATAATGCTTGTGGAATGATGTTTGCAGATTTCCTGGAGATTATAAAACTAATAATTCAACAAAAACTTTAAGACTCCATTAGAAAAACAAAACTGGTAAAATTTCCAGATTTTTACACGTGACGCCGTTAGGAGTTAACTCGTGACGCCGTCAGAAGTGACCTGCAGAAATTCTTATGTTAAGTTTCCGGAAAATTTCTGGAAAAACTTGGTCCTACTTCCTGGAAAATCTTGCAAAACATCATTATGACTCGATACAAGCATTTGACTCTAACAAATACGAATATACATGTTCACTTAATATTGTGGAGAATCATGATCGGTTTTGTTTCTTAAAAACACATTTGGGGTTTCCCCTTACACTTATCTTTTGCAAAAATATCTTTGGATGAAGTTAAGACTAGGCCAAACAACAAAGTAAAGTATTTCCACTATTTCAGTTTTGAAACATGATCTACCAATAATAAAAATAAAGCATGCATACAGAAGCAAATAACAAACAGACAAAATAAAAATCACACAAAACATGGGTTGCCTCCCAAGAAGCGCTTTTCTTTATTTATGAGTCTTATAGCTAGACTCAAGGTCATGGGTTACCGTGTGTCGCTTATGCTCACATAACCAAGCGTGAGCCATCTAATGGTCGCCTCATCTTTCTTATAGTTATCTCCTAGCTCTAAACATCCACGATAGTATCTTTTATTCTTTTCATGAGTATATACAAGCCCTTTTCTCTTATCATTCTCACTTAGCATTTCTATGGGCGGATACCTACTACACTTCTCCATGGAAAAATCCTTGAACCTAGGGTGTGCACGGGGCATTTGGTAGACAAAATCTTCATCCCCATCCGAGAATGTTATTAACCCTTCCATAAGTTTTTCATTGAGGTTGGTCAACCGTTTGAAAGGTCTTCCAAACACAACTTGGGTCAACTTACTATCAATAAATTCTCCTAGATTCTCCATAACCATGAACTCTACAAGATAAGGAAAGCTTCCTACAAACACATGCAATGATATAACCCTAGCAATAATATTATTTCCTTTGTATTCTAACTCATCTACCATGATTTTATTATATTCATTACGCGAGCTTATGTTCATTGGGAGAGATGAGTTAAGGTAGTCATTAAAGCTCCTAAACCCGATCTTACAAGGAAATTGCATATTGAATGAACTATCATTCTCAATCCTTGTTTTAGGGTCGACATACCTAAGACGGTTCACTTCCTCTTCCATCCTATTCTCATTAATTACATCACCATCACCTAGATCCTCATCGGAGTCTGAATAGTAAAAAGGACTAGCCCTATGGTCATCATCATGGTCAGACTCCTCTAACTCAGAATTATTGTCAAAGTGGTGGTTAGGCGAGAGGTTAGGTGGGTTCTCATTTTCCACTAAAGGGATTGGGGCAGGCATTTGGAAAATCCTACGATGAAAAACACGAATAACAGGAATCAAACGATCAATGTTATTGTTATCCATCAAGACAGTTCACGAACAAAGGAAACAATGAAATAAGATAGACTAAAGAGAACCAAAAATAAAAAATAAAATCTTACTAGAAAGGAATCTAGCAAGTAGACCTAATAAAAAGAGATTCTAACCTAGACAATAATTATTCCCCAGGCTACGGTGCCAAAAACTTGATAGCGTAGGGATTGCACCAGGCTTTACCTCTCAAGGGATCTCGAGAAGCTTACAACCCCCACCAGGCAGTGTACCTGATCGATGTAGTATAGTATAATGACAAGTACCGGGGGATTGATCGTTCTGCTAGGAATAGTGTCGCTAGGATTAGAAAACCTAAAGACTAGGTCTAGAGATGAGGGATAATTCATTTTGTATTTTTATATTGTTTAGAAAGCAAGTAAAAATGCTAAAGATGCAATCAAAATAAAATACTAAAGATGCAATCAAAATAACCCAATACTAAAGATGCAATCAAAATAAAATACTAAAAATAAAAATAAACTATATTAAACGAGAGTTGTGAGCAATATGTGGGAGAAATGTGTTTACTTAGATTTCACTACTCCCTAGATATCTTTTACACGTTAATTACGTGTTATAGTTGCGTGGATGACGGATTGTATTCCTTAATACCATTCATGGGGTGGCGTACTTACTTCCCCAATCCTATGAGTGCCTACTTCACTCCTATGTCGAGCCGGCTAAGAAGCTCCTAACAGGGGATCATTAGAATTTACTCATGCATTAAATACAACCAATAAAACCTAGTACTCATCGGTTTATGTTTCCTAAGACGTTCAAGCATGTTACACAATGGAGATCTACCAGTTTTCTTAAGCCTAACATTGAAATCATTCATCCAATACAACCATAAACAAGTAATTAACACATAATTAACATATAGGTTTCATTAGATCCAACCAAACACAAGATAGATCTAGCCTAGCATGTTGAAAGCAAGACAAGCAAAATATATAATCAACCAACACATAGACATATTGATTGAATTAAAGAGAAGACTTATCTCAATAGCACATGAAAGGATTCGAGGGGTGAAAACCCTTGAAAACACTGTAAAATATGAGCTAGGGTTTACAAAGTTCGGCCCTAGGTGTCTCCACACAAGTTCCTCTCTAAGGAATGAATAATAGAAAACTATATTTAGAGTTTAGTAGGTGACGGCGTCAAGAACAAATGTCTGACGCCATCATCTCGCCGCTAAATAGTTCCTCGGACTGCCTAGATCTGGGTCAGACGCCGTCATGTAGTCCCCTTATGCAGGCCATCACAAAATTTAGTTTGACGCCCTTGTTATGACGCCGTCAGGTTTGCACTGGGTCGTCACCACCTTTACTCTTGACGCCGTCTGGGTTTTCCTCTTGACGCCGTTAGGTACTGTTCTAAGCTTGGAAAATTAAGTCCGGAATTTAATTTATTTGATCAAATATTACCCTAAATCGTTCCTTTTGTGATTTTAGGTACTTTGGGAGAGAAATATGGAAAAGGAAGCAATTCGGACGTTTTTGGAGCATAAAAGTGAAGAAAACGGCAAAGACTTAATTTTCCAAGCTGGGAACAGTAGGTGCGGCGTCAAGAAGAAAATCCAGACGGCGTCAAGAGTAATTTTCATGACGGCCCAGTAGAGAAATGAAGGCGTCACATGGTAGAGCATCAAGAGTAAAATATGTGACGGCCTGGAAAACATTATAATGTGACGGCGTCAAAAGTAGATCAAGACAGTATGAGAATTCTTTTGGCGGCGAGATGACGGCGTCACCAATTTGGTCTTGACGCCGTCAGCCTCAATTTCCTATATATAGTTTTCTAATTTTCATTCATAAAAAAAAGGGAGAAGTTTTGGAGAAACCCTAAGGCCGAACTTAGTACGAACTTTACAGGTTTTTCAAGGGTTTTCAGCCCTTGAACCCTTTCATATGTGATTGAGATAAGTAATCTTTTAATTCAATCAATATGTCTCTGTGTTGGTTGTCTATATCTTGTTCTTGTCTTCATTCTATCATGCTAGGCTAGATCTATCTTGTGTTTGCTTAGATCTAATGAAACCTAGATGTTAATTATGTGTTGATTACTTGTTTATGGTTGTATTGGATGAATGATTTCGATGTTAGGCTTAAGAAAACTGGCAGATCTCCAATTGGTAACATGCTTGAACGTCTTAAGAAACATGAACTGACGTGCACTAGGTTTTATTGGTTGTATTTAATGCATGAGTAAATTCTAATGATCCCATGTTAGGAGCTTCTTAGCCGGCTCGACATAGGAGTGAAGTAGGCACTCATAGGATTGGGGAATTAAGTGCGCCACACCATGAATGGTATTAAGGAATACAATCCGTCATCCACACAACTATAACAAGTAATTAACGTGTAAAAGATATCTAGGGAGTAGTGAAATCTAAGTAAACACAATTTCTCCACTTATTGCTCACTACCTTAGTTAATTTAGTTTATTTTCATTTCTAGTATTTTATTTTGATTGCATCTTTAGTATTGGGTTAGTTGACTAGCAACTAATTCCGCCCAAAATCCTTAAAACCCGATATTTTTACTTGCTTTCTAAAAAATATAAAAATACAAAAATAATCATCCTTCATCTTTAGAACTAGTATTTAGGTTTTCTAATCCTAGCGACACTATTCCTAGCTGAACGATCAATCCCCCGGTACTTGTCACTATACTATACTACAACGATCAGGTACACTGCCTGGTGGGGGTTGTAAGCTTCTCAAGATCCCTTGAGAGGTAAATCCTGGTGCGATTCCCACGTATCAAGTTTTTGGCGCCGCAGCCCGGGGAATAGTTATTGTCTAGGTTAGAATCTCTTTTTATTAGGTCTACTTGCTAGATTCCTTTCTATTAAGACTTTATTTTTATTTTTAGGTTTTCTTTAGTCTATCTTATTTCTTTGTGTTTTTGTTCGTAACTCTTCACCACCTGCCATCATGGCAACCGACTAATCCTCTAACCTTAGGATCACTAGGAGTCGTAGTTCCACTAGAAACCTTGGCTTGCCTTATGCAGAACCCGAAAGGGAAATGCATAGATTAAGACAATCTCACTCAACTCCCGAACCATCTAGCATTGCCATCGATTTTGATGCACCCCTTTATAAAGAAAATTCAGAAAATCATGTTACAACCCCTAGCTCCCAATCCAACAACGAGATGAGTACCCCCACAACTCCTACTCCTAAGCGCCTCAAGGACTACTCCTCCCCAACCCCTCGTGGCTTCTCAAATGCCATAGTCTACCCAAACGAACACACCAGTGAGGTCTTGCATGCGAACGATGTCTGGCTTGTCCAAAGTGTGTGTAAGTTGTGCGGATTAGATGAGGAAGACCCGATTCAACACATTAAAGACTTCTTGAAAATAGTAGACACCCTCCATACGGATGGGGCTACTAGAGACACGTCCCGATTACGATTCTTTCCTTTCACTCTATATGAAAAAGCCCAAGAATGGTATGATAAACTCCCCTCTGAATCTACTTTCACCTGGGAGCAACTCATATCCAAGTTCTATGAGAAGTTCTTTCCACTTGGAAAAACCTCAGCGTTTAGAGATAGGATCCTCCGCTTCCGAAAAGGGAAGGACGAACCCTTCCATAAATCGTGGATTAGATTTAAGGACTTAATAATACAAGTTCCCCATCACGGCATCGAACTTTGGCTTTTGGTCCAAATCTTCTACGACAATGTCTCCTCTAATGGTCGGAATGGAATCAACCAATCTAGAAAAGGGAGATTAGCCAGTCTTAGTGCCGAAGAAGGATGGGATAGGATTGAAGAATATGCTCAAGACCAGGATGACACTTGGGATGAACCTGAGTCGACTGTCAGCATTTCTGCAATTACCTCAGATCAATGGAGAAAAATTAACAAAAGGGTGGAGTACCTAGCTGGGTTGCAATTACCTAAACAACTTTCGAATCCTTACTTAATCTGAAACTACTGCGGGGGCCCGCATGAGGTAGAAGAATGCGGAGGAGCGGCCACGACTGAACATGCGTGCTTGTCAGGAGGTGACATCTATGCTGATCCCTCCCTTTTGCCCTTTTACCAAAATGACGATTACACCCTCTAGGGAAATCTGGTAAAAAGAGAAGAGGGAGAGGCAGGTCCTGAATTCGAGATCAGGAGCACTTTTGAAGATGACCTTGGTCACTTCACACAAGAGAAAGGCTTGCAATTAAAAGGTCTTAATGAACTTGTTGACGAGCAGCAGGATGACATTGGAGAATTTTTCAACAAGCTTAACTCAACCCTAGATAACCTTGAGATGCCATCAGTAAGCAAAAAATACCCCATGCTCGCGATAACCACTCGAGCTGGAACAACAACCAAGGACCCCCTTACCCAAGCTCGTCCCCCATCGCTCCCGATCCAAACAAACCTGGCGAGGAGGAGGAGGATGTAGGCAGCAAGACCCCCGACCAACCTCCTTTGACGACCCCTTCCACATCAACCCTACCTAACCAACATGTGAGAATCCCGTTCCCATCTCGATTAAGGAACCAGAAAACTGAGAATGATAATAAACGATTCTTGTCATACCTAAAAGACTCGGTTGTCACCATACCCCTCCTTGATGCTTGCTATCACATGCCAAAGTTGTAACACCCCAACCCGATAAGGGTAGAAGTATTACATTACAGTGACATATCAGAACAAACACAAGCATATGATTCATACATACAACGAAATTCAGGGTTACAAATGAAAATCTGAAACTACAAGGTTACAAAACAATAAATACTATGTCTAATAAAGTGAAACTTCATCTAATCGTCTCTAGTCCAAAGCATAGTCTTCTAAGTCCAGTCACACTCTCTTCCCATAACCCAGCTTCCTACTAAACCTGCCGCAGGAAAAGGAAATGCGGCTGAGCTTAAAAAGCCCAGTGAACAGATACATATACAAAGCAATGATAATGAAACAGAACTGAAATATAGTGCATTGGGGAAATAGAATAAGGAATAGATAAAAGAGTAATAGAATATAAAGAAGAAAGGATAGTCATCTACCACGAGCCCAAAACTCAAAGTCATACCTCAAAGTCATAAGCCTTCAATTCATAATCTCACAATCAGAGGGGATACCTCTCAGGCAACCAGATAATATGAGGGGTGTCCTCATGTATCATAAGGGTGGAGTGATCAGCTCCCAGGGGTTGTGAAGGGCATGTATAGCACACAGTACCAATCACCTCAAAGTCAACTCAAAGTCATAGTTAAATCCACTAAGCATACATGTCTAGGATTGCAACCCATACGCCCCTTACTCAAAGTCAATCTCAAAGTCATATACTCAAAGTCATAATGGCCATAATAGTAATCATAAAAAGGGACGGCGTGAGAAATCACTCACCCACACATGAGTCATGCCAGTGGTGCATCACAGACATGCCTATGGTACCTCCATAGGTAGGAGAAACATAAATGGCTCGGGTATCAAACTAAGAGTCAGGTCTCAAAGTCATGCAAAAGGTCATATAGAAAAGGTTTATCTCAGAATCATATCAAATGTTCATAATAGCAGTTCATAACAAAGGGTTCATATCAGAAATAGTATTCAAGGTCCAATCAAAGTTTATCAGGTCAAGGTTCATATTCAAAAATCAATTCATGGTTCAGTTCAAAAGTCCGTTTCAAAAGTTTCTATTAAAAGTCCAATTTAAATAATCTTTTAAAACAGTTTTCATAAAAATGGTCTTTCAAAATATAGTGTTCATGAAAGTAATATAACCTTTCTTTTAAAAAGAAATTTAGCATCATTTATAAACATCTTTTCAAATCGGTTCTTCTCAAAACATTTCCATGGTATCATTAAGAAGGATTTCATAGCATAGGTTCATAACGGAGGTCATATCAAGTGGAATCAACAGAGAAAGTTCAAGTAAAGGGGATCATAGCAATGGCATCAATTCGGGAACTAACGGATCAGAATATGAAAGAGATCATGAGAAACCTTTTGAGAAAGGTCAGAATATCTGTACCTCAATCGCCATCGAAATCATAACATACGTAAGCATATGGAAACATTCCTTCTTCAACGAATCTACACGAATTAATGATTGGCTTATTATTAATAACTTATTCAATTCAGATTTCTCATTTTAGTCGGCTTTCCAGTTTTAGTAACTTTCCATTTAAAGTGACTTTCCACTTTTAGCAGGTTTCCATAAATAGTAAGTTTCCACTTTTAGAAAGTTTCCATAATTAGAAAGTTGAGTCATTATTAATGGAATCAAAGTATCTTTTAACATATTTACACATTTGATCCTTAGGGTTTCATAACTTTACCTTTTACACCCTTATATTTCCAAAATTACACTTTAAACCTTTTAGTATTCAAAGTTACACTTTAAACCCTTAACTTATCCATTTTACATAATGATCCCTTATTTTATCATGTTATACGAATATACCTTCAAGTATTCACAATTTACACTTTAAGTCCTTCAAGTTATCAAAGTTACATATTTACCCCTTTAATTTACAATTACAACTTTTAATTCTTAATAATTACATATTAAGCCATTAATTTACCAAATTAGCACATAATCCCTTGAATACTTTTAAATACTCAAAATAGTTCCAAGTTTCTGAAAATTACATTTTTAGTCCCTCTCTTTTAATTAATTACAAATCGCACCAATTAAATACAATTAATTCATTTTCTTGTAATATTTACACTTAGAACCCTCAAGTTATATTTTTCCCATATTCCTACTGATTTATATGACATTACAAAAATATCCCAGAAGTTTCAAAGTTGGCAAAACACACCCTTATACTATAAATTTTCCCATCGGTTTATATTAAAAATTAACCAAAACTATAACAAATCCTAAAATCAAATGCAAATCATTACCCCATGATTCTAACAACCTTAAACCATCATTATTTACCAGATCTCATGCCTCAAACTCTAACCCTAATCGATTTAGGGTTTTCCTTTATTTTTCTTTTTATTTTCTAATTAGCCGATTTATAAATTAATTAATAATACAATATTTAGTCCTCCATAATTCTAACCAATATTTTTCTGAGATTATAAATATTATATAGAGTTCATAAAAATTAGTGTTCAGGCCCAGAAAATTCATGTATAATTATTTAGAGTTTTGTGGCGTTTTTGGGGTTTAAATTCGTAAATCATTCATAGAACATGCATGGATCGAACCAAACATTTTATTTGTTGTTTGTAAGGTATAAAGGACCTGAGAAAAATACCAAATCAAGAATGGAACGTGTAGAGAGGGCTGTACAAATTATAGCTTACGCGTAGAGCCAAAACGATCCAAAAATCACCATGACTTCACCAATGATCTTCCAACCTTGAAACCAATTTTCGTGGGTCTTATATGATGTAAGGAACATCAGAAAAATAAGAAATCATTTTTATAGAGGTCGTATGAAGCATAACGAATTTACCTTTGTTTTAGGGCTCGACACAAAGAAAAAAATGCTACGATCGTCTAAGGCTTCAACAATTCGAATGGGATTTTTCTTGGCTTCTTAGGATGTTGATGAATCACAGAAAAATGCTTGAGAGTGATGGGAGAGTCGAATGGAGGCTAAGAGATTTCTTTGGTGTGTTATTTTTCAATCGGTAATTAGGGTTTAGTGTAAAAAAGGTATGGATTGACTATAAAAGATGGAATGCCGTGTGATGGGGGCCTTGGGCCAGGAATTTCGAAATTTTTGGTTGACAAAATATCCTTGGTGATTATCTTCCTTATTTGCACAATTTGAATCAAATTAAATCTTCCTTAAAATTTCTTTTATCTCATTCGGCCCTTGTAGGGGTAATTTGGTAATTTTACTACTTGTATAAATGTTAAATGTAATTGTTAAAATTATTTGGATACATAACTTGTGCATTGTTTGAAGTTTGAGATTTATTTGGTACTTTAATAAGCTTTTAATTAAATTTCAAATTGGTAAGGGCAATTTGGTCTTTTCACATGTTCTCAGATTTTAGGTGTTACAACTTCTTCCCCTCTAAAAAGAAAAATTTCGTCCTCGAAATTTGAAGTCGCAAAGTTAGACGAAGTCGTAGCAAACCGCAAAAGTCGTCACAACATTCTCACGCCCGGGGAGGTTCTTCCAAAAGATATTCAGACCAACTGGTTTCTCATGACTCGTAATTATTGTCAAAACAGTTTCAGATTTCTCAGAAGGGCATATCATATTGAATTTGAATCAAAAGGATAATGTACCAAACATAACGGATGATAAACGAATTCTCCAGGAAGAGGTATAAAAATACATAGGATTTTCATCGAATTGATTAGGCGAATCAGATGAGAATACATTGAATTGTAGCAAACATGGGGTGATATACGGTTTAACCCTTCAGCTTCTCAGATAGTCTCGGCTTTTAGATAACCTTCCAAAGGTATTCTCATAAACAAACAGGTCTCATTTCCTCAAAGTCCACAATCACATATTTTACTCATAGCAGATCATAATGAACAACTTCACGAATGCGAATCGTATACGGACAGAAAGCATATCGTTAGATATCGTCAACGGCAGAAATTTCATAATGGAACCTAAGATCCTTATCAGAAGTTGCAAAGATCAGCAAAACACGTGTCGAGAGTCCAAACGTATCGAATCGTATAACAAGGACAGCATATCAAACGTATAGGTAGAATGAACCTAAAGTCTCACTAAACTCAGATGATCTTGATCAGATGCCAGAATTCTAAAGCTTCTAAGGCACTTCTTAAAATATCATATGCCCACCATAAGTGCACGTTATATGATGTAAGTATTATCACGTTGGCCAGGCGTCATAATACTGGCATCATATACATATGCCCTCATGATGATCATACTTTATCTCAAGTCGTGAACACCCAAACTTATCTAAATCCACCTAGTCCACCTACAGTCTCAGAGGTCACCCGAATCAAACAACATAACTAAGAGAACGAAATTACTCGAAGAGTAACGGAAATCCGAAAATGTCAATCAGAATTAAGGTACGTTATCAATAGCGTCAATCATCACGTCTAAACACAAATGTCCGCTTCAAAATCCGTCCACTCAATTACAATTTCAAAAATCCTTTTTCCAAGTTAGAGTAGTCTGTTTACGCTTGTCCCTCTTACCTCATGATTAAGAGAATTTAAAATTCGAGTCTGGTTCCTCAAGCCTTCAGCAACTCTTCTTGGTACTGTGGCATCGTAGCGGCAGTCTCTGTCACGATCACTGTGCATCCCTCCATCCGCAGGTCTGCTTCTGCTCTCAATTCATCTTAGTAAAACTAAAATGAATAGAGAAACAAGACTGCGTTTCTTCGACAGGTCTTCTAACATAGCTCCAGGTTTTAAGGTACATGATGTTGTTGTCGACTCCAGGTTGTGTGTTGAATGGTTCGTCTTCTTTGGTCTGGTTGTCTTGGTGCCCAAACTGAAATCTTCACGTGTTGCGTGATGCATGATTGAGCACTATCCTAGTTCCTCACTTCTTCTTGTATGCTTCTTCCATGGTAATGCTTGTCGCAACCATCTTCTACGACTCTTCCACCAAGTTTCTAACTCCGATAACGATCTTCGATCTTGGTCCTTCTTGTGAAAGCTCTGTCTTTACATGATACAGGGTAGTGTTGTCTATTATGCTTTCTGAACGTCAATCAAATTTCTCTTCCAGAACAAAGGGTCGTCTCACCAATAATCTCTATGTTCTTCTTTCGTTTTAGAACACAACACAATGTCATACTATGACAATTTGTCCAAAACACGCAAAAAACATGATTATTCTAGCCAACACCATTGGCATCATTCAAGTTCATAAATGTTATAACGAGTGCAAAGGCAACTTCAGAAATCATCTCAGGGAATTTTTACATCGCCTTCTTTCTTCTTCAGGAACTGAAATACTTCCCAAAGGTTACTCTCGGTTAGTTAACCCCCTTCTTAGAAGTTTTTGTGGTTGCTTCTTCAATCCTTCAAATCTAAAATGATGCAATCAGACGCGGAGTTTCAAAGGAAGACCAAATTAATTATTGATACGCGGAAACAGATAATGATTTGTGATAGTAGAACGTTTAAGTTCACGATAGTCGATACGTCATCGCATACTTCTCTCGTTCTTCTTCATAAACAAACAAGAGCATCTAAAGAGAATCACCAAGGTTAAAAATCATATTCCATCAGCTCCTTCAATCTTTCAACTTCTATGGCACCATGGTTTCTTCACTGATATCAGTTCAATGTCCACTCTACTTCTTAAGCAGGAAGGAGTACCAAAAGGTTCATCAGAGAATACCGGAAAATCTTCGTATGACAAAATATTTCCCAATAGCAGAACTTTCTAAGGGTTGATAATAATGGTTTTTAAGAAAAACTTGATAATCACATGAGTTTGGGGTAGGTGTTTCCATAGTGACAGAAATTTTAGCAGATGTAGAGAGTCATCATAATGGAGTAGGGTGAAGCAGATTTTTAAGGTCACATTTCAGATATGGTAGTCTATGGTATCTTCACGAATAGCCATTTAGTCCAAAAGACCGTACAATCAGACATCTCAAAGTCAAAGGATTCATAGAGTGAATACAGTCGTCAAATCATACAGATAGTTCATATATCAGAGTCAAGTACATGGTTCAACAAAAATGTTGGGATGGATAAACGAACAGTTCAATGTGTGGGAATTTCGTTTAGCTTATTAGCATAAGTAGCAGGTAGGATGTGTATCATTGGTAATACGAATATCGTATAATCGTCAATTGTGAGAGGTACAGAATTTCAGTTATCAGCATCATCATGCTTAGTTAACAAATCCATATAGAGATAGTATTTACATCATACCCTTCCAAAGGAAACGGTTGGCAGAACAAGGTTCATCATTCAAAGAGAGGAAACAAAACTTCTCATATTCGTGGTTCATAATTACCAAAATTCTCATAGGAGTAATAATGGATCATATAGGGTTAAGTAGTATCGAATGATACATTCATACCCAGCATAAGTAATGAATTTACAGAATGTGTCGAACACATTGGTTGAATGACCTATGATGTGGTCGAAAAGGTGTCAAACAGCTTATCAAACAAATCGGAGGCGGAGATCAAAATCTGAAGGTGAAACTTAAATGTGTAAGGTATCCAGGTAGCCTTCCGAGGTATTCCAAACTTACTTGATTACTAAGCTTAAGTTGCAAAACTTCTAACTTCTGAAACAAAGGTCCTTATAAGGCTTATCTAAGAGCAAAGGCACGATCAGAGTGATACGGAAGCAAATGATACTTACATAAATGTCTTAGTCTACCCATTCCTCACTGGTAATAACTTGGGTTCCTATGGGGAATCCTAAGGTAAAGTTCCAAAGGTTGTCTTATGAGCGCCTACAGTGGAAACTTAGGGGTCCAAACTTCACAGGTCAAGGGTAAATGTATTACGAATCGCAGCCTGGGCTCTGATACCATAATTGTAACACCCCAACCCGATAAGGGTAGAAGTATTACATTACAGTGACATATCAGAACAAACACAAGCATATGATTCATACATACAACGAAATTCAGGGTTACAAATGAAAATCTGAAACTACAAGGTTACAAAACAATAAATACTATGTCTAATAAAGTGAAACTTCATCTAATCGTCTCTAGTCCAAAGCATAGTCTTCTAAGTCCAGTCACACTCTCTTCCCATAACCCAGCTTCCTACTAAAACCTGCCGCAGGAAAAGGAAATGCGGCTGAGCTTAAAAAGCCCAGTGAACAGATACATATACAAAGCAATGATAATGAAACAGAACTGAAATATAGTGCATTGGGGAAATAGAATAAGGAATAGATAAAAGAGTAATAGAATATAAAGAAGAAAGGATAGTCATCTACCACGAGCCCAAAACTCAAAGTCATATCTCAAAGTCATAAGCCTTCAATTCATAATCTCACAATCAGAGGGGATACCTCTCAGGCAACCAGATAATATGAGGGGTGTCCTCATGTATCATAAGGGTGGAGTGATCAGCTCCCAGGGGTTGTGAAGGGCATGTATAGCACACAGTACCAATCACCTCAAAGTCAACTCAAAGTCATAGTTAAATCCACTAAGCATACATGTCTAGGATTGCAACCCATACGCCCCTTACTCAAAGTCAATCTCAAAGTCATATACTCAAAGTCATAATGGCCATAATAGTAATCATAAAAAGGGACGGCGTGAGAAATCACTCACCCACACATGAGTCATGCTAGTGGTGCATCACAGACATGCCTATGGTACCTCCATAGGTAGGAGAAACATAAATGGCTCGGGTATCAAACTAAGAGTCAGGTCTCAAAGTGATGCAAAAGGTCATATAGAAAAGGTTTATCTCAGAATCATATCAAATGTTCATAATAGCAGTTCATAACAAAGGGTTCATATCAGAAATAGTATTCAAGGTCCAATCAAAGTTTATCAGGTCAAGGTTCATATTCAAAAATCAATTCATGGTTCAGTTCAAAAGTCCGTTTCAAAAGTTTCTATTAAAAGTCCAATTTAAATAATCTTTTAAAACAGTTTTCATAAAAATGGTCTTTCAAAATATAGTGTTCATGAAAGTAATATAACCTTTCTTTTAAAAAGAAATTTAGCATCATTTATAAACATCTTTTCAAATCGGTTCTTCTCAAAACATTTCCATGGTATCATTAAGAAGGATTTCATAGCATAGGTTCATAACGGAGGTCATATCAAGTGGAATCAACAGAGAAAGTTCAAGTAAAGGGGATCATAGCAATGGCATCAATTCGGGAACTAACGGATCAGAATATGAAAGAGATCATGAGAAACCTTTTGAGAAAGGTCAGAATATCTGTACCTCAATCGCCATCGAAATCATAACATACGTAAGCATATGGAAACATTCCTTCTTCAACGAATCTACACGAATTAATGATTGGCTTATTATTAATAACTTATTCAATTCAGATTTCTCATTTTAGTCGGCTTTCCAGTTTTAGTAACTTTCCATTTAAAGTGACTTTCCACTTTTAGCAGGTTTCCATAAATAGTAAGTTTCCACTTTTAGAAAGTTTCCATAATTAGAAAGTTGAGTCATTATTAATGGAATCAAAGTATCTTTTAACATATTTACACATTTGATCCTTAGGGTTTCATAACTTTACCTTTTACACCCTTATATTTCCAAAATTACACTTTAAACCTTTTAGTATTCAAAGTTACACTTTAAACCCTTAACTTATCCATTTTACATAATGATCCCTTATTTTATCATGTTATACGAATATACCTTCAAGTATTCACAATTTACACTTTAAGTCCTTCAAGTTATCAAAGTTACATATTTACCCCTTTAATTTACAATTACAACTTTTAATTCTTAATAATTACATATTAAGCCATTAATTTACCAAATTAGCACATAATCCCTTGAATACTTTTAAATACTCAAAATAGTTCCAAGTTTCTGAAAATTACATTTTTAGTCCCTCTCTTTTAATTAATTACAAATCGCACCAATTAAATACAATTAATTCATTTTCTTGTAATATTTACACTTAGAACCCTCAAGTTATATTTTTCCCATATTCCTACTGATTTATATTACATTACAAAAATATCCCAGAAGTTTCAAAGTTGGCAAAACACACCCTTATACTATAAATTTTCCCATCGGTTTATATTAAAAATTAACCAAAACTATAACAAATCCTAAAATCAAATGCTAATCATTACCCCATGATTCTAACAACCTTAAACCATCATTATTTACCAGATCTCATGCCTCAAACTCTAACCCTAATCGATTTAGGTTTTTCCTTTATTTTTCTTTTTATTTTCTAATTAGCCGATTTATAAATTAATTAATAATACAATATTTAAGCCTCCATAATTCTAACCAATATTTTTTTGAGATTATACATATTATATAGAGTTCATAAAAATTAGTGTTCACGCCCAGAAAATTCATGTATAATTATTTAGAGTTTTGTGGCGTTTTTGGGGTTTAAATTCGTAAATCATTCATAGAACATGCATGGATCAAGCCAAACATTTTATTTGATGTTTATAAGGTATAAAGGACCTGAGAAAAATACCAAATCAAGAATGGAACGTGTAGAGAGGGCTGTACAAATTATAGCTTACGCGTAGAGCCAAAACGATCCAAAAATCACCATGACTTCACCAATGATCTTCCAACCTTGAAACCAATTTTCGTGGGTCTTATATGATGTAAGGAACATCAGAAAAATAAGAAATCATTTTTATAGAGGTCGTATGAAGCATAACGAATTTACCTTTGTTTTAGGGCTCGACACAAAGAAAACAATGCTACGATCGTCTAAGGCTTCAACAATTCGAATGGGATTTTTCTTGGCTTCTTAGGATGTTGATGAATCACAGAAAAATGCTTGAGAGTGATGGGAGAGTCGAATGGAGGCTAAGAGATTTCTTTGGTGTGTTATTTTTCAATCGGTAATTAGGGTTTAGTGTAAAAAAGGTATGGATTGACTATAAAAGATGGAATGCCATGTGATGGGGGCCTTGGGCCAGGAATTTCGAAATTTTTGGTTGACAAAATATCCTTGGTGATTATCTTCCTTATTTGCACAATTTGAATCAAATTAAATCTTCCTTAAAATTTCTTTTATCTCATTCGGCCCTTGTAGGGGTAATTTGGTAATTTTACTACTTGTATAAATGTTAAATGTAATTGTTAAAATTATTTGGATACATAACTTGTGCATTGTTTGAAGTTTGGGATTTATTTGGTACTTTAATAAGCTTTTAATTAAATTTCAAACTGGTAAGGGCAATTTGGTCTTTTCACATGTTCTCAGATTTTAGGTGTTACAAAAGTATAGCGCATACTTTAAAATACTACTTGCTAACCGAAAGAAACTCGAGGGTCTTGTGACCCTAGGGGAAGAATGCTCAGTGGTGACCCATCGAGGGCTACCAAAAAAGGTAGACGATCCAGGCAGCTTCACCTTGCCTTGCTCCATAGGATCTCTATCAATAAAGAATGCTCTTGCCGATTTAGGGGCGAGTATCAATCTCATGCCTCACTCTATGTTCCTTAAATTAGGATATTCTGGATTAAAGTCTACCCGTATGAACATCTAACTAGCCGATCGATCAGTCAAGTACCCCGTAGGGATATGCGAGAATGTGCTAGTTAAAGTTGGGAAATTCAAATTCCCGGTCGATTTCGTAATCCTGGATATGGAGGAGGATGACTTGGTACCCATCATCTAAGGGAGACCATTTCTTGCTACCGCTCGTGCGGTCATTGATATTTATGACGGCAAATTAACCTTGCGGGTTGGAACCGATAGCACAACCTTCGACATTAAGGACTCTATGGATCTCTCTCTCGAAGCAGCCAACCGGCTCTATTTCATTGGGGAGGTCGATGAACTCACAGATGTCATTGATAGCTGTGTCGATGAACAAATCGAGGAAGGCTGGCTACGGGACGAGAGTTTTCTCCCTTTGCTAGAGGTGGAAAGGATGAAGGATGTTGGTACAGTCTCCTTCTACCCTAGGCAAGAGGCAACGGAGCATCTCGAGCTCCGGAAGCCCAAAAACAAGCTTAAGCCCTCTATTATCGAACCTCCTAAGTTAGATCTTAAGGAGCCTCCTAACCATTTGGAGTATGCCTTCCTTCAGGGAGAGGACCAACTGCCGGTAATCATAAACTCTTCCCTGGAACATGAACAAAAATGTAAACTCTTAGAGGTCCTAAAAAAATATAAGGGAGTGCTCGCATGGAGTGTAGCTGACATTAAGGGGATTGACTCAAATTTTTGCACACATAAGATTCTCATGGAAGAAGATTATAAACCGACCGTGCAACCCCAGAGGCGGGTGAACCCCAACATTAAAGAAGTAGTAAAGAAAGAAGTCATCAAACTTCTGGATGCAGGATTAATTTACCCAATCTCGAATAGCCCATGGGTCAGTCCTGTATAGGTTGTACCTAAGAAGGGTGGAATGACTGTAGTTAAGAATGACAAGGGTGAGATGGTGCCCCAGAGAACGGTCACTGGATGGCGAGTATGCATTGACTATCGAAAACTCAATGATGCCATGCGGAAAGATCACTTTCCCTTACCATTTATTGACCAAATGTTAGAGAGATTGTCTGGACACGAGTACTATTGCTTCTTGGATGGATTCTCAGGGTATTTTCAAATTCCCATAGCACCTGAGGACCAAGAAAAGACCACGTTTACTTGCCCTTATGGAACATTTGCCTACAAAAGGATGCCTTTTGGGTTATGTAATGCCCCCGCCACTTTCCAACGATGCATGACCGCAATCTTTCATGAACTCATGGAAGACAGCATGGAAGTGTTCATGGACGATTTTTCAGTCTTCGGGAACTCCTTCGACCGCTGTCTTGCTAATCTAGAAAAGATGCTTAAACGTTGTGAGGAAACCAACTTGGTGTTAAACTGGGAGAAGTGTCATTTCATGGTAAAAGAAGGGATTGTGTTAGGACATAAGATCTCAGGGAGCGGAATAGAGGTAGACCAAGCTAAAGTTGAAGCTATATCTAAGCTACCATACCCCACGACTGTTAAAGCAATACGTAACTTCTTGGGGCACGCTGGGTTTTATCGGAGATTCATCAAAGTCTTCTCCAAAATAGCTCGGCCAATGACTCAATTGCTTGTGAAGGATGCTCCGTTCGAATTTTCCCAAGAATGCAAGGATGCATTCGATCTCTTAAAAAAGGAGCTCACACAAGCTCCAATCATGATTATACCAAACTGGGAGTTACCGTTTGAAATCATGTGTGACGCTAGCGATTTTGCTGTCGGGGCTGTATTGGGCCAACGGCGTGACAAGCTTTTCCAACCTATTTACTACGCTAGCAAAACCATGAACCCCGCTCAAGAGAATTACTCCACCACCGAAAAAGAATTATTAGCCGTTGTGTTCGCATTCGAAAAATTCCGGCAATATCTTGTCCTTTCAAAGACTGTCGTTTTCACTGATCACTTGGCTCTTCGATATCTTTTTGCGAAGCAGTATGCTAAGCCATGACTAATTCGGTGGATCTTGTTGCTACAAGAATTCGATGTTAAGATTCGCGATAAGAGGGGGCAGAAAATCTGGCCGCAGATCATCTATCTCGTCTTGAAAATCCCTTCGATAAGCACGATCGAAGTGAGATTAGGGATTCATTTCCTGGTGAACAACTCATATTAATGATTGATTCGGAGCCTTGGTACGCCGATTTTGCCAATTATCTCGCAAGCAGACTCGTTCCTGAACACCTGACTAGATACGAAAGAAAAAGGTTATTTTCTCAGTTAAATACTACTTCTGGGATGAACCATTCTTATTCCGGAGGTGTCTAGACCAAATTATAAGACGCTATGTTTCGGAGAGTGAAGTGGTAAACATTATGAGGGAATGTCACTCTGGTCCCTCTGGCGGGCATCATGGGATAAACACCACCGCCCGAAAGATTTTCGATGCGGGAATCTATTGGCCCACAATTTTCCGTGATGTCAAAGAAATGGTGCAGGCATGCGATGCATGTCAACGGGCCGGGAACATATCCCATAGGGACGAAGCACCACAGAATTTTATACAAGTATGTGAGGTCTTCGTTGTTTGGGGAATTGATTTCATGGGACCCTTTCCATCTTCAGGGGGAACGAATACATTTTAGTTGCCATCGATTATGTTTCAAAATGGGTTGAGGCATAAGCCCTTAGGACCAATGATGCCAGAGTAGTTATCCACTTCCTGAAGAAGCTTTTTGCTAGATTCGGGATTCCTAAAGCTCTCATCAGTGATAGAGGGACCCACTTTTGCAATGCACAAATGGAAAAGGTCATGAAGAGGTATGGAGTATCCCATCGGTTCTCTACCGCCTATCATCCACAAACCAATGGCCATGTCAAAAACACCAATAGGGCTATTAAAAGAATACTTGAAAAGACGGTTAGTCAAAATAGAAAAGACTAGTCATTTAAACTCGACAAAGCCTTATGGGCATTCCGAATCGCCTACAAGACACCTATTGGAACGACCCCGTTTCGCATGGTGTATGGTAAGGCGTGTCACTTGCCAGTGGAACTAGAACATAAGGCTTATTGGGCGCTTAAGACATGTAACTTAGATTACACAATTGCTGGAACTAATAGGTTCTTGCAATTACACGAGCTTGATGAGCTTAGGTTAGAAGCCTATGAATCTTCCATCACATATAAAGAGAGAGCAAAAAGATGGCATGACCAGAGAATTAAGAAACCCAAAGAATTTTCAGAGGGAGACAAAGTCTTACTATACAATTCACGGTTGAGATTATTTTCGGGAAAACTAAAGTCTAGATGGTATGGGCCGTTTACGGTGAAAAATTCCTCTAAAACTGGAGCAGTTGTGTTATTAGACGATGAAAGTAGGGAATTTACTGTCAATATACAACGTGTAAAACATTATCAAGAAAATAACAATGAAATGATCAGAGAGGAGGATGTGATATTTGATGATGAGGTCACGTAGTAACCCATGACCTTGAGTCTAGCTACAAGACTCGTAAATAAAGAAAAGCGCTTCTTGGGAGGCAACCCATGTTTTGTGTGATTTTATTTTGTTTGTTTGTTATTTGCTTCCGTATGCATGCTTTATTTTTAATGTTGGTAGATCATGTTTCTCAATTAAAAAGTGGAAATACATTACTTTGTTGTTTTGGCCTAGTCTTAACTCCACCTAAAAGTATTTTTGCAAAAGATAAGTGTAAGGGGAAACCCCAAATATGTTTTCAATAAATAAACTGATCATGATTCTCCACAATAATAAATGAACATGTTTATTCATATTTGTTAGAGTCAAATGCTTGTATCGAGTCATAATGAAGTTTTGCAGGATTTTCCAGGAAGTGAGACCAAGTTTTTCCAGAAAATTTCTGGGAACTTAACAAAAAAATTTCTGCAGGTCACTTCTGACGGCGTCACGAGTTAACTCTTGACGGCGTCACGTGTAAAAATCTGGAAATTTTACCAGTTTTGTTTTTCTAACGGAGTCTTATGGTTTTTGTGAATTATTAAGTTTTATAATCTCCAGGAAATCTGCAAACTTCATTCCACAAGCATTATATCTTATTTTGTTTTCTAGGATTTAGTAACTTATGGAGGTTACCGCCGATTTTATGCGAGGTTGTCTTGTCTATTTTCTCAGGATTTACACGTTATGTATGACAAGAAGATGATTTATATTCTGGAAGGGAAGCTTTGATTGTTCATTTTCTTGGAGGAAGATCTAACCTGGCCACCTTATTATCCATACCGAGCGAATCAGGGGAGTATTTGATTTCATTCTTTTTACTTTTTCACTTTTACATTTCTTACTTGAACATTGGGGACAATGTTCATCCTAAGTGTAAGGGGAGGGTAAAAAGATGATACCTTACATATGCACTTTCGCTTGAGTTTGTTTTGTTTGATGGTAGATGTGTAAGAAAACTATGAGAAACACTTGTTAGTGCAATTTTGCGCCAAATTTAAAATTTTTTACAACATTTAGGAGTGAAACTTTAGCCATAGCAAGCGTCTCATGGATAGGAGATTTTATGACTAGCACATAACCGTATATTCAGAAAAATTTTCCACCCAAATATGTGAGGTTCGCCTTTAGATTTGATAGGAAAAGCATTTACTATTAGTGCTTATGAGTGTACCGGTAGCATTTAGATTCTAGAACTTGCGTTAGTGATGCATCCCGAGACCGCTAGTGAGACTACATTCGTGTGGTAGGATTTACTACATGATAAGAGGCATTAGGATCACCCTTGTGTTAAACCCGTATCATGATTACTTGACCATTTAAGTCATATTACTTGGCTAGTTAAGTCAACTAATTTTCCCACACCCTTAGTATTGTACTCATCTTTAGTACACGAAACCCCAAGTACACCCCTGCGAGCCTATCTTTTCGTTTCTAACTTTAAGCATCTTACTTAAAGGAAGAATTTGTTACACCCCACTTAAATGTACAACCAAATCGCCTTAGCCTTCCGTGTATGCGCTCATCTTTAGTGCATTATTGTTATTTGTTAAACCCTAAGTTAACTATCTAATTGATTACATGGTTGCTAAGTCGAGTCATATCCTTGTACATATTGTTTTGGGACGATTGGGACTCATGGGTAAAGTACTTATTTTATGGAGTAATGGGGAAGAACATCATTTATTACCCCCGTATGTGCGTTAATCTTAAAAGTACTCCAAGTGTTTTGATTTTCTTGATTCGAGTCATTAGATTAGTTTATTGTAAAGTATGTAAAAATTCAAGTGTAAGGGGAATTTTCATTCCCTATGATGTATTATTTTGGATGGTAGGGTAAGAGTGTATGAAAAAAAAAAAAAAAAAAAAAAAAAAAAAAAAAAAAAAAAAAAAAAATCGAGAACAGTAAGAAAAAAAATAGAAAAAGAAAAAGAAAGAAAAACATACGGACTACCATCCCTTTTTCATTCTATGTTTATTTTATGTTTTTGTTATTTTTCATTTATTAGCTTAAGTCGAGTCTAGTCTTGGCTTAGCAACGCCATATTGTACATGTAATTAACCAAGATTGTTAACTCGCCACTAGTAAAACTTCCTTTATCCAACAAAACCATGTATTTCATATCCCTACACCTAACGTCACAACCCTTTAAAAGACCTCTTTGGTAGTTTATCCTAGGTGCTTACGCCATGTGGTGGAGGTTTGATCCTTTCCCAAGCTATGGTAATCTATTTTGCTATGACAGGTAGTGAGAGATATCTTCCGTTTCCATATTGTAATTTATACTTTATTACACCCTAGAGATGTGAGTATCTAAACACTATTTGTGAGGTGCTAGTGTATGACCTCTATCACAACTCACCATTTCAGGTCATTTCCCGAACTTTGGAAAAACACTATTCATCAAACACTATTCATCAAAACACTATTCATCGTTTTACTATTCATCATTTTCGAGGTCAGTTTGATATTCTGAGAAACTTTTGGGAAATTTACTATTCACCGAACACTATTCATTTCCGGAAAAGTTTTCACCATTCACTTGCATTACTCATTTCATCATAAATTTAGTTTACGGGTATTCAAATTCGCGTAACCGGATTGGTTTAGGTGCGAATTCATTTCATTAGTGCTAAGGACACTGCATACGGACTGGAGATAGTCTGCATATCATCATAACAGCATTTTCATGTTATACCACTCTTAGGATTTTCAAATTTCTATATTCAGTACATTTAACGTTTTTACGTATAAGTATTTATAGTAAACGTTAACACCCGGTTTATACACGACGAATATATCTAAATATTCCCACGATGGTCCCGACATATTTTTTATATCCATTTTAACATCATAAAAGTCATAACATTCAGTTACCCAGTATTTTGGAAATTTACTTTATTTATAACGTACGCGTATGAATATAACGACGGTTTTCGTTAAAACTAAACAATAATCACCCGATCACTCAGTAAATGTACCCAACATATTTTTAATATGTTTTTAACATTATTATAACTTTATTTCATCCCGGTAAACTTCGTGGACATTTATTTCTAATAAAACCGGTACCCGATCGTAACTAAAAACACAAACTAGTGCAAATTCTTACAAGGTTTTCTAATTAAATCCCAAGTACCCTAACCCCCCCCCCCCCCCCCCTCCTACCCTTGAAAAACCGGACCATGGTCACCCCTTTTAACCCTTGGCATTAACTTCCTAAGTTTTATACTAATAAACTTCTAAAACCTAACTTTACTAAAATTACAAAATCATAATTCACTTTTAGCTAAGAACAATTTTCATCTTTCTCTTCTCCATCCCTTTGCAAACCCACGACCAAACCCCAACATAAAGATCAAGTGATCATTTTCCATAAAGTAAAACACTAAACTTGTTCATTTTACATGCCTAATCAAGAATCAAGCAACAAAAACACAAGAACATCAAGCATAATCATCCTATAATCATCTCATTTTATCAAGTAAGTTTTCATCTTTATTTTTTCATGGATCATCCTATTTTTACATGTATTACATAAGTATCATGCTAAAAACCATGTACAAGTAACTATACCACACTTTATTTTGGCTAAAAAGAAACATACAAACCCTAACTTTTTAGTTATGAATCCCCTTGCTCTAATAACTTGGTTAGGAGTCCATGGCACCCTAAGAAGGTGTATGGTAAGATTAGATTAGCCATGTGGTGATTACAAGAGGTTTGGTGATGGTAGAAATTAGTTTTTAACCTTGGAAACTTGATTTGGAACCTATTTTAGACATGCTGTCCCGTTTTGTAAAAATCTGGAAAATCAGTAAACACCAAGGAAACTTTGGCAAAATTTTTAGAAAATACTTTCAAAAACGAATCCGTAGGCGAAAGAACGGATTAAAAAGAGCTTATAACGAAGAAGTTATGATTTTTGCAAGATTGTTGACGAAATGTATTTTCTGGAAATTTGTTTGCTGTTGGACGTTTTTCATTGGACAAAAAGAGACTTTAGACGTAACCCGGAGGAGCCGAGCTTTCCAAAATATATTACTACATGTTAAGACGTAACCGTGGACATAAAGAACAAGTAAAACGGACAAGTAACGACAAAGATATACTCGTTTGAATATCGGCTAAAACCCTTTTATATTTGACAGCTTTTTAATAAAAGTGGCACAAAAACTACGAAGTACATTTATAAGCTAGAAGTAATATTAAGTACCAAGCTTTATAACTAATGTAGTATTAGTTATTACGAGTATGTTTTCATCATTTCAAGGATTACAACCCGAGGAATTCAACGCTAACATGGAAACTTACGAAATATATATATAAGTATATATATATTACAACTAGCTTATTTTATTTTCTAATAGCAATATTTTTCCAAATACTTGGATTATATATTTTTGATAACACAAATGTTTTTCCAAAGAGTAGAGTGGTATAGAAACATGTGCATGGACATTCATAACATCATTTCATGATCTAAAGTAGATCGTTCATCATTCATATTAGGTTGCGGCTAGTGTGCGCGCCTTGTTTTTCAGCTCATTACATGTTCATGGTACCATCATATTGGGTTGCGGCAGCTAATTGTTCATTGGTGTTCATTTCATTTCATCACAGTTTCATCATATCAGGTGAGTCATAGCCCCTACTCTTTTAAATTGTTTTGCAAACTCTTTGGGGGAGAATACATGCTCGTTTTACTTAAACGCATTACTTGCTTTACATGGTTGATTACTCAAACAATTTCAGCTTTATCTAAATACTTGTTTGATTATCCGAGTACAAAACAATTCACTTGCTATTTACTCATGGACATGAGTGCATAAAGTTAAACTATTTACCGATTTCCTAAGATTGCCTAAGTTAAGGACCGGTAGCTACAATTTCAACGGGTATAGATTTACCTGCATTGGGTATGTTTGATTACCTACAATTTCAACGGGTATAGATTTACCTGCATTGGGTATGTTTGATTACCTACAATTTCAACGGGTATGGATTTACCTGCATTGGGTATGGATTTACCTACAATTACTTGGGAGCGTAACCTCCTACAGATAGCTAGAAAACCTTTTCGGTGCCTTGAACTTAGTGCAATCAATATTCATTTTATGCGTTTTGCTTATGGTCAGATTCATTTTGTGGCGACATCGCCATGGCTATTGTACATACGAAAATTACTTATGGAATTACGATACTTTTCCACCACTATTACTATTGAATTACAATACTTTTGTATCAAACATATTACATTTGGCAGTGGGTTGTAAACACACAGGTTACAAGTCTCTTATGGCGGGACTTGGAACTGCGTGGATTTACGATGCCTTTGCTGGGAAATCTTCATTTCAATGCATTACATTCTTTTTCACAAGACTCTATGAACTCACCAACCATTGTGTTGACACTTTAGCATGTATTTTCAGGTTTTAATCAATGGCACGCTACAGGAGGTTTTGGCAGGGTATGGCATGGTCATAGAAGACTCTGATTATTCATTTGGGGACCGTTTTAAACTATTTTAAGGGCCTACTTCCGCATTACTTTTAACAATGTAAATTCAACATTTTGATTTAACTATTTTATTCAAAATGATTCAAGTGCAAACCATTTTTGAACATGTGTTGTAATAACAATTGAGTTACACCCCAGCTACATGTATGCTTCCGCTGGACCCGATTTTGGGGGTGTGACAGATTGGCATCAGAGCTTTGGCTATAGCGAACTAAGTGTTTTTAAAACCTAGACTATAGCTACTTTCAAGAAAACTTAACCCTATGACCGTCACATGCCTGCCTGCCAAGCTGAAGCCTCATTTGTGGTTAGTTGCTGACATAGGTGATGAGATTTATGTCTCATTATCTGATATATATTATATTCATTTATTATAGTTGATTACTATAATTGTCTTTCATATAAGCATGTTCACGTATCATATATGTCACCGTATTATGTTTTTCCTTGCATAGTTTCATCATTTGACCTTGAGTTTGGTCACTTGCTTTTGTCTTTCAGAACGTCTTGGTATTTTTGAAGGACATAGTCTTAGTATGACTGAGCTGAGTATTTCAAAATTCATGGAACCTCGGTGGAATATAGACTGGTCATCTATATTCAACCCGGGATAGTGAGATATAGGCTGACCACCTATGTCTGACTCAGAAATGAATTTTGCAACACTGAGAATGGTTATAATAAAATTCTGTCTGGATTGAATCCTTTACTCATTTTCCAAATGTTTCATTCATGCATGTGTGAGTATACCCTCATTGTCAGAACATTCATACTTTTCATCACCTCATGAACCGCCACTTGGAAGTATGTCAATTGATCATTTCATTTCATGAACATTCACGTCTATGCATGATACACTTACATCACGGTATTTTCTTTTATCACAATCTCATTTTGTCGCAGTTGTCACAGTCTCTTCCCTTCTCACCATCTCTATCATTACCTTTCCCCATCCCCATATATATATATAGAATTAGCTGACACTTTATGGATTCATATGCCACTCATCCCTCACTACCACCAATATTGTTAAGTGGATATTATCAATGACCTCCCTAGGAAAGACTTTCCATACCATCTATAAGGAGAATCTCTCGGTACATTAAGACCATTCAAAACTCAACAGAAATTTCAAGATATCACCAAACTATTCGAACCACTATTATTGGCCTGGTCACCAAAATTCCATCATCTAGAAAGTATTGGCTTGACAGAATTACAGGATTATTTTCGATACGAGTGCTCACTAAGCCACACCATAGAGATAAATCCAACCTCTTAACAGAGACTATAGATTGAACATGTCCTCACCAATAGACTTTATCCAAACATGTTAGACACCTATGCCTTTGTGCAGACATACATACTTGACTATTTTATCCTCTTAATACTTTCACTTTCAAATGTATTTTTCTCCAAGCTACAGTTATACAAAACATATATCTTGTAAGAAATACTTTTCTGAGGCACTTATTTTGACAAGCAAATTCCTTTTGGTTAATCTTTACAAAACTATTGAATTGTTAGGAAATTTTAAACATCGATCTTTGGTAAACCATTAAAACTACAAGTTGGTAAGCAGAGTTATACAGAAAGTTCTGCCTAGGAAAGGCATGATACCATTCAGAAAACTTGGAAAGTTAAACCCGAGATATACACTGGACCATGTAATATTTCAAACAGAGTAGGCCTAGTGGTCGTCAGACTTGAGCCTTGTTAGAGAACAACAGCAACAGGATTACACAACCACGTATTATCAGCTTTTCAGAATTGTCACCCATAATCCCATTTGGAAAGAAATCCAACCCATAGTCAAACATAAACATTGCAGGAGAACAAGTAGAAATCATGGACCGTGTGGTCAAACAGTAGAAGCAGAGTCGAATTCCTATCATTGGAGTTCGCTGGAATTCTAGAAAATCATCACCTTTTCACCAATATGTTTTCAGAAACCAACATAAACTGAACTTCGGGACGAAGTTCCTTTTAGAGGGGAAGACTATCACAACTCACCATTTCAGGTCATTTCCCGAACTTTGGAAAAACACTATTCATCAAACACTATTCATCAAAACACTATTCATCATTTTACTATTCATCGTTTTCGAGGTCAGTTTGATATTCTGAGAAACTTTTGGGAAATTTACTATTCACCGAACACTATTCATTTCCGGAAAAGTTTTCACCATTCACTTGCATTACTCATTTCATCGTAAATTTAGTTTACGGGTATTCAAATTCGCGTAACCGGATTGGTTTAGGTGCGAATTCATTTCATTAGTGCTAAGGACACTGCATACGGACTGGAGATAGTCTGCATATCATCATAACAGCATTTTCATGTTATACCACTCTCAGGATTTTCAAATTTCTATATTCAGTACATTTAACGTTTTTACGTATAAGTATTTATAGTAAACGTTAACACCCGGTTTATACACGACGAATATATCTAAATATTCCCACGATGGTCCCGACATATTTTTTATATCCATTTTAACATCATAAAAGTCATAACATTCAGTTACCCAGTATTTTGGAAATTTACTTTATTTATAACGTACGCGTATGAATATAACGACGGTTTTCGTTAAAACTAAACAATAATCACCCGATCACTCAGTAAATGTACCCAACATATTTTTAATATGTTTTTAACATTATTATAACTTTATTTCATCCCGGTAAACTTCGTGGACATTTATTTCTAATAAAACCGGTACCCGATCGTAACTAAAAACACAAACTAGTGCAAATTCTTACAAGGTTTTCTAATTAAATCCCAAGTACCCTAACCCCCCCCCCCCCCCTCCTACCCTTGAAAAACCGGACCATGGTCACCCCTTTTAACCCTTGGCATTAACTTCCTAAGTTTTATACTAATAAACTTCTAAAACCTAACTTTACTAAAATTACAAAATCATAATTCACTTTTAGCTAAGAACAATTTTCATCTTTCTCTTCTCCATCCCTTTGCAAACCCACGACCAAACCCCAACATAAAGATCAAGTGATCATTTTCCATAAAGTAAAACACTAAACTTGTTCATTTTACATGCCTAATCAAGAATCAAGCAACAAAAACACAAGAACATCAAGCATAATCATCCTATAATCATCTCATTTTATCAAGTAAGTTTTCATCTTTATTTTTTCATGGATCATCCTATTTTTACATGTATTACATAAGTATCATGCTAAAAACCATGTACAAGTAACTATACCATACTTTATTTTGGCTAAAAAGAAACATACAAACCCTAACTTTTTAGTTATGAATCCCCTTGCTCTAATAACTTGGTTAGGAGTCCATGGCACCCTAAGAAGGTGTATGGTAAGATTAGATTAGCCATGTGGTGATTACAAGAAGTTTGGTGATGGTAGAAATTAGTTTTTAACCTTGGAAACTTGATTTGGAACCTATTTTAGACATGCTGTCCCGTTTTGTAAAAATCTGGAAAATCAGTAAACACCAAGGAAACTTTGGCAAAATTTTTAGAAAATACTTTCAAAAACGAATCCGTAGGCGAAAGAACGGATTAAAAAGAGCTTATAACGAAGAAGTTATGATTTTTGCAAGATTGTTGACGAAATGTATTTTCTGGAAATTTGTTTGCTGTTGGACGTTTTTCATTGGACAAAAAGAGACTTTAGACGTAACCCGGAGGAGCCGAGCTTTCCAAAATATATTACTACATGTTAAGACGTAACCGTGGACATAAAGAACAAGTAAAACGGACAAGTAACGACAAAGATATACTCGTTTGAATATCGGCTAAAACCCTTTTATATTTGACAGCTTTTTAATAAAAGTGGCACAAAAACTACGAAGTACATTTATAAGCTAGAAGTAATATTAAGTACCAAGCTTTATAACTAATGTAGTATTAGTTATTACGAGTATGTTTTCATCATTTCAAGGATTACAACCCGAGGAATTCAACGCTAACATGGAAACTTACGAAATATATATATAAGTATATATATATATTACAACTAGCTTATTTTATTTTCTAATAGCAATATTTTTCCAAATACTTGGATTATATATTTTTGATAACACAAATGTTTTTCCAAAGAGTAGAGTGGTATAGAAACATGTGCATGGACATTCATAACATCATTTCATGATCTAAAGTAGATCGTTCATCATTCATATTAGGTTGCGGCTAGTGTGCGCGCCTTGTTTTTCAGCTCATTACATGTTCATGGTACCATCATATTGGGTTGCGGCAGCTAATTGTTCATTGGTGTTCATTTCATTTCATCACAGTTTCATCATATCAGGTGAGTCATAGCCCCTACTCTTTTAAATTGTTTTGCAAACTCTTTGGGGGAGAATACATGCTCGTTTTACTTAAACGCATTACTTGCTTTACATGGTTGATTACTCAAACAATTTCAGCTTTATCTAAATACTTGTTTGATTATCCGAGTACAAAACAATTCACTTGCTATTTACTCATGGACATGAGTGCATAAAGTTAAACTATTTACCGATTTCCTAAGATTGCCTAAGTTAAGGACCGGTAGCTACAATTTCAACGGGTATAGATTTACCTGCATTGGGTATGTTTGATTACCTACAATTTCAACGGGTATAGATTTACCTGCATTGGGTATGTTTGATTACCTACAATTTCAACGGGTATAGATTTACCTGCATTGGGTATGTTTGATTACCTACAATTTCAACGGGTATGGATTTACCTGCATTGGGTATGGATTTACCTACAATTACTTGGGAGCGTAACCTCCTACAGATAGCTAGAAAACCTTTTCGGTGCCTTGAACTTAGTGCAATCAATATTCATTTTATGCGTTTTGCTTATGGTCAGATTCATTTTGTGGCGACATCGCCATGGCTATTGTACATACGAAAATTACTTATGGAATTACGATACTTTTCCACCACTATTACTATTGAATTACAATACTTTTGTATCAAACATATTACATTTGGCAGTGGGTTGTAAACACACAGGTTACAAGTCTCTTATGGCGGGACTTGGAACTGAGTGGATTTACGATGCCTTTGCTGGGAAATCTTCATTTCAATGCATTACATTCTTTTTCACAAGACTCTATGAACTCACCAACCATTGTGTTGACACTTTAGCATGTATTTTCAGGTTTTAATCAATGGCACGCTACAGGAGGTTTTGGCAGGGTATGGCATGGTCATAGAAGACTCTGATTATTCATTTGGGGACCGTTTTAAACTATTTTAAGGGCCTACTTCCGCATTACTTTTAACAATGTAAATTCAACATTTTGATTTAACTATTTTATTCAAAATGATTCAAGTGCAAACCATTTTTGAACATGTGTTGTAATACCAATTGAATTACACCCCAGCTACATGTATGCTTCCGCTGGACCCGATTTTGGGGGTGTGACAACCTCCGTGCTTGTCTTTGGTCTTTAGTGGAACGATTATTTGTTGTAATTACTTTTATATTAGTGTTAAATGACCCCTAACTTGTATTTTGAGTAGAATAAAAGCGCATTTGCTTGAGGACAAGCAAATCTCAAGTGTAAGGGTATATGATGAGGCGAATAATGAACCACTTTTAGGGGGTCATTTAAGCCCGGAATTGAATTTATTTGATCAAATATTACCCTAAATCGGTCCTTTTGTGATTTTAGGTACTTTGGGAGAGAAATCTGGAAAAGGAAGCAATTCGGACATTTTTGGAGCATAAAAGTGAAGAAAACGCCAAAGACTTAATTTTCCAATCTGGGAACAGTAGGTGACGACGTCAAGAAGAAAATCCTGACGGCGTCAAGAGTAAAATACGTGACGGCCTGGAAAACATTATAACGTGACTACGTCAAAAGTAGATCAAGGCAGTCCGAGAATTCTTTTGGCGGCGAGATGACGGCGTCACCAATTTGGTCTTGACGCCGTCAGCCTCAATTTCCTATATATAGTTTTCTAATTTTCATTCATAAAAAAAAGGAGAAGTTTTGGAGAAACCCTAAGGCCGAACTTAGTACGAACTTTACAGGTTTTTCAAGGGTTTTCAGCCCTTGAACCCTTTCATGTGTAATTGAGATAAGTAATCTTTTAATTCAATCAATAGGTATATGTGTTGGTTGTCTATATCTTGTTCTTGTCTTAATTCTATCATGCTAGGCTAGATCTATCTTGTGTTTGCTTAGATCTAATGAAACCTAGATGTTAATTATGTGTTGATTACTTGTTTATGGTTGTATTGGATGAATGATTTCGATGTTAGGCTTAAGAAAACTAGCAGATCTCTAATTGGTAACATGCTTGAACGTCTTAGGAAACATGAACTGACGTGCACTAGGTTTTATTGGTTGAATTTAATGCATGAGTAAATTCTAATGATCCCATGTTAGGAGCTTCTTAGCCGGCTCAAGATAGGAGTGAAGTAGGCACTCATAGGATTGGGGAATTAAGTGTGCCACCCCATGAATGGTATTAAGCAATACAATCCGTCATCCACGCAACTATAATAAGTAATTAACGTGTAAAAGATATCTAGGGAGTAGTGAAATCTAAGTAAACACAATTTCTCCACTTATTTCTCACAACCTTAGTTAATTTAGTTTATTTTCATTTCTAGTATTTTATTTTGATTGCATCTTTAGTATTAGGTTAGTTGACTAGCAACTAATTCCGCCCAAAATCCTTAAAACCCGAGATTTTTACTTGCTTTCTAAAAAATATAAAAATACAAAAATAATCATCCTTCATCTTTAGAACTAGTATTTAGGTTTTCTAATCCTAGCGACACTATTCCTAGCTGAACGATCAATCCCCCGGTACTTGTCACAATACTATACTACAACGATCCGGTACACTGCCAGGTGGGGGTTGTAAGATTCTCAAGATCCCTTGAGAGGTAAAGCCTGGTGCGATTCCCACGTATCAATAGTTCATAGATTGCGTCAAAGAATCCATATCAAACATCCAATTTGGACCTGTACCTGCAATATTAGCTTTATTCTCCAAAAATTTTACATGCAACTTTTCCTCAATATGTTTGGTTCTTAAATTGTATACTCTAAATGCTTTACTAGCCATAGAGTATCCAACAAAATAATCCTCATCCGTTTTTCCATCAACCTTTTCTAAATGGTCTATGGTATTCAAAATGGTAACCTGACACCCAAATGGTCTCATAAACGCTAAGGTAGGATTTCTACCCCTAAAAAGCTCATAAGGTGTCTTATTCTTTGACTGTACCACTAAAACCCAATTCTGTACATAACAAGCAGTGTTGCTTCAGCCCAAAAATTCATAGGGAGTTTCGAGTCATCCAACATGGTTCTAGCAACTTCTATCAAATTTCTATTTCTCCTTTCAGCAGCCCCATTTTGCAGAGGAGTTTTAGGAACACTATACTCCCTTTTAATACCTTTGACCTTACAAAAATCATCCATCACTCTATTTTTGAAGCATGTCCCATTGTCACATCTGATAATTTTAACCTTCTTATCAACAAGGTTTTCTAACTCAGTATTGAAAGTTTTAAGGATGCCTGCTGTCTCATCCTTAGTGGCCAAAAAGAAAACCCAAGTAAACCTGCTATAGTCATCAGTTATAACAACACGGTACCTTTTGAAGTTTATACTGCTCACAGAAGTTGGACCAAACAAGTCCATATGCAACATGTAAAGTGGGTGAGCAATAGTATTTTGAGCTTTGGACTTATAAGAAGCAATGTGTTGTTTACCTTTGAGACATGCAACACATGTTTAATCATTCTCAAATCTTTTCTGGGGTAAACCTCTTTACCAAGCCATCTTTCACAATCATATTGATGGTTTTGAAGTTAACATGACCAAGCCTCCTATGCCATAACATGGATTCATCCAAAGTGGCCTTTGCAAGCAAGCAAGCAAGGTTCTCTTTAGGAACAATGTTCTTCATATCAATATTGTATAAGTTTCCTTTTCTAGGAATCTTAAGCAATCTCTGACTTTTATCAGGCAATTTATAATCCTTAGAAAGAACAAAGCATTCATTATCAATAAAAAGAACTTTGTTCATCTTGTCACACATCTATGAGACACTGAAGAGATTATACTTAAGCTCTTTCACATAGTACACATCTTCAAAATCCAAGTTTCCAGTTTTGATAGTTCCTTTACCAGAAATTTTACCACCAATGCCTCCTCCAAAGCTTACATATTGTCTTTCAAATGGTATGAAGTTTGAGAGATAAGACTTATTGCCAGTCATATGCCTTGAACATCCACTGTCAAAGTATCCTTGATCAGTCTTTATAGAATTTGGATGCCCCTGCACATTAGATAAGAGAAAAGTTTAGTTTCTCTTGGAGACCCAAGTCATGATTGACTTGGATCTGCCCTATGTATCAAAAAAAATTCAAGTGTAGGGAGGTTACAAGTAATCCCTTTGTATTGATGTATTATTTTGGATGGTAGGGCAAGAGTCTATGAAAATATATATATATATATATATATATATATATATATATATATATATATATATATATATATATATATATATATAAAGAAAAAATATCAAAAAAAAAGAAAAAGAAAAAGAGAGAGAATAAAAAAAAATGAAAAAAAATGATAAAATGAAAAAGAGAAAAAAAAATACGGACTACCATCCCGTCTTTATTTTTGTTTAAGTCAAGAAAGTGTTAATAAAAATACAAAAAGAGTTAGTAGTTAGCGATTTGAGTTGAGTCTTGGCTTAGCAACGCCTCATTATACATGTAATTGACCAAGAGATAATTGACTTGCCAGCAGTAAACTTCCCTTTATCTAACAAAACCATGTTTTCCATGCCCTTACACCTAACGTTACAACCCTTTAAAGACCTCTTTGATAGTCTATCCTAGTTGCTTACGCCAAAGCGGTGGAGGTTTGATCCATTCCTAAGCCTATGGTAATCTATGTGCTATGACAGGTCGAGAGTGTTGTATTCTCTCGTTTCCATATTTATATCACTTTATACACCTAAGACATTTGAGAATCCAAACACTTAATGTGAGGTGCTAGTATATAATTTTCATGCCTGTTTCAACAAACGTGGAACGATGGTATGTTGTAATTACTTTTATATTAATGTTAAATGACCTCTAACTTGTATTTTGATTAGTGTAAAAGCATGCTTGCTTGAGAACAAATAAATCCTAAGTGTAGGGATATTTGATAAAGATTTATTTGGTACCTTTTTAATGGGTCATTTAATCCCAAAATCATATAAATATGATCAGATATTGCCTCAAATCTTTTTCTTTAATTTTAGGTACCCGGGACGAGAAATCTAGAAATTTGCACTGTTTGGACGTATTGGATGAAAAATTGAAGAAAACGAAGAATTCGTGAAAAACATGTTAGACTTGGAGCTCTGACGGCGTCACAAGCTACACCGTGACGCCATCCCTAGTTTATGAAGCTTGATTTTTGGTTCAAGTTTATCAAGTGATGCTTTAGAGGAATAGGAAGATTCTACAACCTGACGCCGCAGGTACAAATTAGAGATAGGAGTCACGTGTTATGCTATAAAGAGACGGCTCAAAACAATTAACAAGTGACGGCCTCAAGATATTCCTGACGCTGTCATATTGGTGACTTGCACAAGACGAAACCCTAAACACGGCGAGCTGACGGCGTCACGACCTATGAGGTGACGCCGTCACATTTGTAAATCTATATATACAGCCTTTTAACTTCATGTTTCAATAAAGATAAGTATTCCCTTCAATCATTCGATATGTCTATGTATTGTTTGATTATGTGTTTATCTTTTGTTTGCTTTAGCATGTTAGCTTAAGTATATTTGTGTTTGCTTGACTTAGTGTAATCTAGTTATTGAATATTGATTTGTTGTCTCTTGTTTAGTTTATTGCCTCACATAAGGCTAAGAAAATTGGCTAACCTCTTATATGTAACTAGCTTCAACGTCTTAGGAACGCAACCGTAGAGTGCACTATTGGTTTTTCCTGTTGTATTTATTGTGTGAATTGCAGCTTGTAGATCCTAGATAACTTAACAAACTTTAAGGGATTTAGGGGAGACTAAGAGCATAGAGTTGGGGACTTCGGCACCCCCCCCCCCCCCCAACTAATATTAAGCAATACAATGCTTCAACTAAAATAAGGACGTGACAATTCAACAAATTAGTAGGAGATAACTAGGGAGTAATTATATCTAAGTGAACACGTTTTCCTCTCATAAGTAGTCACCACTTTTATTTTATGTTTTAATTAGTTTTATTTAATTTTATATAATTAAAAGTTTTTGAGTTAGTTTACTAGCAACTAATTTCGCCCATTCCTTCAAAACCGAGATTTTTACTCGCTTTCTAAAAAATACAAAAAGAATCAGCCCTCACTTCTAGACCTATCTCGTCATACATCTTGACCTAACAATACTATTCCCCTAGAGAATGATCAATTCCCCGTACATACCTGTACTACACTATAACGGTTAGGTATACTGCTTAGGAGATTGTAAAACTTATTTGTAAAGGTTACAAACCCCGCATCCGCTACCTTCTCAACAATCACTGTTACAGTGCCTCTGCAATCATTCAAACCACCCTCTCCTCAAGTTCATGTCACTGAACAATCCTCCTCATAAGTTCCAGTAGACAAAGGCAAAGGAGTTCTCACCACTCCCGAACCTGAAAAGCCAAAGCTTGTACCATCATCACAAAAGATTCAATAGGATCGTGATGAACTTATCTAGGTTCCATATGAGATCAATGGAAAGATGTATTAGATGACGCATGATCAAATCAATGCTTATATTAAAAAGTAGGAGCCATGGAAAAAGGCTACTGAAGAAGAAAGAAGGTTGGCTTTGACACACAAAGCTGTCATGCAGATTATTCAGGAAGAAGCAACAACGCTTGGCATTGATTTAAAAAATGTCACTAGTGATCAAGTGTTGGAGAAATTCAAAAACACTCAGGATGAAAGGTTGGCTGGTCTCAAAAGAAAACAAACTGAAAGACTTCATAGACTCTCTAAGAATAAAAGGAAGAAAATTGAGCAGTACAACTGGACTATTACCCAAAGACGAAGTCCTGAACCTATCACATATATAAAGATTATAGCCAAGACCAAGCCGACTGTTACCTTTGTATACAGGTGCAGTGACAAAGGGGAATTTGAAGTGCATGATCCATTCAAGTTCTCTGACTTTGGAATTACTGAGCTATATGAATTAGGTCCAATTATTAAGAAGAAAAGAAACGCTATCACCAAGGATCTGATGACCTCATTGAGCAACAGGTATGAAAGACTGAAGGAAATAGCTAAAGAACTTGGACTTCAGTCTACTCTCTTAGCTCCAGCTCCTCAACAGGCTCCAGGTCAGTCCTTAGAAATCAAGAAGAAACATATGGAGTATGAGCCTGAAATCAAAGTGTCTGGACTTGAATGCAATCGAGTTCCTCCTGAAGGAGTTCCCTTTTTCAAAAACATGGTCATACAGCAGCCTGAGTAAGTAATCTTCTTCTACGATTCCAATACAAACCAGCCAATAAAAATGGAGTGATATCAACAAAGATGGGTTTGATGCCTTGGTTGGGTACCTGGTAATGGCTGCTAAAGTCAAGACCATTGAGAATGCTGAGTTCAGCATGGACATAAGGAAAAAGATTGCTAATCACTCTGATCAAGAGAATCTCAAGTCCAAAAGAGTGAAGTTAGAACAATTGGGCCCCTACTTGGACTGAAAATGTTGAACCCACTATCCTTGGTAGCTATTGTTAGGAACTTTTGTAATCTGCGTATCAACCAAGTACTTTAGTCAAATCAGTGTTCCTTAGCTGCTTTATTGAATCTTCAATGTCAGAAGAAGACATTTTCTCACTTACACTGAACAAAACACTTAGACTATGTTTATATCCAAATAAGGGGAGATTGTTGGGTCCATTCATTATCCAAACTCACTTAACCTAGGATTTGAATAGAAAATAAACTAAGTGTTGCAAATCCATAAACACAATCAAGTCACTGAGTGAATAGTTACTCAGTGAGTCATCTTCAGGATGCTCAGGACAAGTGTAAAAAAGAAAAACTTTCCATTCAGTGAGATGGAACTCAGTGAATGATACTTGAGCCAAAGAAGAAGATGACGGGATCAATGAGTATTAACAATATCTCACTGATCTCCAAGTCTCCTCAACATCTACGTAGATAATAGACCAAAGACTGAAGACAAAAGAGTAAAGAATTAGCGGGACAAGGCGGGAAAAGTTTGAAACGAATGAAGGAGAGCCTTTATCGAGCAAAGGTCAAACTTACCCTAAATGGCTTAAAACCAAATTTGTGTCAACCCTGGTTATTAGAAAGCACCCTTGTCTTAATACCCAAAATAGATGATCCTAACTAACACAACATCTATAAGTATCTTATCAAATCTAGACCTAGTTTATCTTTATATTATTTGATAACAGTTGTAAGTACTTGTGTGTAAATAGGATCATAAGTAGGAGAAGAAATGTTGACAAGTTCGTGCACTTAATGAATATAAATCCAAAAAATCCTTTCTCTCCTCCAAAACACAAGTAAGTCCTTAAGTTTAGCCCAATTGGTTTAGCATAGTTATGCTTAAGCATAGCTTAAGTTAAGTGAGGATAATTACCAAACTTGTCATTCAATCTCATGTGTTATTCCGCAAACACTTGTGTATAATTCTTTCTTAATTGCAAATATAACTAAATGTTGAAATCTTTGTGTCATTTTACTTTTACATTCATCATTTAACAAAGCATTTTATTCAAATTACTTAACCATGGAACATCATTAGTTAAATTTTTAATTAACACTATGTAAACAGAACAACATTGTAGAAACTAGAAAGGGGGTTGAATAGTTTCACCGTTTCTTTTTACTTGCTAAAACATTTTGCCGTTTTTAGGTCGGGTTAATATTCTTTTGCAAACTTTTTGAATTCTACTTTTTATGTGATATATATTTAACTACTAACAAACATAAACAAACAAGTAATGTAAAGAGTAAGGAAAGAGCATGACCAAGAGACGCGGCGATTTATAGTGGTTCGGCACGAAGCTCACTCCTTCATCCTACTCCACTCCCCGAGTACCACACTCAAGAATTATCAATCACTATATCAATACACTCCTTCAGGCGGAGCAATCTGTACACAAGCTTACACAAGGTTTAACAACACTAAGCAGAATGTCGATTACTAATCGTAGCTAGAACCAATCTACTCCAAGGCCTACGTGGCCACACGAACAAGCACTATTGTCCAACTTGGATCTTCACACAGTCCAAGCCTTCACATAAATAGTATACTTCGATCTTCATCCAATTCAAGCCTTTACACGAGACACACTTAGATCATCACCTGATATAAGCCTTCACACTAAGACTTACTTGGATCATCATCCGATCCAAGCCTTCACACAAGACCCACTTAGATCATCTCCCGATCCAAGCCTTCACACTAGACACACTTGGATCATCACCCAATCCAAGCCTTTATACAATGACTCAACTAAGTCCTAACCTACACACTAGGACATCACTCTCCTCACAACAAATAAATGAGCTAATCTGGTTACAAGACTTCTTGGATCTTCATCTTCTTCCAAGTTCACACATATAACTCCATCCTCGACTCACACACAAGTCGGAAGTATTTACAATATTTACAAAACCTATAACCGTAACACTTGTTACATTTGTGTGTGGACACCTATAACATCTCCAATCTTCATCTACGTCGAGAGTTCTTCTCTTGCACTTTGCGGAAGAGGAACACACTTTAACATCTTGAATCTTCATCTACGTCGAGAGTTCTTCTTTTGCATATTGCGGAAGAGGAAATCACTAATAAACATATACCGACATGTTACAGTGATCAAAGAAGAAATAAAAATAAAACAGAAAGTTTTTGTGTTTGTAAGACCCTTTATTCTGAAGAGGAACGGTTCACTATTTATACATGAGAAGAGGGTGGTGGCATTCCCTTAAATAGGCGACGGTCCTTTATCACTAAGGGACTGTATCGATAGACGCTCCCATTTTTGTCCTGACGTGGTGAAAACTTATCCGGTGAATTCAACTGTCATAGGGGGAAATATAGCTGTTACAAATATGAATTTTGAATATATTTTCTAAATGAAACATTTATTTAAAAATACAAAAATACTTTTGTGAAAATATTTTGTCAAACTTAAAAATATAAGTTTAGGAGGAATTAAAATTATTTGATCACTTTACTAATGACGGTATAATGTTTGTTCATACCTGAAGTGACGTTGTAGTAGCTACGTAGAAGAAACGATTTTGCTCGATTAAAATCTTATTAACCGTAACTTTACGTAACATGTCGTTATATTTTGTGGTTATCAAAACACAAGACCGAATAATGCAAATAACGTTCTTGACATTATTTGTATTAACAATCTCTCCCTTTTTGATGATTACAAAATATAAACTCATTTAAGTAAAATTATGCGTTGATAAATTTTTAATGAGTTTTCCCGTTACTTCTCCCCCTTTTTGTAGAATCAAAAAGGTGTCGTCGGTGTTGAGGAGAGGAGACACAAGCATCCTTGAAAGCGCATTGTCATTTTTGAAGGAATATTATCATCCTAAATAGGGCATCGTCGAAAAATTCAACGGAATACAAGCTCCCCCTAACTAAGTGCTCCCCCTAAATGAGGACACCGGGGAATCGAGGTATGGTGATGTGCTACAAAAACAAGGTAGAAATAAAGCACATTCATATATATATATATATATATATATATATATATATATATATATATATATATATATATATATATATATATATATATATATATATATATATATATGGAAAGATAAGTGTAAACCCCCATTTTCAAAGACCGCAGCGGATGTCAGGTCTGAGGTATTACCTCATGGAATCACAGTCACAATAATAGAAAACGACTCGAAAAGAGACATTTTTATAAAATGAGTTATCATTCATTAAAACATCAGAGCTATTATTAAGAAGAGGTCCCGTGAATCTAAATGTGAATTGTTGTGTTTGAATGATAACGGGTGTGAAAGTCCATCAAGTCCATTGCCACTCCATGCCATAAGTTGTTCAGTTACCTAGGATACATGCTTAATGAATCAACCCTAAGGTTGAGTGATATTCATATGTTTTAGTTAAAAATAGTTGAATACGAGTTTAGTAAAGCACGGGCTACGTTGTTATACAAACATGGAAAGTAGATAGAAGCCGTATTTAAACAGTTTGTGTCAGTGTTGTATGATCAGTACAATACTGGGGAGAGAGTGTTATTTCACTAAGCTCATGAAACCGCACGTTAATTGTTCGGGTCATAGGGTCTGCATACCAAACTATGAGGGGACGAGAAGGATATCTTGCCAAAGCTAATCCTTAGAGGTTTCAAGTATAGTACTTATTGGTTACCCGGTTGAGGTATACCAACGGGAGTTGTCAAACTCTAATAGATCTATCACCTATACTCGCGTTCAATCGGGTACCCCCACACAAGTGATTATTGTTCATAAATTTTTGTTATGTAATGGTGGCAGAAAGTAACACTCGTGCAATAACCAAAGAAAAAGACTTATATTCGATTTAAAGAAAATCAAGTAGCATGTATCCCCCTCACAGGGTTTGTAAAGCATTTAAAAAAGTGAGGCTATGAACTCACCTGGGCTTAGGGAAATCTGATTGGTGTGAAAAGTAACTCAGAGATTAGACTGCTGACTTATGTATCCTGGGGGTAGGGTTTGGTGTGCGTGTGTGTGTGTGTATGTCTGTTAAGTCCTCGTTATTGTTTTTAGGTTTCTCAAGTAATCAAACTTAGGGTTTCCAGATTTGGTTATAACATAACACCATTCGGGCCATCGTAATTTAGAAGTATAACTCCTTACATGAAGCTCCTTACTATTGTGTTATATTATTAAGTACTAGATTTAAATATAATGTAATACCGTTCGGGCCATCATAATTCAGAGGTCATATTGTAGCAAATGTTTGAGTTGACACTTTAATTCGTAAACCCATCAAACTCGTCAAAACGAATACACAAATAAAACCCCTCACATGAAGTTTATATGTACTTTTATTTACCCTCTAAGTTTATATATATACAAAATCTACCCTATACTTACATATACTAAGTATTAACTTCCTAGATTATTCAATTTTAGTCCCTAAACTTATATATTTACAGAAATGATAGAAATGACCCTTAGACTTATACGTTTTAATTAATTTACCATTTATACCCTAACTTACTAACATTTATAAAAGTAGTCCTTATAAGTTTATGACTATATTAACTTTTATCCTAAGGTTATAGAACTTTGCAAAAACGGTCCTTATACTTACTAATTCTAAGAAATGTCAAAAATAGTCCCTAGACTTAGTATTTTCAGAAAGTTACCATATATACACCTATGCATGAAAATTATTGCAAAACTAGTCCTAAAATCATGTAAACTATATTTTTATGAAAAAAAAGAGTTTCTTAGGTTATGACTAACTAATATTAGTTTAACTAAGTTGTCTAAACTAGCTTATAGCTTATGGTAAGGGCTTATAGCATATAAATAGCAATTAGTATAAAATTAGGGTTTTAAAATGGAAGGGTTCTAAGGCATCCTAATACTATCCTAGTACTGTAATAAAGTTATTAGAATCAAAACTTAAGCTTACTTGACCTAGGTAGGGCTTAACGTGGGTATTTAGGGTTTCCTAGGCAAAAATGGAATTCGACAAGGACTTGGGGCTTAGATACTCAACTTCTAAGGCTACTAGGACTCTTGTACTATCACTAGGACTAGAGAGTGTTTAAGGTTAAGAGGAGAAGAGATGTGATTTGAAATGAAGGGCATAGGGCCTATTTATAGGGTGCGTTTTGTGTAGCGATCAAGAAAAGGGAGAAGGAGATGGCAAGAGGGGGGGATGACTAATCTTAGCTACTAGGTGATTATGGTAGGCTAAGGAATAAATAGGACAAGCTATGGTGAGCTAGAGGGTGGTGTGTGGTTGTGGTGTTGCCGCGCCTCAAGTAGGTGACAAGGAGGTGATCCACCTCCGTTTGTGCTAGCTTGGGAGGTGATATGGTGTTTAATTGAGGTGCTTAAGCTACTAGGGTGTTTGGTTGAGGAGCTTGAGGTGCTTTGGTTAAGTTTTTACTAGTTTAGGTTTAATTAAGACCTAGTTTTGTTTATTGAGAGATTAGGGTTTAGGTTAAGGTTTAGTGCCTAGATTAGGTTCCTATGGGTGTTTAGTGACTAATATTAAGTCCTAGGAGGCTTATACTAAGTGGTGGTAACTTATAGTAAAGATTTGGGAAGGTTGAACCTAGTTTTGGGGCTTATATGACCTAGTTATGGTTTTGTGCTTAAGGGACTTGACCCTAAGTTCTAGGGAGTTGTACTATTGTATAGGGGTGCTAATATATCCTAATGTTGATAAGGTAACTCATACATAATCCTTGAACACTTTCAAACTAGTTTGGATAAGCAATTAGGGTTTTAAAGATAATCGTAAACACATAGGGTTCAATTAGGGTTTCTGATAGATATAGTATACTAGAGTGATAGATTACGTAGAGTAATGATGTTTAGGACCTAGAATTGAAATACTGGGATGTTTACACGATGTAAACTTAGTGGTGTTGGGCATAGGTGGATACGTGAGCAGGTCTAGAGAGTCATGCATGTAATGAAAAGCAAAAATTTACTTGTGAAATTACCTTGTGGTGGAAATGTTTTTGATGAGATTTTATGGGTTATTATAGTCTTACCCCCTATGAGAAAATCTCGTCCCAAGATTTAGTAAGAGTAGAGGTGGAAATAGGAGAACGAGTTATGATTTGAAGGAAAGGACGATATTGACAGAGGAAAGGAATTGTTTCGTACAAACGGATTAGGAAGTGTTTGTACGCGTGCCAAATACTCAGACTCATTTATTTATATCTTATCACTTACAAGCAGAGGCGTCCCAATTCTTGTTAGTAAGAGTTTATAAATTCATGGTCCGCTGATTTATAATTTTCTTATCAAAATGAATGAGCGCCTTGATTCATTTCAATAAGATAATTATAAATCATCCTTAAGTAGTATTGGTAGAAAAATGAAGAGGGAGTTAACAACACTTAAGGGGGTGTGGTACGGGAATGTTTTGAGAGAGTGGGTTATCAGCATTAGTCATGTTTTTAACTCGGGTTTCTAGTGCTGCAGTACTACTGTCAACAACTAATTACCAAATGGCACCTTGAGTCATGGCTTTGCAAGATAACACGGGATTAGAAGGATAATATCATAAGTTGGTCATAATGAGGATTACAAAAACTTCGACTTAGATATTTTTACAAGTTTCTAACTAATAGAAACTTGCAGAGTGACAGAATATTTGAGAATACAAGTTCTAACACTTAGAACATTGTAGTACGATGGAGAGAGAAAGTATAAGGGTAGGTTAAGATAGGGTGGAGAATGACGAAGGAATGGGATGAAGGGATAGAAAAGAATGAAAGGGGAGAATATAAAAGGACGCAAGAGTGAGAAAGAATGAAAAAGGAGGATTAAATGGAAGAGGATGAGTGGGGAAAGAACGAAAGGGAAGGATGATTGGAAGGAGTAGAAAACAATGGAGAAGTGAGAAAGAAAGTAGAAAAGTAGAAAAGAATTAGAGCGTAGGATTAAACGGAGGAGTAGAAAAGAATTGGAAAGTAGGAAGGAACGGAGGAGTGGGATTAAATGGAATAGTAGGAAAGGATTACCTCAGAGGACGGAAATCCTAATGAGGGTAAGATTTACTAGATCTCCTCGAAGTTTGTTTCCCTACCTAAAGATCTCGGTACTATCTATAATGAATTATCTAGTTTGGCAAACTTAGATTCATTAAGGGAATAGTCTATGTGTAGTGTAGTTAGTTTAACCGGTGAATGATGATCATAAGTCTTAGTGTTCCTAGGTGAAGTCATTTCCTAGTTATATCTAGTAACCTCGAGTTCTAGGTCTTGGTATATAAAACTTAAGGTAGGCTTGGGATAGTGGTGTAATATTCCTAGTAATTCCTAAATCCTCAAAGATATAGAATGTGGGAAATCTTAATACGGGATAGGCAATTTATGAGACTAGGTATAGGCAAACTATAACCTCAAAATGGCTTGTTCATATAACTTATAAGGTGAAAACTTGACTAGTACCGATTGCATCTAAAAGACTCCTTATATCAGATCTATAACTAACTCTAATGTCCTCGATAATCATATCAAGAGTAGAAAGCCTAACACGTACTAAAACAACCTTATTGGAATGTCCTTCCTGTAACTTAGCTATCGGGGCATGAGTTTCTCTAGTTCGGTTTCTAACCTATCAAAGTCTCTAAAATCACTAATCTTATTTTCTATTTCCTCGATAATTTCTTAGAGATATCCTATCTAGCTAATTCAAAGTATTCTCTATTTATTCTTATGTTCTTCTAAGGGTGTCCTATCCAAAACTATTTCTAACCTTGAATATAGGAAAACCTAGAGAGTGTAGTATGGGTTTTACTAAGAGGGGAAACTACTTCGGAAATCATAGTAATCTTAAGGGAGTGGGAAGTAAAGAGGGAAGAATAGGAGTATGCTTGTATATAATTGTTATATACTTGCGTATAGGAATAGTTAGGGGAAGATGCTCTAACTAGGGGAAACTAAAAGATTTCGGAGAAGTGAGAATTTAGAGTCGGGGGAAAAATTTGGAATGACAGGGGAAGTGATTTAAGGAGTTTAGAGATGGTAAGGAATAGAGTATGGGGAGAGTTGTAATACATGACATACGATGTCATAAAACAACTAGGAAGGAGATCACAACCACATATGGTCATAAATAACTTGTCATAGATAAGGTTTAACAAGTGTCGGTATTTATGCCATATGTCTCGTGGTTGGATTTGAAAAGATAGGGGTTTTAGGCAGATTTTCGGGTGTATAAAGGAGGAATTTAGTGGAGAAAGAAAAATAGGAAATGGATTTGTTTTTTAGGGCCCACTTTATCAGCACTTACTAAGGGGGTGCTTGGTGGGGAGGTTAAGGAGGGTGGGGAATGGGTAAGGTATTTAAAAGGGCCCACATCACATTGTTTTGTGCTTGGTAAGGGGGTGCAAAGGGATTGATTAACCCACAGTGGGTAATCAACCATTATAGAGTAAATTAGGGGGTAAGCGATTGATTACCCACCTCAGTCATTCCTTTGCATTCCCTTTCCTTTTCCCTTTTCCCACTTTGAGCCAAGCAAGCCCTAAGTATCTAAAGGGTGATATCCGAGGTTTATCCTTAAAATGCTTAAAGTTTAAAAGCTAGTATTCCTACGGGAGGGTTCCCTAAGGTTTAAGGTATCATAACTAACTAATATTGATACTTAAGGGTTGTAAGTAATATATATCCTTTAGTATTACTTTGCGGGATAGAATGGGATTTAAGATAGGTTATAACAAGTATCCAACTTGTTGGGTTCCTTAATTGGTAGCTAACTTAATATCTAGGACTATAATAGGGTTTAGAATGTCTTAAGGTAATCTAGTAAAGGGAAGGATTGGGTGATGGTGTTTCTATCTTAAGTGGTGATTAAAGAATGAAAACTAGGGCAAGGTATAACGAAGTCCTAACTTATCTTATATCATAGGTATCCTATCTTACGTATCCTATATCTAACTAGTACCATTATCTATAGTGCATATCCTAGGGTGAAATTCTAACCAAAAGCTGTAGGTGGTAAAGGTGTACTAATTGGTGATTCCTTCCTAATAATCCTTAAACTTAGGGTTAGGGTCAGAAGGGCTTTCTGTATCTAATCGATGAAGAACCTAATTTTCATCGATTATCTCTTATAAGGTATAAATCCTATTGGGTTACTACCTAGCTATCGCTATGACCTTTTTCTATCTTCAATAAAAGGTCAATAAAGAGTTCACCTAAACAATTCAGGATATTCACAACCTGATCTTCCTAGTGTTCTAAGTGTGTCCTAAGGGGATTTCCTCCAACCTCAAATTTCCAAGATGAAGTAGGAAGATTAGTGAAAAAGGGTAGGGGTGCGAAAGTATAGAATCACTTCCTAAGTAGGCTAGGGTTATTACTAGGTAAGTGTGATAAATGATGTATGGGTCTCCTAAGTAACATTGATCCTTCGGGAGTAAAGAATCCTTGGGGATGAAATGTTGGTGAGGGTAGTATTGGGGTAAAGGTAAAATAGTAGGTAGAGGGATAAGAGCTAGCAGGGGAATATGTGACGCTTTTAAGCATAAGATGGATTATCGGGAAAAGGCGAGAAACTTAGAGAGGCTAGTGAATCTAAACTATTCCTAGAATCTACCTAGGAAATAGGGGACATGTTTCAGGGTATAATCCAGAACATTTGGAGAGGGAAGAGCATTCTCCGCATGTATACTGGATGGGACGATAGTAGGATAGGGGGAGTAGACATGACTATATAATAACCAGATGTGAAATAACCTAAGTTACTTATAAAAATAGCAGTTGTGGGATATCTACTTAGACTAACCTTTTGCATATAGTGTTTCGGGGAATGGTAGTGGCACTGAGGAATTTCTTGGGTTTAGGAAAAGTAGTTGTAGTTTAGATTTTGACCTTGTTCTCTACAACTGAGGCTCTTATACCAATCTGTAACACCCCCATTTTAATAGACCGCAGCGGATGTTAGGTCTGAGGTATTACCTCATGGAATCACATTCATAATAATAGAAAACGACTCGAAAAGAGACGTTTTTATAAAGTGAGTTATCATTCATTAAAATATCAGAGCTTTTATTAAGAAGAGGTCCCTTGAATCTAAGTGTGAAATGTTGTGTTTGAATGATAACGGGTTTCAAAGTCCACTTAGTCCAGTACCACTCCATGCCATAAGTTGTTCAGTTACCTAGGATACATGCTTAAAGAGTCAACCCAAAGGTTGAGTGATATTCATATGTTTTAGTTAAAAATAGTTGAATATGAGTTTAGTAAAGCACGGGCTACGTTTTTATACACCCATGGAAAGTAGATAGAAACCGTATTTAAACAGTTTGTGTCAGTATTGTATGATCAGTACAATACTGGGGAGAGAGTGTTATTGCACTAAGCTCAAGAAACCGCACGTTAACAGTCCGAGTCATGGGGTCTGCAGACCAAACCATGAGGGGACGAGAAGGATAACTTGCCAAAGTTAATCCTTAGAAGTTTTAGGTATAGTACTTATTGGTTACCCGGCTGAGGTATACCAACGGGAGTTGTCAAACTTCAATATACCTATCAACTATACTCACGTTCACTCAAGTACCCCCGCACAAGTGATTATGGTTCATGAATTTTAGTTATGTAATGGTGGCAGAAAGTAACACTCATGCAATAACCAAAGAAAAAGACTTTTATTCGATTTAAAGAAAAGCAAGTAGCCTGTATCCCCCTCACAAGGTTTGTAAAGTATTTAGAAAGAGTGAGGCTATGACTCACCTGGCTTAGGGAAATCTGATTGATGTGAAAAGTGACTCAGGGATTAGACTACAGACTCACGTATCCTGGGGGTAGGGTTTGGGGTGTGTGTGTGTATGTTTGTTAAGTCCTAGTTACTGTTTTTAGGTTTCTCAAGTAATCACACTTAGGGTTTCTAGATTTAGTTATAACATAACACCGTTCGGGCCATCGTAATTTAGAAATATAACTCCTCACATGAAGCTCCCTACTATTGTATTATGCTGCCAACATAATACCGTTTGGGCCATCATAATTCAGAAGTATATAACTCCTTACACGAAGCTCCCTACTATTGTGTTATGTTAATAAGTACTAGATTTAAATATAACATAATACCGTTCGGGCCATCATGATTCAAAGGTCATATTGTAGTAAACGTTTGAGGAGCCAGGGCACTTTAAGTAAACCCAGCAAACTCATCAAAACGAATACACAAATGAAACCCCTCACATGAAGCTCCCTATTATTGTGATACATTATATAAAAAGATAGTACTTTTATTTACTAGGTAAATACTTCATTTAAACAACTAAGTTTATAAGTTGACACTTTTTACCCTCTAAGTTTATATGTATACAAAATCTACCCTATACTTACATATACTAAGTATTAACTTCCTAGATTATTCAATTTTAGTCCCTAGACTTATATATTTTAGAGAAATTACTGAAATGACCCTTAGACTTATAAGTTTTCATAATTTACCATTTATACCCTTAACTTACTAACATTTACAAAACTAGTCCTTATAAGTTTATAACTATATTAACTTTTATCCTAAGGTTATAGAACTTTGCAAAAAGGGTCCTTATACTTATTACTTCTAAAAAATGTCAAAAGAAATTCCCTGGACTTAGTATTTTTAGAAACTTACCATATATACCCCCTATGCATGAAAACTATTGCAAAACTAGTCCTAAATTCATTTAAACTATATTTTATGAAACAAAAGCGTTTCCTAGCTTATGACTGACTAATATTAGTTTAACTAAGTTTTCTAAACTAGCTTATAGCTTATGGTAAGGGCTTATATCATATAAATAGCAATTAGTCTAAAATTAGGGTTTTAAGATGGAAAGGCTTAAAAGAAAATGATCAAGGCTTAGGCAAGGGTTCTAAGGCATCCTAATACTATCTTAGTACTATAATAAAGTTATTAGAATAAAAAATTAAGCTTACTTGACCTAGGTAGGGCTTAACGTGGGTATTTAGGTTTCCTATGCAAAAATGGAACTCGACAAGGACTTGGGGCTTAACTACTCGAATTTTAATGTTACTAGGACTCTTGTACTATCACTGGGACCAGAGAGTGTTTAAGGTTAAGAGGATAAAAGGTGTGATTTGGAGTGAAGGGCATACGCTCTATTTATAGGGTGTGTTTTGTGTAGTGAAAAAGAAAAGGGATGTGCTAGGGTGTCTACTTGAGGTTCTTAAGCTACTAGGGTGCTTCATTGAGGAGCTTGAGGTGCTTTGGTTAAGTTTTTACTAGTTTAGGATTAGTTTAGACCTAGTTTTGTTTAGTGAGAGATTAGGGTATAGCTTAAGGTTTAGTACCTAGATTAGGTTCCTATGGGTGTTTAGTGACTAAGATTAAGTCCTATGAGGCTTATACTAAGTGTGGTAACTTATGATAAAGATTTGAGAAGGTTTAACCTAGTTTTGGGGCTTATAAGACCTAGTTATGGTTTTGTACTTAAGGGACTTGTACCTAGGTTCTAGGGAGTTATACTATGGTCTAAGGGTGCAAATATATCCTAATGTTGCTAAGGTATCTCATAAATAAGCCTTGAACACTTTTAAACTAGTTTGGATAACCAATTAGGGTTTTAATATAACCATAAACACATAGGGTTCAATTAGGGTTTCTGATAGATTTAGTATACTAGAGTGATAGATTAGTTAGTGTAATGATATTTAGGACCTAGACTTGACATACTAGGATGTTTACATGAAATAAACTTAGTTGTGTTGGGTATAGGTGGATACGTGGGCAGGTCTAGAGATTCATGCATGTAATGAAAAGCAAAAATTTACCTGTGAAATTACCTTGTGGTGGAAATATTTTTGATGAGATTTTATGGGTTATTACAATAAGATAGATAAAAAGGTGAAATCAAATAGATAGAGCATGAATCAGATAGAGAATCAAAGAGAAAAATCTGAATTTTAGCTCCTACTGGGGACGGTCCCGTAAATGGGGGGACGGTCCCTCAAAGATTAGGGGACTGCCAGTCCATTAAAGGACCGCCACCAAGAGGTGACTTGGTTGGCAGTAATGTTGTGTTTTTAGTAACTTCCCATTTTTAAGGTTGAATAATTTTAGTCCATTTTCAAGTCAACTATGATAAATATCACAACATAATTAACGTAACCTAATCATCCATTCATTCATTCATGAAAAACATACAAGAACATTCATAAATATCACATAATCAAGATATCATCAAACTACAACAATTAGTCATCAACTAATACAACAAGCTATCTCCTAAAGCATGCTTCGCCCAAAATATAGCTTCCACTTGATTATTCTTAACTAGACATTTGAAGATATCTAGTTAGAGGGTGGAGTGGATGATGGTGAGGTTGAAGGTGGAGCCGAAGGTGGCATTGTGGAAATGGGAGTTGGTTGCACATTTTATTGAGCAAGAAGAGACTCAATGTAGCCAAACATGATGTGGAGTTCATCTCTTAGAGAGTGGATGAGATAAAAGTTGTGGTAACAACAAGCACATCCCATGGTGTGGCATTGTGGAAATGGGAGTTGGTTGCACATTTTATTGAGCAAGAAGAGACTCGATGTGGCCAAACATGATGTGGAGTTCATCTCTTAGAGAGTGGATTAGATAAAAGTTGTGGTAACAACAAGCACATCCCATGGTGTGGTTGTTAACAAAGTAGTAAGGAATGGGAATGTCAAGGTTTGGAGATGATGGTGGAGTGGGAGGAGTGATTTTCAAAGGCCCATTTGGTGATGTGGTGGTATGATTTTGTGAGTTTGTTGGGAAAGGATGTGAGTCTCTTGGTGAAGAGCAAGAAGAGATAGGAGATAATGGTTGATTACTCACAAAAAGGAGTGTAAGCACCCAAGCTAGATTGGGTGAGCAAAGGTGACAAGTTTTTTATGAATGACGAGAAGGGTGATGTGGTTGGCTTTGAACTAGAGGATGGTTTTGATGAAGAGTAGGATGTTCCATTGGTGGATGGTGTTTTAAATGGTGCACTTGGTGCTTGAGGTGATGGTGGTGACTTTGGAGATGGTGTGGTGTCATAGAGAGTGAGATCAATGAAGTTGGTTTGTGGTTGAACGATTTTAATCTTAGGCCTTTTGTTTGGTGGTTGTGAATTGAGTAAGGTTGTGAGTCTTTTGTTTGAGTTTGGCAATGAGGTGGAAGATGATCCCATTTTAGGTGATGAAAATGAAATGAGAGGTGATTGTAACGAGGTTGGAGAAGAGGAGTGGTGTTTAAATAATCAAGCATGGTTATGGTTTATGCAAAGCATGCATTAGGAAACATTAAGCACTTAAGATTGTTTATCTAAACATGGTAAGGTGGTGATAATCATGCAATAGGTTTAAGATTGTAGAAAAGAAGAAAACAGTGCAAAAATCCGTGATCCCAGAGGGACAGTCCATTAAATCACAGACGCTCCTTTATCACTGGAGGACCGCCAGGTCGATATAGGACCGCCGGCAGTAGGTTCGCAAAATTTTGCCCAGTTTCTTATTTCTGTAACCTGCATATACAATCTATTTCTATTCATCACAGAAATGCAAAGACTAAATTTTAACAATAAAAGATGTCATATACCAACTAAATGTCTCATAACATCATCTAAATCCAAACATAACAAATAAGCATGTCTAATAATCATGAAATGAGTTCACACAAACCATAAACATAGTTGTTCCAAGTACATCAATAGAAGTGCTCCAAATAACATTTTACTTCTAATTCTTTTTCTTGAGGAGGTTCTTGATTGACTTCAATCATTTCCTTTACTCATCCCGAATTTGAGTTAGAAGGGTGATCACAGATGGGTCTTCAGAGTTGAGATTTTGAGGGATTTGAGGAAGAGCATTGATGAAGGGTTGGGATGAAGTAGAGGCATTAGCATTGGAACTACCAATGTGTTCATCATCATCTATGTGATGAGAGGATGAATCACTGGAGTATAACTCGGGAAACAAGGTCCTTTTCGACCTAGAATCAGACCTTGTTTTATGCTCAATATAAATAGTGAGCAGGAACATGACACGATCATGGATATGGAACTTTTTCGATTTGAGTTATGGAAATTCATCCATGATATGATTCAACAAACGGGTCAAAAGCATGCCATAGGGCAGATTTAACTTGGGCTTTTTAGTGACAAACTCCATTCTCCTAACCATGTAGAATGCTAGATTGTAGGGTGTCGATGTGACAGCATAATAAAGCATGTGACCGAGACAAGCTGGAAGATGATCCCTATTGCCACCAAGGCAAAAGGTGTTTTCACGTATGATTTCCTCAAAGGTTTTGAGGTGATTTTCAATTTCTTTTATAAGGATTTAGTTTTCTTTAATGGGAATTTTCTTACCTTTGTGAGTACGGGTAGGAGGTGAGGTTCATGGTTTTTGAATGAGAGTCCTAATTTCGTCTAGAGAGGGGGGAATAGTGGCATATTTCCCATGTCTGGGGGTGCTTCTAACAAGAGCATCAAGGCTCCATTCGTTAGTGAAGGAGCATTGCCCCGTGGTAGGAAGACCAAGTATGTGACCAAAATCAGGAAGTGAGTATGAAATTTTTTTTTCTTGAATGACAAACTCCATATAGATTTCATTCATGGACTCAGTTCTCAACCTAAACTGACTATAGAACTCTAGGATAAAATGAGGAATGATTAACTCATTTATTTTGTAAAGACATTCTAGTTTAGCAGAACTTAACATAGCTTCAAGGTAACTAAAGTCCTCAAAGTCAGGATACACGACTTGACCTTCATGGATACAACGTTTTTTAATTCGTTGGAAATTCTGGGAAAGAGATGAAGGGTACTCAGTGGAAAGGATGGGTATGTAGTTGCGTGTCTTTGTGTGATCAACCCAGTTAGGTTTAGGCATGTTTTTCCTAAGAAAAATGAAATAAAGTAAACATTAAGTTGGATAGCCTGTAATTTTTATATTTATCCCAAACACCTCCCATATATCATAATACATTTTAATTTTGAAATTCGTGATTCATTTCGTTGCATGCTTATGAAAACGTTTCTGACATGTATTAACAATGCATAACTACGTTATTGTTACATGATTAAACAATATTATCAACAACAAATTCGAATTGGGGATGATCTCATTCTTGACCCATTTTCAAAACTCACAAATTAGATATATTATTTTGTTAATGATGCATTGTTGAAACTTGCTTTCAATTGTTATTAACTTTGCAAAGAAATGAGAATCCCTAATTTTTAAATTTATGTTCATATGAACCCTAATAATTCAATTGTGAATTAGATAAGTGAAATTGAAGAAATTAACTTACAATAGATTGATTAGTATGTATTAGTGATTGATGATCTTGAATTGAAAGACTTTGAATTGATTTGATTATAGGTGAGTGAGAGTTTGAGGTGTTGTGGTCGAGTTTCGTCACTTCTGCAGCAAAGGGGAGTGTGTGGTTTAGTTTTAGATGTTCTACAGTAAGAAAAAAGGGTATGGCCAAAAATGTTGGACGGTCCTTTTTCGATATGGGACCGCCGGCTGTAAGCTTGTGGTTTTTTCCTGTTTTTGGTGTTTTGGTCTTTATGAAAAATCTTTGGTTTTAGATGGTTTTAAAACATAACTCTTTGTACACGAAATAGACTCAATACGCACGAGTAGGCTAAGGAATTGGTATGGAGTAGAGTCGAGACAGAAGAAAAGGAAAAGACGCGATACGCTTGAATAAAGAGTGGAACTTGAGTCAAAACAAAAGAAGTGAAAAAGTAGTGCGTGAGATAAAGCTTAGGTACGATATTTGCATTGGAGATGTTAAAAGTCAATCATGTAAATTTCAAGAAAAGTCATAGACGAGAACTAGAGAAAGGATGAAGAGTGAAACAAGTGTGCATCGTCTATAGTGATTGATTGACGCAAAATTTCGATATTAATAATGGTTGTGGTAAGACCGTTATTTTTCCAAATAGTTTGCTTGAATCCAAAGAAGGATAAGCAATTTGACATAACGTCTAAATAACACAAAGCATCTAGCACATATTAGCACATAAATACTATCTAGCATGCAGGCGAGAAACAATTTATCACATAGTCACGTAAGCATATAACAATTACTCAAATAACAGCCATAATAGTCAAGGTTGTAAGAAAACTTACCTTGACCTCTAGCTATCCTTAATAATACATTACCATAACATGTGTTGTATGTGATGCAAGACTTGATGACACTCACTTGGCAAATCAACTTCTTGATTAGTTTCACATTTAAAGTTCACATTGTCTTCTTCAGCGACATCACTTCAAGACTTGTAGATTGGTACAAAAACTAGGTTGCTTATGAGATCCTTGTAGGCAACATCACCAACAACAAAAACATTCGAACTAGTAGTACATGAGTCTACTTAAACTAATTGTTTTTCTAATAACATATTTTCATCATCTTTGGCTTGAACATTTCCTTAATGCAAGTTTAAACTATTTTACCATATGTCATTTGCCACTTGACATAAAATTGTTTTATCAAAATCAATTTTCGGTAAAGCTTTATAAATTAATATTTTTGCTTCAATATTTCGCAAAAGTTTCTTATGAAATTTTGATTTAGGAAATTTTCTTTCATTAGTTGAAAATCACTAATTGAAATGACATGCCAAATATTATGATCTATTGATTTCACATAACATTCAAATTCATTTTTCCAAATGACAAAATTTTCATTTACAAAAAATGGTTGCTCATTCAAAGAACACCCTTGTAGATATCTTCCAGACTCCATAGATCGATTAAAGTTTTAAAGTACAGTATACTCTAAAGATCTTGATAACCTAGAGCTCTGATACCAATTGTAGAAACTAGAAGGGGGGAGTTGAATAGTTTCACCGTTTCTTTTCACTTGCTAAAACGTTTCGCTGTTTTTAGGTCCGGTTAATATTCTTTTGCAAACTTATTGAATTCTACTTGTTATGTGATATCTATTTAGCTACTAACAAACATAAAGGAACAAGTAATGTAAAGAGTAAGGAAAGAACATAAACAAGAGACGCGGCGATTTATAGTGGTTCGGCTCGAAGCTCACTCCTTCGTCCTACTCTACTCCCCGAGTACCACACTCGAGAGTTATCAATCACTATATCAACACACTACTTCAGGTGGAGTAATCCGTACACAAGCTTATACAAAGTTTAACGACACTAAGCGGAATGTCGAGTTCTAATCGTAGCTAGAACCAATCTACTTCAAGGCCCACGTGGCCACACGAACAAGCACTCTTGTCCAACTTGGATCTCACCCAATCCAAGCCTTCACGCAAATTGTATACTTCAATCTTCACCCAATTCAAGCCTTAACATGAGATAAACTTAGATCATCACCCTATCTAAGCCTTCACACTAAGGCTCACTTGGATCATCATGCGATCCAAGCCTTCACACAAGGCACACTTGGATCATCACCCGATCCAAGCTGTTGAGGCAACATGATCAAGATCTCTTTATATTTTAATGATGACAAATAAACCATCGAAACACATAAAATACCAAACGTTAGCCAAAATTCCCCGGAGCTCATATCTGCTCCTGGCGCACTGCCCGCGCGTCAATGCGCGGGTGACGCGCCAGGCCACTGTATGGCTCCGGGCGAATTTTGAAAGTCGGCTTTCCCCTTACCCAAAAAATGTAGATCTTTCAATACAGGTATGAATATGTTATGTGCTTAATTGAGAACACTCAAAACGAGTTTTGAGACTTGAGAGATCCTACTTTTAAAACACCCATTTACGGGAAAACGCCAACTCAAGTTTTCTAACTATCGCCTCTAGCCAAGGATTTTCTAAACTTAGAGAGTTATATATTTCACGTGACATCGTGTTAAAGCATCCATATGCTCATATCCCGTGCTTACGTCTTCTTTAATTACGTAACGGGTTTACTCCCTTGTTGGTGAAACTAAGTCAAAGGTCACTTTGCGTAAACACATCCTTTCCCACTTGGGTTATCCTTTACATCAAGGCAGAGCACTTGACTTGTTTGAACCAAGGTATTAGTTGAGAACGTCGAGTCGTGGAAAGTCACGAGATATGAACCTATGGATTCTCGACGTTGTGTTACTTGAACTTATAAGTAACCTATGAATTTCTAAACTTATAATCTTAATTGTCTAAACCTTTTTTTCCTAATGACAATTAGCTTACTTCTTAATCTTCTCTTAATCTCATTTCTACAAAAGACAAATGTCACCATATCCAATCATTTCAAATCATATATTCTCTTACACAATCTCTTACACTCTTACATATTCCCTTACACAATCCAACTCATTCCTTACACACTCTACATCTCAACCATTCATTCCCTTACAACACATCTCAACCCTCCATATTCAACACATGGGAATTATTTGAATTTCAAAAGAGGCTCCATCTAATCCAAGCCATTCAATTCAAACTAAACACATCTCAACCATCTATCCAACCTCTTCTCTATATCATCACATGTGTTTAATCCAAGCCATCCGTTTCAAACCAAAATCATCTCAACCATTGATACACCCTTTCCCCCAAGCAAAGCATATTCCTTTGGAATATCCCTTCTTAATCCAAACAAAGGCTTCCTTGATCTTCACCATCCATTTCAAACAAAACCATCTCAACCCTCTATATTCCCCACAAGCCAATTAATTTTAATTTCAAAGGAGGCTCCTGATTTAGTCATTTTTAGTATAGGTTTATTTTTCCGAAGAAATGCTTAGGAAAGTATTTCCCCGAGTCGTGTCCCAGCGAAGGTGTGAATGGAATTTTGAATTCCCGATTCGTGAAACGTGTCGTGAAAGTGGTAAGAAGTGATATTGATGAGATTATACTAAATATTATGAAAATGAAGCACAAATAATCACTTAAGCACGTATTTCAAGTGATTAAACCAAAAACATAACGTAAACTTAAAACCGTAAGCTAAAACGTGAAATAAACATTAACGCGCAAAATAAAAAGTGAAATTTAAGCTATACTACTCCTACGGACTTGAAAATAATTTTCCTAAGTTAAAAATGGTAAAAGTAAATTTTGAGAAAAAGAAAAATATTTTTTTGACTTTTTATTTAATTTCTATGAATTAAAAACTAATTAAACTAATTAAAAATTAAAAGAAAAAGCAAATAAAGTGAGAAAAATGCAAATAAATTTCTAAAATTCTAAAATAAATGAAAATTAATTTCTAAAATATTTTTTGATTTTTTTAGACTTTTTCTGATTTTTTTTGGAATTTTTGGTAATTAAAATGTATTAAAAATGGAATAAAAATGGAAATTAAATAAGAAAAATAGCAAATAAAGTTAGAAAAACATGAAAAATTCAGGGAAATTCTAAATTAATATTCTAAAGCTAGGAAAAATTTAAAAATTTGAAAATAAGATGTGGAAGTGCAAAAAGCTATGAAACTGCTTAATCAAAATGCTTATTAATAAGCAAAACTTGACCAAACTATACCCAACTTTGACCCAATGTATTTTTGACTTAATAAAGCTCAAATGAATAGAGATGAGACTAAAATGAACTCAGAAACACATGAATGGGATCAAACTGTTAAAATAAGCACTTATTCTAATAAGGAATAAGCAACAGATTAAGCTAATGGATACCAATTACTAAAATGAGCAACTATAATTAATTATAAACTTAAATGAACAGCAAATCTCAAGTTTCAAGCTCAAAATCTCCCTAGCCGGCCTAAAATTGAAGACAGGCCTATGATCAAACCACTAAACTTGATAAGCACAATAGGCTGAACAAATAAGCTGATAAAGATGAGCTTGAGGGGGCAAACAACCCTCTGACTTACTGAAATCTTAAATTCACCAAAATACTGGTTCCTAATCCAATATACAACCTCAACAGCTGCCTAGAAAGTTTGTCAAGGGCTTATGTACAGGGGAGTTTATAAGCCCAAACAGTCAACCTAAGCTCAATTTTCGAATAAGCAAATGAGAACTAAACTTGAATATTCTTTTTGATAATGATTCACAAGCTGCTAAGCTTTTCAAAACAACATTCCAAAAGAATTTCCACTTAGTATTAAAACCTACAATCTCTCACAAAGTTATGACAAAAATCTGATTTGCACTTGATTTTGACTTTTTGATTTGCAACTTCCTTTTGACTTTAATGAACTTATACCTAACCTTACTGCTTATTTATATGTTATAATAACCTAAAATTAAACTAGTTTAAGCTTACTTATCCTATTATGCAACTACTGTATGAAGTATAGAATCAGTAATAACAAATAATTAAGCTGAAATTAGAATTAAAATAGACTTTGACTTTTTGTTGACATAAATAATGCATGAAAATATTATTTATATTTTTCGATATCTCTATATTTTGACAATCACAAAATCTAAAATCATCAAACGTAAAACTACTACGTAAACAAGTATTAAGCTAGTTTATATCACTACATCCAACTTGATCACTTAAGGTATGGATAAACAAGTGCTTAATAAATCTCATGATCAAAGGGGTATTTAATTAATTAATACAAAGTTGATTTAATTATATAAACCTATTATATATTTTTGAAAAACAATTTTGGTAATAATGAAAAATGTTTTAATCATACTAAATATATGATTTCAAATTTTTAACCAAAATCAGTTAGTTTTTCACCAAATAAACTTTCCCCACTAAAAGACAAGTTTTCTGGCCGTTACAGCTGCGCGGCCCCCTTAATTATAAGGGGCGGTCCCCTTAATTTTAACGGGGCCGGCCTTGATTTAAGGGGACCGGCCATGCTCCTCTGTCAGAATTTGTTGCCTATAAATACCACCTTAAATATGGAATTTTTCTCACCTTTTGCACGAAATTTTCAAATCTCAAACTCTCTAAACATCCTCTAAAACCCTTTGATCATTTGTATATTAATCCTTATTTCAAGTGATTCAATCCCTTATCATCCATCCTCATCCAAAGTGCAAAAGAAGAACACTCCTTCTACAACTAAGTTCAAGAAGTATTGAAGAGTAGTTGTGCATAGTGTATATATATCATTTGTGAAGTTGTGTTGTGTTTGTAATAACTAGTTTAGAAGAAATAGAACTTGTGTAGGAAGTAGAAGTTGATTAGTAGTGAAGTAGTGTAGTTGTGAAGAAGATAGGTGTGAAGTAGATTGAAGTGAAGAAGATAGGTGTGAAGAAGATAGGTGTGAAGTAAATAGGTGTGAAGAAGTTGTGTAGAAGTTGTGATCAAGTTGTGACGTAGTTGTGGTGTGTAAATTGGTGTGTAAGGTTTTCTCCGCCATAAGGGAGTTTGTTGACATAGTGAAGAAAACTCTCGAGTAGGTGACTCGGGGAGTGGAGTAGGAACAAGGAAGGTGACCTTGTAGCCGAACCACTATAAATCCTTGTGTTGTGGTTTGATCTCTCTAACTCTTTTCATTACTTACTTATTTACCTTTACTATATTAGCTTAGTTAGTTAGTTACTATATAATTTTTCATATAGTGCAAGTATTGAGATCACATAAACTAGAATCGAAGTTTTTAAAACAAACTTGTTTTTATATATTTTAAAAGGACGTAAAAGTATTCAACCCCCCCTGTTAGTTTTCCACAATTTGTATCAGGAGCCACCTCTTGCAAGATTTTTAAAATATATTGTATTTTAAAACTTGTAACAATCTATGGAATCTGAAAAATATTTAGAAGGGCAATCTATGCAAAGACCACCACTATTTGAAAGTGATGGATTTTTATATTGGAAAAATCGATTCGAAACTTATGTGAAATCAAAAGATCTAGATCTTTGGCATGTTAATACCAATGGTGCCTTTCTACCTATTCAAAATAACCCCAAAACTAAGAAAGATGAAATCGTACCTTTTGAAAAACAAAATGATGATTTAAAAAGAAAACTAGCTAAAAATAATGAAGCAGAAATGGTTATTTACAATGCGCTACCACGTAAAGAGTACGAAAGGATCTTTATGTGTGAAACCGCAAAAGAAATTTGGAACTCTTTATTAATAACTCACCAAGGTAATAATCAAGTCAAAGATAATAAAATAGATCTACTTGTTCAACAATATGAGCAATTCACGATTCTGGAAGAGGAATCAATTGATAATGCTTTTGCTAGATTTAACACTATCATCACAAGTTTAAAAGCACTTGATGAGAATTTTTCTAGTAAGAATTTTGTTAGGAAGTTTCTTAGAGCTCTTCACCCAAAATGGCGAGCTAAAGTGACGGCTATTGAAGAATCAAAGAATTTGTCAACACTACAACTTGATGAATTAATTGGAAATTTGAAAGTCTACGAAGCAATTATAAAGAAGGACTCCGAAATGGTTAAAGGAAAACGAGAGCAAAGCAAGTCAATCGCCTTGAAAGCTAGAAAGGAATCCAACAACGAAGATAGCTCATCTTCCGAAAGCGATGACGAAGAATATGCCATGACCGTAAGAGATTTCAAGAAATTCTTCAAAAGGCGAGGAAGATTCATTAGACAACCACACGATGAAAGGAGAACACCTCAAAAGAATAATGATGACAAGTATAGCAAGAATGAGAGAAAGTGTTTCAAGTGTGGTGATCCGAATCACCTCATTGGAAAATGTCCAATGATGACAAGAGATCAAAATCAAAGAGCGTTTGTTGGAGGAGCTTGGAGTGATAGCGATGAAGATGAGAAAGAAACAACAAAGGAAGAAAAGTGTCTCATGGCTAAAACATCAAGTGAGGTATGTTCCGAAACCGAATACTTTAGTGATGAAAATTTATCATAAGATGAAAAAGATTTAGATAGTGAATACAATAGATTAAGCAAACTAGGACAACAAGTAATTGCTAAAAACAAATCACTAAAATACATAAACAACCAACTAGAAAATGAAGTACTAGAACTAAAATTAAAATACATCAACTTGAAAAGGGTAAAGAAATTGTTGAAAAATGTAAATCATGCCAAGAGCTTAAAAGTGAAAACAACAAACTTAGGGAAGAAATTTACAAACTTGATAAATTTGAAAATAGTTGTAACTCACTTAGTAAAATCATAAATATTCAAAGAGTATCCGGAGATAAAACCGGTTTAGGATTTAACTCGACTGAAGCTTCAACAAGTGAAATTAAAAATGTTAAATTTGAAAGTGAACTCAAGGAATTAAAACCTTCAAAATCTAATCCTAAGTATATACTAATAAATGATAAGAAAATACCTATCTCTAGTAACGAAGAAATAAAACCTAGGAAACCAAATAATTCTTACCCTAGACCTAAAACACCTCAATCAAGAGCAAACCAAAATAGACGAAACTTTAACAATAATCAACAAATGTGGAACTTCAATCCGTGGGGCATGTTTCCACCATATATGCACCCAAGTCAAATACAAAACATGTTCGGATCAAATAACTTTGGTCAAATGAGACAATGGGGACCAACGTAAAAATATTCGCCATTCAAACATGGAAACTTTTGATGTCACTTCTTTTTCGGACTATTCCTTGAAGACTTTGAAGATAAACGCGTTGAAGACGAAAGGTACACATTTCCTTTTATTTCCTTGCCTAGAAATGCATGCTTAGTTTAGCATCTAGTTGTTATGTAATTTTGTTTGGCTCATTGTTTCTTCTAGTTTTTATATCTATACATATATATACCCATCTAATTATATTATATCTAAATATATATATATATATATATATATATATATATATATATATATATATATATATATATATATATATATATATACTTAGTTACATCTAGGATCATATAACCTAGAAAATTCATTTGTTGATTTCTAGAACTAGAAATTGTTCGTTTACGAACCCTTTCTTTCCCCCATTTGCCTTAATGAACTTTAATGTTCAACAACACTCATGCTAATGAAGAGAGATGAGTCGAATAATCTATGGATGAAACAAACTCCCGGCTTCCGTTGCATACGTCTCCCTCCTATATTCTCATCTTATAAGCCCTTACTATATATATATATATATATATATATATATATATATATATATATATATATATATATATATATATATATATATATAAACCTTCCACTAGGCCAAAAACTGGAATTGGTTACACCAAATATGTGTGACGATATACATATAGTCACACATGGTTTTTTTCGTATGTGTGACTAAAGGTCGTGTGACCATAGGGTACCTACTGTCACATGTTTTGGTTCTTTTTAGTCTCACTTAAAAAAGAGTAACCAAAAAGTTAAAATGTGTGACTAAATAGGTACAATTTTAGTTGGATTAATCAGCTTTGTGTGACGAAAAGCTCTTATAGTCACACGAAGCATTTTCTTTTTGTATATTTAGTCACATACAATTAACCATAAAGTGGCTAAAAGTGTTAATAAGTGTGACCATATGGTGTTGAATGTGAAGAAATGTATGGTTTGTGTGACTATAGATCATCCAATTGCCACAAAAATTTGGTTTTCGTGTGGCCTTTTGTACTATTTAGTCACACAACTCATGTTTCTTTTGGGTATTTAGTCACATACAATTAAACATAAAGTGGCAAAAAAATGTGAATAAGTGTGACCATATGTTCTTTAAAGTGAAGAAATGTGTGTTTTGTGTGACTATTGATCATCCAATGGCCACATGAATTTTAGGTTTGTGTGGCCTTTGGTTACATTTCGTCACACAAAGCATTTTTTTTTGGGTATTTAGTCACATACAATAAATCATAAAGTGGCCAAAAGTGTGCATAAGTGAGACCATATGGTGTTTAAAGTGAATAAATGTGTGGTTTGTGTGACTATTGATCATCCAATGGCCACATGAATTTTATTTTTGTGTGGCCTTTTGTTACATTTAGTCACACAAAGCATTTTTCTTTTGGGTATTTAGTCACATACAATAAATCATAAAGTGGCCAAAAGTGTGAATAAGTGTGACCATATGGTGTTTAAAATGAAGAAATGTGTGTTTTGTGTGACTATTGGTCATCCAATGGCCACATGAATTGTATGTTTGTGTGGCCTTTTGTACCATTTAGTCACACATATCATGTTTCTTTTGGGTATTTAGTCACATACAATTAAGCATAAAGTGGCCAAAAGTGTGAATAAGTGTGACCATATGGTGTTTAAAGTGAAGAAATTTGTGTTTTGTGTGACTATTGATCATCCAATGGCCACATGAATTGTATGTTTGTGTGGCCTTTTGTACCATTTAGTCACACAAAGCATTTTTCTTTTGGGTATTTAGTCACATACAATAAATCATAAAGTGGCCAAAAGTGTGAATAAGTGTGACCATATGGTGTTTAAAGTGAAGAAATGTGTGTTTTGTGTGACTATTGGTCATCTAATGGCCACATGAATTGTATGTTTCTGTGGCCTTTTGTACCATTTAGTCACACATATCATGTTTCTTTTGGGTATTTGGTCACATACAATTTAGCATAAAGTGGCCAAAAGTGTGAATAAGTGTGACCATATGGTGTTTAAAGTGAAGGAATTTGTGTTTTGTGTGACTATTGATAAGCCAATGGCCACATGAATTGTATGTTTGTGTGGCCTTTTGTACCATTTAGTCACACATATCATGTTTGTTTTGGGTATTTAGTCACATACAATCAAGCATAAAGTGGCCAAAAGTGTGAATAAGTGTGACCATATGGTGTTTAAAGTGAAGAAATTTGTGTTTTGTGTGACTATTGATAAGCCAATGGCCACATGAATTGTATGTTTGTGTGGCCTTTTGTACCATTTAGTCACACATATCATGTTTGTTTTGGGTATTTAGTCACATACAATCAAGCATAAAGTGGCCAAAAGTGTGAATAAGTGTGACCATATGGTGTTTAAAGTGAAGAAATTTGTGTTTTGTGTGACTATTGATAAGCCAATGGCCACATGAATTGTATGTTTGTGTGGCCTTTTGTATCATTTAGTCACACTTATCATGTTTCTTTTGGGTATTTAGTGACATACAATTGATCATAAAGTAGCCAAAAGTGTGAATAAGTGTGACCATATGGTGTTTAAAGTGAAGAAATTTGTGTTTTGTGTGACTATTGATAAGCCAATGGCCACATGAATTGTATGTTTGTGTGGCCTTTTGTACCATTTAGTCACACATATCATGTTTGTTTTTGGTATTTAGTCACATACAATCAAGCATAAAGTGGCCAAAAGTGTGAATAAGTGTGACCATATAGTGTTTAAAGTGAAGAAATTTGTGTTTTGTGTGACTATTGATAAGCCAATGGCCACATGAATTGTATGTTTGTGTTGCCTTTTGTACCATTTCGTCACACATATCATGTTTGTTTTGGGTATTTAGTCACATACAATCAAGCATAAAGTGGCCAAAAGTGTGAATAAGTGTGACCATATGGTGTTTAAAGTGAAGAAATTTGTGTTTTGTGTGACTATTGATAAGCCAAAGGCCACATGAATTGTATGTTTGTGTGGCCTTTTGTACCATTTAGTCACACATATCATGTTTGTTTTGGGTATTTAGTCACATACAATTAAGTATAAAGTGGCCAAAGGTATTAATAACTGTGACCATATGCCGTTTAAATTGAATAAATTTGTATTTTGTGTGACTATTGATCATTAAATGGCCACATGAATTGTATGCGTGTGTGGCCTTTTGTAACATTTAGTCACACAACGAATTAATTATACAGTCACCAACAAAAAGCCGTAAATAATAAAATTCAATAAAATTCAAATATATAAAATTAAACAAATTCGAATACAATAAAAGTGGAATGTATATAAAATTGTGATGGCGTAAATAATAAAATTCTCATAAATATAACTTCTTAGTCTTGATCTTTTGAGCAGCTTAACTTTTCATGGATTCAATAGAGAGGTAGTTGCGTTTCCCTGTTAATTTAGGTGGAACTTTGTGATGCTCACTAATCATTTGTATGGTACTTGGTGGTGTAGTCTGTAGGAAACAAAAAGCCGGGTGTATCAAATACTGAATTAATTATGAGAAATTATATATATATATATATATATATATATATATATATATATATATATATATATATATATATATATATATATATATATATATATATATGTAGGTTTATAAAACAGATTCTTGTATGTACCTGATCTTCCAAAATCACTTGCTCCTTTGGCCATGCATAAAAACCTCCTACTGCCTTCATAACTGTTTTGAAACCGTTACCTCCTACATCCGGTATGCAAGCTGCATCCTATAAGGATTTATCAATAAACACTTTGTAGCAATCCTTGGGGAGTGGTTTGTTATGAACCATTTGTTTTCCATCACTTATGTATACTCTGCCCAAAGCAATAATAGTTGTTCTCTTTGAGTGCCACAGTTTGCAGTTAATTACCTAAAAAAATGATTTGTTGCATGTATGTATCAGAAATCAGTTAAACAAAATAATATATGAACATGTTTAAATACATACTTGTGGTAGTACTAGTAATGAAGACTCATCTTCTTGTGATTGGGAAGCTTGACGTGCATCCTTTCATTTTGCTCTAGTCGTTTTCTTAGATGCGACAGATTTAACAGTTACCTATACATATAAAACACAGTAAATAAGACATGCGTGTAGATTTAAAAAATCACATGTGGAAGTTTTATTACTTACACTTGTTTCCTTTTCCTTTTCCAAAGTTGGTAGTCCGTTAGACTTCTGAATGCTTGCAACTTTTTCACATCCAGAAACATGTGTTCCGGCATCCGCATCAGCATTGCTGTTTATATGATTAATGTTCACCGGAGACACCTGCAATATAAAGTGTTTAAGAAGACTGCAGCAGTTTTTAAAAGGGTCAATAAAAGATGGAATGTTACTTCTGGTGGTGTCAATGGACTTGGCGTCAATAGAGTTGTTGCCAATGTAGTTGATGTCGATGGACTGGATTCCAATGGAGTTGACGTTGAGTTCGACTGCCCCTTTTGTGCTTACCGCATCTTTTTCTTGACGTTGGCGTCTCTCATTTTCAAGTTTACTTTGAAGTAACACCACTCTTTCATCAGATGCTTGTTTGTTTCGAGGAAGATCAAAATACCTCCTGTAGGTTACTCCACCTCCCACTCCTCTCGCATATCCTCCCTTTTCCTTACCTAATACAACTGTCATGGCATCACTGCCATGATCAACCTTCAAGGTTCCTTGTTTGATCTTGTCCTCCGTTTCTTTCTGCACACACAATATGGGTAATAGGTTATTATATGTTGATCCCACTTTAATATAAGCAAGAAGACTTTTAGCCCCACTATGCACATTATAATAAAATATGCAGTAAAACTTACAATTTTTTCTCCCACGGCTCTAGTATCATCATCGTAAAAATCTCCGTCTTTGTTCTTCCTTCCTGACAACCACAGCGTGGTACGCGGTGGTTCTTCATCTGGTTGAATTTCTTTACGATCGATCTTATAAACATCAAATGCACACACGTAAGATAAACCAATTTAAACGCAAGTATTATGCTATTAACTGCAAATGTTTCAAGTTACCATTTGATCTATCACAAGGGCGTATCCACCTCGTCCCATTCTATGCTGATAAAGAGAATTGGAACGCGCCACTTTTGTTGCAGCTGATTTCACCTTGCAACACAAAATCAAAAGGCGTTTAGACGTAGTAATGATTATATACTATAGAACTAATACATATGGAAACAGCAAATGCTTGAACTTGAATAAAAAAGTACTAATTAACACCTTGTATTCATCGCTTTGTGTATAATTTACAAAATTGACCCAATCATCAGCTGATATAATTGCATCATAATTAGTCGGGACTTCATTTAGTTTAGAAGGTGTTTCTAGGTTGGGCAATATGTAGTTTTGTGTCAATTTACTTCTGAAATTGCGTGGAAGTTGACCAAGACGATTCATTAACACTTTTCTGGCTGTCAAGTCAACATCAAAAAATCGCTGCAAAGATTAACACAATGTTCCTAATTAGTTGCACATAATGTAAATGCTACATATATATTTCATGCTATATTACTGAGTTAAAAAATAGTATAGGTTTACCGTGATTTCGTCCCACATTTTGTCTCTTGCTTCTGAATCAACCTTCTTCCAGGATATAATCCTGACACCTATATGCTCACGAACCAAGTCTCCCAAAAAACTAGAAAACAATGCTCGGTGTTTTCCTGATATCCTATTCATAGCATTTAAGGTTACACTGAGCTTCTCTCCACCTACTTTTCCATATTCCCTTCAAAACTTTGCTAACCTGGTTATGCCCCTCTTTTTGACATAACCATTTGATTGGTTGTTATCACGTTCACCATCATCAGAATACTGCTCCGATTCATATCCCAAATCCTGGTCAGGACGTTCATTATCAGAAAAATCAATATTATCACGATCATTCTCTTGGGTTTCCATGATTCGTCTAAAGCAATGTGTAAAAGAATAATACTAAACTAAATTGTTGAATAATGGTTTAAAAAGTTATTGATTTAATGTTTTGAAGAAGGCTGATTTTTTCGAGAAAAAATAGGGCATATGATGGGGCAGTTTTTCATTTAAGGAAATCACAATTTCCAGAGTTAATTTTGAAAATTATGTTTGAGAATTTAAACATTTCACGAAAATATTTGGCTCCAAAATTTTTAATTAAGAATTTAAACATTTCATTAATATTTTGGCTCCAAATTAACACCCATGCATATAACTTTGCATGACATAAGTTGTGCTTACACACAGTCCCGAACACCCATATATCTTCAAACCCGCTGTCCCAAACACACATATAACTGCATAAACACAAAATGGCGCATACAAATGAACAAACACGATATGAAAAATGAGGAGAATGTATAAAACATGTAGAAACGGTCTAAAACATGATTAAACGGGCGAGAACGTGTAAACACGAACTAAAACGTATAAAAACCGACTAAGAATTATAAGACGTAGGAAAAATGAGGAAAAATATGAAAAAACATGAAAATGACAAAAACCTACGAAAACAGATAAAAACGTGTACAGACGTAGTAATCCATGACAAAACGAGGGATAACGTGTAAACATGGACGAAAACGTGTACACACGGACGCAAACGTATCATATAACCTAAAGATACCCTAACGACAGTATAACACATTCTTCATCATAGTACATATGACTTTACTTATTTTATGGCCTTCTCAAATGTCAAAATTAACGTGCCCACCTTTAATAACTTTAACACACTCAGGGGCGGATCTAGTGTATAGCACGAGTATGGAAGTGCAAACCCTAAAATTCGACAGGTAGTGTAAAAAACATAGGGTGCATACCCTTGAAGGACCCTTTGAGGACCCTTCGAGGACTATTCGAGCAACAGTGCATACCCTATTTTGAAATCCTAGTTCCGCCACTGGGCACACTTCATATAACCTTCACAATATAACTATACACATACCAAGTCTATGCAACCAATGGAGGACCGGTGATAATGGCTAATTCACATGGTGGGTCATTGGTAGTAGGTTATAACTGGTCACATTCATTAATGGGTATTTGACATCATATGGGAATTGGGTTATAGTTGTTTTAGGGTGTCATGTTACGACAGGATTCAATGAATAGTACATATGTATAATATTATGTTATCAAAAACCCGACCGAATGGTCAAGATGCTCACTCCCTGAGATATTCCCATGTCGTTTTAACTGAGCTAATGTCAAATATTGATCATGTTCGTTAAGTTAATAAATAAACGAAGATAAACGAACTTTTACCAAACAAATCAGGAAACGTTCAAAGAACGTTCAGTTCGTTTACATTCCTAGCTACTCACAGGATTCTAATAGGCTGGGAAATAGTAATTTGTAATTTAAAGCCTAGAAATGCAAATTAACTTTTCTTAAGTCCTAAATGACTAAAAATAATTGTAGGGAAAATATTTTTATTTTTTTGAGTTTTATTTTATTTTTTAATAATTAAAAACTAATTTTAAGTAATTAAATGAAAAAAAATGGTAAACTGATTAAGAATACACAAGAAAAATGTGCAATAACTACTTAAAGTATTTAAGTTTGAAGCAAAAATAAAAGTAACAAACCAACTTATTTAAATAAGGTGTAATAAGCTTAAAAAGAGAAATAAGCTAAGAGCCTAAAAAGTTTGTTTATATACAAAACAATGTAAGATATTAAATGAAAAAGTCCCAAGGGCAAGTGGTAAGTGTGTGGTGTGTTGAGGCATTCAAAAGGTTGAGGCTGGTGAGGTCTTGGGTTCGAGCCTATGGTTCCCCTTGATTTCCCAGCTTCCCTTTTTATGTTTTTTAAGAAAATCTTTTTGATAAGATATTTTTAAACTTTCCCTCCAATATGTTCTTCAAATATATTTGTCAATTCCCTCCAATATGACTTAAGAAGCAGTTTGGTAATGTGTCTAGTTAATTGGTTTAAGATTGAGCATTTTGTTTTCACATAACATGTCAATTATGCCAGTTTAACAAGATTGCATCATACATACTAAATTACATTACATGCATATGCATAAAAGTAGATTTATATATTAGATTCCATAATTGCTGAAACTAACTATTAAACATTAATTGGTCAACATTAACTAATGTATAACAGTACTAATATTGTTCAAATTTAGTAATATAGCATAAGTAAAATACCCCCAAATGAATGCACGTTTACAACACACATAACTGACACAAAATTATATACTTAAGGGGGTATTTACTAACAAAAAATATAATAAATATTGTTTGACTGCAAATGAAGCATAAATTGTTTGAAGCTGGACACATCAGCACATATGAAACACGGGATACACAGAGTCTTGCAAATTATCACCACCACTGCCATCAACATTTAAATACATGAACTTGAACCTGATCATCTTGTTTGTTGCGAAAGAGCAATCAGCGGCAAACTTCCTCCACATCCCATAGACAGTCACACCACCGGGCAGCTCAGGATCGGCTTTGTGGGGCTTCATCGTCATACTCATGAAACATTCGACACCACGATGTCTCATGAGGACCCTCCGGTATGGGTGGATAGGATGCTGCAACAGGAAATCTGTCGGGATATCCTGCGGTTCAAATTACTAGTAAGTATATAGTTTGTTCCAACTAATTAAACAAAACTAAAGAATATGTATATATGAATGATGAGATACGTACAAGTTCTTGATTCACTCGAATTGTTGACAATCTCTTATAGAATGCATGACCTTCATCAAAGTGGTCTTTATGTGCAGGCCATTGGCAAATATGCTTCAAGCGATTGTCATCTATAAAGAATTTTAATTATAATCACTTAATAAATCACTGACAGATATAACGTGGAGTATGAAAGTATTTGGTAAATATTTACCTCTTTCGGTCAATAACAAACCGGGCTGATCAGGTAGCAAGCTGGTGGCACCAAGGAAACGCGCGTTGGTAGTTAGACTACCTTCACGACTGAAGCCGATAAGCAAAAACTTTGTTGTGCGCTTCCTTGTGAAGATGAGAATCATTCTAGCTTTTAAACCAACAAATTCTTCAAGCTTGTTCCAATCATCGGGGTCCAACTCATACATCACCTGCCCGTTGGCTCCTCCCGCTTCAACAGCAATCAAACCAACATCAAAGTTTACCCCGTCTACTTTGATTGTAATCTGCTGTGCATTACCTAAGCCACCAAGGAATGCAGCTGGCAGTGTCTGCAAATAAATTTTAAGAGTAACCTTATTAGTACATTAAAATTTAATATTTATTGACTTATGAAATCACATGTTTGACATAAGATTAGTAAGTTACTCTAATACCTGGAACTCATCATAGAAGGAAAAAACATGAGATTGGAATCTTGAAACCCGACCGCCGTTCATGTGGTAGCCACCAAATTCAGCTCCATCTTGAGTGTATCCGGTAACAAAGAAGCAGTCATCACCTTCCTCAACGAAATGCAACAGCCTAACAGCCCGACTCAGGTTTTCCATAGCAAACCTTCTCCATCTCTCTCCTGTAAGCACAATGGGGCGGTTACTTTGAATCGCTATTTGTACTCTGAAACGAACTCGCTGTGCGCTTGTGATGTAAATCTCCCGCCTTCCATGGTAACATGATTCGGCGTAGAAAGGTGGAAGTTCCTGAAAGCATTTCAATTATTTATTTGACATTCATTATACAAGCATTTATGGTATAAAATGTAATTAAGGCGTATGTGTGAGATTACCTGAGAGTCCGGGAACATGTTTTGGTTTAAAGTTATCACAAATTCAATGGCCATATTTCTACACAAAAACAGGGCACACGTTATACTATAATATTCAAACACACATAAAATATTGATGTATCATAAACGAAAAACAAGGCACATGTTAAGTTAAAACAGGGCACATACTTGGCAACCTATAAATTTGCATCCTTACTTGCTAATGGAACCCAAATGGATCAACACACACATACCGAAACCAACTCATTCCTACAGGCTAATAGAAACTGATCCCGACCGAAAGCAACACATTCCTACAGGCTAGCACTAACCGAACCCGACCGAAACCAACTCATTCCAACAGGCTACTACAAACTGAACAACAGTCATTCCAAAAAGGTAATGCATTGCTTATAATTGACAAACATAAGTCAAATGCATATCCAAAGTGATTAATTAACTGATTATTTGTGAGAGAAATAACCAATTTCATACCACAACTTAAATCCATTCAATATATACCATTTTCCCCTAAATAATCAACAATTCCTAATAAGGTATATCATTACTAATCAACAAAGTTAATATACTTGACATTGCAAGTATCAACAATTCCTAATAAGGTATATCATTTTCCCCTAAATAGTATCAACTGTGTTTTAGAGGGAAACCCACATGCAACTTCTTATGACTACAATAATGTTTATAACCATTTCACGCAAATGAGTTTAAACTAAAGTAAGATGAACACATTATTTAATCAGAGCAATACATATAAGGTAAAGTGATCGACACATTATGAACAAGTTCGGCATAAATCACTTCAAACAAGTTAATAAAAAAGGGGAAAAAACAAGTTTACTTTGATGTTGATCAAAAAGATGAAACCCCAACCTGTTGTAGTGCAGAGATGTTGGGGATGACGGTTTGGTTGCCTTTGTGTGTTAGTTGGTGTTTTAATTTCGTTGTGAAACCAAATGGCTGGAATTAAAGTTTACGTGACATATAAATGGGAGATGCACGCATAATTTTTTTGGGTCAAAGTGGTAGTTAATGAAATTTCTTTAAAAAAAAAATTTAGAAAAAAAAAATATATATTATTTAACTGAAAATCGGACGTTCGCAAACATAAATAACGTATAAAACTAAAACTGAAAAAAAAAATGTCAAAGACGTACGAAAATTAATAAAACGTATGTAAACGTTTCGAAACGAATAAAACGAAAAAAGTGCACAAGGGTCGGCTTACCGACTTACCGTGCCCAAGTTATCTAACGCCACCCAAATAAAGACATATGCAAAAAGACGATAACGTAAAAAAACGTACTAAACAGGAATAAAACATGTGAGAAAGTAAGAAAATGTATGAATCGTAAGAAAATGTAGGATACTGTCTAAAATATACAAAATCGTATGAAAACGGAGGAAAACGTCTAAAATATATGAAAACGGCTATAAAAGCTCGGAAACGGACAAAAAACGTGTAGAAACGGACTAAATCATGAAAAAACGGGCGAGAACGTATACACACAGACGAAAAACGTGTACACACAGACGCAAGGTAACATATAACCTAAAGAAACCCTAAAGACAGTATCACACAGTCTTCATCATAGTACGTATGACTTTACTGGTTTTATGGCCTTCTCAATTGTCAAAATTAACGTGCCCACCTTTAATAACTTTAACATACTTCATATAACCTTCACACTATAACTTTACAGCTACAAAGTCTATGCAACCCATGGATGACCGGTGATAATGGCTAATTGACATGGTGGGTCATGTGTATTAGGTATTTGACATCATATGGGCATTGGTCTATAGTTGCTAAGGTTGACATGTTATGTGATGATTGCATCAATAGTATATATAATATATATTATATTATGCTAAACGGGGGATAACGTGTAAACATGGACGAAAACGTGTACACACGGACGCAAACGTATCATATAACCTAAAGATACCCTAACGACAGTAGGACACAGTCTTCATCATAGTACATATGACTTTACTGGTTTTATGGCCTCCCCAAATGTCAAAATTAACGTTCCCACCTTTAATAACTTTAAGACACTTCATATAACCTTCACAATATATACACATACCTAGTATATGCAACCCATGTATGACCGGTGATGATGGCTAATTCACATGGTGGGTCATTGGTAGTAGGTTATAACTGGTCACATTCATTAATGGGTATTTGACATCATATGGGAATTGGGTTATAGTTGTTTAGGGTGTCATGTTACGACATGATTCAATGAATAGTATATGTATGTATAATATTATGTGATCAAAAACCCGATCGACCGAATGGTCAAGATGCTCGCTCCCTGAGATATTCCCTGAGAAATGCAAATTAACTTGTCTTATTTCCTAAATGACAAAAAATAATTTTAGGAAAAATAATTTTATTTTTTTGACTTTTATTTTATTTTTTAATAATTAAAAACTAATTCAAAGTAATAAAATGATTAAAAATATTAAACTTATGAATAATACACAAGAAAAATGTGAAATAAATACTTAAAGTGTTGAAGTTTGAAGGAAAAATAAAAGTGAGAAAACAACTTACTTAAATAAGCTGTAATAAGCTTGCTTATTTAAATAAGTAGTAACAAGCTAAAAAGGAAAAAGAGGTTAAAAGAAATAAAGAAGGAGTGTATAACGAGAAAGTCCCAAGGGCAGAGATGGTGTTGTTGTGTGTTGTTAAGTTTGAGGTGTTGTTGAGGTCACTGGTTCGAGCCTAGTTCACCCCTGACTTCATATATATATATATATATATATATATATATATATATATATATATATATATATATATATATATATATATATATATATATATATATATATATATATATATATATTGCACTTTTTGTTTAAGAAACTTGTTTATTACCTTTGCTACTAGTTGTTAAACGTGGCTAAAGATACATTCCCTCCAATATTTTCGTGAAATTTTTGTAAATTTTGTAAAAATTTGAATGTATTCCCCCAAAGTTTTCATCAATCTCATTCTAAACTAATCACCAAAATTTCAAAACTCCTCCTATCACAACCAAGAATACCTCTCATATTACCACAAATCCCGTTACCACCACAACTCTCCTTTCATAGACCCACCACACCCGTCACCACCACAACTCTCCTGTAAATTTTGGTAAGTATTGTTATGTTTGTTTTGTATACGTACAGTTATAACCATATTAGGTAATTCAACATTTGTTTTGAGACGATAACCTCTTGTAAATTATGTCACTTTCTTGGTAAATGTATATAGTTAATTGGTTTTACAATATAAGTAACCCTGTAAAGGCTTTTACTACATGAATATGGAACAAGAATTTAGCTTCTTAATTGGTTATCCCTCCTTGACCCAAACACCCCTTTAGGAACTGTTTCATTAGCCTTCATTGAATTATTAGCATAATTCAATCACATTCCATCTTTTATATATGTTCCTTACTTGGACTGTCTTTTTATTTTTTATGCTCATCAATTGGAGTTACATTTTGTCGTTTATAATCATCAATAACTTGGGCTGTCTTTTTAAACTTGCCTGCAGGGAGCTCATTTATAAACATGGACAAGACTTGGATGCTAACTAAAAGGACCACCAAATCTTATATTGATGGAGTAGAGGCGTTTATTAATTATGCAGTAGACAACTTGCGTAAGATGGGGAACATCGACCCACGAGTTAATAAACTTCATCTTAAAATGCCATGTCCTTTTTCAAATTGTTGTAACCACATAAACCGAAGAGTGGAGGAAGTGCAGTGGCATTTATTCAGTAATGGGATTGATCTAACCTACATAAGGTGTACCAAACATGGAGAGAAGGATGAGCCATCAAAAAGTTCCCCAAAACCTGTTGACGTTACAACAGAATTTGTTGACGACACGGATTTTGCTTCATATATTCCAACAGATAGCCCAGCAACGGTAGATATGGTTAACGCTACAAAAGATAATTTTGAAACAGAGAATGACCTTGTCAAGTTTCAAGAACTATTATTAGATGCAGAGAAGCCTCTTTACGAAGGATGTCCCGACTTCACAAAGATGTTCGCAATAGTTAAACTACTAAACTTAAAGGGTAAGTACGGATTTTCTGATAAGTTCTTTACTGAATTACTAGGATTATTAAAAAAGATGCTACCTGCTGGTAACGAAATGGTGGAAAAAACATATGAAGCCAAAAAAGTTGTGAAGTTGATGGGTTTAGGATACAAAAAGATACATGTATGTATCAACAACTGCCTTCTTTACTGGAAAGATGACAAGGATTTGACTGAGTGTCAAACTTGTGAGACATCAAGATGGAAGGTGGATGAGAGGACACATAAAGTGTACGAAAACATTCCAGCAAAGGTAATGTGGTACTTTCCAATTATACCAAGACTGCAACGACTATTTAAGATAGAAAGAATTTCCGAAGATTTAAGATGGCACGCCACACGGAGGATAACCGACGGTGTCTTACGTCACCCCGCAGATTCACAGGCATGGCGTACCACAGATGAAAAATTCTCGGAAATTGCTGAAGATCCAAGAAATATACGGCTGGGAATATCGGCTGATGGGGTTGATGTACACACGGGTAATAGGCATCACAGTGTATGGCCAGTTTTAACTGTCATATACAACCTTCCTCAATGGTTGTGTATGAAAAGAAAATTTATCAATCTTTCAGTATTAATATCGGGATACCCGGGAAATGATATCGATGTGTTTTTAGAACCATTGGTAGATGATCTGCACACCTTATTCGAAGAAGGGGTTCATACATATGATGCATCCACAAAAGATTACTTTAACCTACGTGCCGTTGTGTTATGGACAATAAATGATTACCCTGCACTTGGTACACTATGTGGATGCCCAATCAGTGGATTCAAAGGTTGTATGGTTTGCGGGAAAGATACAAACTGTCTTAGACTTTCTGCCTCGTCCAAGCAAAGTTATGTTAGACACAGACGATATCTACCATATGACCATCCGTTCAGAAGGCAAAGGAAGGCATTTAATGGACAGCCAGATTTGCTCCCGGCTCCAACTCAACGAGGTACAGCATATTGAAAATAAGTGGGGAAAAGGAAAATGAACAAACAATAATGCATCAGAAGACCAACAACATACGGGAGGCAGAGGTGGGAAGATTAAAAAGCATAAAAAAACACTACAGACGAAGAGGGTTGTTCAACCCAAGCAAACGGACAAAACGGTGCGTATTGGAAGAAATTCAACATTTGGTACCGAAAACTTAGGTATTGGAGGCATCATTCTGTTCCACATTGTATTGATTTTATGCACGTGGAAAAGAATGTTGCTGAGAGCCTCGTCGGAACTTTGCTAAATGTTCCAGGAAAGACGAAAGATGGACTGAATGCTCGATTGGATATGGCTCAGTTAGGGGTAAAACAAGAGTTGTTTGCTAGGCAAGAAAAAGACGGTACAACACTACCTCCAGCAGGTTACACATTAAGTAATGCTGAAAAAGACATTTTTTGTGATACGCTGCACAACATCAGGGTACCTCAAGGCTATTGTTCAAATTTCTCTAGTTTGGTCAGCCTAAAGGATAGGAAGCTCATTGGCCTAAAATCGCATGACTGTCACATGTTAATGCAAGAGTTTCTGCCCGTTGCAATACGTTCAATCATGCACCCACCCACACGATATGCTATTATCAGGTTTTGCTTTTTCTTTAAATCGATATGTAGCAAAGAAATAATATCGCAACAACTAGATAATATGCAAGCAGATTTGGTTGTGACACTCTGCCTACTCGAGAAGTTCTTTCCTCCATCTTTTTTTGATATTATGATACACTTGACTGTGCACCTTACTAGGGAGGTCAAATTATGTGGTCCCATATGCTTTCGGTGGATGTATCTATTCGAAAGATGTATGAAGGTTATTAAAGGACATGTGCGAAACAGGAATCGACCAGAAGGATGCATTGCTGAGGAGACTATTGCGGAAGAAACAATAGAGTTTTTTAGCGAATATCATAAATCCATGGAAACTATTGGTCTCCCACATGATAAACATGAAACTGATGAAAATGAGGACGGAAAGCCATGGTCGGCTGGCAAATCAAGTGAAGTTTCTGCGGAACTCTTTCAGAAAGCACATTTGTATATAATACAGAATACAGATGAAATTTTACCGTATATTGAGTAAGTTTTAATAACACATGTCTATTTCCTTACTTAGAATGATCTATCAAATATAATAATCAAACACATTGTTTCAGGCGACACAAGCAGGTTTTGAAAACACAAAACCCAGGTAAACGAATGGCATTTCTGGAGAATGAACACACTAAATCTTTTGCTAAGTGGTTACGCAAAGAGGTAATTAATCTTATGCTATTTATAATTGACTTTTTTTTCACTGCCATATACATAGTTTAGTTTTCACTGCCAGACATAGAATGAATGTGTGTTTGGGAATGCAATTAGGATGCCATACTAAATCCTTCCAACTTGTAATGAAATTCAGGTTGAGAGACAGTTGAACATTGACAAAGAAAGTGTATCAGAAACTGTAAGGTGGATAGCATATGGACCACGCGCCAACGTAGTGAAATATGATGCATATATCATCAATGGGTATACCTTTCGTACAAAACCTCATGAAGGCAAAGTTTACCAGAACAGTGGGGTTAGTGTTGAGGCTTTAGATATGCACATATCTAAAGAAGTTGCAACAACAAGGCAAGCATTTTATTATGGGGTTTTGCAAGAGATATGGGAGCTAGATTACCGTTACAGGCAAATTCCTCTTTTCAAATGTGATTAGGTTAATCGCAAAGGTGGTGCGAAACGCGATACTATTCTTGGGTATACATTGGTTGACCTGAATAATTTAGGCCATAAAGCTGATCCGTTCATATTAGCCTCACAAGCACGACAAGTTTTTTATGTGCAAGGCCAGGTAGATAAAAAATTGTCTATTATGTTTAAGACACCTCCCAAGAATTACAAAGATAAGTATGATGAAGTCGATGAGGAATTTAGTACCGTCATTCACCAGCACAATGATAACATATTGCCACGTGTGGATCGACGTGACTTGGGTCACGAATCACGAACTGACTACTTTCGAACCGACTGTGGAGGTATTGTTATACGAAAATCCAAATGAACCATGTTATGTAATAAGAGCTTGGGGAATTGTCCAATGTATTTAGGTGATTGTGTTATGTTATGGCTGTATAGTTTTGTTTGGTTTTTGTTTCATGCAACATTGCCTTTATGGCTCACTTTCTTAATAAATTTACCTTAATTAAGCAAAAAAAATGTTTGAGCTGTTATTTATGCGTATTTTGTGTGACTATTGTTCATCGAATTGCAACATGACATTGATATTTGTGTGTCATTTTGTAACATTTATTCACACAAAGCATGTTTCTTTTGGGTATTTAGTCACACACAACTAACCATAAAGTGACCAAAATTGTTAGTAACTGTGACCATATATGTTGTTTAAAGTCAAGGAATGTGTATTTTTTATGACTATTGATAATCCAATTGCCACATGAATTAGGTTTTTCTGTGGCCTTTGGTAACATTTAGTCACACAAACCATGGTTTTGGGAGTGTATTTACTCTCATATAACAAGCCATAAAGTGACCAAAAGTGTTAATAAGTGTAACCATATGATGTTTATAGTTAATGAATGTGTATTCTGTGTGACTATAGATCATCCAATTGCCACATAAATTTGGTTTTTGTGTGGCCTTTACTAACATTTAGTCACACAAAGCATGTTTTTGGGAGTGTATTTAGTCACATACAACTAACCATCAAGTGACCAAAAGTGTTAATAAGTGTGACCAAATGCTGTTTAAAGTGAAAGAATGTATGGTTTGTGTGACAATAGATCATCCAATTGCCACATAAATTTGGTTTTTGTGTGGCCTTTACTAACATTTAGTCTCACAAAACATGGTTTTGGGAGTGTATTTAGTCACATACAACTAACCATTAAGTGACCAAAAGTGTTAATAAGTGTGACCATATGCTATTTAAAGTGAAGGAAAGTGTATTTTGTGTGACTATTGATCATCCACTTGCCACATGAATTGGGTTTTTGTGTGGCCTTTACAAACATTTAGTCACATAAAGCATGTTATTGGGAGTGAATTTAGTCACATACAACTAACCATCAAGTGACCAAAAGTGTTAATAAGTGTGACCATATGCTATTTAAAGTGAAGGAAAGTGTATTTTGTGTGACTATTGATCATCCAGTTGCCACATGAATTTGGTTTTTGTGTGGCCTTTGGTAACATTTAGTCACACAAAGCATGTTTTTGGGAGTGAATTTAGTCACATACAACTAACCATTAAGTGACCAAAAGTGTTAATAAGTGTGACCATATGGTGTTGAAAGTGAAGGAATGTATGGTTTGTGTGACTATAGATCATCCAATAGCCACATAAATTTGGTTTTTGTGTGGCCTTTACAAACATTTAGTCACACAAAGCATGTTCTTGGGAGTGAATTTAGTCACATACAACTAACCATCAAGTGACCAAAAGTGTTGATAAGTGTGACCACATGCTATTTAAAGTGAAGGAATGTGTATTTTGTGTGACTATTGATCATCCACTTGCCACATGAATTGGGTTTTTGTGTGGCCTTTGTCAACATTTAGTCACACAAATCATGTTTTGGCTACACTTAAATAATATGTGACAAACTGTTTACTGTGACTATATGTACTAGATTTTGGCTGCACTTAAATAATGTGTGACAAAATGTTTTGTGTGACCGTATATGGCATTTGGTCATACTATTAGAAGCAAATGTGACTATAAGTTTTGTGTGACCATATATGGCATCAAGGTTACTAGTATTTGTCACACGTTCCAAATGCATATGTGACTAAATGATCTGGAACAACATCACCAGTTACGTTTAGTCACATAAGGGTCGATTGTGTGGCAATTGAGGTCTTATGGTCACACATTCGAAATGCTCATGTGTAACTAATTCGTAAATGTTGTTAATTTTCCTACCTTCAGCCACACATATATTTGAATGTGTGGCTGTTCCAAATCGAGCATGTGTGACCATAGGTCGTTTTTGGCCTAGTGTTCCACAACTTTCTCGTCCACTTGACAACTTGATGAATTTCAACCGAAATAATCAAGAAAATTTAATTGACGAAATGTCAAGTAAAAATGTCAAGCAATCCCTTTCGTGCGAATACTCTCCAACGTATTTTTGATTAAATATAAATCTAATATCTATATAAATATTTTTGTTCGTTCCAGAAACCAAAACACGAAAAATAAAAATTTTGGAGGGCGGCCCCCTTAATGTTTAAGGGGACCGGCAGCCTAATAAAGGGCGGCCCCCTTAATGTTTAAGGGGGCCGGCCATCTGATTGTTCCAAACCGTTTTTCCTCTTGTTCCTTATGCCAAACACTCCACTTTTTCATACTCCCCTTCCTCTGCTACTGCTGTGACGAAAACAAAAACCTAAAAACACCTTAAATCACTTCCAAATCACATAATTCGGGTTAATTCGCAAAGGGAAAATTCATCTAACACAATCACCATTAACTATTGTAAGTTTTTCATAACACATTTCATCTAATTCCATCTAATTTGCTCAAACTCATGATTATTCATGTTTTATTCATTTCTTCAATTTCACAATTTCTTTCGAATTGAGTCTTTAAACTCCATAACTAAATGCTTCCCCTAGGATTAGAATGATTAATCAACACTAGAAACTAGTAATTATAAACTATCTTGTCGAAAATTTTTGAAAAATTTCATACACTCCTTTTCAAAAATTTTAGTAAACACATTGTTGAATAATGTTTTGAAAACTTGTTAACACTAATCACATTATACTTTCATAACTTGTAAAACATGAAACCATATTTTTCGACCAAGTAAAAATATTTTTGTACACGTTAAGAGGGTGTTTGGATTATGTCCAAATAACGTCGAATTTAAGTCGTTATATTTTTTATAAAACGTTGTCAAGAATATATACCTAAAACTTGTAATTCGGACTTGTCAAGATGTATAATTCATATATAGTTTGACATAATTGTAGTAAAAGTATTTAGTTAAGGAAGCGTTTGATTTAGTACGAAAAATGATACTTTTAAGTCAAAACATAAACCATCATTTTCGAAAACAAATCACATGCATAAGAACCTCGTAAGAAATGGCTAGTTTTACAATCTAATGTAAATCTAGTAAATTTCATAATATATTAAGATGTTTAAAAGTGTGTTTGGACCTGTCCATAACCACTTACTAAACATCATAAAATATATCTAGAATGAGTTAAAAATAATATTAAGGAACATGGTAAACTACTTCCTAGAATTATCGTCGAAGTATGTTTACGTTCCAACGTAAGTCTTAAAAAATATATATACATCTTTTTATTTATTTTGGTCTTTTGTATTGTTGTTGTGTTTAGGTGAAAATGCCAAAAGGAACTACCGAAGATATTTCCTTAACCAAAAACTACCTTCCCAAAGTTTCTCAACTTCCCACTACCTTTCCCTCCATTGCACGTATATATCGTCAAATAGAAGATAGAAACATTCATGAAGGTCGAGTCGTAGATCAAGCTTACTATCAATCCGATTTCATCGAAAGCTCATTCACCAATATCCATTTTGAATGTCTCTTCCAAATTAATGAACCCATCATTCCTCGCTTCATTCTTGACTTCTATAGCCAAGTCACGGTTCAAACCGATGACTTTGGTTCCATCTTCATTTCATTCATGATCCAACATGAATTTATTACTCTCACTCTTGCACAATTTGGTCAAATCCTTCAAATTCCTTTTTCCGGTCAATCTGTATTCACAAATGAATTGGATCTTTGCGCTCTCCAACGTTCTCGTCCTACTCATGGTCCTTATATCTTCGAAATTCCATCTCCCGAAGATATTCGTCAAATGCTCGGGTTGGAATGTGAAACTTCCACCCAAACATATCTCAAATCCTAAAAATCAAATTCGTCGTAAAGAATTAATGCCCGACATGGAGTATTGGGAAGAAATAGCTCGAGAAAATGCGTTTGGTTCTGAAGGACAATCAGACCATCTCACGACTTGTCTTTCTCATATGTTGTATTGTATTGTTGCCGAGCAACCTTACAATTTGGCTTATTTCTTTATCAAACGTATTGAATGTGCAAGATCAAATCCTAAATCTATTCTTCCATATGGTATGTTTCTCACTCGTCTCCACAAGCATGTCATTGAAAACTATCCCGATCTCGGTGATAGTATTTATCAATCTATCTATCCAACCCTCCGACCTCTCGTTCTTCCTCAAATTCTCAAAACCCGTAAGTTTAAACCTAATCGTCCTAGCATTCTTGTTTCGTTCTCTTTTCCAAGGGATGACGATGAGGAGGATTTATAGTCACTTACCACTACTTCTGATGGATTGCTAGGAAAGAAATAGTAGTAATGTTGTCTATGGAATTGGCTTTACTTTTCTTGTTAAACAATTTGTAATGTGTTACTTATGTGCTATTGGTTGCTTTGCTTCTAGACATATTTGAACCATATTTCTGTTTGCTCCTTATTATTATTTGCTCTACATGTATGCATGTTTTATACTTGATTTTAATCTATGCTTGCATGACTTGTGCAGAATTATATGCATACATATATATATGCTTTCTAATAGACCAAAACTAATATGAAATGTCCAAATAGAGCTTGCTGCATAAACAAAAACAACATAACATTTTTCTAGAAAATTTTTGAAAATTTTTTATTTCTAGGTCGTCAGATGGGCGGCCCCCTTAATTCATAAAGGGTGGCCCCCTTAAATTTAAGGGGACCGGCCTCCATTTAAGGGGACCGGCCATCTGGAACAGTTTTTACACTGTTTTCTTTTGCAACTTGTGACCTCTTTTGCTAGCCCCAGCTATCACTTCGCTTAAAAACTAAATTGATTTTGGAATCTAACAATGAAATTTCAAATTCATACCATTTCTAATCATGATTTAATGCTATATAACCCATTCCACCTTCATCCACACTTCCTCCTCATCATCAACATCAACAAACCCATCATGTCATCACCAAAAACCACCACCTCCAACAATGCCAAGAAACAAAAACTTGTTATCATTCCACCAAAACAACTCTTTATTGATCTCACAAATGAAGACAATACCACTCCATCACCACCACCTCAATGCTCATCCCCTAGTGCTCCAAATGCACCATCCAAAACACCATCAACACATGGAACCTCCACCTCTTCCATACCATCATCATCATCCATCAATGACTACATCAACACTCACCTATCACCTCCACCAAGAGTTCCACCACCATCACCTCTTGGAAATGCAACTTTAGACATAACACTTTCATTATCACCTATCACACCTCTTGATGCACAATTCTCACCCTCACCACTCAATCACCTACCTACAATCCCATCCCATGGAGCTTACTTGAAGCTCATGGTGATACTTGTCTTTGCTGCATCCATAACCGCACCATCATCTTTGGATTAAGAGATGAAATTCATTACATGTTTTCATATATTGAAAGCTTGATTCCCCAACCTCAACCAACAACATCCACTCCTTCACCACCAACATCCACCACAACACCACCTCCGTCAACTCCATCATCTCCACCTACAACAATACTCCTCCCAAATTAAGCATGACTCATGGTTGAGAATAACTTTGTTTAAACCATTTTGATGACAAGCTCTAGGAAAAACATTTCTATTAGAGTTTTGGGTTATTAGTTGTATTAGTTGCCTTGTTGTATTGATCATACATCTTGAATGTATAATGTTGATGTTTTTATAACCTTAATGAAGTGCTTTCTTCCATGCTTATATTGCTTGCCTTATCTTTATATGTAATTGTTGCATGCATATATGTATTGGTTGTTCTAAATATTTTTGCAAGCTTTCCATATCTCGATTATGACCTCAAAACGAGGGGGAGTATACTTCAAGGGGGAGCTACTATACTATCGGGATAACCTTTTTGATGCTAACAAAAAGGGGGAGAATTGATATAAACTCACAATAATACTTGTATATATACTAATTTTCGATTAATGAGTTTAGATTTTGTAATCATCAAAAAGGGGGAGATTGTCGACATAAATAATGCATGAAAAAGTTATTTATATTTTTCGATATCTCTATGTTTTGACGATCACAAAATCTAAAATCATCAAACGTAAAACTACTACGTAAAAAAGTATTAAGCTAGTTTATATCACTACATCCAACTTAATCACTTAAGGTATGGATAAGCAAGTGCTTAATATATCTAATGATCAAAGGGGTATTTAATTAATTAATACAAAGTTTATTTAATTATATAAACCTATTATATATTTTTGAAAAACACTTTTGGTAATAATGAAAAATGTTTTAATCATACTAAATATATGATTTCAAATTTTTAACCAAAATCAGTTAGTTTTTCACCAAATAAACTTTCCCCACTAAAAGACAAGTTTTTTGGCCATTACAGCTGCGCGGCCCCCTTAATTATAAGGGGCGGTCCCCTTAATTTTAAGGGGGCCGGCCTTGATTTAAGGGGACCGGCCACGCTCCTCTGTCAGAATTTGTTGCCTATAAATACCACCTTAAATCTGGAATTTTTCTCACCTTTTGCAAGAAATTTTCAGATCTAAAACTCTATAAACATCCTCTAAAACCCTTTGATCATATGTATATTAATCTTTGTTTCAAGTGATTCAATCCCTTATTATCCATCCTCATCCAAAGTGTAAAAGAAGAACACTCCTTCTACAACTAAGTTCAAGAAGTATTGAAGAGTAGTAGTGCATAGTGTATATATATCATTTGTGAAGTTGTGTTGTGTTTGTAATAAGTAGTTTAGAAGACATAGAAGTTGTGTAGGAAGTAGAAGTTGATTAGTAGTGAATTAATGTAGTTGTGAAGAAGATAGGTGTGAAGTAGATTGAAGTGAAGAAGATAGGTGTGAAGAAGATAGGTGTGAAGTAAATAGGTGTGAAGAAGTTGTGTAGAAGTTTTGATCAAGTTGTGACGTAGTTGTGGTGTGTAAATTGGTGTGTAAAGTTTTCTCCGCCATAAGGGAGTTTGTTGACATAGTGAAGAAAACTCTCGAGTAGGTGACTCGGGGAGTGGAGTAGGAACAAGGAAGGTGACCTTGTAGCCGAACCACTATAAATCCTTGTGTTGTGGTTTGATCTCTCCAACTCTTTTCATTACTTACTTATTTACCTTTACTATATTAGCTTAGTTAGTTAGTTACAATATAATTGTTCATATAGTGCAAGTATTGAGATCACATAAACTAGAATCGAAGTTTTTAAAACAAACTTGTTTTTAGAAATTTTAAATAGACGTAAAACTATTCAACCCCCCCCCCCTTCTAGTTTTCCACACTTTTTACTATAAAACTTACTGAATTTGCTATTTAATTACACTAATTAAACCTAAATGAGACTACCTAGACTAAATATATAACCTGCAAATACCTTTAACTCAGATTTCTACCCTATACCAAACACCCTTATAAGAAACAGATGTGAATCTATATTAGACAAAGGAGTGTACAATTCAATCCAAACACCCAATACTACTCTAATACTGAACCACCAACCTAAAATCTACACAAAGACACAGGTATCAACTACAAACAGTAACACAGATCTAAGCTATGACAGATAAATGAAACAGAAGACTCAAATCAACGTATGAAACTATATTAAAATGATGAATCACACCACAACTAAGCTAAATGTAATGCAATTAACAGAAATAAGCAACAATCAAAGGACTATAACTACTAATACTAACTGATGCAAAATTAAGTGAAAATAAATGAAAAAACTTACAAAACAAATCCCCCTTAGCAGAACAGAGGGGGTTCTCTATGCTTGCCTGTCTTTAAGACAAGCCAAGAGCTCCTTAATAGCTATCTCTTACTCCACAATAAGCTGATGATTAATCAAATAAGCTGAGTTTGACCTCAGTTGACCAAGCACAATTAACAAAGTTGAAACAAATTTTAAACCAAATACAAGCTATTGTTTAAACTAAAAGGAATATATTACTGTAAGCTAAAAACATATTTAAATGCTAAAAATTAAATTGCAATGAAATTAATTGAAATTTAAAATTATATTAAAACTGAAATTGGAGTACACTTTGAAAACCAGAAATACAATACTGAAAATTAATACTAATACTAATTTTACCCTACTCCTACTCCTATTCTATCCCTAAAATCTAACAGCTCCAAATGTGAGAGTGAGGGGATATATATATAGGCTAAGGAGAGCCACTTAGAAGTCTCTGGATGTGCTTTCTCAACATTGATCAGGCCCCTTGTTTCTTGCTTCAATCAAACACACGAATATCAACCCTTGGATCAAGTGTGATGAGGTTGTGAATCCCGTGTGTCCTTCTCCATTTGTCCATGTGTCCCTGACCTCTCCTGACACCCTGGCAGCTTCTAGAAACTCCAATTATTGAGTAATTATTAATAACGAGGGGTAATTTTGATGGGAGGTGAATTAGGGTTCATGGCACAGTAACACCCTAGGTTTGTGGTGAAAATTGGGGGCGGGGTATTTGGAATTGGGTAGTTTTTATTAAAAGGGTTGACCGGTTCTGGTGAGTTTGACCGGGTTAAATTGAGTGTGGATTAGGTTATATTTAACAGGTGGATTGGATTGGGGTGTTAAGGGTATTTGGGCTTTGTGTGTTTGGGCTTGGCAGGTATATGGATTAGGATTATTATGATATATCCTTGGATCAGGTTTTTTGATTAGGCTTATGAATATTGGAATGAAATTTTACAAGGACCAATTATGTAATTCTGAAACTGCAGGGACCAAATCTGGTATTCATCAAAAGTATCTTCCAAGGGCTAATGTTGTCATTTTCAGATTCATGAAGTACCATTTTTTATTTTTACTTCTAAAATTCTTCAAAGGATCACGTTTGTCATTTTTTGAAAGATGAGGGACTGAATGTGTCAGTTCTTCAAATCTTTGACCGAGGACCATTTATGCAACTTTATGAATCTCTGTGGACTTCTTATGACATTTTGAGCTTTCTTTGATCATTAAGCTTCCCCGGCTCCGGCTTTTCAATTTTTTCCATTCTCGTGCTTTTTTTGTCGGTTTTGGCTTTGTTTTTGTTCGTTTTTCACATATCCGTACCTGCACATACACAAATACAAAAACACATATTCGCTCAGCATATTTGGTTAGTATTTGGTGTATTTGGTCTGATTTAAGGCCTAAAAATGATGTGTGAATAAGCACACATCAAAACTCTCCCAGACGAAGGTATTGTCGTGCCCTCAAGCAATGTCATCACCTCACGCTTAAGAGATAAATAACTTCAAAACCTCTCTTTACTGACATTGTAAAATAGCAATGATGTTCAAAACAGATCTCAAAATCATTTATTCTCAACAACGCTCCGTTTTCTGATTTTCATGAATAACAACTACTACTACTCTTTTTTTGTACTTTTTCATTTTTATATATGCGATGGTTTGCTTTGACTTTCGTTATCAATTCTTATCTGTTGATAACTTTCAGGGTCTACGAGTAGAAACACTTCTCACAGAGAAGAGACCATACGGATAAAAATCGTCATCCTTGATTTTTCACAAGCCCCCAAACTAAGCGTAAAATCGAAATCATTGTTTATCCACAAGTTAGATGCTAACACTACCCACAAAAGTTACTTGTGTAATTACCGCTTGTTCCCAGGTCCTAAGTTTTGTATCACAAGATTTTAATTTGTGAGAAATGAATTGCTTCATATTTTCTTGTTTTGATATTTGTTAGTCCGATAAGAGCACAAAATTTGAACGCTAAGTAGTTTCCAAACTTTCCCTCGAAAACCCCTGCATACAGAAATTGGGTCCATGATGCGTGGGAATCGCAACAGGCTTTACCTCTCGAGGGATCTCGAGAAGCTTACAACCCCCACCAGGCAGTGTACCTGATCGTTGTAGTATAGTATAGTGACAAGTACCGGGGGATTGATCGTTCAGCTTGGGAATAGTGTCGCTAGGATTAGAAAGCCTAATTACTAGTTCTAAAGGTGAGGGATGATTATTTTTATCTTTTTATATTTTTTAGAAAGCAAGTAAAATCTCGGGTTTTGGAAGAGTGGGCGGAATTAGTTGCTATTCAACTAACCCAAAACTAATATATAATCAAAATAAAATAATAAAAATGAAAATAAACTAATTATACTAAGGTTGTGAGCAGTAATTGGAGAAAATGTGTTTACTTAGACTTCACTACGCCCTAGATATCTTTTACACATTAATTACTTGTTATAATTGCATGGATGACGGATCGTATTCCTTAATACCATTCATGGGGTGGCATACATAACTCCCCAATTCTATGAGCTCTTATCTCCTCCTACACCATGACCCAGCACAACTATAGGGATTGTAAACAGTGGCTCATGCATTAAATACAACCAATAAAGACCTAGTACGCCTCGGTTCATGTTTCTTAAGACGTTCAAGCATGTTACCATTTGGAGATCTGCCAGTTTTCTTAAGCCTAACATATAAAATCATTCATCCAAGACAAGAATAAACAAGCAATCAACACATAATCAACATCTAGGTTTCATTAGATCTAAGCAAACACAAAGGAGATCTAGCCTAGCATAATTGAATTGAGACAAGAACAAGATATAGACAACCAACACATAAACATATTGATTGAATTAGAAGAATACTTATCTCAATTACAATGCAATGTATCAAGGGTTTGAAACCCTTGAAAAACCTGTAAAAGTTGCACCAAATTCGTCTTTAGGATTTCACCAAAACTTCTCTCTTTTTTAATGTAAAAACTAGAAAACTATATATAGGAAAACTGGGCTGACGGCGTCAAGACAACATTGTGACGCCGTCACCTCACCGCCAAATACTTCCTCGGACGGCCTTGATCTACTTATCACGGCCTATGTGACGCCGTCACCAACCACGGTATTTTATTCTTGGCCTTTTGACGCCGTCAGGATGACTTTTGACGCCGTCATCAACTACGGTATTTTATTCTTGATGTCTGACGCCGTCAAGGCATTACTCTTGATGCCGTCACCTAGTGTTTCCAGCATGGAAAATTGATACTTTGCCGTTTTCTTCGCTTTTATGCTCCAAAAACGTCCAAAATGGCTTCTTTTCCAGAATTCACTCTCCAAGTACCTAAAATCACAAAAGGAACGATTTAGGGCAATATTTGATCAAATAAAGTCGGATTCGGGCTTAAATGACCCCCTAAAAACGGATCATTTTTCGCCTCATCATTTACCCTTACACTTGAGATTTGCTTGTCCTCAAGCAAATGAGCTTTTATTCTACTCAAAAGACAAGTTAGGGGTCATTTAACACTAATATAAAAGTAATTACAACAAATAATCGTTCCACTAAAGACCAATAGACAAGCACGGAGATCATACACAAGCACCTCACAAATAGTGTTTAGATACTCACATCTCTCGGGTGTAATAAAGTAATATAACATTATGGAAATGGAAGATATCTCTCACTACCTGTCATAGCAAAATAGATTACCATAGGCTTGGGAAAGGATCAAACCTCCACCACATGGCGTAAGCACCTAGGATAAACTATCAAAGAGGTCTTTTAAAGGGTTGTAACGTTAGGTATAGGGATATGAATAACACGGTTTTGTTGGATAAAGGAAGTTTTACTGGTGGCGAGTTAACAATCTTGGTTAATTACATGTACAATATGGCGTTGCTAAGCCAAGACTAGACTCGACTTAAGCTAATAAATGAAAAATAACAAAAACATAAAATAAACATGAAATGAAACGGGATGGTAGTCCGTATGTTTTTTCTCTTTTTCTTTTTTTCTATTTTTTTTTCTTTTTCTTGTTTTTTGGATTTTTTTTTTTTTTTTTTTTTTTTTTTTTTTTTTTTTTGCATACACTCTTACCCTACCATCCAAAATAATACATCATAGGGGATGAGAATTCCCCTTACACTTGAATTTTTACATACTTTACAATCAACTAATTTAATGACTCGAATTAAGAAAATCAAAACACTTGGAGCACTTTTAAGATTAACGTACATATGGGGGTAATAAGTGATGTTCTTCCCCATTACTCCATAAAATAAGTACTTACCCATGAGTCCCAATCGTCCCAAAACAATATGTACAAGGATATGACTCGACTTTGCAACCATGTAATCAATTAGAAAGTTAACTTAGGGTTTAACAAATAACAATAATGCACTAAAAATGAGCGCATACACGGAAGGCTAAGGCGATTTAGTTGGGGTGTAACAAATTCTTCCTTTAAGTAAAATGCTTAAAGTTAGAAACGAAAAGATAGGCTCGGAGGGGTGTACTAGGGGTATCGTGTACTAAAAATGAGTACAACGCTAAGGGTGTGGGAAAAATTAGTTGACTTAACTAGCCAAGTAATATGACTTAAACGGTCAAGTAATTGTAATACGGGTTTAACACAAGGGTGATCCTAATGCCTCTTATCGTGTAGTAAATCCTACCACACGAATGTAGTCTCACTAGCGGTCTCGGGATGCATCACTAACGCAAGTTCTAGAATCTAAATGCTAACGGTACACTCATAAGCACTAATAATGAATGCTTTTCCTATCAAATCTAAAGGCGAACCTCACATATTTGGGTGGAAAATTTTTCTGAATATACGGTTATGTGCTAGTCATACAATCTCCTATCCATGAGACGCTTACTATGGCTAAAGTTTCACTCCTAAATGTTGTAAAAAATTTTAAATTTGGCGCTAAAATTACACTAACAAGTATTTCTCATAGTTTTATTACACATCTACCATTAAACAAAACAAACTCAAGCGAAAGTGCATATGTAAGGTATCATCTTTTTACCCTCCCCTTACACTTAAGATGAACATTGTCCCCAATGTTCAAATAAAGAATGTAAAAGTGAAAAAGTAAAGAGAATGAAATCAAATACTCCCCTGATTCGCTCGGTATGGATTATAGGTTGGCCAGGTTAAATCTTCTTCCAAGAAAACGAACAATCAAAGCTTCCCTTCCAGAATATAAATCATCTCCTTGTCAAACATAACCTGTAAATCCTGAGAAAATAGACAAGACAACCTCGCGTAAAATCGGCGGCATCCTATATAAGTTCCTAAATCCTAGAAAACGAAGTAAGATATAATGCTTGTGGAATGAAGTTTGCAGATTTCCTGGAGATTATAAAACTTAATAATTCACAAAACCATAAGACTCCGTTAGAAAAACAAAATCGGTAAAATTTCCAGATTTTAACTCCTGACGCCGTCAGAATGGACCTGCAGAAATTCTTATGTTAAGTTTCCTGAAAATTTCTGGAAAAACTTCGTCCTACTTCCTGGAAAATCCTACAAAACTTCATTATGACTCAATACAAGTATTTGACTCTAACAAATACGAATATACATGTTCATTTAATATTGTGGAGAATCATGATCGGTTTGTTTCTTGAAAACATATTTGGGGTTTCCCCTTACACTTATCTTTTGCAAAAATACTTTTAGGTTGGAGTTAAGACTAGGCCAAACAACATAGTAAAGTATTTCCACATTTTAGTTTAGAAACATGATCAACCAACAATAAAAACAAAGCATGCATACGGAAGCAAATAACAATCAAACAAATAAAATCACACAAAACATGGGTTGCCTCCCAAGAAGCGCTTTTCTTTATTTACGAGTCTTGTAACTAGACTCAAAGTCATGGGTTACTACGTGATTCGGGTGAGTTCCTCGTTAAGTACATCTTTGGGATCGAACTTAGGTTTCAACTTCCTATCGGTTTCCTTAGTATGGTATGACCTTTCAAACTTCTCTCCATCCGGATCATACAAGGTCATTCTAATATGCCATGACCCGTCACCTTCTTTAGGTGGCTTGTCCCACCTCCATTTACACTTATCCCCCTCTCTTTTCCATTTATTCCTTTCTATGTTAATGGGCATCACGCTTAATAACTCAATCATCTTCCTAAAGACTAAGGGGTCCTCAAAGGGATCTAGCTCTTCACCTCTAGCTATGAGTTGTTCTACCGAATGTGTCTTTTCAACAAAGTCTTTTTCTAGATAGAATGGGCATTGAGGTCCTATAAAGTTCCTTTCTATCCAAGGTCCATATCTAGATGGTCTCCTATTCATCTCTACCCAATGCGGTGTTGGTTCATCATCACAATCATAACTATGCTTCTTAACATCATACACCGACCAAGTATCGCCTTCTCCTACCGCTATCTTGGATTCCTTGTAATCTATCATGGCACTAGCGGTTGCTAAAAATCCTCTTCCTACCAATAATGGGCATGTAGTGTCACTAACCATGTCTAGGACGTGAAAATCAGCTAATATAGTTAACCTTCCTACGTGAACAACTACATCCTTAATCATTCCAACCAGGTGGGCAATACTCCCATCCGCTAGCCCTATCAATACTTCTGTTTCCTCTAACTTTCCTAGCTTAAGAGCGGTGAATAAGGATAAGGGAATCAAGTTGAGGCTTGACCCTAAATCGGCTAGTGTGTCGAAAGCTTCGGATCTTCCTATCTTACAAGGCAAAACAAATATACCCGGATCATCAAGCTTTTTAGGCAACTTGTTTTTAACGAGGGCGGTCCCATTTTTACCTAGCTTATACTTCTCATATTTTTCTAGGAGGGCACTATAGTAAGGAGCACGCGCTAAGACATCAATGATGGGGCGTTCAAGGTGAAGTTCTTTGAATTCATCGTCAAGGTCTTGCGTAAGAGGTGTTTCAACTATGCTTTTGACCGGCTCTATAGTGGGTGTTTTATTTGATTGGTCCTTTTGGGGAACTTGGTTTTGTTTGAAACACGTGCTCGTTGATTTAACCGAGTAGTATTGTGGACACGAAGTGGGTGACGAAACTGAAGATATGGCATTAACGTTTAGTTTCGGATTCTTGATTGTGTCGCTTGGGAGTGCTCCCATTTCTCGGTCATTGAGAACTTTCAACAATGCATCAATTCTAGTGGTCATCTCGCTTTGCTTTTGTTTGAAATCGGCTTCAAACTTAGATATGCGAGCTTCTTGAGATGCCATGAACTTTGACATCAATCCTTCAAGATTGTTGGTACTACCATAGTTGTTAGAAGGATTGTTGTTGAAAGTACGGTTGGATGGTGGACCGTTTGGTTGGTAACGATTAGGTGGGTTGGATGAATTGGGTTGATTTTGTTTCCACCTAAGGTTTGGGTGATTTTTCCATGAGGGGTTGTATGAATCACCGTAAGTGTTTGGCTCGGGCTTGAAAGTGTACCACTTATCTCCCGCTTCGTCGGTACGCGTGGATGCGTAATCCGCAAAAGCTATTCCGGGGAGTTCCACACAATCACGAGTGTCATGGGGACCACTACATAATTCGCATGAAGAAGAGATTTTGTTCACTTGGCTTGAATGCTTCGGAGCTTCGTAAGATTTCATGAGAAACTTGACTTGGTCCTCAAGTTCCATGATCCTACGGTCGGGAGTGCTAGAATTGTTCGAAGGCAAAGATATTGCCTTGACCGTTTTGTTCAAGTCACGGGGATCATTCCAACTTTCTTTATCATAGAGAGCAAGATCTTCTATGAGTTCCCATGATTGTTCCGCACTAAGATCACGTAGCTTACCACCGGCCGATTGGTCAATGGTTCGCCTCGTGGAGATGTCGATATGGTCATAGAAGATTTGGACTTGGAGCCAAAGATCTATGCCATGATGAGGGACTTTTTGGAGTAAGTCCTTGAAACGAGTCCATGCTTCATAAAGAGATTCATTTTGACGTTGTTGAAACATCAAGATGTCATTTCTAAGCTTAGTAGTTCTCCCCGGTGGGAAAAATTGAGCAAGGAAACGAGTGGTGAGATCATCCCATGTGATGATGGATCCCGCGGGTAAACGCTCAAGCCATTGACTAGCTTGATCCCGTAGAGAGAATTGGAATAGGCGTAAACGGATAGTCTCTCTAGTTTCAACACCTAGGTCTATGGAATCTACGATTTTGAGAAAGTCCTTAAGATGTTGGTTTGGATCTTCGGAACGAAGTCCATGGAATGCACATCCGCTTTGCACCAACCGGATGGTGTCGGATCGCAAGGGGGTCACATTGGCTCCGGTGAGCTCAATGGTGTTTCGGTAGCCTTGATGGCTAGGTCGGGAGTACTCTCCTAAGGTTCGGGGACTAAGGGGTTCTAGTGGTGGGTTTTGTTGTGGTGGGATGACGGGTTCAAAGATGTTACCACCTTCCATGATGTCGGATGGTAAAGAGTTACGAACAAAGACACGAAGAAATAAGATAGACTAAAGAAGAACCTAAAAATAAAAATAAAATCTTACTAGAAAGGAATCTAGCAAGTAGATCTAATAAAAAGATATCATAACCTAGACAATAACTATTCCCCGGGCTGCGGCGCCAAAAACTTGATGCGTGGGAATCGCAACAGGCTTTACCTCTCGAGGGATATCGAGAAGCTTACAACCCCCACCAGGCAGTGTACCTGATCGTTGTAGTATAGTATAGTGACAAGTACCGGGGGATTGATCGTTCAGCTTGGGAATAGTGTCGCTAGGATTAGAAAGCCTAATTACTAGTTCTAAAGGTGAGGGATGATTATTTTTATCTTTTTATATTTTTTAGAAAGCAAGTAAAATCTCGGGTTTTGGAAGAGTGGGCGGAATTAGTTGCTATTCAACTAACCCAAAACTAATATATAATCAAAATAAAATAATAAAAATGAAAATAAACTAATTATACTAAGGTTGTGAGCAGTAATTGGAGAAAATGTGTTTACTTAGACTTCACTACTCCCTAGATATCTTTTACACATTAATTACTTGTTATAATTGCATGGATGACGGATCGTATTCCTTAATACCATTCATGGGGTGGCATACATAACTCCCCAATTCTATGAGCTCTTATCTCCTCCTACACCATGACCCAGCACAACTATAGGGATTGTAAACAGTGGCTCATGCATTAAATACAACCAATAAAGACCTAGTACGCCTCGGTTCATGTTTCTTAAGACGTTCAAGCATGTTACCATTTGGAGATCTACCAGTTTTCTTAAGCCTAACATATAAAATCATTCATCCAAGACAAGAATAAACAAGTAATCAACACATAATCAACATCTAGGTTTCATTAGATCTAAGCAAACACAAAGGAGATCTAGCCTAGCATAATTGAATTGAGACAAGAACAAGATATAGACAACCAACACATAGACATATTGATTGAATTAGAAGAATACTTATCTCAATTACAATGCAAGGTATCAAGGGTTTGGAACCCTTGAAAAACCTGTAAAAGTTGCACCAAATTCGTCTTTAAGGTTTCACCAAAACTTCTCTCTTTTTTAATGTAAAAACTAGAAAACTATATATAGGAAAACTGGGCTGACGGCGTCAAGACAACATTGTGACGCCGTCACCTCGCCGCCAAATACTTCCTCGGACGGCCTTGATCTACTTATGACGGCCTATGTGACGCCGTCACCAACCACGGTATTTTATTCTTGGCCTTTTGACGCCGTCAGGATGACTTTTGACGCCGTCATCAACTACGGTATTTTATTCTTGATGTCTGACGCCGTCAAGGCATTACTCTTGACGCCGTCACCTAGTGTTTCCAGCATGGAAAATTGATACTTTGTCGTTTTCTTCACTTTTATGCTCCAAAAACGTCCAAAATTGCTTCTTTTCCAGAATTCACTCTCCAAGTACCTAAAATCACAAAAGGAACGATTTAGGGCAATATTTGATCAAATAAAGACGGATTCGGGCTTAAATGACCCCCTAAAAACGGATCATTTTTCGCCTCATCAGTCCACATGAATGTCTCTGATTTAACACGATTTGTGGGGGGCCCCCTTTTTATTTACAGCCGAAACATCCCATGTTTGAGACCCGAGACGGAAGCTTTTTATTAGGGAAACCCCCGGAGTCGAAGCTTGGCATTTTTGCATAATTATAAGCACTTTAATAATGTTTGGTCCTTAGTCCTTTATTTCTTTTACAACAATGGTTTTTAAGAGCTGCCAAGATGTAAGAGCTTTATTATGACCTTGGATTTATATCCGATGCTTTTTTTATAGCTTTGGATTTCTCTGCCTTTCTATTGGCTTTGGATTATTATTATTGATATTCATAATCATATGCCAAACCCCGAGTCCTACGGCCTTTACTAAGATTACAACATCGGCTGCGAACTAGCAAGATGCAATAGCCTATTTCACCGTAACACTGGCAGTACCCCTATGTGTACCAAACCCCCATATGCAGAGATTTTGTTGGGAACGAGAAAAAACTAAATATTTCTCAAACCCCATACACTTAATTAATCCTAGAGATCTATTATTATTGGTGTGCAATCTTGTGGGAACAAGGAGGCTACAAGTACCTTTCGTGGGCTCTAAAGAGATCCAACTACTCCACGTTTAGCACGAAACTTCTAAATAAACTCTATCATTCATCGATCTCCACAAATTTAAAATCCCAAGTAATGAGATCCGCGGATGCTTAGCCGATAATCTTTTGATTATATTGGTTAAGGGAGACGAGCTAGGGCTCAACACGCCCGGTCAAGTCGAAACATTTATTTCTACTCTCGCCGGTAGGAAAGTCAAAACAAGGTGTCAAAACTTTATTATTATACCATATATCATCATTTTTTTAAAATAAAAAGGTGACAAAAAATTTAAATTTTGGTGGAAAAACGGAGTTGCATAAGTTAATAGCTCAGACGAAAGTGCGAGGTCAAATCGAATCGAAGATTCACCCCCCCCCCCCCCCAGACTAAAGTGAAACATTGTCCACAATGTTTTAAGGGTACAGGTAGTCTTACGTAAAATCTAAGGCCGTTTATTAAGTATGCCAAGAGATAAACGTTAGTCGATAAGATTTTGGATATGGTGAATTTCTGAAAGAGCAGCGCAGAATGAGACTCGAGTGGAGAGAACGACAAAACACGAGCACGAGAGTCCTCTATCTTCGGGGAAATTCCTGAACATTCACAAACAACCACGAAAACACGAGTTTGGAAAGGGTCGCCCCCCTCACGTCACGTTACTTAAGAAATAAGAAAAATAAAGAAAATGAAATGGATAAGCATGGGATGCCTCCCACGAAGCGCTTGTTTTTGTTCACCGAGTCACATGAGTTTGACTCGATCCCCGAATTAATTCGTCCTTGGGGAGAGCAGATGGAACGGACACCCTGCATGATAAACGGAGATGCCATGGTCAAAGACGGTATCCTCACTCCCGGTGGAGTGGAAAAGTGAAAAAATGATGGGATAAGCAAAGAATGGTTGAAACACTCGGATGATAAAAGAAAAGTCAAGTTCAGAATCACGGGTGGGTTGGGTGGGTAAAATATCAAGCACAAGAACATCATGTTCAGAAATCTCGTCCACCACTCCAAAAATATCTTCATCAGTATCAGATTCATAATCTACATCCGGTGGTTTCGCCGGAGGACGAGAAGAAGGTAAATTAGAAAGAATATTTCTTTGAATGTCATTCTCGTCATTCTCAATACCCGGTGGTATCGAGTTATCCGCAGCAAGAATTAGATCGACATTCTCTAAAAGAGGATCACGTGACGGATTATCGGAATTAAGTACAGAGTCGATCTCAAAATCAAAACGCTCATAATCCGGAAGAGAGATATCAGCATGAATAGTGAGACTGCCACTACTCGTCTCTTTAAATCGAAAAATTTCAAGCTCGGGTAAGAAATCACTATCCATGACGGGGATAGGAGAAAAATTCGGAGGATCTTTCAATGCCTCGATCTTAGAAATGAGAAGATTGATGTTCAATAATTTTTCACGAAGAGCTTCATCTTGTATTTCAGTGTTAACTTCTTCATCATTCTCTTCTTCTAAGCTGACGAGCTCAGAAGGTAATTCTTCAACATATTCGATTTCTCCACAAGATAAAGAATCGTCATCGTTAGAATCGGAGAACATCTCATCACGATCATTCGAGTTATCAATCGGAGATAACTCATATTATTCAATCATATCAAAAACATATTTCTCAAAATCGGGTAAAGAATCCTTGAGCTTGGGCTCCAAAGGATCTGACGGCTTAACAATCTTAGTCGAAATAGAATCATTGTTATCAAGAAAAGTATCGACTTCTTCCAAAACGGGATCACTTCCCTCATCCAGTGTGAGGAAAGGATGGGAAAATCGGGGATGATAGATTCAAGTCTCGAAAAACATCTTGAAGAATCCGGAGGTGGGACAAATGGTGTGCTTTGAGAGCTAGGAATTTCCACCACTTTCGTTATCGTCTCCGATTCTTGTTCGGGAAGATTAGGTAAGTCATTTCTTCTAAACACTGTTTTAAGCTCAGCAGGTTTGCTAATCAAACTCTTAACCATAAATTGTGAAAGGTTAGGATCAAATTTTGTAGGCTTAGATTCTTGGACAACCGTAGGTTGGACGAACATAGCACTTGCATTGTTATTGGAAAGTATCGAGTCCTTTGTCACCTCGGTTTCTCGTTACATTTCCCTCACCGGAGAGGGAGTAGGAACCGATGGTCCATCATAATCAACACGACATTTCAAAATTTTTGACAAGGCGTAAAGTTGTTCGATTTTGATTTTAAAAGCCCCATGTTTAAAGAAATCATCGTCGAGAGATGCCATAGAGCAATTTTCAAAATTTAAAGGTTCACAAGACGGAGTGGGATTAATCGCAGAATTTTCTTCTTTGCAAGGCTCATTTTCATCACTCTTAATGGTGTTAACTTGTTCTCTTGTACGAATTACCTCCTTAAAAAGATCTAATGTATTTAAACACAGCTCGGTAAAGTCATTTTGAGCAGTCATCATTTTAGTGATCATTTCATATTGTGGAGGTTGGTCGTGAATATCATTGTCACAAGGAAACGATTTCCTTATTTGACAATCGGTGCTAAAGTGTGGACCTCCACAATACTCACAACTGTATTGTAGTTGTGAAGTCGTTGCATTTTGAAACAATTCATCATTGAAGTACGGATCTTGCTCATATGAATTAAAATCGTTGTGAGGATAATTGGAAAAGTTCGGATTAAAACCATAAGTATAAGAACTTTCATCTTCTGAAGCACAAAACGAACAAATTCCATCGATTATATTTCTTCCACATCTCTCGCAATATTGTTGATTGAATGAATCGGGCTGAGGTGGGTAGTCGAAAAAATTTGGAAAGTTGTTGTACATATTTGAAATGCAAAACAAACAACTTTCGTCTCGAATATCATTACCATACCGTTCGCATGTACACCAAACACATGAACCTTCAAAGAACGGTTCTCCGCACTTAACACAAGTCGGATCCATAAGAATTAAGAATTATCAGTTTAGATGGTTAAAAAAGAAGAATCAAATGATAAGAGGATAAAAAGATTATTTTTGGTTTTTTCGTAACATAAAAACAAATCAAAATAAAAGGAAAATCAAAATGGAAGAGGAAAATCTTTTTGTATTTTTATTATTTATTAAAAAACAAAAAACTTTTATTTTCTTTTTTCAAACGTTACGTTAATTGTAACCGTTTCCTTCAAAACTACTCACGACAGAACGGGAGAGAAGAGTGTTTCTCTCTTCAGCTTGCAATTTAATGTCAAAGCTTTTCGTATTTTCCACTTATTCGGTCGTAGAATTAAAGTAATCCGATTAGCAACTAATTTCACGCGTTCTTATATTGAGAAGCTTATTTGGTTTACAACGCCCTCCCTTCCACGGGAGAGTCGAGGCTGTAACTTTCTTTTTGGTATTTTTGAAAACACTTTAGGAAAAGTGTTTTTGATTTTTCTTTTTTTTTTTTTTGGTTTTTATAGAAAATATGTACAAGGAAGATTTTCAAAACACAATTTCGAAAAACGAAAATCAAAATTTCACTTCAACCTTCCCCGGCAGCGGCGCCATTTGATTTAGTCATTTTTAGTATAGGTTTATTTTTCCGAAGAAATGCTTAGGAAAGTATTTCCCCGGGTCGTGTCTCAGCGAAGGTGTGAATGGAATTTTAAATTCCTGATTCGTGAAATGTGTCATGAAAGTGGTAAGAAGTGATATTGATGAGATTATATTAAAGATTATGAAAATTAAACACAAATAATCACTTAAGCAGGTAAGTGATTAAACCAAAAACGTAACATAAACTTAAAACCGTAAGCTAAAACATGAAATAAACATTAACGCGCGAAATAAAAAGTGAAATTTTGAGAAAAGAAAAATATTTTTTTGACTTTTTATTTAATTTCTATGAATTAAAAACTAATTAAAATAATTAAACTAATTAAAAATTAAAAGAAAATGCAAATAAAGTGAGAAAAATGCAAAATAAATTTCTAAAATTCTAAAATAAATGAAAATTAATTTCTAAAATATTTTTAGATTTTTTTTAGACTTATTCTGATTTTTTTGGAATTTTTGGTTACTAAAATGTATTAAAAATGGAATAAAAATGGAAATTAAATAAGAAAAATAGCAAATAAAGTCAGAAAAATATGAAAAATTCAGGGAAATTCTAAATTAATATTCTAAAGCTAGGAAAAATTTAAAAATTTGAAAATAAGGTGTGGAAGTGCAATAAGCTATGAAACTGCTTAATCAAAATGCTTATTAATAAGCAAAACTTGACCAAACTGTACCCAACTTTGACCCAATGTATTTTTGACTTAATAAAGCTCAAATGAACATAGATGAGACTAAAATGAACTTAGAAACACATTAATGGGATCAAATTGTTAAAATAAGCACTTATTAGAATAAGGAATAAGCAACAGATTAAGCTAACGGATACCAATTATTGAAATGAGCAACTATAATCAATTATGAACTTAAATGAACAGCAAATCTCAAGTTTCAAGCTCAAAATTTCCCTAGCAGGCCTAAAATTGAAGACAGACCTATGTTCAAAGCACTAAACTTGATAAGCACAATAAGCTGAACAAATAAGCTGATAAAGATGAGCTTGAGGGGGCAAACAACCCTCTGACTTACTAAAATATTAAATTCCCCAAAATACTGAATCCTAATCCAATATACAACCTCAACAATTGCCTAGAAAGTTTGTCAAGGCCTGATGTGCAGGGGAGTTTATAAGCCCAAACAGTCAACTTAAGCTTAATTTTCCAATAAGCAAATGAGAACTAAACTTGAATATTATTTTTGATAATGATTCACAAGCTGCTAAGCTTTTCAAAACAACATTCCAAAAGAATTTCCACTTAGTATTAAAACCTACAATCTCTCACAAAGTTATGACAAAGATCTGATTTGCACTTGATTTTGACTTTTTGATTTGCAATTTGGTTTTGACTTTAATGAACTTATACCTAACCTTACTGCTTATTTATGTTGTAATAACCTAAAATTAAACTAGTTTAAGCTTACTTATCCTATTATGCAACTACTGTATGAAGTATAGAACATGTAATAACAATTAATTAAGCTGAAATTAGAATTAAAATAGACTTTGACTTTTTACTATGAAACTTACTGAATTTGCTATTTAATTATAGTAATTAAACCTAAATGAGAATACCTAGACTAAATTTATAACCTGCAAATACCTTTAACTCAGATTTCTATGCTATACCAAACACCCTTATATGAAACAGATGTGAATTTATATTAGACAAAGGAGTGTACAATTCAATCCAAACACCCAATACTACTCTAATACTGAACCACCAACCTAAAATCTACACAGAGACACAGGTATCAACTACAAACAGTAACACAGATCTAAGCTATGAAAGATAAATGAAATACAAGACTCAAATCAATGTATGCAACTATATTAAAATGATGAATCACACCACAACTAAGCTAAATGTAATGCAATTAACAGAAATAAGCAACAATCAAAGGACTATAACTACTACTACTAAATGATGCAAAATTAAGTGAAAATAAATGAAAAAAACTTACAAAAAAAATCCCCCTCAGCAGAATAGAGGGGATTCTCTATGCTTGCCTGTCTTTAAGACAGGCCAAGAGCTCTTTAATGGCTGTCTCTTACTCCACAATAAGCTGATGATTAATCAAATAGGTTGAGTTTGACCTCAGTTGACCAAGCACAATTAACAAAGTTGAAACAGATTTTAAACCAAATACAAGCTATTGTTTAAACTAAAAGAAATGTATTACTGTAAGCTAAAAACATATTTAAATGCTGAAAATTAAATTGCAATGAAATTAATTGAAATTTAAAATTATATTAAAACTGAAATTGGAGTACACTTTGAAAACCAAAAATACAATACTGAAAATTAATACTAATACTAAGTTTACCCTACTCCTACAGTCCTACTCCTAGTCTAACCCTAAAATCTAACAGCTCCAAATGTGAGAGTGAGGGGATATATATATATATATATATATATATATATATATATATATATATATATATATATATATATATATATATATATATATATATATATATAGGCTGAGGAGAGCCATTGAGAAGTCTCTGGATGTGCTTTCTCAACATTGATCAGGCCCCTTGGTTCTTGCTTCAATCAAACGCACAAATATCAACCCTTGGATCAAGTGTGATGAGGTTGTGAATCCCGTGTGTCCTTCTCCATTGGTCCACGTGTCCCTGACCTCTCCTGACACCCTGTCAGCTTTTAGAAACTCCAATTATTGAGTAATTATTAATAACGTAGGGTAATTTTGATGGGAAGTGAATTAGGGTTCATGGCACAGTAACACCCTGGGTTTGTGGTGAAAATTGGGGGTATTTGGAATTGGGTAGTTTTTATTAAAAGGGTTTACCGGTTCTGGTGAGTTTGGCCGGGTTAAATTGAGTGTGGATTGGGTTATATTTATCAGGTGGATTGGACTAGGGTGTTAAGGGTATTTGGGCTTTGTGTGTTTGGGCTTGGCAGGTATATGGATTAGGCTTATTATGATATATCCTTGGATCAGGTTTTTAGATTAGGTTTATGAATATTGGAATGAAATTTTACAGGGACCAATTGTGTAATTCTGAAACTGTAGGGACCAAATCTGGTATTCATCAAAAGTATCTTCCAAGGGCTAATGTTGTCATTTTCAGATTCATGAAGTACCATTTTTGATTTTTACTTCTAAAATTCCTCAAAGGATCACTTTTGTCATTTTCTTAAAGATGAGGGACTGAATGTGTCATTTCTTCAAATCTTTGACTAGGGACCATTTATGCAACTTTATGAATCTCTGAGGACTTCTTATGACATTTTGAGCTCTCTTTGATCATTAAGCTTCCCCGGCTCCGGCTTTTGACTTTTTTCCATTCTCGTGATCGTTTTTGTCGGTTTTGGCTTTGTTTTTGTTCATTTTTCACATATCCGTACCTGCACTTACACAAATACGAAAACACACATTCTCTTGTCATATTTGGTGTGTATTAGGTGTATTTGGTCTGATTTAAGGCCTAAAAATTATGTGTGAATAAGCACACATCAGCTCCCTTTGATCCTAACCATCCAATTCAAACCTTCTCATCTCAACCCTCCATCTCATTCTTTCCCCCCAACCAATGGATTATATACCTTGGCTTATTTTTTTCTCTCTTTTCTATGCCATGTGAGGAATAACACTTCTACCCCTTCCAAATTAACCTATCTACACTTTCTACCCTTGGTATTTGGTTTTCTTATAAACACTTCACAAAAAAAATTTCAAATTAACTATTTGAGTTGGTAACCTTAGAATGATTAATGTTAAGGTTTAGTGTGAAGTATAATTGGGGGTTTAGCAAGGATAGGTATTTATAAGATCCAAACACCGAACACTTGGGAAAAGTTTACAGAAGCCTGGCGCGCTGCTCGCGCGCTGACGAGCGGGTGACGCGCCGGCCTTGGTAAAATTTCCCAAGTTTGTGTTCTTGGCCTATAAATACCACCCTTGCCTCTTGTATTCCTCACCCCTTGCCATTCTTCTTTCTCTTTATATTCTTTCTCTCAAACACTCTTTAATCTCTCTCAAATCTCTCTATCTCTAATCTTGTGTTCTTGATTTTCATAATAACATCTTTGAAAGAACACATCTCCTTGCAAGGGAAGAATCACAAGAACCTAATCCACTCTTGTGATTGTGTCGAGGGTCCTCTTTCTTATACCCTTTCTATTACAATCGAGTCTCTAGGTTAGGTTAGGACTTGGTTGATAAAACAAACATTCAATCTCTTATTCAATTGTTTGTACGTTGAAGTCTTGTGTTTTTGTGACCAAGCCTAGATCATTGGGGATCTACTTGGGGTTTGATACTTCTGGGTGGAAGTTTGGTTATGGTCTTGGTGACCAAGTGTAAATCGAGTCACGAGGTTCTTTTGGGTGGTTTCTGAAGGCGGAATACTGTTGGTGAGTAACTCCTTTGTGAGCATCAATATAAGGGAATATTGGTGGAGTGAATTGTAACGGTTTGTAGTCGACCGAAAGGATTATACTAGTGTAATAGTATCGGTGTCGTGGATTCGCAACTGGACGTACGGATGGTATAAACCCCCCATCCCGAACCAGTATATATCGTGGTGTGTCTTTACATTCTTTATATACATTGGTTGTGATTGTGGTTGTTGGATTTGTTGTACAACCACTTGTTGACTTTGAGGCTTGAAGTCATTAAACTCTCAAGAAGCCGAAAAGACCGTATTCACCCCCCCCCCCCCTCTACGGTTCTACACAAGCCTTCACACTAGACACACTTGGATCATCACCCGATCTAAGCCTTTACACAATTACTAAACTAAGTCCTAACCTACACACTAGGACATCACTCTCCTCACAATAAATACATGAGCTGATTTAGTTACAAGACTTCTTAGATCTTCATCTTCTTCCAAGTTCACACACATAACTCCATCCTCGACTCACACACAAGTCGGAAGTATTTACAATATTTACAAAACCTATAACCGTAACACTTGTTACATTTGTGTATAGACACCTATAACATCTCGAATCTTCATCTACGTCGAGAGTTCTTCTCTTGTACTTTGCAGAAGGTGAACACACTTTAACATCTCGAATCTTCATCTACGTCGAGAGTTCTTCTCTTGCATATTGCGAAGGAGGAAATCACTTATAAACATATTCCGATATGTTATAGTGATCAAAGAAGAAAGAAAAATAAAATAGAAAGTTTTTGTGTGTGCAAGACCCTTTATTCTGAAGAGGAACATTTCACTATTCATACACGACAGGAGGGAGGTGGCGGTCCCTTAAACAGGCGATGGTCCTTTATCACTAAGGGACCGCCGACCACTTTAAGGGACCGTCTCGATAGACGCTCCTATTTTTGTCCTGACGTGGTGAAAACTTATCTAGTGAAAACTCAACTGTTTTAGGGGAAATATAGTTGTTACAAATTTAAATTTTGAATATATTTTCTTAATAAAACATTTCTTTAAAAACACAAAAATAATTTTGTGAAAATATTTTGTCAAACTTAAAAATGTAAGTTTAGGAGAAAATAAAATTCGTTGATCACTTTACTAATTATGGTATAAAGTTTGTTCATACCTGAAGTGGCGTTGTAGTAGCTACGTAGAAGAAACGAGTTTCCTCGATTAAAAACTTATTAACCGTAACTTTACGTAACATGTCTTTATATTTTGTGATTATCAAAACACAAGAGGACCGAATAATGCAAATAACGTTTTTTACATTATTTGTATTAACAAACATTATTATACAACAACAACAACAACAACAACAACAACAACAACAACAACAACAAGCTGATATGTTGCTCTATTCGTGGGACGGAGGGATTGATTTATGTGTTGATTTGACTGGACTATCGCCTCTGATGCAAGCGGGTATGGTTGATTTAGTGGCGGGTCGTGCGATAATTAAGGCTGCACAACGTGAGCCGTCAAGTATGAGGCTAAGTGTGTGGATATTGGATATGGGTTCCTCCTCTTCTATTTCTCTTCTTTTGTGGAACTTGAAAAGGATGCGGTAACCTTACTGAAGCGAATCCGGAAATTCTCTGTTGATATAAATAATGCCTTAAAACGTTATTAACATATATCGATATCTCTATATTTTGATAATCACAAAATGAAAACTCATTGAACTACAAATTATGACGTAAACAAGTATTTCGTCGTTTATATTCACTTTAGCATCCATATCACTTAAGGTATGAATAAACAAAGTGTCTAATGCATTTTATGATAAAAGGAATTTTTATTTTTACAAACCTTACATTTTATTAAAGTGGGACAAACATTTTTAAACTTATACAAAACATTTTTGTATTTATAAGAAATGTTTTATTCAAAATAAATATTTTGAATTAAAATTTCAACCCAAAAAACGGCTACATTCTTCAGGAAAAACCTTCCCCACAAAAAGACAAAAAAATCTGAAGAAAAAATATTTTTTCTTAGGCAGCCCCCTAAATTATACTAGGCGGTCCCCTTAATTATTAAGGGGACCGGCCACGCTCTCAAACAGTATTTTTCTCCCTATAAATACTGGTTCATCCCACAGAATTTTCTCACCTTTTGCACGAAAATTTTCAGTCCCAATCCCTTCAAAACATCCTTCTAAATCCTTTGATCATAAGATTATAAGTCTTTGTTTCAAGTGATCCAATCCTTCCACTCAAAGTGCAAAAGAAGAAACCTCCCTATCATAAAGCCAAAGATATATTAAGATCTAGTTAGTGTTTATGTAATGTTGTGAGTTATGTATATGTAATAAGTAGATCAAGATGATCTTACTTAGTAGTGAGTTTATGAGTGAGTAAGAAGTAGTGGGAAGAAGTAGTAGTGTGGAGAAGTCATGAAGTTGTGAAGAAGTAGATGTGTGAATATGTAGTGGAGTATAGAAGAAGTTGTGGAGTAGCGAAGAAGTCGTGAAGTCGTGAAGCCATGATAAAGTCGTGAAGTCGTGAAGCCATGAAGAAGTCGTGAAGTCGTGTAGAAGTTGTGTAGTGATCGAAGTAGTGTTGTGAGATTGGTTCTAGCTACTATTAGAACTCGACATTTAGCTTAGTGTCATTAAATGGGGTAAGCAAAAGTTGTGTACGGTTTTCTCCGTCAAAAGGGAGCTTGTTTAGTTGTGAAGAAAACTCTCGAGTACGTGACTCGGGGAGTGGAGTAGGGCAAGGAAGGTGTCCTTGTAGCCGAACCACTATAAATCATCGTGTCCGGTTTGCATTTCCTTTCTCTTATCTCTTTTCATTTATTCTTGCATTTATCGCTTTACATCTATGCTTGCCTATATGTCTTAGTTGTTGCTTATATAGTTGTGATGATTGATTGTGTTGTACATAGAAGTTAATATTGTGATTGTGTGTATAATTATATGATATGGTCAAATAGATTATTATTCACACTTCTCATATTAAGTTTAACTTGATAGATAATTTGATACAAAACGTTTTAAGATTTTAAAAGGAAGACGTATTCACACAAAGACCGACCAAAGCTCCATTGATAAAACTAAGTTTTTTTTTAAAGCTTACGTATATAATTGATCATATTGATTATATGGTGTTTTAATACTAAACTCTAATTAAATGTTTTCCAAACAAACAATTGAATAAATTCGAATCAACATTTTGAAACAAAATTTTTATAAAATGAAAAAGAGGGGAAAACTATTCAACCCCCCCCCCCCCCCTTCTAGTTTTCCACAATTGGTACCAGAGTCACGTCGCTCAAATTTTCAAAACAAATGGTTTTAAAAATTGAGTACGATCCATGTATCAAATTACCCATTAAGGAGGATTAAATATGAAAAGTGTTTTGTTGATTAACTTGTATTAGTTGTGATGATATATATACTAATTATACTAGCTCGAAATAATATTATGCTTAAAATAAGTGTCATATGTTCGGTTTCAAAATCAGAAAGTTACACACCTTTCCGAAAAGTCAGAAAACAATTTTTTACAAAAAATGAAATTTTGAGTACCAGATGGGCGGCCCCCTTAATGGTCTGGGCGGCACCCTTAAATACTGGGCGGTCCCCTCAATTATTTAAGGGGTCCGTCTGTCTGTTCGACAGTTTTTCGAAAACTTTAAAAAATCATATAAAATTAACCGTAACTCCGTAGAAGTCGTGCCACCCGGCGTTTTAAAGGTAATTGAGTCTACTTTCATTTAAAAATACTTACAAGTAACCATTACAAACTTAAATAATTAAGAAAGTCAAAATACTATACGGTAGTCAAAAATTTGTGTTTCGTTTTAACGTAAAACTTTTGTTTCACCTTTTCCTTCAAGTCGGGCATTCCTAGTTGATATACTTTTAAAAATTAAGTATTTATGTTTTCAAAATATTGATCTTAATTAAATTATAGAATGGGGAGGAAACTATTTTATTTTCAAATAAATTCAAGCTAAGTAAACATTGGTGTATATAATACACAAAACGACGACAAGTATTTTATGTGTTATGTGAACTTCTTTGTGATTTTATTTTCTTAATTGAATACATTAAATGATTGTTGCTATTTGAAGTTTAGCTATGTGTATATCTATGCATATGTGCCCTATTAGTTTATAGCTAGTTTGCCGATTTATACTTAACTAGATCTTATGCTAGATTTCTTGCGTTAGAATTGTTATAATATGCTTGCATTGCATATAGGTATAGATGGCTTAATGTTACTCAAACATCTTGTAAATGAGTTCAATCTAGTCACCTAAACATTTCAAACAATTTAATATATTCTTCACAACACACTTAAATACTTTGTACAAATTAGCTTGTTTTACCTTAAGATGTTTAATAAGAGAAATTGAATCATTGTAAAACATTAATAGTTATGTAAAAGAAAAAGTATTTTCAAAATCTAAGTGTGTTCATAATAAGTAAAAATGCAGAGTCTTTCACAAAAACAAAACATATAACAATCATGAAATAATAAGTCAACTTTCAATCATTCACTAATAAATAATCTTATGATTAATGGAACACACTATCAAAATGTTTATTTATTTAAAATGAGTGTCCGTGAGGGTCAAGAAAGATCTTGATATTAAATCAATTCATTATTCAAATTATGGTTGATATATTCATCAAATCTAATTGACGTGTTTTTTAGTGTGGACAAGAAATTGGATTGCTATTTGTTTAGTTTCAATATTATATCAAATTACAACAAAAGATATAGTCTTGAATCTACATACTCAATCACACTAGATTGATATGAAAATAGTTACATTCTTTGTAGATGAAAACAGTATGCATTGGATCATAACTCACACTTGTGTTGATAATGTCATATTGAATCTACTTGTCCAATAATTGTGTTCCAAATATTAGAATAACATTTTAAACACATTCATAAAATATACAATGAAGTAGGATTGACGACTTGGATGTTTCGTCCGAAATATTCAAGCAATTTACATTGCAATGCAATGGATAAATGTGTTATATCCGAAAAACCAAACATGAGCAAACTAACAACATATGTAAACTTTGCTCACAGTACTTAAAATTATCACTTCAAGATAAAATACATATTTAAGAATAATACACACTATATATTCTATGTATTTCATTTTCTTTGTAGCATGAATGGTTGTGTTACAAGATAATGCACTACATTTTTTTTAATAATATAAGTTATTAGAATTGAAAAATAACTTGTCACAATCCATAAACAAGTAAAAAAAAATTTTAAATACTTGTTAAAGTATGATATATAACATTGGCAAAAATCATAGAAAATAATATTTGTTTAAAAATATATTAATATCTAGTTTTGATATCATTTGAGAATCACAAACTCATTTAAGATAAATAATCTTAATGAGATTCATTTCACAAGAGATGCTAAGGTGCACTCTTAAGTCTAGCACAGTTATTAAATCAAGTAATATGTCACCAAAACCAAACAACCGGTAAATCATGAAGAAAGGATTAAATTTTTTTGTCTACTCTTATCTAAACATTCAACACGTCTCTATTAGGATCGTGAATAAAATATATCATCTAGATTTACCTTCATAAAAACATGATGTTTGAGTCGCATTAAGCCAAGTATTAGTGAATCAAGCAAACTTCATATTTAGTAATCTTCGATAGGTAAATTTAGGAACTCGATTTCTTCTAAAAAGAGAATGACTACTGGAGAATCTATTGACTAGAAATTCAATTTAACCTAACGGTTAAATTGTTTCTATGTGAGAAGTTGGGTGTGTGTAACCCGTAAAAATGGTCGTGTTTAGCCTGAATTGAGCACCACTAGTAATAGTCTCATACTCATTCTCCAAGTTGATTAAATTGCTCTTCCTATATATACCTAATGCTAGTTTACTTTTATGAACTTTGCTTCTCATTAGATTCTTTCATTCCTAGATTTATGGCATTAAGTTAGATAAGCGTGCGAAAACAAAGGAACTATAGATGTTAGGTTATACCCCATTCAACACTCTCGCATCTAACATATAAATCATCGTCTTCATTTCCTTTAGGATCATAGGATATGTAGAAACGATAGCATGAGATAATAATAGGGTTAACAAACCCTCTTGAGCATGAGATCTTTAATAAACATTTTTTTTTAAAAAATATTTGATTCATGATATTTGTTGTCAAAAATCTAATATCTCTAAAAATATGCAAAAACCTCACATTTTGGAAAATAGTTTTTAAAATAACTATCCCACTTTTAAATAACATGTTTTTACTATCAATATCCACAATTTTGTTTTGATCAAAACTAAAGATTGGGAAAATATTCTTTACCATTTATTCACACATTTTGAAGTAAAAACCCAATCTATTTTATTCAAATAACTAAGTGAAAACTTACTTTCAAACATTGTTGAATAATGCTAAAAACGTCTCTTTTAAAATCATGCATGATGATCTCATATTTGTCATCTATATTTATATAAATGACACTTGTAAGTGAACTAAATCAAATCAAGAGGACCATGGTTTGTTCATTAAGACTTTGTTTGTAACAAGTCTAGAAATCCATGCTATCATAACTACCCACTTATTGCATATTGATACACATTAGGATTAATCCTCCTAGTTTTGTAGTTATGAAATACTTGATGTTGCTTATTGTTTCCTAGCACTTATATTTTACTTGCTTGATGAGTATGTTTGCATGCTTGATGAAATTGCTTGTTTACTTAATCTCTTTGATTAACATGCTTTGGCTACTTAATTGCTTACATAATTAGTATATGCTTAATTACCTCAAAAAGTTGGACTTGTTTGAAACCAAAAACACAACCTTTCTTCAATTCACTACCAAAAACCCTTTTCTGGCAATCTGGGAATCACCAGATGGGCGGCCCCCTTAAATCATAAGGCGGCCCCCTTAATTATTAAGGGGATCGGCATCCAATTAAGGGGACCGACCATCTGATAGTCAAAGGTGTTGTCTCCTTTTTCTACTTTTCAGCCCATTTCATCCTACACTTCCCAAAATTCATAAACCTATTTTATCCTAAACCTTCTATCAAAATTTATACATCCTTAATCCCACCAATCCTACATTATAAACACTCTCATTCCTCTCAACCTTTACTTACCCATATCCTTCTACTTTACACTCAAACCTCATAATCTTTTCACAACTCAAGCGATGTTGTTCATAATCAACCAACACCTAAACCTCACTCTCACACAAATGATCCATTTAACAACAAACCATCCATTCGTGCTTCCACCAATGCTCCTTCTTATGATGAGCATGCACAATCCCAAAACAATAATCCCAATCTCAATCAATACTTCACATGTTGCTCATTCAACAAAAACACCACTCACTCATGGAGAACCTCTTCCACCCATTTCATGTTTTCATGACTACCCAAGCTCAACCATGTCTCCACCACCAAGAGTACCACCACCACATCCAACAACTTCACATGTCATGTTGCATGTTCAAACCTTCACCCAAGACAACCATCATGTTCCACCATCATCACCTTCCTCCAAACACTTGAAGTTCGTTGAGGAGCTAAAAGAGGCTTATGAGCTTAGTGCTCTTTTAGCATTACATCTTGCTCAACGCAATTTGGATCCACCCCAATCAAGCTCACCATCATCACCACACAACATCAACCAAGTTGAGAAGCATGTCAACAATTGCCCTTGTTGCATCTTCCTTCAATAACAAATCATTGCTTTGAATGAGCACTTCACTTGGATTGAGTATCTTCTTACAAGATCTCAACAAAACACCATCACTTGAACAACATCAAAACCTTAATCAACCTCTTCCACTACAAACTCTCCACAACCAAACTCTCCAACATTCATGACCCAAACATATACCTCCATTAATCCAACAACCTCACCCTAACTAAACCATCTTCATTCCAAACACTCCATCATCAACCATCTAAGCATACTATATGCTTATGATTTTCACTTCCAAATACTAATCAACCAACCTTTTGTTACAAGCAAGTCCGATGGCTCTCTTTGGCAAATTAGGATCTTTAACATAATCTCTTTGAATTAATTGTTATGTATCCTTAATATTTGTTTGCTATGCTTGTTATTTGTATATTGCATATTCTTCTATATATGCTTGTGCTTCTAATATTTTTTTTTGCGAGAATTCCGTATCTCGATTCCTTGGTGCCCTTGAACGAGGGGGAGCACACATCAAGGGGGAGCTTTCTACCCGTCTAACTTCATTCATGAAGCTAGTCGGCATAACCTTTTTGATTCTACAAAAAGAGGGAGAAGTGAATATAAACTCACTAAGTACTTGTCTAAAAATTAATTTTTAGATCTAATGAGTTTAGGTTTTGTAATCATCAAAAAGAGGGAGATTGTTGATATAAATAATGCCTTAAAACGTTATTAACATATATCGATATCTCTATGTTTTGATAATCACAAAATGTAAACTCATTGAACTACAAATTATGACGTAAACAAGTATTTCGTCATTTATATTCACTTTAGCATCCATATCACTTAAGGTATGAATAAACAAAGTGTCTAATGCATTTTATGATCAAAGGAATTTTTATTTTTACAAACCTTACATTTTATTAAAGTGGGACAAACATTTTTAAACTTATACAAAACATTTTTGTATTTATAAGAAATGTTTTATTCAAAATAAATATTTTGAATTCAAATTTTAACCCAAAAACGGCTACATTCTTCAGGAAAAACCTCCCCCACAAAAAGACAAAAAAATCTGAAGAAAAAATATTTTTTCTTAGGCGGCCCCCTTAATTATACTAGGCGGTCCCCTTAATTATTAAGGGGACCGGCACCCAATTAAGGGGACCGACCACGCTCCCAAACAGTATTTTTCTCCCTATAAATACTGATTCATCCCACAGATTTTTCTCACCTTTTGCATGAAAATTTTCAGTCCCAATCCCTTCAAAACATCCTTCTAAATCCTTTGATTATAAGATTATAAGTCTTTGTTTCAAGTGATCCAATCCTTCACCACTCAAAGTGCAAAAGAAGAAACCTCCCTATCATAAAGCCAAAGATATATTAAGATCTAGTTAGTGTTTATGTAATGTTGTGAGTTAAGTATATGTAATAAGTAGATCAAGATGATCTTACTTAGTAGTGAGTTTATGAGTGAGTAAGAAGTAGTGGGAAGAAGTAGTAGTGTGGAGAAGTCATGAAGTTGTGAAGAAGTAGATGTGTGAATATGTAGTGGAGTATAGAAGAAGTTGTGGAGTAGTGAAGAAGTCGTGAAGTCGTGAAGCCATGAAGAAGTCGTGAAGTCGTGTAGAAGTTGTGTAGTGATCGAAGTAGTGTTGTGAGATTGGTTCTAGCTACTATTAGAACTCGACATTTAGCTTAGTGTCGTTAAATGGTGTAAGCAAAAGTTGTGTACGGTTTTCTTCGCCAAAAGGGAGCTTGTTTAGTTGTGAAGAAAACTCTCGAGTACGTGACTCGGGGAGTGGAGTAGGGCAAGGAAGGTGTCCTTGTAGCCGAACCACTATAAATCATCGTGTCCGTTTTGCATTTCCTTTCTCTTATCTCTTTTCATTTATTCTTGCATTTATCGCTTTACATCTATGCTTGCCTATATGTCTTAGTTGTTGCTTATATAGTTGTGATGATTGATTGTGTTGTACATAGAAGTTAATATTGTGATTGTGTGTATAATTATATGATATGGTCAAATAGATTATTATTCACACTTCTCATATTAAGTTTAACTTGATAGATAATTTGATACAAAACGTTTTAAGATTTTAAAAGGAAGATGTATTCACACAAAGACCGACCAAAGCTCCATTCATAAAACTAAGTTTTTTTTTAAAGCTTACGTATATAATTGATCATATTGATTATATGGTGTTTTAATACTAAACTCTAATTAAATGTTTTCCAAACAAACAATTGAATAAATTCGAATCAACATTTTGAAACAAAATTTTTATAAAATGAAAAAGAGGGGAAAACTATTCAACCCCCCCTTCTAGTTTTCCACATTCTCGATAACCCAAGACATTGAAGCATGTGCTGTTGCTTATATCTTTAGTAGGATTAGCTTTTCTATAGATAGAGGAGTGGTAGTCCGGTTAGTATCTCAACTTCCCACTAACTTCTTGTAAATCCCATGAGCTTATAATAAAATGATGTTTGTCATCATCATCATCATCATCATCATTATTATTATAATATTTTATATTTTATTTTATTTTCAAATATAATCGATAAATTTTACTCAAAAAAGTAAAATCTACTATACTCATAAGCTTATAACTCTATAACTCTAACTCGAATGTTACTTTATCAGCAAAGATTTGAGTATTTTGTGTTAGAAATTATAACTCTAACTCGAATGTTATCAAAAGGATAAAAATTATAACTCTAACTCGAATGTTACTTTATCAGCAAAGATTTGAGTATTTTGTTTTAGAAAGGCAATAATATTATAGAATCATAAAATACAAATACAGAAAGAAGGCATCCTACCCAAGAGTTCAAAATAAACATATAAAAAGAACCTAAACTGAACCAAAAGAACTTAAGATTTGAGTGTTTGAGTTACTCAGATAGTCAAAGTGCATCTGTTAAAGAATTAAAATTTTTAATTTTAAAAGAGATTACAATCCTATCAACATAATACGTTTATCTGGATATTTCATGGGTTATAACTCGGCGAAATGTGGAGAAAAAAAATGTAAGAATATACAAAAAATAAATAAATAAATAAATAAATCGTAAGAAAGGAAAAGACACAATCTTTTGGCCCATACAGTTCTCATTTCTCAAATTCATAAATAAAAGTGTAAAACTAAATTTAAAGGAAAAGTGCTAGGAAAGTCCACAAAGTGTGACAAGCGTGTAATATCATACAATAACTTTTATCCCACTTTGATAATTTTATAGTATTAAGTTAACAAAATAAATTTTATTATTTTAAACAAAAGTTTATTATTAAGGTTATCTCTCATGGCTTTAAGAACCAAACAAGTAGGTCCCATCTATGCTTTTAATTAGGAAATCCATTGAATAATTCATTTAATTTATACATAACGATTATATATGATATTAATTGTTTATTCGTAGATATAAAGTTACTCATGAAGGTAATGACTTTTAAATATTTAATAAAATATGATACTTTGAAAATGGTAAGGAATAAGATATTATTTTATATGATGGTAGTGGCACACGACATGTTCACTCATGCTCCAATGGTTTGAATATTTAAAGTCTATTCGTTTGTGGACAAATTTGGTGGAGCTTTTTTTTTTTTATTTTTTATTTATTTTTTTTTTCTCTCTCTCTCTCTTTCTTAAAACAGTTTTTTTATTTTCGGTTAAAGGTGAGAATGCTACCATTTTACATCTTTCATATTTCACTTTGATAAAATCAGTGTTTTAAAAGGCGTCGTTAAGGCGCAAGACGAGGCCTCAACGTACGATATGACCTTGATGGCTGATTTAGGCGTGGCGCGAAAAAACATGAAATAAGACGCGAAAAGGTGTACTTTTTGGTAAGACGTAACGTCACTTTTTGAACCAATTTATTATTTTATTTATTTATTTATTTTATTTTATTTTTAACTATTTTGAACTGTTATTTAAATTTTGGGCTTTTTGATATATGGGTCTGGCAATTATATAGTAAGTAGTAGTCTAAATATCTAATATAGTACGAGTAATATGATCTAAAATTATAAATACATAAATCTATAAATAATTTTTTGCCGTTTTAGTGACGCCTTAAAAAACGCAAATGCTCCACCATGACTCGTAAGACTTGGGGCGCGACCATGCCACCACGTCACGCCTCACGCTTTTTTTAACCTCGAATAACATTAAGCATTGTTATTTACCATAACACTAAGAACATCCTTAATATTATGAATTTTATCTAAGTTTATATTATTTTCATATTACTCATATTATATTATCAAAAAAGTTAAAAATATTGCTCATTTATAGACTGTTAAAGAATAAAAACTTTATTCTACAATGCTATGTAATTTATAAAATCCATAAACATCTCAACTAAACTTTTTTTTAACGACATAATTATATTAAGAAAAAAGTTATTAGCAAAGCACTAGAAGCTAAAGAGTGCAGTTACAATCTATAAATAAACAAAACTGCACTATCTAGATTTTTTCTCAATGTTCTAAATGCGAGGACTATAGAAAGAATGAAAAAAATCTTGGCAATTACAGAAAACCAAGATAAGAAAAAAAGTTTCCACCCACATAGGCCCTAGCCATCAGTTTTCACTCCGATGTGTTTTTAATGCTAACCCAAACAAGCCCTAGAGAAAAGACAGAGGAAATTACAAAATAATGTTAGTAGAGATTTTCCTTCAAATAGCCCAATTGAGTTTAGAGATACAACGAAAGAACACCATTGAAAGAAAGTTGAGCCAGGTAATAAAAGAAGCTCCTTAAGCAAATTATTATCACCAAAAAGCATTTGATTCTTGAAACGCCAAATTAATCACCACTTCACGTAGCAAACGCCTTCCAAAATATCTTTCAACCGTTTAGAGAAATGAGATTTATTTAACCAAATAAGCCAATCATAAGAGGCTAAATCAATGAGCTTAAGCTCCCACCAACGCATAACTTTCCTCCACAATTGACTAGCAATAGGGCACGCAGAGAAGAGATGAGATGCGGATTCCACCGTGTTGTTGCAAAGAGGACATATAATCCAAGAAATATCTGAACCTCTAAGAAAAGATTCAAACGGGTAGGCAGCTTATCTAAACGGACTTTCCAAGCAAACACATTAATCTTGATGGGCATGACATTAACCCCCCGAGTAACGACATCCTCTTTTGGCAAAAGGTAATCAACAATAAGACTTCAAACATATTCGACCGAATATTCTCCGGAAGCGTCTAAAGACTAAACCCAACGATCACGAATGTTTGCAAAATTAAGTCACCAATACAGGATTGAAGGAGACACTGCTACTCTTCCTCAACCCTCCTCTTGGAGCACGACAAAAACATCTCAACAAACATATTTAGCATTTATAACTAGCTAATAGTTTCCCTAACCACAACCCTATGAGTGGTTAAGTCTTATGATTTGTGTACAAATACCTTTTAATAAACTCATTATTTCCACAGTTACATATATTTGATTATAATTATAGAAGGTGTTGTTAATAAAATCTTTAATGTTAATTAATTTTTGATTTTTCAATCAATGTAAGTTTAATCATAACACATAAAGTTGTGGTTAGCAAAAATCTATTAGTTAATAGAATAGTTTATATATACTTTGGTTTCTCTCTCTTTAATCAACACACATGAACTAGTTAATCTTTCATTTTTGTAAAGATGCTCCGATCAAAATTTATGTACATAAACTCTACATAGTCTCTATATCACCATAAACATTATTTATAAACCTTTATTTAAGGTGCTTAAATGATAACATATTATTAATCATAACAATTATTAACAATATATTTATCAGCCAGATCCAGGTTTATGTGTGTATCAATGAGTTGTTAATACTTGTGGAATTTTCTAGGGGTTTTATCCTACGTCAATAACCTTATTCAACTAAAGAGTAGGTTCTCATCATGGGTTTGTTTGTACTATATATTTTTATTGTCAAATAAGAATAAAGAAATTGATTATGCTTCTATTAACATTTATCAAACTAAAAGGTTATTAGTCAAATATGTTATTAAAGCCTTTTAAAAATTTGATTTAAGTTACTATAGTTTTTTTTTTTGTTCAATCAGGTTAATCATGTTTGCGTGACCGGTTGTTCACATTACTCCATATATTACGACTTATGATAGCAGGTAAAAAGTTACTAAATGGTCCTTGTGGGTTGTCGGTTTTAACAAATTTAGTCATTTGATTTTTTTTTCTCGAATCCTTTCCTGTGGGCGATCCGTAACGGGGTTTCCTTACGTTTTTATATGTTTTTGTCTGTTTTCATCCGTTTTCATACGTGTTTGCCCGTTTTTCTTACATTTTCATCCGTTTTTCTTACGTTTTCATCCGTTTTTACACGTTTTTCCCGTAACGGGTTTTTGTAAATGGATCGGGTGGTTTAACAATCCTCAAATCGCACTTTCTATCCCTATTTAATTACATTCCCTCCTCCTAGCTTTCTTGCTGGTGTGTTTTTAATACAAATTTTTTGTTCGAAAAAGAAAAAGAAATTATTTACATTGAAATGTGTAACTTTTATATTTTATTTTCGTTTAAAACAATGACAATGCAACTACCCAAAACGTTTTTAAAAAAGTAAACACAACGTGATATTAGTGCACATTGTAGTGATCATCTTTCCAACACCGTGTGCGTTTTGAAAATAAATTCAATACGGAAAAACAACTTTATAATAACAAAAATGGTTAGTCTTTGATACGCAAAAACCATTTTATATACGGTGATTAGTTATTAAAAATTCAAACATAAAATGGTTAGTGATTATAAAAGTAACTTAAATCAGTTGGTTGCTTATGGTTTAAATACAAATTTAAGATTTTTAAATCACGAGTCTTTAACTTTACAAAGACTATGGTTACGATTTTGTGTAAAACTAATACATACACACCAACAATGTGTGAGTATATACACTATACGTATCAACAAAAAGATTGCCTCATACCAAGAACAAATATTTTTCGCGAAGTACTAAGTTTGAAAACATTATCCGCGAAGTACTATGTTTGAAAACATTATCTGCGAAGTACTAATATCGGGTTCTAAACATTATCCGCGAAGTACTAAGTTTGAAAACATTAATGGCTTCCTAAGGACTACATTCGTTATACCCGCCATGCCACAGGGACCAAAAATGTAAATTAAAGATAGTGGAAAATCGTTACACCCGGTATCCCACCCTGGGAGTAACCTAATTAACTGAACCCGTTTACATGAGTAACCTAATTAACGAACCCGTTTACATGAGTAACCTGGTGAAAAAAAAAAAAAAAAAAAAAAAAAAAAAAAAAAAGTACTAAACTTTAGTAACTTAAATCAGATTTTTGGGAAACTTTAGTAACATATTTGAGTAATAACCCTCAAACTAAATGGTTTTTGCTATCATGTTATCAGTTGCTAGTTAATGATTAATATTTAAAGATGTACCGATCTTTATTCATTGAATCTGAAAATGATTAAATTCAAACCTAATTCAGCTTATTTTGATATTGGTTTAAAACTGTTCGCATCGTGTATCCGAGTGATGCGTGTGAAATCACAACGTAAAACCTGATGCGAGGTTGTTTCAGGATGCTGCCTAAGTTGAACGCATTACGGCGAAACAGTGTATTGCTCGCATCGGGCGCAATGAATGCATCACGTCGCAACATTGTATTGCTTGCATAGTAAATAGTAACTGACTTTTGACATTGTTATTACTCGCTAGAAATATGTATGTAGTTGATATTTTTTATGTTATAACAGTAAATGGTATCAATATGCGTGCGACTTATCCCATATTTAATCATGAGTAAATTACATGGTTTATCCTTGTGGTTTGGTCAAAATCCCTAATTCAGTCCCTATCTTTTCAATTGCGCCAATTGAGTCCTTATTCTGAAACTATGTAACACTGTTAGTCCTTATCGCTAACTATCGTTATCTTTTCCGTTAACTCCTAGTCCTTAAGTGGCAAAGTTAGTCCATTAACCAAACAAGCATTTGCAACGTTAGTCCTTTTACTAACGATCGTTTCTAATTAACTCAAATTTTGGTTTTCTTACACGTTTTATGCGTTTTCGCCCGTTTTCTTTTGTTCTTTTACGTTTTCGTCCGTTTTTATACGTTTTCCTCTGATTTTTTTACGTTTTCGTCTGATTTTTTACGTTTTCGTCCGAATTTTTATGTTTTCGTTCGATTTTTTACATTTTCTTTCGATTTTTTTACACTCTCGTCCGTTTTTTTAAGTTTTCCTCTGATATTTTATGTTTTCATCTGTTTTTGTACGTTTCCTCTGTTTTTTTCGTTTTCCTCCGATTGTTTTAACTTTTCCTCCGATTTTTTACGTTTTCGCCTATTTTTTTACGTTTTCCTTCGATTTTTTTTCCACTGATTTTTTTACGTTTTCGTCTGATTTTTTTTACATTTTCATCCGATTTTTACCTTTTTCTGTTTTTTTACGTTTTCATCTATTTTTTACATTTTCCTCCGTTTTTTACGTTTTCATCCGTTTTTTTTTACATTTTTCTCTGATTTTTTACGTTTTCCTTCGATTTTTTACCCTTTCATCATTTTTTACGTTTTCGTCCATTTTTCTAAGCTTTCATCTGTTTTTTACGTTTTTCTCTGAGAAAAACGTAAAAAAACGGAGAAAAACGTTAAAAAATGGACGAAAACATAAAACAAATCAGAGTAAAAAGTAAAAAAATGGAGGAAAACTTTAAAAAATGGACAAAAACGTAAAAAATCGGAGGAAAACGTAAAACAACAGACGAAAACGTAAAAAAAACGGATGAAAACATAAAAAAAACAGACGAAAACATAAAAAATAACGGAGGAAAACGTAAAAAACGTAAGAAACGTTAAAAAACAGATGAAAATGTAAAATATCGGAGGAAAACATAAAAAAACCGATGAGAGCGTAAAAAAATGGACGAAAATGTAAAAAATCAGACGAAAACATAAAAAATCGGACGAGAGCGTAAAAAAATCGGAGGAAAACGTATAAAAACGGGCGAAAACGTAAAAAAACGTAAGAAAACGGGTGAAAACGTATAAAACATGTAAGAAAACCAAATTTGAGCTAATTAGAAACGATCGTTAGTAAAAGGACTAACGTTGCAAATGATCTTTTGGTTAATGGACTAACTTTGCCACTTGAGGACTAGGAGCTAACGGAGAAGATAACACTTGTTAGTGATAAGGACTAACAGTGTTACATAGTTTCAGAATAAGGACTCAATTGGCGCAATTGAAAAGATTGGGACTCAATCAGGGATTTTGCCCAAACCACAGGGACGAACCATGTAATTTACTCTTTAATAATTAATTTAAATAAGAATATTTTAACGGAGGTAATTTAAAACTAAGGTCTTGATTAGATTTTTAATGAAATATCATTTCTACTATTGTGATCACATAAGGCCGTACCAATGAGGCAAAGTTGTGATCACAGAAAATCTTAGGGGTGCTTGGTGGGATGTTTTAGAGGGTAAGGAATAACAAAGGTAATGAAAAATAATATTTGGTTGCATATAATCCAATCGACCATTGCTTGAAAGTGGGTAATATCCCATTACCTAATAAATTGGGTGTATTGAAAATCCATTAACTTGTTTCACTCACATGATCCAAGTTTCACTCTTCTATTCCCTTATTTGAATCAAGCAACAACAATGTAATGGAATGCTTCATTATTATACCCTTTGCTTTTCCCTTTCCTATTGCCCTATTTAAATCAAGCGCACCCTTACTAGATGATCTATTTCTTACTTTACGTTAATCATGAAGATTCTGCGGCCTTGGTTTTGTTATTTTCGCTCGATAAGTTGATGTAGGTATGCTCATTTGCACAATTGGTTTGCAGATATAAGATAATTGGTCAACTTGTAACAAAACCACACATCAGCTACAATATTATCAGTCAACTAGTATCTTCTAATTCAGAAGTTTCAGCGCCAAATTTTATCAGAACTACTTGTAAGCATTAATCTTTGTTAGTAAGATTTGGTTAATATTGTTTACGAAATAGTGGATTGGGCCTTTTGGGCCAGCAGTGATATGGGCTTTCACCTGTTAGTTTGGATGGACTAAGTTACTCATTAGTTTATTACATCAAGCCAAAGTAGTTGGATTTGGAAGGCGGAAGTTATTTTGTTTTGGTCTGATCTTACAAACTATCGGGATGATCAACGCTCGAACTAGAGGTGCCAAAAAATCGGTTAAAATCGGTTTTCGGTTTTAGAAAACCGGTTATAAAAAAAAACGGTTTCTCTAAAAACGGGTTTTGATTTTTTCGGTTTTTCCGAAATCTGTTTTTTTTTCCGGTTATAAATGTTCTGAATCAGGTTTTTTCGGTTATAAATTTTCGGAATCGGCTTTTTACCGGTTCTATTTTTTTTGGTTATAAATTTTCGGATTCGTTTTTTTATTTGTTATTTACCGGTTTATTTTTTTCGGAATTTTACTAAAAACTTCGAACATTTATTTAATAAACTTGTTAATTATCAAACATTTTATTAAATAATATATTCATAACTTTTTATTTAAAAAAATACAATTATACAATCATAATTTCTATTAAACAATATAATTGTACAATTAAAAAAATACAATCATAACTTTTACTTAAACAATAAAATTATACAACTAAAAAAATACAATCATAACTTTCATTTAAACAATACAATTGTATAACTAAAAATATATAAATACTAATACATTTCGAGCTTCGGCATGACCATCACCTGAAAACATATTGTGGAAAACTAGAAGGGGGGGTTGAATAGTTTTACGTCCGTTTTAAAATTTATAAAAACAAGTCTGTTTTAAAAACTTCGATTCTAGTCTATGCGATCTCAATACTTGCACTATATGAACAATTATATAGTAACTAACTAACTAAGCTAATATTGTATAAGTAAGTAATGAAAAGAGTTGGAAAGATTAAACCACAACACAAGGATTTATAGTGGTTCGGCTACAAGGTCACCTTCCTTGTTCCTACTCCACTCCCCGAGTCACCTACTCGAGAGTTTTCTTCACTATGTCAACAAACTCCCTTATGGCGGAGAAAACCTTACACACCAATGTACACACCACAACTTCGTCACAACTTCTTCACACCAATTTACTTCACATCTATCTTCTTCACATCAATCTTCTTCACACCAAGCTACTTCACACTTATCTTCTTCACAACTACACTACTTCACTACTAATCAATTTCTTCTTCCTAAACAACTTCTATTTCTTCTAAACTACTTATTACAAACACAACACAACTTCACAAATAATATACACACTATGCACAACTACTCTTCAATACTTCTTGAACTTAGTTGTAGAAGGAGTGTTCTTCTTTTGCACTTTAGATGAGGATGGATGAGAAGGGATTGAATCACTTGAAACAAGGATTAGTATTCTAATGATCAAAGGGTTTTGGAAGATGTTTAGAGGGTTTGAGATCTGAAATTTTCGTGCAAAAGGTAGGTCCAAATTCCAGGTTTGAGGTGGTATTTATAGGAGAAAAATTCTGACAAAATCTGACACAGGAGCCTGGCCGGTCCCCTTAATTTTAAGGGGACCGCCCCGTATAATTAAGGGGGCCGCCCAGCTGTAACGGCCAGAAAATTTGTCATTTAGTGGGGAAAGTTTATTTGGTGAAAAACTAACTGATTTTGGTTAAAGATTTGAATTCATATATTTAGTATGTGATACGTGGGAATCGCACCAGGCTTTACCTCTCAAGGGATCTTGAGAAGCTTACAACCCCCACCAGGCAGTGTACCTGATCGTTGTAGTATACTATAGTGACAAGTACCGGGGGATTGATCGTTCAACTAGGAATAGTGTCGCTAGGATTAGAAAACCTAAATACTAGTTCTAAAGATGAAAGATGATTATTTTTGTATTTTTATATTTTTTAGAAAGCAAGTTAAAATCTCGGGTTTGAAGGATTTGGCGGAATTAGTTGCTAGTCAACTAACCCAATACTAAAGATGCAATCAAAATAAAATACTAAAAATGAAAATAAACTAAATTAACTAAGGTTGTGAGCAATAAGTGGAGAAGTTGTGTTTACTTAGATTTCACTACTCCCTAGATATCTTTTACACGTTAATTACTTGTTATAGTTGCGTGGATGACGGATTGTATTCATTAATACCATTCATGAGGTGGCGCACTTAATTCCCCAATCCTATGAGTGCCTACTTCACTCCTATGTCGAGCCGGCTAAGAAGCTCCTAACATGGGATCATTATAATTTACTCATGCATTAAATACAACCAATAAAACCTAGTGCACGTCAGTTCATGTTTCCTAAGATGTTCAAGCATGTTACCATTTGGAGATCTGCCAGTTTTCTTAAGCCTAACATCGAAATCATTCATCCAATACAACCATAAACAAGTAATCAACACATAATTAACATCTAGGTTTCATTAGATCCAAGCAAACACAAGATAGATCTAGCCTAGCATGATGGAATTAAGACAAGAACAAGATATATACAACCAACACATAAACATATTGATTGAATTAAAAGAATACTTATCTCAATTACACATGAAAGGATTCAAGGGCTGAGAACCCTTGAAAAACCTGTAAAATTCGTACTAAGTTCGGCCTTAGGGTTTCTTCAAAACTTCTCTCCTTTTATGAATGAAAATTAGAAAACTATATATAGGAAATTGAGGCTGACGGCGTCAAGACCAAATTGGTGACGCCATCATCTCGCCGCCAAAATAATTCTCGGACTGCCTTGATCTACTTTTGACGCCGTCACGTTATAGCATTTTCCAGGCCGTCACGTATTTTACTCTTGACGCTCTACCTCGTGACGCCTTCAATTCTGTACTGGGTCGTCATGGAAATTACTCTTGACGCCGTCAGAATTTTCTTCTTGACGTCGTCACCTACTATTCCCAACAAGGAAAATTAAGACTTTGGCGTTTTCTTCACTTTTATGCTCCAAAAATGTCCGAATTGCTTCCTTTTCTAGATTTCACTCCCAAAGTACCTAAAATCACAAAAGGAACGATTTAGGGCAATATTTGATCAAATAAATTCAATTTCGGGTTTAAATGACCCCCTAAAAGTGGTTCATTTTTTGCCTCATCATATACCCTTACACTTGAGATTTGCTTGTCCTCAAGCAAATGCGCTTTTATTCTAATCAAAATACAAGTTAGGGGTCATTTAACACTAACATAAAAGTAATTACAACAAATAATCGTTCCACTAAAGACCAATAGACAAGCACGAAGGTCATATACTAGCACCTCATAAATAGTGTTTAGATACTCACATCTCTCGGGTGTAATAAATTATAAATTACAATATGGAAACAGAAGATATCTCTCACTACCTGTCATAGCAAAATAGATTACCATAGGCTTGGGAAAGGATCAAACCTCCACCACATGGCGTAAGCACCTAGGATAAACTATCAAAGAGGTCTTTTAAAGGGTTGTAATGTTAGGTGTAGGGATATGAAATACACGGTTTTGTTGGATAAAGGCAGTCTTTACTGGTGGCGAGTTAACAATCTTGGTTAATTACATGTACAATATGGCGTTGCTAAGCCAAGACTAGACTCGACTTAAGCTAATAAATGAAAAATAACAAAAACATAAAATGAACATAGAATGAAAAGGGATGGTAGTCCGTATGTTTTTTCTCTTCTCTTTTTCTATTTTTTTTTCATACACTTTTACCCTACCATCCAAAATAATACATCATAGGGAATGAACATTCCCCTTACACTTGAATTTTTACATACTTTACAATAAACTATTCTAATGACTCGAATTAAGAAAATCAAAACACTTGGAGCACTTTTAAGATTAACGCACATATGGGGGTAATAAATGATGTTCTTCCCCATTACTCCATAAAATAAGTACTTTACCCAATCGTCCCAAAACGATATGTACAAGGATATGACTTGACTTAGCAACCATGTAATCAATTAGATAGTTAACTTAGGGTTTAACAAATAAAAATAATGCACTAAAGATGAGCGCATACACGGAAGGCTAAGGCGATTTGGGTGTACATTTAAGTGGGGTGTAACAAATTCTTCCTTTAAGTAAAATGCTTAAAGTTAGAAACGAAAAGATAGGCTCGGAGGGGTGTACTAGGGGTTTCGTGTACTAAAAATGAGTACAACGCTAAGGGTGTGGGAAAAATTAGTTGACTTAACTAGCCAAGTAATATGACTTAAATGGTGAAGTAATTATGATACGGGTTTAACACAAGGGTGATCCTAATGCCTCTTATCATGTAGTAAATCCTACCACACGAATGTAGTCTCACTAGCGGTCTCGGGATGCATCACTAACGCAAGTTCTAGAATATAATGCTACCGGTACACTCATAAGCACTAATAGTAAATGCTTTTCCTATCAAATCTAAAGGTGAACATCACATTTTTGGGTGGAAAATTTTTCTGAATATACGGTTATGTGCTAGTCATACAATCTCGTATCCATGAGACGCTTGCTATGGCTAAAGTTTCGCTCCTAAATGTTATAAAAAATTTTAAATTTGGCGCTAAAATTGCACTAACAAGTGTTTCTCATAGTTTTATTACACATCTATCATCAAACAAAACAAACTCAAGCGAAAGTGTACATGTAAGGTATCATCATTTTACCCTCCCCTTACACTTAAGATGAACATTGTCCCCAATGTTCAAGTAAAGAATGTAAAAGTGAAAAAGTAAAAAGAATGAAATCAAATACTCCCCTGATTCGCTCGGTATGGATAATAAGGTGGCCATGTTAAATCTTCCTCCAAGAAAATGAACAATCAAAGCTTCCCTTCCAGAATATAAATAATCTTCTTGTCATACATAACCTGTAAATCCTGAGAAAATAGACAAGACAACCTCGCATAAAATCGGCGGCAACCTACGAAAAATTACCTTCTTAACACCATTGGTGAATAATGCACTACCATCCTTCTCATCAAGGATCACTCCCGATTCATTGATAAATGGTTTCCCAAGAACAAGGTTGGTTAACGTTTGATTGGTGAGAGGGTCCACGTTATCGACCACGGTGAGGTCAATATTGTAAACAAGTTCTCCAATCATAATTGATAAATTTTTTTATTACCCTTGCTTTATTGACTCTCTCGCACACAATGCGTTCTGGGAAGGCTTCTTGGTATAGGGAAAGGGGTATTATGTTGTCTGGGAAACGAGGATCTATATGACTATCGATTAAGAGCTTTCCCTCAATGGTGCAGGAAATCTTAAAAACTTTAGGGTTGCTTACATTAATCCCATTGCTATTCCCACTGGTAACATTCTCCATTTTTCTCTCAGGCTCCTCTAGAATAGATTTACCCAAAGTAGTTGGATGTCTCGTATAGTGACAAGTACCTCTCAAGGGATCTTGAGAAGCTTACAACCCCCACCAGGCAGTGTACCTGATCGTTGTAGTATAGTATAGTGACAAGTACCGGGGGATTGATCGTTCAGCTAGGAATAGTGTCGCTAGGATTAGAAAACCTAAATACTAGTTCTAAAGATGAAAGATGATTATTTTGTATTTTTATATTTTTTTAGAAAGCAAGTAAAAATTTCGGGTTTGAAGGATTTGGGCGGAATTAGTTGCTAGTCAACTAACCCAATACTAAAGATGCAATCAAAATAAAATACTAAAAATGAAAATAAACTAAATTAACCAAGGTTGTGAGCAATAAGTGGAGAAGTTGTGTTTACTTAGATTTCACTACTCCCTAGATATCTTTTACACGTTAATTACTTGTTATAGTTGCGTGGATGACGGATTGTATTCCTTAATACCATTCATGGGGTGGCGCACTTAATTCCCCAATCCTATGAGTGCCTACTTCACTCCTATGTCGAGCCAGCTAAGAAGCTCCTAACATGGGATCATTAGAATTTACTCATGCATTAAATACAATCAATAAAACCTAGTGCACGTCAGTTCATGTTTTCTAAGATGTTCAAGCATGTTACCATTTGGAGATTTGCTAGTTTTCTTAAGCCTAACATTGAAATCATTCATCCAATACAACCATAAACAAGTAATCAACACATAATTAACATCTAGGTTTCATTAGATCCAAGCAAACACAAGATAGATCTAGCCTAGCATGATGGAATTAAGACAAGAACAAGATATAGACAACCAACACATAGACATATTGATTGAATTAAAAGAATACTTATCTCAATTACACATGAAAGGATTCAAGGGCTGAGAACCCTTGAAAAACATGTAAAATTTGTACTAAGTTCGGCCTTAGGGTTTCTTCAAAACTTCTCTCCTTTTATGAATGAAAATTAGAAAACTATATATAGGAAATTGAGGCTGACGGCGTCAAGACCAAATTGGTGACGCCGTCATCTCGCCGCCAAAATAATTCTCGGACTGCCTTGATCTACTTTTGACGCCGTCACGTTATAGCATTTTCCAGGCCGTCACGTATTTTACTCTTGACGCTCTACCTCGTGACGCCTTCAATTCTGTACTGGGTCGTCATGGAAATTACTCTTGACGCCGTCAGAATTTTCTTCTTGACGCCGTCACCTACTGTTCCCAGCAAGGAAAATTAAGACTTTGGCGTTTTCTTCACTTTTATGCTCCAAAAACGTCCGAATTGCTTCCTTTTCTAGATTTCACTCCCAAATACCTAAAATCACAAAAGGAACGATTTAGGGCAATATTTGATCAAATAAATTCAATTCCGGGCTTAAATGACCCACTAAAAGTGGTTCATTTTTCGCCACATCAGTATGATTAAAACATTTTTCTTTATTACCAAAATTATTTTTCAAAAATATATAATATGTTTATGTAATTAAATAAACTTTGTATTAATTAATTAAATACCCCTTTGATAATGAGATGTATTAAGCACTTTTTTATCCATACCTTAAGTGATTAAGTTGGATATAATGATATAAACTAGCTTAATACTTGTTTACATAGTAATCTTACGTTTGATGATTTTACATTGTGTGATCGTCAAAACATAGAGATATCGAAAAATGTAAATAACGTTTTTATGCATTATTTATGTCAACACATATTAGTCTACTCAAGTATATCGAGCTTCGGCATTGCCATCAACCATTATACTCAAGTCATTAAACGTCCAAAAAATCTTTTACATCTACGTCTTCAACATCAAATTCTTCAAACTCACCTTCATCTAATTCGGTAGTCGAAGGTGATATCCCCATTTCATCTTCTTCTCTTGCTATAGTTTCTTCTTGACGCCGTCACCTACTGTTCCCAGCAAGGAAAATTAAGACTTTGGCGTTTTCTTCACTATTATGCTCCAAAAACGTTCGAATTGTTTCCTTTTCCAGATTTCACTCCCAAATACCTAAAATCACAAAAGGAACGATTTAGGGCAATATTTGATCAAATAAATTCAATTCCGGGCTTAAATGACCCCCTAAAAGTGGTTCATTTTTCGCCTCATCAGTATGATTAAAACATTTTTCTTTATTACCAAAATTGTTTTTCAAAAATATATAATATGTTTATGTAATTAAATAAACTTTGTATTAATTAATTAAATATCCCTTTGATAATGAGATGTATTAAACACTTGTTTATCCATACCTTAAGTGATTAAGTTGGATATAATGATATAAACTAGCTTAATACTTGTTTACGTAGTAATCTTACGTTTGATGATTTTACATTGTGTGATCGTCTAAACATAGAGATATCGAAAAATATAAATAACGTTTTTATGCGTTATTTATGTCAACACATATTAGGCTACTCAAGTATATCGAGCTTCGGCATTGCCATCAACCATTATACTCAAGTCACTAAATGTCCAAAAAATCTTTTACATCTACGTCTTCAACATCAAATTCTTCAAACTCACCTTCATCTAATTCGGTAGTCGAAGGTGATATCCCCATTTCATCTTCTTCTCTTGCTATAGTTTCTTCACCTTCTTTATCTAATATCGGATCTTCAAACGATGTTTCATATTGTATCCTATCTACTCCGTCCAAATAATCTTTCAATCATACACATACTTCCACGGACTCGGGGGTTCGTCTTAACCTTCTTTCCGTTATAATGCTACTGCTAGTAGAAAAGGCCGATTCGGAAGCTACCGTCGAAGCTTGGACCGCTAATAAGTCACGAGCCATTGCGTATAAAATTGGAAATTGGATTTCTCTTTCTTTCCACCAAGTCAAAATGTCAAAGTTTGCAAACTCTTCAGGACTTAAAGTTATTAAAAAGTTTGTAGCCATATATTGTCCCAATTCGCGTGTTGGGGCCGATGTTCCTTGATGCTTTATAGCGTCTTCAAATAAACTGTTATAAAGGTTTATATTAATGTCTCTTGTCATTCGGGATGATCCGGCCCGCATTTAGTCAACAATTGAGTTTTGTGGTGACCATATTTTGTTGCATAAATTTCAAATAATTTTTTTTTAAAATTATCGTTAAATTTAAAAATTTGAGATCTTATATAGTCGGGGTCGTCACAGTCTAACCCAAATGTTAAGTCTAAATTTTCCATTATTCTTGTTATTAAAAGTTCTACGCCTCCAACATTTAGGCTATGTTTGGCACAAAGCTTTTTGGAGCTTTTTTGGGCAATGAGCGGTGAACAATGAGTTTTTTGATTTTTAGTGTTCGTTTGGCATGAGAGCTGTGGGCTTTGCTATTTTTTAAGAAAGCTCATTTTCCCAATGCTTCTTTATGAAGCTGTGAGTTTTTTTGGCTACTGCTCACAGCTACTGCTCACAACTCATTGCTACTGCTCACAGCTACTACTCACAGCTACTTTTGCCAAACATAGCCTTAAACATGAATTAAGTGTGGCGGAACAAGTAAAAACCAAAGGTAAACTAGAAAAATATTTTATAAATTTCTTTTTTATAACTTTAACCATTTTTCTAAACATTCGAGTAGGTAAGTTTTTTAATTCATCTAATTTTTCCGTCGTAGTATAAACTTGTTTTAAAACTAATGGGCTAGTAGGGTAATAAACACCCGATAATATAGTTGTTGCATTTTTAAAAACTTGTAAAAACATAGTTAAATTATTTAGTTCTTCGCTCTCTTTGTCGTCTATCGAAATAGACATATTTTTATTAACAAGTCTTTCATTAAAAGCATGTAAAGTCACACGTTGTCGTAATATAATTTCAAATATCATGCATGTAGAATTCCACCTAGTATTATTATCAAAGCAAGGTCCTAGGAGTGGTTCCTTACACATAATACGAAAATGTCTATAGTTAATTTGTCGTTCGTTGCTCGAACTATATATAGTTACTTATAAATTCCTAAATTTCATCTTTAAACTATCATATGTTTTTAATGCCGCTTGCACGGATAAATTTATAACATGATCAACGCAACGGGAATGAAAAAAAAGCACCATCTAAAACGGGTTTTACATGTAATTTTAACAAGTCCATAGCTCTATTATTATTCGATGCATTATCTACTGAAATCGTAAAAAAAAATATCATCTAAATTATATTCAATGAAAGTGTCATGTAAAATTTTTCCTAAATTAGATCCCGTATGAGGATAACCAAATAGTTTAAAAGCAATTATCTGTTTCATTAATAACCAAGATTCGGGATTAAACCAATGAGCTGTAACGGAAAGATAATAATTTTTCGTAACATGTGGTGCGGTCCAAGTATCCGTATTTATAGAAACACCATATTTATATTCACAAAAACCATCAATAATATCTTTTTTAGCCGTTTTCCATAAATTAAAAGCATCACTTCTAAGAGTAGTACGACTTACATGTTGATACCGTGGTTGTAGCCTCTTTTGATGATCTCGGTAAGCTTGACGTTGTCGAAGTGGTTGAATGGAAGTGCTTGTTGAATGACAAAAAGTACCTTGCGACGTATCACTTTGGACCGCCTTACAACCGCTCGTATGAGTCCTAAGTGTAGAGTTAGTCCTTGGGTTATAAAATTACCCACATTTCTTGCAACGCGCCCTTTCCAAATTATCACTCATAATACACAAATCAAGATTAAACCAAACATCACCTTCTCGGTTAGTTGGTTTAATTTTAACAATATCTTCATTTGTGTAAACTTTTCGTGCATTGCTAGTAGAAAACGGAGGGAGTAGTGGAAGCTTGTTGTGATTATGAGTTTTT